>OY754969.1:2623947-3026447 GCA_963576475.1 Molanna angustata
TTTATCTCGGTTTTCCCGTGTCAGTAGGTCTTGACTAAGACCATTTGTCTTCCGACGTTTCGCCTGAATATCACCAGGCATTTTCAAGGACTTAACGAAAAGCACGCGCGCGACACACGTCTACTCACACTGAAAGCTCACCGTCAAGTGACTCGTAGCGTACAAGATGGCCGCTTATGTCAAATATTGTTAGCGCGACGTGATTGGCTCCTTGTGACACGCCCACCTGCTGTCGTGTTCGTTGGTAATAATATTTTATCATTATTTTTGTGTTGTGATTTATTGTTAATTTTAGTTGTGACATTAATATTATTATTGTTGTGTTTTGGGGTTATTTTCGCTATGGTATTATTAATATTATTATTGTATTGTTTGTCATATAAAATGTTCTTCCAGGTACTAGGCAAACGAACTTCGTCGTCCCCGTGCTCCGCTATTCGTGCTTCAACTTTTCGATTGGTTCTTCCTACATAAGTCTTATTGCACGATCCGCACGGTATTTCATATACTCCATGAGCTTCAAATGGAATGATGTCTTTCGGGTTTCTTAGAAAGGTTGATATTTTATTTGTTGTGCTGAAAACGGTACGTATGTTATTTTTGTTTAATAGACGGCTGATTTTATCGGTGACGCCTTTGATATATGGTAGTCGGGCTGTTGATAATGGTGTTTCATTGGATTTTTCTTGGCACACAGTATATAGAAAGCCCACACACACCGATAGATACCTACACGCAACGTCCAATCATCACCCCGCACAAATATGCTCAGTCGCAAAAACACTAATAACAAGATCAAAAAGAATTGCAGACCACGAGCATAAAAAACAAGAATTAGAATACACGAAAAATGCTCTACGTTGTAATGGTTTCTCAGACTATATAATAAACAAAGCATTAAAGAGTCCAAAAACAGTGAAAGAAAAATCCAATGAAACACCATTATCAACAGCCCGACTACCATATATCAAAGGCGTCACCGATAAAATCAGCCGTCTATTAAACAAAAATAACATACGTACCGTTTTCAGCACAACAAATAAAATATCAACCTTTCTAAGAAACCCGAAAGACATCATTCCATTTGAAGCTCATGGAGTATATGAAATACCGTGCGGATCGTGCAATAAGACTTATGTAGGAAGAACCAATCGAAAAGTTGAAGCACGAATAGCGGAGCACAGAGTCGACATGAGAAACAAAAAACTTACATCCTCACTTGTACAACACTCGCTCACAGAAGGACATACAATAGATTTTGACCATTCAAAAATAATAGCAAGTTTAAACAGTGAACCTCTCAGAATTTACAGGGAAGCTATAGAAATATATAAGAGAAGGGATATAATGAACAATCGGGACGACGGAGTTCGTTTGCCTAGTACCTGGAAGAACATTTTATATGACAAACAATACAATAATAATATTAATAATACCATAGCGAAAATAACCCCAAAACACAACAATAATAATATTAATGTCACAACTAAAATTGAACAATAAATCACAACACAAAAATAATGATAAAATATTATTACCAACGAACACGACAGCAGGTGGGCGTGTCACAAGGAGCCAATCACGTCGCGCTAACAATATTTGACATAAGCGGCCATCTTGTACGCTACGAGTCACTTGACGGTGAGCTTTCAGTGTGAGTAGACGTGTGTCGCGCGCGTGCTTTTCGTTAAGTCCTTGAAAATGCCTGGTGATATTCAGGCGAAACGTCGGAAGACAAATGGTCTTAGTCAAGACCTACTGACACGGGAAAACCGAGATAAAAATATTATAATATATATATATATATATATATATATATATATATATATATATATATATATATATATATATATATATATATATATATATATATATATATATATATATATATATATATATATATATATATATATATATATATATATATATATATATATATATATATATATATATATATATATATATATATATATATATATATATATATATATATATATATATATATATATATATATATATATATATATATATATATATATATATATATATATATATATATATATATATATATATATATATGTATGTATATATATATATATATATATATATATATATATATATATATATATATATATATATATATATATATATATATATATATATATATATATATATATATATATATATATATATATATATATATATATATATATATATATATATATATATATATATATATATATATATATATATATATATATATATATATATATATATATATATATATTATATGTTGAGGTTTTGTTAGTCTTAAATGAAAATAGCGACTCGCGCGAGCGAGTTGTTTTATAAATTGAATGGAAATTGGTTGCAGGAGTAATTTTATCAACACCTTTGCCATTTGAGGTTAGGAAAAAGATTATTACACATTCGCATTTGACCTCATTTTTAAATAAATTAGTTTTCTCAACATTGTGTAATTTTATGGTACTTACAATTTTTATACTGGTTATAATTATTTATGTTGAAAATTTTCGCGTTTATTATCAACTTTGACAGCTCTTTCCACATTGGTAAAATGAAGAGTGCGTTTTCAATATAATCTGAAATTTTGGGCTCTGTAAATTGAACGGATCCAAAGTTATAAGGGGGACACACAC
The DNA here is from genome assembly GCA_963576475.1 of Molanna angustata. Lineage (NCBI taxonomy): Eukaryota > Metazoa > Arthropoda > Insecta > Trichoptera > Molannidae > Molanna > Molanna angustata. The sequence goes on from OY754969.1 coordinate 2,626,608, forward strand.
ACCACACACAGACAAACTAAATGTTCTACTCCGAATTCTAAGTAATTCCATATATTATATAGAACATATATGCTGCGAAACCTCTAAGTTGGTATTTTTTTACTTCAATTTTGGAAAAACGCGCGTGCTTTTCGTTAAGTCCTTGAAAATGCCTGGTGATATTCAGGCGAAACGTCGGAAGACAAATGGTCTTAGTCAAGACCTACTGACACGGGAAAACCGAGATAAAAATATTATAATATATATATATATATATATATATATATATATATATATATATATATATATATATATATATATATATATATATATATATATATATATATATATATATATATATATATATATATATATATATATATATATATATATATATATATATATATATATATATATATATATATATATATATATATATATATATATATATATATATATATATATATATATATGTATGTATATATATATATATATATATATATATATATATATATATATATATATATATATATATATATATATATATATATATATATATATATATATATATATATATATATATATATATATATATATATATATATATATATATATATTATATGTTGAGGTTTTGTTAGTCTTAAATGAAAATAGCGACTCGCGCGAGCGAGTTGTTTTATAAATTGAATGGAAATTGGTTGCAGGAGTAATTTTATCAACACCTTTGCCATTTGAGGTTAGGAAAAAGATTATTACACATTCGCATTTGACCTCATTTTTAAATAAATTAGTTTTCTCAACATTGTGTAATTTTATGGTACTTACAATTTTTATACTGGTTATAATTATTTATGTTGAAAATTTTCGCGTTTATTATCAACTTTGACAGCTCTTTCCACATTGGTAAAATGAAGAGTGCGTTTTCAATATAATCTGAAATTTTGGGCTCTGTAAATTGAACGGATCCAAAGTTATAAGGGGGACACACACACCACACACAGACAAACTAAATGTTCTACTCCGAATTCTAAGTAATTCCATATATTATATAGAACATATATGCTGCGAAACCTCTAAGTTGGTATTTTTTTTACTTCAATTTTGGAAAAACCGTGAAAAATATAGTCCCTGCATACAAATCTCGCGTATCTTGATCTGATAATTTGTCGATAAGTTAAGAGTGTGGCAGACCACATCTCGAAATTTCTTTCGAGCGCGCGCCTAGCGACGGCAAGTACATTTGTTTATCGCTAGGCCGAGTTCATCGCCCGCAACGTCAAACAAGTGACAATACTCCTCAACTGGGTATGACACTTCAAATAAATTAATCTAGAAAGTTCGAGGACATTGAACTTGCTACCCCCAGCGCAGCACTATTTAAGGGAGTCTACACCTCTACACGTCGTCACTTCATTTCCGTATTTTCGTCACTTCGTTCGTCACTTCACGCCGCCGTTCTCGACCACGCCGTCTCGCCGACACTTCATCTCTCGACCTCGCGAGCACGATGGTACTTCACCATGCGAAGATTCGGACACTTCGAACACACCCGCTAACTCGCTCGTTATACCTACTCATCGTGAGAAAGTTCCTTTGTAAGTTATTTCACCAATTGTAAATTTACCCTTAAGCAAACTATTAATTGTGATCAATATACTCATTGTTACTTTTGACCATTCTTTCTTCTTCTCTCTCAACCACTGTCCTTGTGTTCTTATTTCAAATCATATCCACTTGGGATATAGTAAACTCTCTTTACTGGTAACCCCTCTGGTTACCACATATATTTAATAGTAACCACTCTGGTTACTAACTACTGTTGATTGGTAACCCCTCGGTTTCCAATCAGCTTTAAGAGAATAAAATTCTCTTGAACAAATCGACAGTTGGATTATTTTTTGTACTTAAAATTAAAAAAAGAAAAATGCGGTCGGTCTTGAGTTAAGCCAATCTGATTCCTGAACGAAGGGAAATACTTCCAAGTTAACACAAAATGTGTCAACTTGTTATTAGATGCGTGTTAAAAATGAATATTTGACATATGTAGTATTTAACCGGTTAGTTGCCCAAAATAAAAATAATAAATTAAATTAGCCAAGCCAGGACATAAATCCCAAGTCAACTTGTTAACTACATAATCTAACTCACTCATATTTTTTAGCATTATCATCATCTAACTTTAAGGTACTTTTTGTATTTCTTCCTCATTTCTATGGCAACTACTTATAAAAAAACACAAGACGAACGGTGTTGAATTTTTCGGGATAAGTAAAACCCTAAAAAGGGAGAAAAAAATATAAATAAGTGAAATGTGTGAAGTAAAAGTAAGAGGCGAGGTAAGAAGCCAAACGACACACGCAGCTTTGAGAGTGTTGTATTATTTATTTTAAGGATCAACTTTGCCCATTCGAGAGCCTATTGAGCCGTTGGTAACGATTTTTAGAAGAGGACTTTTTGGTTTTTATAACGCAAATCCCTTTCATTCTTAGTATATTTATCGATTCTTAGAACATAAGACTCCCCATTTTAACTTTACCCACCTAGGTACGGTAGCCATATGTTTTTATCTACCAGAGGTGAATATTTTTAGTATATACTTACCAGTTACCAAATCATCATCGTAGCTTGACCAGATAAAAAGAGCTTTAATTTAAATAATCAAACGTGGAGGCTTCAACTTTGCGGAAAGTCATATTTAAACAATTATTTAAATTTAACACAAAACTTTACTTTTGTTTTTTTTACTTGTTCACTACATGTTTCGGTAACGTCTGTTCCCTTCTTCAGGTGGATAGTAGGTAAAGTACTCATTAGATTTTTTTCAAATTTTGCGAATTTGTATATCTGATACTCACTTAGACCCCATTAGATTTTGAAAGATATCTGAATAGTGCTTCTCAATTTTTTTTAACTATAAAATATTTCAATGTGACCCCAAGTTCAAGAAACTTAAAATTTGAAATTTTTACTTTCAAATTGGTAAAAAGGCAGATCACTTTCATAAAATGGCATTGAAGAATTATCAAGTTTTCATAATAAAATATTTAAATAAAAAAAATAATTTAACCAACTCATTTCATGAAAATGTTGAAAATTTTCCATACAAAATTTGAATACTTACTTACTTATAAATAACTTGTTAGTGAAGAGTTTAGCGTTGGCCACAATCTACTCGTTTTAATCATGCATAGATTGGGTCCAATGACATTTTAAACATAAAAATTTAATGAATCAGTCGAATTTTGACCTCTAAGCGATCTCATATGTAAAATAAAAATCGGATTCTAGAAATTTGTTGTTACTAAAACAATATTGATTTATTATATAATACATCGCGATTTCATGTAAAATAAAATCCCAAATAAAATACGATTCTATACATTTTGAGTATATTTTCGCCGAAGGAAATCATCTTTGATTATTTGGAATTATTTATATATCAATGAATCTGTGTGTTTGGTCAAAGAAGGTTCTCGATATAAAATATATTATAATCCAATAATATTTTTTCTTTGTTATTCGGCCTTTCATATTATATCCCATATGGTATTGGAAATAAAACATTATAATATTATACCAAGTTGGTGAATGGTGAATTTGTGAACCCTTCATCAAGATAAAACCTCTAAATTAAATATCACATACTGAGGTACTAATACTTATCAATAATCTTTGATTTTTAACAAGAATTTATTAAAGACCTAAATATATATCGCATTCGAAATAAAATTTTTCAAACATGTGAAACAGTGTGTTTCAAAAAAAAATACCATTAGTATTTTTTAACATTTCTCTAGAGAATAAGGGTTACATAATTATAACTTATAAACCTTTTTTAGCACACGCAATAGTTACCGTAACCAACACGTAACTTCATAGTGTGCCTATTAGGGGTTTTGACTCTCATATTATCATGTTTACGGTCACTAGATAATCGTTATATATTTTTTTAACTAATTTGATTTATTTTATATCACATTATTTATTATATCATCAGCATTTATACATAATATGTTACATTAAGGGGGGGACTGCTGCCAACGTACCTATTTTTCAATTTGATATACATACCATCATTATTTCTTATCAAATCGTTTTTAAAAAAAAAATTATTATTTATTATTATTAATATTAATAAAGAAAAATATACCTTAACTTTTTGATAATGTTTTGTATAAATTCTTGTAGAAAAATAATGGCAAACCCCGATTTTTGACATTTATCTTAAATTTCTAAAAAACTATATGGTATAGAGCAATATTTTTTTTTATAAATTAAAGAAGAACAATGTATCTGGAAAAATATGATGTGACGTTGCATTAATGCTTCAGATTTAGTAAATAAACTTAAAAAAACATTTATTTTCCATTCAGCGCCATTGCGAATTTTTTTTTTTTGTTTATTTACTTAACCTGATGCATTTCTGCAACTTCACATCATATTTTTCTCGATATTTTGTTCTTCTTTAATTTATAAAAAAATATTGCTCTATACCATATAATTTTTTAGGAATTTAAGATAAATGTCAAAAATCGGGGTATGCTTATTATATTCCTTCAAGAATACATACAGAACATAAATAAAAAGTTAAGGTATATTTTTCTTTATTAACTAACTAAGTAATCTTTTTCAAAATAATTCGTTTTGTAGTAATGATGCAATTTCAAATTGAAAAAATAGGTACGTTGGCAGGAGTCCCCCATTTAAAATAAATATTTGATTCAATAGATACATGATATAGTATTAAATTCCATAAAATTATGAATAAAAGTTGAAATATTAGAGATAAATAGAGTAAAAGGTAACAGTAACATTCCTTTGTTTGACGCAAAAATATATTTAAATACTTCTCCATTATAATTACTTTTAAAATAGTTAATTTCGGTTATTTTTCTATTTGCCACTATTCATTTTTTTAAAGAATATGTCTTTGAAACAATTATACATACATCCTCATACATTCCCAGAAATAAGCATAAATGCTTGTGCTATAGTTGAACAAAATCGGTCGTGGCAGGCTGGATATTTACACGAATAATTTATTTATTCTTAATTGCTGTCCTTTCAATACAATATTTATATATTCATTCCTTTACATCATTTACCTATATTTTATCATACCTAATTATTAACCTTTATGCCAAGCAAAAAAAAAACAGTATTGAAATATTAAAGAATAAAAATAAAAGAACAAAGGATTTTTAAAAATGAAAAAAAACAACTACCTCTACCTTATCATAAGAATCTTTTTTCTAAATTTCGATGTTGAAAATTGTCTAAGTCATCAATTTCACTAACAACTTTTGATTATTTACAATGGGGCATTACTTGCAATATTTGAGATACATTTATTTAATTATAGCAATGCAGAACGCCATGTCCGTCTAATGGGTACATTAAACTGTATCTTTTGAAGTAATTCTTGACGCCAATGACTATATTATATTTACATGTTTTTCAAATTGTCATACCTTCCTTATAATATAAGTGGATTTTGTAATAAAAAAATAATATTTATTTATAACCACGGAATATATGACAAAAGTATGCGGCTTTGCATCTCGTGTCAGTGGTCAGCAACTCTCTTTCTTTATCAATCATAATAAATAAAAACTCTTACGTATTGCCAGTACTGTTGTATGGAGTGAAAGGTTGTAGGTACTCTCAAAATCTGAACAGTAAATAAAATTAAAGGATTCGAGATGTGGCTATACAGAAGGGTGATGCGCATCTCGTGTGTCGAAAGAGTCTCAAATGAAAGCAGTTTTAAATATGATTTACCTTAATAATACTTAAAAAAGAGCATTTTTGATTTCTTGATAAATGACGAAAAAGTGATTTAGATAAAATTTACATAACCCCGAAATAAGATGACAGCGAAGTAAGCGATTAGTGTTGATGCTTGGAAAATAGTCAGGAATGAGTTGGGACGAATCACGGAGACCGGGAGGAAGGTGTTGTTAGGAGTAGAAGGAGATTTAAATGTGTAAAGGAATGGGTAAAGGAAGGAGCAAATACATTTTGAATGTAATATAAGAAACCCCGGAGCAACAAAACCATGGATTCCGTAAGTTTACCAAAGTGCTATTTCGACTTAGTCGCACGACAAATATTTATTGAGAAAAACCAATGTTTGTTTATGAATCGTTTCATCTGTATTTACTTATTACACGATTGAGAGGAAAAGTTAAAAAAACTAATAATCCATTTGACATGGTCACTATTTGATAATGAAAATCGACATCAATGATTTTTATATGAAATGAGTGGCTTGTGGCGAGCAAAATCGCATTGATTTCTATATTCATGACATTCTTAATCAAATATTTAGAATTAAGTGTTTTATTTCACATAAGTTTTTAGTATTTTTATTTATAAGTAAATAATATGATATTAAGGTACATATTTCTTGTGTTCGCAAGGTTCCAAATAGTTACATCGAGTTGAATTCTCAAATATTAAAGCAAAACGTATTTGTCATCTTGCTAACGACTTATGCATGAATTTTTAAGAGGATTCAGTCGATAAATTTATTTTGACAAAACAAAAAATTGTTTTTTAATTATATCAAGTCAAAATAACATGTTTTTAAAACAAAATTATTATTTATGTATAGCAAAGTATTCTTTTGCTTATGTAAGCTGGTAGCTTGTGTTTAAGAAAGGAACTTGTTACTTACATAACAATTAAAAAAACGAATCAGATATTCTCATTATATTTGAATTTCTCAAATTTATTCTCTATATAAATGGACGTTTCAATAACAAAAAGATTAATTTTGTAATTTAACAAACATTAAATGTGCAATAATAAGTTTATTTAAATTTTAAAGCGAAAATTTTTTTACGCGAAATCAAAACCCTCACGATTACCCATATCATGGATATAATCATTATATAGAGTTTTATAATATCTTAATATGTTATAGAACTCCATATGATAATTACGTTCATGATATGGGTAATCACGGGGGTTTTGATTTCACCGATTGGCCAGACTTGCCCCCCAGAAAATACGAAAAGAAACATACTGTCTACTATCAGAAATGTAATATTTTTTTATTTTGTACCTAATGTGACTTTCATACATTTTTTTCTCAAATTATTTCTTTCAAACTATGAGTGGTCCTTACATATTCTGAAATTGATAATATCAATTATTATTGATTGGCATCAGAAGGAAAGAAAACTCACTTGTGTTTAAACATTATTATACCTACATCAATCGGTGATTAATGTAACAATTCAACTACAATTTCCTAGTAAACTGTATTCAGATTCTCAATTTTATGAAACTCCAAATGAATTTGGTTGTAATAAACAAATCGATAAACAGTTTTAGAAATTCAGTCCAAAACAGGGTCTCAATATGAGAGTAAAAACACCATGAGAAGGCGATAAGCGGCGTCGTTGGAAGAGTGGGGTGTAAGGCATAGTATAGGGAGAATGGTGTATGGAGGAATATAAGGGGATGTTGAGGCGGTTAATAGAGGCCGCGCCTGTGGCGTCCTGAGGGTTAGTCAGGATTAAAACCAACGTCGGAAAGATAATCACGTATAAATTAATTAAGTGCGTAGCCTCGTCTTCTTCTTCCATCACTAACAAAGATATATTTCCCTTCTGTTCACATGACGCTTCGCAACAAATAAACCAGTGTAGTTTTCACCACCTTTCGCGATCAAATACACTAAATCTAACTTGTTATTATGAATATTCACCTCGGTCAAAAAACGTGATGAATTTGAACTCTCGTATGTATTTCATCTGATATTAAAAGGTCTCGTAGGATGCATGTGAAATATTTTGGATTTGTGATATCCGCTAATTTGTCATAAAAGTTGTGTAATTTTATACGATATCACATTTTTTTTTAACAAGTTATAGGATATCATAATTCCGAAACATATCACAACACTTATACTAGACTCCTTCGTGAAAAATAAACGCTGCGTTTTAAATAAATCAATGATGTTGGAAAAACTTGCTTACAGACATATTTACTACAGTTTTATAGAATTATAATCAGAAAAAAATACTCTGTCATAATATAGCAAAAAGGATGTAGGTTTTTTTTTATTTTATTTGAAAAAATGGGCAACGTAAAATAATATTTTTTTAAACAAATATAATAAATAAGAATAGCAACATAAGTAATTGTAACTTAATCAGCCCACCTTTGATTTCATGGTGCATTGTACTCACTACTGGTAATAAAAAAAAAATTATTATTATGTCTAACGTGGCTCCTGAAAAGAGTCCTGGATATACAGAATATGTCCACGGATCTGATCTTTTCCAAATTATTATACGTGGTAAGGCATCGGTACAATGGCAAATTTTGAGCGGCATTAGTGTTTTTTTTGTCTAAAAAGAACGTTGAGGTGTGTCTTGTTCGTCTGTTTGGTATGTTGAAGTTAATAATTTTCAGAAGGTCTGTACAGTCAATATTGAAGTTTATAATGTCATAAAGGTACATTAAGTCTGAGGTCCTTCGTCTTGTCTGTAAAGTCTGCAATTCATGTTTGTAGTTATTACCAAATTTTTACTTCATATGTTTCAAAAATATTTGTTGTATTCGTTCTATATTGTTAATATAAATATTATATTGTGGAATCCAGATGACTGATGCATGCTCCAATTGACTTCAAACAATTGTGTTATATATGTAGTAAGATAAATGTTTTCACTTGTGTGAATGGTTTGCATACTCTCATCAGGAATCCCAACATTTTATAAGCTTTCAGTGTAATTGTGTCAATGTGTTTGTCAAATAAAAGTTTACTGTCCAGTTGTATACCTAAGTCTCTACAGTCTGATTTCTTATCAATCGCCTCCCTATTGATTGTGTATGTGTATTTTATTGTACTCTTTTTCCTAGAGAATGTAATGGAGTGACATTTTTTTACATTTAGTAACAGCTTATTCGAGACACAATAAGAAGTTAACTATCAAGGTCAAGTTGTAAGTCCTCACAGTCAGTAATGTCTATAACAGTTTTGTAGATTTTCATATCGTCAGCGTATAATATGTAATCACTGTTCCTGAAGCATAATCCAATGTCATGTATGTAAATATTAAATAAGAGAGGCCCCAAATGGGAACCTTGAGGTACACCCGATGGCACCTGTGTTGCTGACGATAGATGACCACCGTACTCTACTATTTGGCTTCTATAAATAAGGTATGATTTTAGCCACCTAAGAAGATCACCTAAGAAGGTTTTCTATAATATTAATATAGCTAATTCATTTACTTTTTGACGTTTGTAGGTACAATTTTAGAAAAATCTCCATGACATAGAGTTATTAATTTAAGTCTTCATTTATCAAATCACCGACCAATATCGGTCTTTCTTAGACCATCTTAAAAGTGCCAATGTACCATTTTAGACTGATTTATGTTAATATCTGTAAGAAAATAATTTGAGACTAAAACAAGTATTTTATGTTGTCATAGTATTTCACAAAGTTTCGTCCGTCAACAGTCTTAAAAAAATCAAAATAAAAAAAAAATTACATTAGTTTGTTACAGATAGTGAACTCAAAGTGTACCGAAGAGTATATTTACATGCAACACATCGATAAATCTAAATCCTCCAAACCGGATGTGAACCCATTCTAGTGTGTCCAATTGACTTACAAGATTAGTGTTTGAATTTATCTTTATCTCATTCGATTGGGTTAAGGTCCTTCGAGCCGTGTAAATTATGGTCCGTCGATCCGGATGTAGGGACTACTGTTTTACTTAAATACACTGTGACCGGAGAAAGAGTATTTCTTACCCCAATATCCTTTTTTAGTTTATACTCTCTGATTTTTACGAATTAATTCCATTAGTATGTAATGCGCGACGGTGTATATTAACGCTTTTATAAAGATTTTACATAAAATTATTTCACCAAAAAAGGGATATTTTTCTCTTATGCTAAGATCCTCGTTTACATTATACATAAACGAAAGGCTTGAAAAACCTGGGTACCTACTTAAGTCCCATGAGAGACTGGAATTATGAAAAAAATAGGTATATTTAATTTTGAAAATTAGTTGATTATGGAGTTCTATCATGAAGTCACAAAACTGTCCATAATCGGAGAGATTTCAATCTTATATTTAGAGTAAGATTTGAATTGGTGGCAACCACACTCTTTCAAACTAAATGGTATCTCATTATTGAGCAAACTTAGAATAAAATAATACTAAGTCAAAAATAATAATACTGACTTTTTAAAACGTAGATAATTTTCATATTGATGTCGATATTCGCACTTAAAAAACTATACATCATTTTCAGATCTATGTGTTTGTAATATTGTTCACGTATCTAGTATCTACGAAACCTCATTTACCTAACAATTTTTGATAGAACTCCATTGTATGCAGATATATATTATAAAAATAAAATAAAAAAATCTTGGTTTCGTTTAATAAAATTTAATTGATTCTAAACACGTTTCGCGTGGTGCATGCTACTCTATTAGTTTCATAGCAATAGTTTCAATCTTGTAGAGTATTAGTCTGACTATGTGCCTTGCACGAAACGCGTCGATCGTCAATTAAGTCTAATAGAACGAAAACCATGTTTTCTTTATTTTATACACTGAAAAAAAAATTTAATAGTAACAGAATTTTATCTTAAAATTAACCAAACTATAGTGACTACAAAACATTTGGTTTTGTGCAACTAAATATTTTGTGCACACAGCCAAAAAGTACAGTCATAAATAGATAAACCTTTATTACTGGTAACAAAGGTTTGGCTAAAACGCAAGCAGCCAGTTCGGTTGTCATAATAGTTTTATATAACTCGCCATGTATTATTTCAATATAGGTAATTACTTTGGTTATTTTTCGTCTATCAAATAATTTAATTTATATAAAATATCAAGACCATTTGAAATCTTATAATCATACTAGCGTACCCGACAGACGTTGTCCTGCCCGAAATATTTGTGAAACAAAAAAAATATGGATGTTATTATTCGCAGAGCAAACTTACATTTTCGTGTTCGATGAGCCGCTAAACACTTTGAGGTTAGATTGATTGTCATTTCGTATATAATTGCAATACAACATATATGGTCAGATTTCATAGTGTTGTCAGATGGAAAAAAAACTAAACATTGCTCATTCGACATTAGCGCCACCTATTATAATGTATAGTTATAAAAAATCATTTTTTACATTTTTCTTTTATTATATTAATGTTTAAAATTACATTTTGTGAATCTAAACTATTCAGGGGCTCACACGAACACACACAAAAAATGTCATCAAAATCAGTTCAGCCGTTTAGGAAGAGTTAAGTGACATACACACGTACAGAAGAATTATATATATAAAGATTATATAAGAACATTTAAAATATGAAAACCTAAAATAATTCAAATATACCCAATCAATTTTACTCCTCACTAACCCAAGGGGATAAAGTGAAGAGTTATGATTTCGCAATTTTTAAGGCTATTATTTTTATTGCAGATTATCAACTAGTATCATGCTGAGACTGTATTCTGAAAATTTCATCACAATGTATCTGTGTGTGTGTGTGTGTGTGCTATGTGCTGTGAACTTTGTGTGTGTGCTATGTGCTGTGTGCTATGTGCTGTGTGCTATGTTCTGTGTGCTATGTTCTGTGTGCTATGTACGGCGTGTTTATTTTACTTTGTCGATTATAGACTAATGTAATCACTCGATTCTTTTCAAATATTGCAAATATGTATATCTAATACTCGCTTAGACCCCATAAGATTTTGAAAGATATCTGAATAGTGCTTCTAAATTTTTTTTACTGTCAAATATTACAAAGTGACCCCAAGCTCAGGAAACTTATAATTTGAAATATTTATTTTAAAATTGGTAAAATGGCACATCAATCAAGTTTTCATAATAAGAGATTTATATAAAAAATAATTTAACAAACTCATTTCGTGAAAATGCTGAATATTTTCCATACAAAAATTTGAATACTTTATAGAATGACTTGTTAGTGAGGAGTTAAGCGTTGGCCACAACCTTCTAGTTTTAAGAATGAGTATGTCCTTGGTTCAAGTACATTATACATCCTCATACATTGCCTAAATCAAGCGTAAATTCTGGTGCTATAGGTGAACGAAATCTGTCGTGGCGGAATTCGATCTTATAACCACTGGATAATAATCCAACGCGAACCGCTCTGCCGCCACCCATCAATGAAAACTGATGAAAACCCATTTTTTTATGAAAACTGAACAAGCGAGTTATTTGTGGCCAATACTCCTCACTACCAAGTCACTTCACAAAGTATTCAAATTTCGTATGGAAAATATTCAGCATGTGGTGCCTCAAAGGACCACATCCAGCGACTGCGCAGCCGTTATGCGCATCGCATTTGCGCAGGCGCAGATCACCCGTTCGAGCTGCCGACCTGCGCCAGCCTTCTATTTCATTCGTGTTGGAGCCTCCTCTTCGCCGAGTCGTTTTGAACGGACCGCGCTGCAGTACTTCGTACTATCGATCATCGATCTATATATTTGATTTTAAAGTTTTATTTAAATTTGTTAATTATTGGGAATTAAAAACTGTAAGTTTATCCATTTCTTTTATTTTATATTTAATATCCTTACCTCATATCTATTTTAGAATTTGTGCATTTAAGTAGAACAAAACGTGGATTGGGTTTATGCGGGTTCGATGCCGTGCGTATAAACCCATAGAACGAACCCACAAGCATTTTTATGAAATTAGTTGGTTAAGTTATTTTTGATTCAAATACCTTTTTTTATTTTGAAAACTTGATAATTCTTCAAAGCCATTTTATAAATGTGATTTCCTGAGTTTGGGGTCACTTTGAAATATTTGTTGAAAAAATTGAATGGCACTGATCAGATCTTTTCAAACCTAATAGGGTCTAAACAAGTATATGATATATAAATTTGCAAAATTTGTCTCTAATAGATAAAGTATAATAATACATAGCACATACGATACAGCATACACACACAGATAAATTGTGATGAAACTTTCAGAATACAATCTCAGCATGATACGAGTTGATACTCTGAAATAAAAAAATAACCCTTAAAATTGCGTATTCATAACTCCCCACAATATCCTCTTGGGGTAGTGAGGAGTGCAAAAACATTTCATTTTTCACAAGTCTTTATTCACTTCATTATTACGAAATAATCTTAAAGGCAAATAGTACTTTTTTCATTGGCATAATACTCCGAGATGGATATTTTATATTCACAGCATCAAAGTCGTAAGTCAAAAAAGTTATTAAAATACATAATAATATGTTAGAAGGTTCTAATGAAAGGAGAGGATGGTAGTGAATAGACAGGATCAGGAGATGACGAAGATTGGATCAGATCGTAATGCTTCTGTAAAATAGATTACTTCTCCTAAAGATTGCCGGCTGACTACTTTTCTCTGCGCCATCAATATTCATATTTTCCACAGAGGGAAAATTCACTCTTTACACACGACAACAATATATTATTATTATTTCGCAAACGAACAAAAATAATTTATTTATTTATTGAATATTGCTTCTCGGGCAACTAACAGGTACTATGTCAAATATTAATTTAACATGCACCCAATAACAAGTTGCTACATTCTGGAGACTTACGATATTTATCCACTCACATATCCAGACTGAAAACGCAATTATAAACTGAGTATCCACCGGGAATCGAACCCGGGACCTTTGGATCAGTAGTCAGATACCCAACCAACTGAGCCATGAAGGCCGACAAATATTTTTTTATTTTAATTTATTTTTTTCTATTTAACATTTTCTCACAACCATATTAAATTTTTTTTTTTATTTTTCGACTCCATCGACGCAACGAGATCGATAAAAAACAATTATTGACAATTTTGGGGTTTTATTAAGGGGGCATATAAATCTAAACACCTCAATTTCAAATCAAATCCCTCAAATATGTTAAACAATATGTTTCTAGAAAAAATACCGTAGGTATTTTCAACGTAACTCAAGTGAATGTTCATCACACAATTTTAAGATTCAGCCTAAATTCCTCTAAAAAGAATATTTAAAATTTCCTTTTTTACAACATTTTTTTTTAAATTACTCCATTACTATGTGTCGTAGAGTAAAAAATTTTTTTTACATGCTTAAAGAATGCATAAAATCAAAATGAATGACCGATAAAGTTTTTTTCATTTCAAGTAAGGTTTGTTCTTAAAATGCAAAAAATCAACAAATTTTGGGTATTCGATAATTCAAATCAGGTATAAACCTTTTTTAACGCACGCGATATTTTTCCTTACCAACACTTAACTTCAAAGTGCATTAGGCGGTTTTAATATATATCATATTTTCAGTTACTATATAATTAGCGTTGTATGTCCTTTTAAAATCAAAATTTTGATTAAGGTTCCACAAATATCTAAGAACTATCGTTTCGGCTAGTTAGATCTTGACAATATCATCTTCTTGCTGTTGTGTTGATCTAAACAGAGGTTAGCGACCATCACCAAACTCTTCACGTTCTTGCGCCAACCTAATGATTGACGCCGCATCTGTTATCCCGATCCACTGCTTGAAATTTTTCAGCTACGATGTTGTTTTACTCCATCTACTCTCCACTAAAATTTGTTGAAAAAAGCCATATCTATCACCACGGAATATATGGCCAAAATATGCAGCTTTGCGACTCAAGACTGTCAAGTGGTCAGCAAGTCAAACTCTTTCTCCATCATATTTAAAACTCTTTAATTGGAGACTCTATCGGCGCATGAGATTATCAACTGATCAGCCAAAAAGGCCTTTCAGCTATGCTTGATAGTAACCTTCATTTTGTTTTTAAATTATAAAATCATCGTCCTGTGTCCCTTATGGCCGTCATGCTCTTGAAACTAGATCAATTTCAATCTACGCTTAGAAGTATCTGACTCGTTATTCTCTTCAACTTTTATAACTATGTATATCGCAAATGATACATTTCAAAAAGTTGAGATTGTGTACATATTTAGTGTGGAACGGGAACAATCACCTGGTTCATAATTGCATATAATTGTCAATAAAAATTGTAAACTGCTAGCCCTAGAACAGGATTTTCTAGTTGGGCAGCAGTAAACTACTTATTGTTGTCATTATAAATATGGTGTTATTAAAGGTAAATAAATAAATAGTAAATACTATTTATATTAGAACATACCTAACTACCGCGTAATTCTCCATTATAAAAGTAGGTTCTTAGTGAAAATTCAAAATTGGAATTGGATTCGAGTGTCAAGAGTAAAACCGCAGGTAGGAAATTTAAAGACACATTCCTTTCCTGACATGTTTTTTTTTTTATTTTAGACGATCAGAAAATGATGGAAGCCAAATGAGCATAACGATTTCTTGAATTTCACTTTTTTTGCAATCTGATTGCGAATTGTAATTATTGTTCTGAAAGAAGGAATTACAAGAGGCTTGAACAATCAACGAGCATGTATGAGACGATGCATGGATGGAAAAGAGGCCACGAATGTGTGAAAGAATAGACGAGTATGGCACTCGGTTCTCTCTGCTTACTCCGTAAGGGACATGGCGTGATGTTATTATGTTTGTACCTAAGCGTATGACAATTGGTGGGAAAATATGGCAAAAAGGTAATTTATTAAAAAGAATAGTTACTTTATAATATAAAGAGAGACTCCATTAAATAACATCAATTCGTTTAGATCATATTTTACCTAATCATTGATTGCGTTAATTAGTCAGAAGAAAATCATAGACCGCCTTCAATATACCTTCAATATCCATCTGAAAAACCCGTTTATGCATTTCACAAAATTATTGTATTTAATTATATTTTTTATTAAACATCAGAATTATATACCTAGATAGCAATAAAATCAAAATCAATATAATTTTCTGTTATTTTTATTAGTTTAATTCCAATCGCCAATTTATTATAACTATCAAGTATTTTTCTATTAAAATAATGAATATATCATACATTCCCTAAACTAAGCATAAATGCTTATGATCTACGTGAACGAAATCGGTCGTGGCAAGATTCGAACTCGCGACCACTGGATTACTAATCCAGCGCGCTAACCGCTCTGCCACCACCCATCCATTTACGCACTAAGAAGCAAGAATTGTAAAAATGCCATTCGTAACCGCGATTACAGTGCTATATTTTCGTTTCATTTCGAAGTCTTCCGACCTACTTTCAGCTCCGAGATACTCCGAAGCCTAACCAATATAATTAGAATGAAAATGTTATAAGAATTTATTACGACTATTAGTACCTGCACAGTTTCAATCCACGCATGCGTAAATTCCGTTTTTAATCCACACATGGTGAATTGACTTTATTATGATTTAATGTGTTATAGCGGTTTTCGAATCGTGGGAGAGGTGACGGTGGACGGAGTGTGTGGTTTTGCGGGAGCCGGTGTGTGCTTCACTGATGAGCGCAAACGTGTGCTTCACTGATGAGAGTTGGCTTTCTGTTGCGAAATCTGACGCCTGTTTACTTCGACTTCACCCAGAAACGAATGAAGATAATGACTATGCTCCTCCCTCGAACACGAGATCCGTTCTCAACTGAGTGATGAATATATCTCTATATAACCATAATTTAAGAATGTATATTGAGAAATGTTATTTTTATATAATTTTTAATGTAGGTATGTCAATTATTTTTATTAAATAAAAAAAATAAATTCAAAAAAATGAGCCTGAGCGCTTTCGATGGTTACACCATTATCCTTAGAGGCGATAATTAAAACTGATTTTGAAAACCATAGAAAGCCCTCGGGTTCATTGTAACTCATTCATGGGTTAAAACTGTGTACTTGAACTATTATGAAATTCCACTCTGTGAACGAAACAAAGTTTAACTAATATAAAAAATCAATTGGTTCTACAATTTTGTTTCATACATTCAACACGCCATAGATATTTATATTGATATCGTTCAAGAAAGCAGTGAAAAGCTTCTTTAAAAGTAGAAAAGTGTTTATAATTTAATTTGAGGGAATGACAACTTATTGTTTCTAGGTTAATGAGAAAGTAATGATAAAGGAATGGGGAGTAATAATTATTCTGAGAAGGTAGTAAGGGTGGTTGACTGAACGAGGGATGAAGAAAATAAGGGGTTGTTTATAAGGAAAGGGGGAATATTTTCTATACAATTTTCGGTTAGAAGGCTTTACAGCTTTGAAATTCGTATTTACTTAGCTATGCTGATAGCTTCTTGGTGGTTGGTTTTAAAATATCACAATTAAATACAGTTCCCATTGTTAAAATTTAAACGATCTTTAATATTAACAATTTCATTTACAATTATAACAAGAGTTTTTTATTAAGTAGTTACCTATTGAATTTCCGTAGTTACCTATTTAATATAAGTGGGTACCTATTAAATTTAAATTATAAATCATGTCTGTTTTGATTTATTTCAATTTCAACAAAGATCCTCAGTGAATTTTTAAGGTAAATTTTGCTGATTATCGTTGCACAGTTTATATTTATCTCCAAATTTAAAAATAACTCTTTTATGTCCATAATTACCAAATATTAAATATTTTTATTGATAAACTTTTTAAACATGTCAATAAAAATATCATTTGGCTCCCGAAAGAGGAAAAATCCAATGTTTGCGTATATGCAATTAAAAAAAAATCGATTTACAAAAAAAAATTACATCACGAGATCCTTATGGGGTAGGTAGAGAATTCGATTTCCTACATGTTTCTTCAGTAACCAACATGTTCCCCTCTATCTGTCTTATTAATGTGATCCTGCTATTTCCTAAAGTCGATTTTTTTAGCCTTACATAATGTCTTCTACCTGTCGTATTTTTAACTGATTCCCGAAAACGGTAGAGGTTATCAATTCGACATGATTTTTTTCAATGTATGTTTAGCAATAACCGTGTTATTAGATTTCGAAAACTTTTTTTTCATTCCTGTTTCAATTAGGTCAAGATTTGATGATGGGATCCATGACAAAATCAGTAAAAATTAAATAAACGCAAAATTAACGATAATTCTTTGATGACGGGAATCATGAGAAATCAGGAATATTGTATAGGCGAATTGTATGATAAAATATAATATTACTACATACATAGATATCATTACGCCATGTCCCTCGTGGGGTAGGCAGAGAGAATCAAACACCACATTTTTCTATCTTGACATACATTCAAATATTTTTATAGTTGCATATACGCAAACATTGGATTTTCTTCCTGTCGGGAGACAATGATTTTTAACATATCATTAGAAACGAAGCTTAATTTCAAACGTACAGTTTTTTTTATTAAAATATAAGGTATTTTCAAAATTAAGGGACTTCAATGAGAAGGTATAATTGGTCAATTGTTGGATATAATTTTGGAACAGATTCCGTAAGAATATTTCCACTTCAGCTCATTGTTATAGTTATCGAGCTTGAGTCCGTCACGTGGGTACGCAGATCGCAGATTTGTGTATTTTTGTTCGGTTGATACATGTGCAAACCGTCCCCCGTCAAGGCGAAATGGCTCAAGAAGGTTGGCGGCATCTATAGATACCGTTTGTGAACCACTTCAAGGTCCCATTGATCAAAAGGATAAGTGTTTTGAAGAAAAATTTAAGCACTGAAACATAATCCTTACAGCCTTTCTCTCTTTTTAAAAATAATATAGGAAATTCAAATCCTACATTAAAAAAATGTACTTATATTCACTGATATATTTGAGTTTTTTTTGTTACCTCTGATCTACTCAGCCTTTAGTGTATATGTATAATGTATTATATCTGTATTATTATTTATTTAAGATTTGGTACACGGTTAACATACAATATACATAAACATAATATCAATTATAATAAATCAACCGTACACACAAAAATCCCACAAGGCATAGCCTGTCTGTGGGTATACCAATTAAAAACATATTCAAAATTATTTCGTTAATAACATTAGTTATTTATAAAAATATAATATAGCAAATTGCTTAGGCAGAAAACAAGTGCAAAAAATATAAATTATACAAATTAGGTATATATAAAAACATACATACACATATTTATATACAAAACATCAATAAGTTTACATGAATCAGCAGACTGACAGCGGTCCTACCAAATATTATACCCGCAGTCGATAGCAACAATACTTGGCAAGTACAAGGATATGCATGTCGCAGTCAATCTACATATTCTAGATAAAATTGAGAATTTCCAAATATGATTAAAAAAATAATAATAAAATAAAAACATCATTGAACTTTGACACAAGAGCAGAATATTGAGGAAAAGAAAGACATTGGTATATTAAATTGAAAACCCAACAAGTAAGAAACAAATAAATACAAATTATAAATTAGTTTTAGTTTTAGTTTTAGTTTTAGTTTTAGTTTTAGTTTTAGTTTTAGTTTTAGTTTTAGTTTTAGTTTTAGTTTTAGTTTTAGTTTTAGTTTTAGTTATTTATTTATTTGTATCTACGTCCAGAAGCCTTTTACAATTATGCAAAAAATATAAAGTAGTTGCATAATTTAACAAAAACAATAAGTATATTACAAAAATAAGAGTTGACAACAAAAAGGCGATAAAAAAGAAAAGAGAAAAACATCGGAAAGATATAAACAATATGCATTTATGCTTATTTTAGGGAACGTAGGAAGATGTATATGTACTTGTTCAACAAGGACATATTCATTTTTTTGGAAAAAAATTATAGTTTATTAAAAAATAAATCAAATAATAATTAAAAATATATTATTTCAATAACTGTTTTTATTATTAATTATAAAATGGTGTACCCATTTGTTTTTTTTTTCATTATTTATTTGATTTATTCGTACCATACATTTTATATTTTCTTCAAAAAAATTGTAAATAAGTCATTTGTATGATGAAATATTATTTAAAGGGGACTGTCTAAAATATAGAAAAAAAATAATGATTTTTGTAAAACCCACATACAGAGGCGTTGCTTGGTTTGAGGTTAGAGTTTTCTTTGTTGATTTAATTATTTTGAGAAATAGGTAAATATTTACTTATTTATTAAATATAATTTTGTTTATTTATTTAATATATTTTTATTTTATGTTATCATTAATTTATAAATCTATATTTATGTATTTAGTTTTGTATGGATCACTTATAAATTTTACTATTTTATGGTTAATATAGGTTGTACAAAAACATCTCAACCAATCATTCATATCGTTGTTTATTGCCAACCTATATTACTGCAAGTTTATAAATCCAAAATGATTATTTCTCAATAAAATCCAGGATATTATTAAAATACTAGGAATATCATAGGATGTTCAATCCTTTTTATACTAGATCAAGATTCGTTCAACAAAGCGTCTGAAATCCTCCCTTTTCATCGGATATTGAAAGCTTTTAACATTTTTCCCATCTTTAGAAACCTCAAGGTTTTTATATATCTACCATTAGCTCATGTTACCTAATAGTATCGTCTTGTAATCCTTCTTACACTGCCGCATTATGTACTTACATATTATGTTAAGTTTAATAGAAAAAGACATTCTTACACTAAACTTTGCAGATTATTGAAATATTATTTAGGTTACATTAACGGAAAAAACAGTATAAAGATAATATTTTAAATAAATAAAAACTGGAAAGATTTAAAAATAAAATCACAACATACCTTACATAAATATGTGAAACGACATCCGAAAAGCGGAAATATATTCATGTAAAATGCTATTCGTTATTGATGTTTATCCGAAATAATTGTAAACAAAGTTCGAAGATATCTCACGAACCATCCGAGAAAATCACACGATGTGAAAATATCTAAGATATTATCCAAAAATATCTGTCACAATCTGAAAATATCTCACACAAAGTCCTTAAATATCTTGATAACTTTATCAAATAACTGGGAAGGTCCGATGCTATAATGGTACTCGCTGGTGACGTGCGAGTTTAATCGTCACACCCGCTTGATTCTCGAGCAATATGCAAAAAGGATAAGTAAAAACCATACAAAAAAACTAATTGATGAAATATTTAATGCAAAAAAAAAAAATTAAATCACTCTGTCGACACCACGTATTTATGACCATGCAGTTTCAAAACTACCGTTCTTCCCTCAGGGCGGATGACAAAAATATTATTTGAATAGTTTAAATGCATATGCAAAAGACAAAAAATATCTAAGATAAGATAGAAAACTGAACAGCTTTGGCTTCAACAAGATTCGGGAAAACTTGTTTCGGCATCTAAAGACGAAGAAGAAGTAAAAGTCAAGTATTTAGAGAAATTGGTTTGGTTGGTGATTCCGATCACGTGACATACCTATATCTTTAACCACGTGATCATATCCAGCGCATCGCACGTGATCGGTTTATTCATTCTATATTTTCATTCTTGCTTTGCAATTTATACTGCTTCTATTTATTTTTTCATTAAATTTCAAACCCTATAATTCATTCTATAAGACAATGTTTTATTAGTAATTACTTTTATGTCACATTCTACGGCATACATATATGAACTAAAAAATAATAATTGAACAGTATTCAAACAATTCTACTCTTCGTATTATCAAAATAAATCTCATCGAATTTTTGACAATTCTTTGATTCCCTATGCAGCCCATGACAAACGGACCTTCAAAGAATTATTAATTAATTTATTTTAACATATACGGCTTCACGCCATTATTCAAATACACATTTGTACAAAAAAACTTAAAAATTACAGCAAAAAATAACTCTTATTTTTTTAAATAAGTTTATGTTCATAGCTACACAATTCAATATTAAAACAAAATACAGTGAGGACACAAGTTAATCAATAAAGATAATAAAATTCAACAAATATAAAACATTTCGGGTATAACATTCTTAAGTAAAAATACAATTAATCATCACAACAAATGTACGTCTGACAATAATCGCTTGTACATAGCTAGGGAATCTGCAAAAATGTCAGTTATATTAGCATATTTATTTCCCAATCTATGGAATCTTCCTATTGGGGAATTATATAAGTAGTTAGTACCGATATTATCACAGTGGAAAGCCACGCTTTGCCTTGTACCTTTTGTTGGAATGTAGATATTACAATATTGATTATGTTATATAATTAAAAGAAACCATTTTGGAACTGTTTTTCATCAGGCTGTTATAGATTTAATCTCAATTTATTTCCCGGTTATCAATTAAATAATAAGGTGTTTTGATCTGGTGAATATTGAATCGTATGCTGAACATCCAAGCAGGCCTCTATAATATTATAATGACAGAAAAACAAATTTTCGTAAATACTCGTCTCATTGCTGGCAAAAATCCATTTGCGTTTTTTTTTTAAATCGTGTGATGTGCAAAATATGAAATAAAAATATCCTCTTTTTCGATGAAAACAAGAAACTAAGCGGCTTACGAATTCTCCCAAACGGAATGAAAACTTTTTAAGAATACAAACGTTAAAAAATCAAATAAAACGAAACACTTCAATTAGGGAGGAAATTATTTTGATAATTTAATAAGAATTCATATCTCTGAACGAGAGAAGAGGGAATAAGAAGAATATGGAGGGTTGGTATTCGAGAGAAGGACGAAAACAAAAAACAATATTAAAAGTAATATAAATGAAAATAAAATTGTTGTATGACGATTCGGAAATTTGAAAAAAACACCTAAAGTACCAACTTTTGCTGTTGACTCAATTACTAACATCTATTATTTAATAATTAAATATTTTGAAAGTTGAATTAAATAAATAAAATTAAATTACGAAAAGCCTTAAAGCCATCGTTGGTGATTGAGGAGGCAGCCCCTCTGGCTTGCCTTTATTTATCCCCACCAACGGCGGACCAATCAGTTCTCATTTAGCATTCTTATGGGCTAGTCGCACTAATAAACACCATGTAACCGAACACCAGCAGTTTTCATATCTTCCCACCCGTCACAAATATCTTTGATTTCGTGAAAGTCGAAAGATATATGTTTTCAAATTTAACAGAAATGATCAAACGGTGCGCGAACAAAGGTCATTTTTAACAGATTTTTTAATTATCTCAATAGAGACGAAGTTGGAATATTTATTGTAGGAGAACTGGGAAATCAAGGCACCTACAGGGCTGACGACCTGTCATCGGCTGGTTTACGTGATCACCTTATGCGCTTGCGCAACGTTCACCAATTATGCCTTTTTAATGAGATCCCTATCAATTCAATTTTGAAACTTCTATATATTGTAATACCTACTGAAATTCTTTTCGCTTGAAAATAAGGAATTTTTACTACAGCCATCTATGGGTGAAAAGGTCATTTGCTTTAACGAAAGTACAGGGGATCTGACCTATGAAGTCAAGTATTCAAATGACTTGCCATTACACCACGATAGTCGACTGCCCTTTTCCACAACTAAGATGCACTTTACAATAAAATTTATTACCTTCATAAAATTGCCCCCCATATATTTCATTCATAAGCACATAATGCTAAGAACCAATAGAAGACTTTATGTCACCCTATAGGGAAGAAACAGCAGATGGAGATCCCAAAAGAATGGACTACCCCAGGGAAGCGTACTCGCTCCCATTCTGTATAATATTTACACCAACGACCAACCCACTAATGGCTTAAACACTAAACAGTTTTTATATGCTGATGACACTGCTGTAGCTTCTCAAGAGAACACTTTCCGGTCGGTTGAAGAAAATCTGTCTAAATCACTACAGACATTTGGAGACTACTATATGGAAAATAATCTCAAATCAAACCCAGAAAAGACACAACTTTGTGCTTTTCACCTGAGAAATAGAGATGCCTCCAGAGAGCTGAACGTGAAATGGATAGGAGAAACAATGAAACACTGCAATAAACCAAAATATCTAGGGGTTGCCTTAGATAGAGCACTGACATATAAGGAGCACTGTATGAACACAAATCAGAAAGTATGTGCAAGAAACAACATTATACGAAAACTGACAGGGACTACATGGGGGGTAAGACCGTCGATACTTAGAGCTTTAGAGCAGGGTTTGTGTCTGTCTGCTGCGGAGTATGCGTGTCCGGTTTGGCAAAAATCTGCTCACTCAAAACAAGTGGACATAGCAATCAATGAAATGGCACCAACAATATCAGGATGCTTAAAGCCAACACCAACTGGTAAATTATATCCAATTGTCGGAATCGCTCCACCCCACACTCGACGAAGGACAGCTGCAGATGCAGAGAGGTACAAACAAACTCATGATTGTAGGCACCCTCTATATCACCACCAACCAACAGTCTCACGTTTGAAATCCAGAAATAGCTTCATTAAAAGCACCTCCCCGATTGAAAATTCACAAAAAAGGAGAGAGGATCTGTGGAAACAGGACCATGGAGCGGGGCTGTGGATGCATCCACGTGAGGGTATCCCAATAGGAGAAGACCTTCCCTACTGTATATGGACTACCCTCAACAGATTAAGGGTCGGTGTCACACGATGCAGAGTGAACCTCGCAAGGTGGGGGTACCTCTCTGAAGATGACACTCTATGTGACTGCGGCGTAACCCAGGATGAGAGTCACCTTCTGATATGTCCACTTATGGGGGAAGGATGCACCCCTGGTGACATAATTATGGCAAATGACAAGGTGATAGCAGTCGCCGCATATTGGAATGGCAGGGTTTGAACCAGCCGGACACGTAAAGTAAGTAAGTAATGCTAAGAATATTTTCCAAAACAAATTTTATTCTATGGATATAAAACATGAGTCATATTTTGTCCCATAACTCACTTTCATTAAATAAAATTCATAAACATCAATTCACCCCATCGTCGTGATCCTCAGTTACGAAGCCAAAACAAAAAAAATATAAAAGCTATTCCATCGCCTTTTATAAAATTAATACTGTACCCTCAAAGAATATAAATTGACAATATCATAGTTTCATTTTAAATTAATATAAAATTGTCTGGAGCAGTTTTTTCATAACCCCTCCCCATTCCTAGTGTGGTTTCCGTATCCGGGGTAGGTAGAGAGGATATACCTGCAAGAGCGCCTTAACATCAATTTATTGTGTTCGTATTTCACGGTGGCATTCTATATTGCGCTGCAACATTTTTTAATGCTTCAATGTTTAATATCGCTGGCGGGCGGCTTGTGGTTCCTGGCCACTTGCAGAGACAGGGGTGGCCAACCTTTATTTGTAACGATATTTTATTTATTTTTTAATGTGCCTAGAAAATGTTTAAAGCCGATATTTCTTCGTCATATGAAATAATTTTTTCGTCATACATAACAAAAATATTTATGTAATAATTGGCTGACACTTCCATTGCTGTATACGTACTTCACAATGTATTCATTCATTCATTCATACCATAACATATACCTACATTTTCCACAACCAGTGACAGCGTGGGGTAACCAGCGACAAGTGTAAAAGTGTGCATAACATTATAAAAGAAGCACAACACATGCGTTTATACCCAAACTCCAGTCTCGTCTCACATAAAAAGGCACTACATTCATAACGGATGGTGAACCTTATTGCTGAACTATATGAGATTTGATTTTTGACTGTTGTATTTTCATGGAAGCACTGTCCTAAGCCGGTTCCTCATAGCACAATTCATTCCCTTTCACAATAGGGAAACTTTCAATTCGTCGATATGGCTTTAAAATATGTTTAGTACTTATTCATTTTATCTGATTACACCATTTTAATTTTCATTCTTCGCTAGGTGCTTTTCACTCAGTGTAAAATAGTTTGACTTAATGTGTCAGCGTCCTGAATTCGACTTTCAGCAGAGGAAATAACAATTAAAAAAAAATAACTTCTAAATATGGGTTGTTTAGTGAACTATGTATACTTACTTATAGGTAAGTATAACAATTCGAAAAAAAATAACTTCTTAATTTGGCTTGCATAGTGAACTATACTTACTTATAGGTTAAACAAAAACATATTTTAGGGATTTTTTTATCAACGTTGCAAACTTCATCGTTGATATTAGTGTTTTTGTTAAACACGTGGACAGTTATTAATCAATTTCGCTTCTTCGCGGGCGACTTGAGTTCTATCCCTAACACTGGAGAAATTTACCTTTACTTTGCTGGAAACACTAGTATGTTGGATGAAATTACAATACGATAATATCTCCACAAGAGCAGGATAAAAGGACATGTGCTTTATTTTAATGATTATTATTCATTTCCAATTTTTATTAATAATTTGACGTAAAATAATTCATTCGTCCTTTTTATTAAAATGTTGACAAGACATGTTTTATAGTGAATGTTTCACAATTTACGAGTTGGACTTTTCGTTCTTCTTCGGAAGAACGGAGGCCATTGAAAATATCAACCGACCAACATAAACCTAAACATCATTTAAGACGGTACCCCAACCTACAATAACAAGTAAGGCGACACCCTAAGCTTCAGTGACAAGAAACATATCACAAATAACCAAAGAAATATTTCATATGAAATATCTCTCTCTTTGGAGAATATATTTTATCATGTATCATGCCGACCGCTGTAGCATAGCGGAATCCTGGATTAATTCTTGCTTCTCTGGGCTGGAAACACTTTTAGTCATTGTCATTTGGCAATAAACTCACCACGTATAGTTGATTCAAGGAAGTGTTCATAATAATATATGATTTTTTTTTGATAAACTTTTCAACGTCTCAATATAGAAGAAGTTGAAATATTATAGAAGAACCAAGAACTCAAGGCACCTACAGCGCTTAATAACCTGTCATCGGCTGGTTGGCGTGATCACTTTATGCGCTTGCGCAATGTTCACCAATTATGCCCTCTTATTGAGTTCCCTTATCAATGCAAATTTTGAAAGTTCTATATATTTGAATACTGATTAACTAATGAACTGAAAATAAGACATAATTACTATTGCCATCTATGAAGTAACGAAGAAACCCTTTTGTAACGCCATCTATTGACAGATTGGTTTATTTGTAAACAACGAAAGCAACAGTCCTTATAAATGAGGTGACGGTGTTCTCGCACAGATGTCACACTTGAACTGCGCCAGACTTTTGGACTTTTTCAGTATCATTTCATTTTTGATTAGATACGTTTTCGGCTTGTTTACCTACTTGTAGTTTTTTAGTAATTTTGTGCTAATTTTTACGTTATAAATTACAGTAACATACCTGTTGATTAACACTATTGGTCAAGAAAAATGTGGCAAATTGTAATGTGATATAGAGAGCTGACAAAAGCTATAACTTAAGTCAGGGAATCGGTACACAAAGTGTGGTGAAACGGGGGTATCCCAAACACATTCAATGTTTACATATAAATCTGATATTACTGACACATTTACATAAAAGTAAAAGCATTTGTTTTTCGTTATGCGAATCTCTTTGTCAGCAGTGTGTCCTTTTGATGTTCAGTACTGTTTCAATTTTCATTTGGAACCATTTCGAAAATAATCAAATATGTTACATTAATGGCCAACAAATTTTAGTGGCACAGTCATGCGGTGTGAACCAAGAAATTTTATGTCATGTGGATAAAATATAAAAAAAATATATTTGGTCAAAGAGAAAAAATATATGAAACTATCCAATGCAAACAAAGAAAATATAATATTCATTTCTTTGGTATTAAGAATAAATATTCAAATATATAAACAGAGTTTTAAAGAATGACTGTTTAATTTTGTTATGATTTCTACTATTCTACTATGAGAGATTTAAGATGAATATCGAAAACTTAATGTTTTGTGAAAAGTCAACGATAAAAATAGACCATTCTTGTATTAAATATATCCGCGGACGTTTTCGGGACTAATTAGTGCCAAATTAAACTATAATAAATAAACGTTTTTTTTTAATATTATTTTTGGTATGTTCATATCAATATAAAAATGGTTTGGGTCTTCGTACCACAATTTTCAAAATCATGTGCATTAAAACATCACAGTTTCTAGAAAGTTTTTCAAGTTGAATTGCATTACACACACACGTGATCAAACCAACTAAGCAAAAAAAACAAATTTGTCTTCTGCGCAGCCACGTGATTTTCTGGATGTTTCACTATAACTATACAATGGGGTGTTTCAAATTAACTTGCTACATTTAACTTACAGATACTATGTCAAATTTAAACATTTAACAAATAAAAAATGGCCACATTCTGAAGATATTCATCGCCTAACAAATCAACACTGTAAACACGGTGTAAAACAATGTCTCCACCTGGAACGAAATAGAACCTTCAGTTCAGGGGGGCAAGTCTGATTAGACCGGCGAAATCAAAACCCCAGTGATTATCCATGTCATGGATATAATTATCGTATGGAGTTCTATGACATCTAAAGATATTGTAGAACTCCATATTATAATAATTACATCCACGTTATAGGTAAACAAGGAGGGTTTTCATTTCGACGGTCAACCAGACTTGCCCCCCAGGAGTCAGTTATCTAACTGAGCCACGAAGAACGACTGCTATTTTAGTAGACATTTGTTAAAAAAACAACACTTAAGAAAGCATATAACGCTGAATCTAGTGACTGAAAACATGATACCTAATATTTTTTTATTGACAAACTTTTTTTTAGCATCTCAATAGAGACGAAGTTGGAATATTATAGAAGAACCAGAAACTCAAGGCACCTACAGGGTTTACGACCTGTCACAGGCTGGTTTACGTGATCACTTTATGCGCTTGCGCAACATTCACCAACTATGCCTTCTTATTGAATTCCCTTATCAATGTAAATTTGGAAATTTCTATATATTTGAATAATGTGTAACAATTCGCCTGAAAATAAGGATTGTGACGCCATCTATTGAGATATTATTTTTTTGTAAGCAATCAAAGCAACAGTCCTTATAAATGAGGTGACGGTGTCTTGCATTACCATATCTTGAACATTTTTTATATAACTCCTTAATTTGATTTTAAAATTCAAAGCTCTTTAAGTTCAATCAGTAAACCGGAATACGAGTAGGTGTCTGTATATCCATACAAGGTTCTGCTATATCTATAAGTAGGTGTCTGTATATCCATACAAGGTTCTGCTATATCTATAAGTAGGTGTCTGTATATCCATACAAGGTTCTGCTATATCTATAAGTAGGTGTCTGTATATCCATACAAGATTCTGCTATATCTATAAGTAGGTGTCTGTATATCCATACAAGGTTCTGCTATATCTATAAGTAGGTGTCTGTATATCCATACAAGGTTCTGCTATATCTATAAGTAGGTGTCTGTATATCCATACAAGGTTCTGCTATATCTATAAGTAGGTGTCTGTATATCCATACAAGATTCTGCTATATCTATAAGTAGGTGTCTGTATATCCATACAAGGTTCTGCTATATCTATAAGTAGGTGTCTGTATATCCATACAAGGTTCTGCTATATCTATAAGTAGGTGTCTGTATATCCATACAAGGTTCTGCTATATCTATAAGTAGGTGTCTGTATATCCATACAAGGTTCTGCTATATCTATAAGTAGGTGTCTGTATATCCATACAAGGTTCTGCTATATCTATAAGTAGGTGTCTGTATATCCATACAAGATTCTGCTATATCTATAAGTAGGTGTCTGTATATCCATACAAGGTTCTGCTATATCTATAAGTAGGTGTCTGTATATCCATACAAGGTTCTGCTATATCTATAAGTAGGTGTCTGTATATCCATACAAGGTTCTGCTATATCTATAAGGCCGACATAATATGTATGTATATTATACTCAGCGGCGACTCTATATGAAGTGCGTTGGATCAATTGCACTACCAATTTTTAAATGGTATATTCTAAAAATTAATATTAAAATATGTTTTTAATATATTTTTACGCTTTAATTTACTACTGTTATTTTTCTAAACCAATTGATTATTATATATACCCTCGCAATCGACATCATATTATAATGAAATCTACCGCAATACAAATATTATCATTATGTAATGTATGGCGTGCGATATCCATATTGCACCAAAATTGATTTCTTTTTAATACAGCGTATGTATGAAGAGAAAGAGATAGTCCCCTGGCAGATGAAATAGCGATACTTGTACTGAATTCATAAGGCAGACTCGTGCAGGCTCGTGCGCTGCACCAAGCTTATATCTTAGATGTAATTAGTATGTATACATCTATCTCGCTCTCTAATTCATAAGCCATTCGTATTGAAAGAGATGAGTGCCACGTATACATGACATACAGCCGATTCCGCGACTAAAATACGAGTGTCACATATTGACACACAACTTTAGACCTAATTACTTAGTATATTAATACTTGATTGAGAGGAAAATTGTATGAATAATACTCCCATACATTTGTCTTCACGACATCTGTTGATAAATCAGTGAAACAATATTGTAAAATAACAATATCACTTATAAAAGAGAACGCTGGCGCGGTTTTTAAAATTATTTGAAAACAAATACTGTGACTTTAATACATTTTTTTAAATATCCTATATTGTATTTATGGTTTAAATGCCTATTAATTTATTATTAATTCAGAAAAAAATTGCACTACCAAAAATGATCAAAAATACAATCGACCAGTCGCCACTGATTATACTTATATGTCGGTCGGTATTTTACGTAGTTTATGTTAGTTGCCCGAGAAGCAATAAAAATAAAAAATAAAATAAAATATACTGTTAACAGCTATCTGCAAGTTTTGACTTGCAATACTGTTTGTTTCTTTCCTCTTAAATATCTGCGGTATTAATGCGTTGCAATATGATCTATGCCGTTTAAGTTTGTTTGATATATATCAAGGATAGGTAAAATGCCAACCGCATAAAATCCAAACAAAATGAAATGCAAATCCTCCATTCACCGCCAGGAGCACAGATGGTATGAGGAGATATCGATGTTTATACAGAATCTTATCGGGTGATTCCTATGATTTACCGTAGAACAAAGATTATTATTTAGATCGGTTTATGTTGAACAAAGGATTTGGTCCAGGAGAGGGTTGATAATAAAAAGCCCACATTGAATTGATTATCTTCTACAGCAAATGTTTGAAAGAAGAAAAATTTTATTTCATTTAATTAGTTAATAAGAATCGATTATTATTATCGACTGTGATTTTCATTATATGTCGACATTCATGACTTTGTTGGTAAGATATCTGACTCCTTGGCGAATGGTCTCGGGTTCGATTCTGGATCTGTGGGACGGTAAATAAATTAATCATGAGGCAACTCGTTACTGGGTGCGTCTTTAATTAATATTTGACATAGGATCTGTGAGATTGTCCCCGTCCGTCGATGGAAGGAGATGTAAGTACTTAGAAGAGGCTTATATCCAGCAGTAAAGAGATGGCCGAAGGAATAAGTAGAAGAAGAATGTCCCAACAATGTTAAATATGATGAATTTCAATACAAAACTTTGAATGAATAGAAAAAGGTAACTGTTCAACCTAAGTTTGTTAATGTTTAATGTAATATTTCAAAAAAATAAAATAGAATGAGCAGAATCAATGATCTCCACTGCAAATCTACTGCATATTACAACACAGATTCGACATTGAAACCATACATGAATTTATTCTCTGATTTCGCCATTAACAGGAGGAATGTTAGAAACATTAAATTTTCATATGTGACACTTTGGTTCATTCGGACATATACACAGAATATTTCCAATAATGCTTTTACGTTGTCTTAAATGTGAGCTTTAACTGAGCCATTTAAGAGACGATATAAAATGTTTCGTATTCATTGTACGTGTGTATGAAGAAATATAGATAGGTTACAGTGAAGTAAGTAGTATGGATTCCGATTAAGTTTTTTCTTTTTAAACACCAGCTCTCAGAAAGCAAAGAAAATCTTTATGTAAATGTCTTTGTTGCACTCCACTGAGTACTAAGTACTTATCTCAGATAGGGTTGAACATTTATATCACAGAAAGTTTAATGAAAGTCCACAATTTTTACTGACAATTTATTTGTGTACAATAAAGTGTTTATATAAAATAAAATAAGGTTCCTAACTGCAGGAAGAGATCGACACAAAGCCAAAGGGTCTTATATCAGGAATTGAATCAGGGAACATTGCTTTGGTGTCAATTTTAGACATGAGTGCCGCTTTTGATACTGTAGACCATAAAATTCTTATTCAGCTTTTAGAATACGAATATGAAATCTGTGGACATTTTCTTAAATGGATGAAATTTTCATATATTTCAGAAAGACGCCAGTCTGTGAGGGTTAATAACAATACTTTCTTATCGGAAATTGCAAAATTTGGAGTGCCACAAGGATCGGTTCTCGGATCTATTTTATTCATTCTGTATATATAAAGACTTGACGACTTGATTCAAAACGAAGGATTTAATTCATTTGCTTATGCCGATGACCACTTGCTCTTCAAATTTTGTAATCCCATATGCAAAAATCGCCTGAAACAAGATACTGTTGAGTGCATCGAAAAAGTCACCACGTAGATGTCTAGCAACAAGCTTAAACTGAACCCAACTACACAGCACCTCATTGAGAATACTCCTATCAACATCAACGGAAAAACACTCGTGCCAGCTGCAAGTGTCAAATTCTTGGGTATTCACTTGGACAATAAGTTGTCACTTGACCTTCAAATCTCAAAAACGGTCAGTTCATGTTTTTTTCAACTCAGACAACTGAAAAACATTCGTCGAAATTTACCCAAGAATGAGACTAAAACACTTGTAAATTCATTCGTTGTGTCTCGGCTTGATTACTGCAACGGCATTTATGCTGGATTGCCGAAGTATCAGCTCGATAGACTACAGATGGTATTTAACACAGCAGCAATACTTATTTTCGGTGCAGAAAAACGATGTCACATAATTCCACTACTAAATGAATTACACTGGTTGAAGTGTCCAGAGCGAATCGATTACAAAATTTGTTTGACAGTATATATGTAATGCTTTGAACAACCTGGCACCAAAATATATACAAGAGCTGTGTCAGAGAAGAGAGCTCTCTGGGAGGCATCTCACACTCAGGTCGTCTGGATCACAGAGTAACAATTCCTTAAAGGAGTTGGACAGAGTCAACAAAGCGGCTTACTAGCGGGTCCTGATAAGTAGAATTCACTGCCTCTAGATGTCCGCAGCGCTCAAAGCAAGAGCACTTTCACTAAAGGATTAAAAACAGCTTTGTTTCAGAGAGCAACACAACATCAAACTATCAGCGCCCTTGGTATGATCTCGAATAACTTATTATTATTATTTTAGACATAATAAGTGTACTTGTATTGTATGTTTAATGTTTAAGCTTTTCTGCCGTGCCATTAAATCAGGGATTGTGTCTTGATCTTTTTTTTTCTTTTACTCCTCTTGTAAAATATTAAGAATGGTATCAAAAATACCACAGACAAAATAACGTCTCACATAGTTCAGCAATGAGGTTCACCACCCATTATTAATGCAGGTACTGCCTTTTTAGGTGAGATGAAATTGGTAAATGGAAATACACGCATGTTTTGCGCTCCCTTTTACCCCATATATGTCGTGATAGTATAAATGAATGAATGTTTTTAAGACGTATGTACCTACAAGAAGTAATATCTGTATGAAGTAATTCTTCTGGTATGACGCCAATTAACCATCTGGTATGAACAGAATATTTGCCATATTCTAATACTTACACAAATTTAAAAATAGGTAAACGTTATTATTTATTTTTCTAGTGTGTTGAAAAATCTAAATCAAATAAGCTTTATATTTTTTAATTGCATATACGCAAACATTGGATTTTTTTCGTTGTCGGGGGTCAAATAATATTTATTAAAATATAACCATTTGACTCCCGACAGGGTAAAAAATCCAATGTTTGCGTACATGTAAATAAAATAAATATTCGATTTACATACACATTGGTACAAGTAGGTAAACAAGCATTATTTCTATTCAAAAATGAATAGTAATAATGTCTTATTTTCAGGTGATTAGTTACTCATTATTCAAATATATAGAACTTTCAAAATTTGCATTGTTAAGAGAACTCAATAAGAAGACATAATTGGGGATCGTTGCGCAAGCGCATCAAATAATCGCGTAAACCAGCCGATGATAGATCGTAAGCCCTGTAGGTGCCTTGAGTTCCTGGTTCTTCGATAATATTCCAACTTATTGAGATGTTAAAAAGTTTGTCAAAAAAAAAATATCAAATATACAAATAAACTCAGAAATGGAACTCAAACATAAATGAAAATTTACAAATACATTCGAATTATAAAATTACAAAGTTGGACTTAAGTCATTTTAAGAGGATCCCTTTAGTAGATTCCGAAGCTGAGCTCAATAACTTATTGGTAGTTGAGAATAGATCAAGTTCTAACTTAGGCATTAATTTATGTTACATTTTTTTTTTATATAATTAAAAAAAAATCAGTTTTATTTTCCCCCCAAATTGCAAACTCCTTTTTTAATGCGACCCGACTGTGAAACGATCTACAGAATTATGTGTTACCTACATTACAAACGAATAATTATTTTCTTTAGCAGATTGCAAACTCCCCCTGACGCTACCTAGTGCGCTTCTTCGGAAGAGTATAATGAACCCTATTCGTGATAGCTCTTGTGAGTTTAAAATGTGAGTTTTTTGTTTGATTCTTTTTTTTTTAAATACCTATGTAGGTAAGTACTGTTATATTGATTCCATAAATTATGTAAAAATGAGTTTTTTTTATTTTTTACTATCGCAATGAAACTCTATACAAAATTTAATCAATCGGCTGTAAATGGATGATGGAATACCATTTGAATGATATTTGAATAATTAAATATAAAATAAAACACTTTTCAATATTACGACCGGTAGCACGTGTTTGAATTAATAAATAATAATAAAAAATATTTGGATAAATATGAAATGAGGCATCCCTAGCTTTGAGACAAAAAAAAAACACGTAAAAACTTTTTCTACCGTTATGCTTTCCTGCTAGGACCACGAGGAGTGTTTGTATAGTTATTTACCAAGAAAAGATTTCTTTACCCTTATTTTAAATTGTTGGAAGTTTTTTCGCGAAGATTTTCACGCCATTATATTCCACAAGTTTCTTAGAAAGAATGAATAAAATTATTACACATACAGGGAGGAAGAGAGAGATGCAAAGATATGTAGAGGGAAAGTAGATACTTTTTATGGTAAATACCTGCGCTATATGCATATTATGAACAAATTGTAAAATTAAATTTACCTTCTATTGAGACTTATTTTCCGCCAACCACTGGAAAAGAAATACAAAGCTACATACAAAGAAGCGCATTTTTTATTTTTATTTTTATGCTGGCCATACACGCAATACCTAACATACCTAACAGGTTTACCTGGACAGGTAAAACTGTTGTTTATTATTTTTATTTTTATTTATAACTTACAAATATACAGTCATACGAACAAATATAACAACAAATTCAATTTTACTAATATATCATAGACCAATTTTGTTTTCGGATATTACATTATCTTTTTTAGCTGCACAGTGTAAAACAATTGCTATTTAAAATTTAGTGGGTACTCAAAATTCAGAAGGAAAAAGGACAAAAAAAGGGAAAGGAAGGTTGTGGCATTCGCAGTCAAAATGAACAAAGCAGGAATCAGCTACCGTAAACCTCCAAGGGTCTCAGAGATAGCATTTTTATATTTTATTTTAGTATGTGTAAAAATATCAACATTCTTAAAAAAACATTATTAATGTTACATGCCCTTTGGATGAATGAATTTCGGACATAGTTCTGCAGAGAAGCAATCTAGTACTAGGGACAATTAATTGGAAGACTCCCAACAAGAGACTCAGAGTCAACGGCACCATCAATAATTTTATGCAGGTATGTCATATCTGCAATGGTACGCCTATTTTCTAATGATGTTATTTTATGATGACGAGCGGAAAGGATTTTGTCATCAAAGGCATGACAGCATTTATAATCAAGGTGGTTCAAAAATTTATTTTGAACTTTTTTGTTGTTTATTAGTTCTTCGCATATTTAGATGGCGCGCTGGGTTAGTAAACCAGTGGTCGCGAGTTCGAATCCTGCCACGACCGATTTCGTTCACCTGTAGCACAAGCATTAATGCTCAATTAAGGGAATGTATAAGGATGTATACGTACTTGTTACAAGGACATAGTAATTCTTTAAAAAAATATTCTTAACTGTACAGTTTTATAATATGCACATTGCGGTTAACCTGTACTGTACAGGTGATGGAAACGGGTAAACCTGGCAGGTATACCGTTACGTGTATAGCCAACATAAGAAAGACACCACCTTGGCACGAGCTATTTCTCGTTCCCTTCTTTCAATTTTCACAGTGATTTTCTTTCTAAAAAATATATGGTCGATGGCAGAGCGATTAGCGTGCTGGGTTAGTAATCCAGTGGTCGAAGAGTTTGAATCCTGCCTCGACCGATTTCGTTCACCTATAGCACAAGAATTTATGCTTAGTTTAGGGAATGTAGGAAAATGCATATTTACTTGTTTAACAAGGACACATTCATTTTTTATTAAAAAAATATTATTGAAACAATTCAGGTGGAATTATCAATATGTCAGGATATATTTTTCTCCAGATAAATAGTCCGCTTGCGATAAATTTTTGATTTTATTTGAACTCCATAAGTATTTTGTAAAAAAATAAAATAATTCTTGGTTTTTCACAATTAATTAAATAAAATATCGCTGTAACAAGGAGATAAAAAATAACTAAACCAAAAACATATTATACCTAGGCATTGCTGATAACCAACATCACTACAGGGAAACAATTGCAATTTTGCTATCTATTATTTTTCAGAGATAACTTTTTTTTCAAAACACAACATTGTACCTAATTTTTGACAAATATATTGGCTACAAATAAAAGTTTTTATTATGTTATTAGTGTATATACATACCATGACATAAATCATCTTATTCAATAATTATTGAGTAAACAAGAAAGATAAATCCCACCAGGCAATGTATTCTCATGGTATTCTCATTAATTCTCAAAATAATTTAAAAATTCATTTACATTCTCTGAAATCATTATTTTAAAAAAGTTGTAATGTCTACATAATTAAAAAGCAAATTAAGGGGGGACTGCTGCCAACGTACCTATTTTTTCAATTTGATATACCATCATTATTGCTAAACGAATCATTTTGAAAAAAATAACCTAGTTAGTTTGGATATTAATAAAGAGAAATATATCTTAACTTTTTGATTATGTTCTGTATATATTCTTGTAGGAAAATATTAAGCATACCCCGATTTTAAACATTTATCTTAAATTTCTAAAAAAATATATATATTTTTTTATAAATTAAAGAAGAACAAAATACCTGGAAAAATATGATATGACGTTGCATTAATGCATCAGGTTAAGTAAATAATCCAAAAAAACTTTTTTTACGCAATGGCGCTGAATGGAAAATAAATGTTTTTTAGGTTTATTTACAAAACCTGAAGCATTAGTGCAACGTCACATCATATTTTTCTAGATATTTTTGTCTTCTTTAATTAAAAAATATATATATTCCTCTACTCCTTATAGTTCATTAAAAATATAAGATAAAGGTTGAAAATCGGGGTATGCCATTATTTTTCTACAAGAATTTATACAGAACATTATCAAAAAATTAAGGTATATTTTTGTTTATTAATACCCAAACTATCTAAATTATTTGTTTTCAAAACGATTTGATAAGAAATAATGATGGTGTATCAAATTGAAAAATAGGTACGTTGGCAGCAGTCCCCCCCCTTAATAAAATTTATTTCTTTAGCTGAACATACCCTTGATACACAACATACAAGGTGCAACGTTCTTCCATATAATATGAATAAATTAATTTGAACTTTCCATCTTTTTTTACTTTTATAGTGAAAGTTTATCTCAAAACACGTTACTCTAAATAATTTCTTGTTTGAACCGACCTCAGATAAACTGGAAAATAGAAGAAAAGGATATTCAATGATATCGCGTATAACCTAAATTAAAAGCAAGAGAAATAACCTATATTTAAAAGAAATAAGAAACATGATAGTAAATACAATAATAGATAAGGTATGTTTTTTTAAAATTGGCCATAATCTCTATATGAAAAGAGGCACCTTAAAAAAAATAAACAATTTGACACGTAAAAAAAATGTAATATTCGAAAATAAATTCGAAAAAGTCAAACTAAACATTTTGAATCTGCAAATTACTCGCGCCATAAAAATGCTCATTCGGTATGTCAAATCTAATTTGAATATATGGGGGGGGATATAGAATTTGTCAAAATACGCCCTACGCTCCAGAGAGTACCTACCTATGTATGTAAATACTAAACACACATAAGTATATAGGTAGGTTGGTACCGGGTTTACATACTATAGGTACACCTAATAGGAGAAGTGCGTCATTCTGTACCCCCAATATTCTTACCGCCTACCTGTTGTCGACGAAACTGTCGTACGGGATGTGCCCGAGATGATGTCATTACATATTTATTGCCGTAACCAAATTTCACAATAATAATAATAATTTAAAGTATTGTGCAATACACTCCCCTACATCGGGAGTCTACGCCAATAGGGTAATATTCTCCCAACAACAGATAACACGGTTCAACTGCATCGGATGGGAAAAATATTGGAAACGACACCTAAATCTATAACAAAATGAGAG
Organism: Molanna angustata; assembly: GCA_963576475.1. Classification (NCBI taxonomy): domain Eukaryota; kingdom Metazoa; phylum Arthropoda; class Insecta; order Trichoptera; family Molannidae; genus Molanna; species Molanna angustata. The sequence goes on from OY754969.1 coordinate 2,665,169, forward strand.
GTTCACAAGATAAGACTATATTATTAAGAGACACACATGACAAGACGATACTATAACGAGACAAAACGGCACAACAACGAGGCGTTAATGCCAAGAAGTAATATAAAGAGACAAAAACTGAAACGAGACGAGACTGTGACGAGACAAACCCAAAAAAACATTTGTATATCGAATATTGTATATGTAATTGCATATACTTTATAAAAAAATACATTAATATAAAAAAAATGATTTACATACACATTGGAATAAGTAGGTAAACAAGCCAAAAATGAAATAATATTTCTGGCGCAGTTCAGGGGTGACATCTGTGCGAGACACCGTCACCTCAACTATAAGGACTATTGCTTTCATTGTTTACAAAAAAATAATTTCTCAATAGATGGCGTCACAAAAAAGGTTTCTTCATTACATCATAAATGGCAATAGTAAAATTCCTTATTTTCAGGTGAATTGTTACACATTATTCAAAAATATGTAACTTTCAAAAATTACATCAATAAAGGAACTCAATAAGAAGGCATAATTGTTAAAAACTGCGCAAGCGCATAAAGTGAACCAGCCGATGACAAGTCCAAGCCCTGCATGTAGGTGCCTTGAGTTCCTGGTTCTTCTATAATATCCCAACACCGGCTCTATTGAGATGTTAAAAAGTTTGTAAAAAATTGTGTTTTACTGTTTTGGGTAATCGCTAACCTCAAGGCCGTTTCTCTGCAGAATCCTTCAACATCGCATCATCCATGAGTTCTTGGGTCTTTTCCTGAATTACTACTGATAAATATCTGATAAAGATCTCGCTTAAATATCCATATCATCTCAGCAAGCATTCTTCTAGCTTAATTGCATACTAACACGCATGTCAAAAATTACACCTAGATGAATCCTGCTATGGAGAACCTGGACCATAAAAGACGCGAAAGAAGACCACCTAAAAGAAGGACAGATATTGTCCGGCATGCGGGTCGTGGATGGCAGCAATCAGCTCAAGATAGAACTAAATGGAAAAGTTAAAAGAGACCTTTTCCAGGAGTGGATCGAACATGGCTTTATGTGAATGTAAGTAAGTTATCTTAATTTCGTCGACACTTTGCTTTATAAATAATACAACCTCTTCAAATATATACGTTTCAAAAGTAGGTTCAAAATTACGACTAGATGCATGTTATACATGAGATCCAAATGTCGATGGCGATAGACAGAAAATTAAATTTTCTAGTTGGGGTGTTTCGGCTTTTTTCGATATTTTTAAAAACTTTGGAAATATAGGCAGTTAAATACATAAATTTATCATAAAAAAAAATTATCATGAAAAAATTCTGGAAATTTTTTGAAAAAATAATTGGAGATTTTCTATTCATTTATATTCATACCAATTTTCAGCGTTCTAGCCTTTATGGTTTTTGAGATGTATGGAAAATAGACTAAAAATTATAATAATATTAGTAGGCCTATAACTATCTATATATATTCTGAAATTTTGAGCTCATTGAACTGAGCGGATCAAAAGTTATAAGGAGGGGACGGACATACACACACAAATACACTAAATGTTCTACTCAAAATACTCAAAATGTTCTACCATATACGGAACATAATATGCTGCGAAGCCTCTAAGTTGGTGTTTTTTTGACATCAAAGTTGGAAAAACCGTGGAAATATAGACCCTGCATACAAATATCGCGTATGTTGGCTTGATACATTGTCGATATGTTAAGAGAAATAAATTCTCTTGAACTAATCGACAGTTGGATGACAAGAATTCAAAATAAAATAGCTGGTAGGTATCTACCTAACTAAATACGTAGAATGTATTTAAAAAAAATACGTTGATATTTTGGACGCGTAAAATATTCCGTATTAGTTCTGTAGATTAATCAGACGGTGAAATTCTATTACCAATATGTATCAAGAAAACATTAGGAGAGTATTAAAATTTATTATTGTAAATTATTTACTAAACCGATCGCACCAGCAAATGGATTCTTAGAATGTTACACAAAAATCAATCAATAATGAATACTTAATGTGTTCATAATAATTTATCTTAATGTTTCTACATAATATTATAAATTGAATATAACTAGATGTATATAACATATGAGATCCATATGTCGATGACGATAATATGAAGAAGGTACTGCCGACCTGACCAGCCAGGATAGCCTAGGATGTACACCGTTTTTTTAAACATAACCTACAAAAGTTTGGTAAAAATAGGTTGGTTAGGTTTGTTTGTAGTTATAAATAATTGCGACTGGCATGAGCCAGTTGCATTATATATAAAAAAAGTAACTACAATAACTAAAATTTTAGATGGGTCGGTGGCAGAATGGTAAGCGCGCTGGGCTAATAATCTAGTGGTCTCGATTTCGATTCCTGCCTCGACCGATTTCGCTCACCTATAGCACAAGCATTTATTTGCTTATTTTAGGGAACGTAGGAAGATGTATATGTACTTGTTTAACAAGGACATATTCATTAAGAAAAAAAATTGGTGTTGGTCAAATAATTTTTAAACAGCTGGCTGGTCAGGGAGGCAGTACCTATGAAGAATACATACCAAACTATAAAATCTGCAATCCAAATTATTGAATATTTTAAGATATTTTGTTTTTATGCAAAACATGTAGGTATGTATGTCAAGATAGGATAGTATGGAGAGTTTAATCCTTTCTTCCTACCCAGAATATAACAGCTTGATGGTATGTACGAGGCATGCCTTTTAAGTTTCGTCGTTTGAAGAAAATAACACTACTATAATCTTATAGTATATTTTATTGTTTTTCTAAGTATTCAACACGTAGTTTTATACACTTTTTCATTCGCTCTAACTAGTTATTCAAACATTTATTCCACTCCAAAGTAGGGGTGTTCAATATGGCTGTCTTGAAAGCGTCGACTGCTTCTTCACTGGACTGGAACCTTTGACCGCGAAGATTTTTCTTAATTTTAGGAAATGTAAATAAATCGTTAGGGCTTAGGTCGGGACTGTATGGAAGATGGTCAAGAATTTCTACGTTTTCCTGCTTCAAATACTGAATCGTTTGACGAGCGCTGTGTGAGCTTGCGTTATCATGGTGTAGGATGATGCGTAGCTTTGGGTTTGATTTCCGAAGTTCGATGATGACTTGTGGTAAACAAGCTGTCGTATACCACTCAACATTAACCATTCTATGATCTTCAAGTGCAATTGTCGCAACATGACCGGTTTTCGCAACGAACGTGGCCACCTTCTTCTTTGAAGTGCTTCGAGAGCAAACAACTTAATTCGACTTTTGCTCATCTTGGAAGACCCACACTGTAGATTGTTGTTTTAAATCAGGATCGTAGGCATAGATCCAAGATTCGTCACCACTGATGATGTCGTAGACGTGATTTGACTCTCCTAGGTTGAACCTTTGAAGAGTTTTCTTACACCATCTGACGCGGGCCTCCTTATTATCGTCGGAAAGCAAATGCGGGATCCAACGGCAAACTAGCTTTCTCATACCAAGTGCCATATGCAATATCTTCTGAATGGTTGTCCCTGAGATACCTAATAACACCTCTATCTCTCAATATGTCACATGACGATCTTCAAAAATTGGTTGTCTCACAGCAATGATGTTTTCTTCAGTGAAGGCGGATTTTGGACGTCCTTCACGAGATTTGTCACTAAGACTGGTATGTCCACGCTGAAATTCTAAGTACCAGCGTTTGACAGTCCGCAGATATGAAGCTTCATCTTGGAACACAGATGTTATCTCTTCAAAACACAGAAGCCGTGTTAGGCCTCTTTTAAAGTTGTAGAAAATTATTGCACGGACATTTTCATTAGTAAGATTCATTTTCTTACGTGACCTGACAGATTCAAAACGACGACGCAATGACTAAACAATAGCATTAATCCTAATACTTTAAATTGTTTTGAGATTCTAAATTCAAACATATTTGAATATAAAACAGTTCCAAATTCAAAACTTAAAAGGCATGCCTAGTATGCATGTTTTTTGAGATATATTTTGTCAAACTATTGAGAGTCTCCATAGATATTTTATTCATTTATTTTATTTAATCTAGCCTCTCGGGCAACTAACAGGTACTATGTCAAATAATTATTTAACACGCACCCAATTGCTAGTTGCCACTTTCTGGAGACTTACGATAGGAGACTTACGATAGTATCGTCTCACAGATCCAGACTGAAAACACAGTTAAAAACTGTGTCTCCACCGGGAATCGAACCCGGGACCCTTGGATCAGCAGTCAGATACCCAAATTAATCAAATTTTCGACTAGAAAATTTGATGAATTGTCATTGGGAATACACAAATTCTATAAGTTTCATTACATAATGTATGTTCGTTAAATATGAGAAATTCTCCACTGAAAATCAATTAAGGAAGTATTACCGCCATGAAATAGCTACGTAATTCATACATAGATGTCACCGCTCTTCGCCAAAAATATAATTAAATTTTTTGCCTGTATTTATCCGATAGTATAAATGTAATTATTATTTTATTTAACTGAAATATTGATAAACGTTGCGAAAACAAATAAGTTAAAAATATCTCACTTGCAAGTCTTGCAACATCAATATATCTTAAGAAAATACAAAAGTTTTACTTCAACAAATTTTCACAGAAAGAGGGAACATCCATTTTGATCGTTTACATAATGAAGAGAAAAAATATCTGGCAACATGACTGTGTTCCACATTTTTTTAATTGTTTAATTAAAAAAATTTGGACTACAAATATTATGCTGGCGTGTTAAACAACACCTGATACTTAAGGGGTGAGCATAAGTCTCAGTATTCTCTTAAGATGACGAAGTTATAAGATAAGGAACCTTTGAAAGTATCTGCCATCGAACGAAGAGAAAATATTTTTGAAAAATAGTAATACATACAGGAAGAAAAACATAAACAGTCTTGGAAATGGGTATATGCAACATTATAATAATTCGATTGATTGTGATCGTGTATGTATTGAAATGTATTAGCTTAGAAAATAAAGATATTTAAATATATAATGTAAGATAATTATTGAAAATTATTAATAATGCATAGATATACCTACAATTTACCCATTCTACACAATACACAGCCTCCAAAAACGACAAGATCCTCTATCACCAATATAATTAATGTACACAAGTTACAAATCACACACGGCTAAAGACACTACAATTATTATGCCATCAAATTACACAATTGTCTACCAACTTCACAACTGCTAATCACAAAATACCACGTCACAATGCAACAAAAACACATAACATTATGGATATATAACATTGGTTCGGATCATATAAACACCAAATCTAATGATATATAAAAATAATTGATACTTTACTAATGTTTGAATTCGTTAAACAAAAAGTATGGCGCATATCTCACTTAATTCTCACCGCACTATAATTGCACGCAATATGTTGTGTTCGGACGTATTGTCTTCGTCAAAACGCCATCTCGTACGATGAAAACATATAGTTACACTAGAACTTTGAAGGAACTACCAGATATATCATTTCATGCTGAATACTTATTCAATAACCAATATATTTATATAGATTTTTCAATTTTTATATTGAGAGAGTAGTCAAGAAATATCCACTTGTTGCTGTGAAAGGGATTCTGTTATTGTATTAGCTATAAATTAATATAAGTTCGACTTTAATAAAGTCATTATTTGGAGTCAGAGATAATTATAATGTGATTGCGCTGAAGTAATGAGATAATATGTCTGCATTGTGTGTCTATTATTGTAAATTCTCTTTCTGACTTAATATATTTTCTCGTGTGTGCTATTTCTTGGTGATATTTTAAGAATTCTTTAAAATGTACAAATTTCGTAGAGCGTTTCGCTCTCATATAACCTGTCTACATATAAAGTACCATCGACCAAATCAAACATTATTAATTCCTACAATTATTACAATAACAAGTTATTAGATTATTTAATCTTAAATCAATTAACATTAAGTAGGTACTATTCATACCACGCAATTGATCAAATGAATACCTTGGCACAGGACTTCCTACTGAGGAGTTCATTGTTCATTGTAAATGAAATCCATATTTTATAAAATAAATTTTAATCCCGCTGGAGACACAGGTTTTAATAGTTTTGACGTGCTTTAAAATGGGTTTAAAAGTTATTTAAATAATCGGAAACCCATCATTTGTTGATTTTTTGTATTTTACATTGGACATTATCCATCAGTATCTGCCTTGGTCTTTCCAGAGGTTTCACACCCACAAGGGTTGCCCTGTCAACGTGCGAATTTTCTCATTTTCTTGGCCTTATGTTTATTTTTTAAAATTATATCTTTTTAAAATAAATTTTAAAAAATTTTAAATTTTAATAATAAAAAATATATTTTTGAAATCAGCTTTTATATTTGATAATCAAATCCTTATAAACGAACGGTATCATTTATGGAATAAATAAGGTTTCTTGGTAAAAAATTTGTTGTAAATATCAAAAGTTGACATTTCAAATGATTTCTTAGAAAGTTCTTCGTAATCCTTTCAGTGTCCTGTCACTGTGAGTTTTCTTAAAAATGCTGAGTGACAGGAGAGTAAATAGAGTTCATAGATTTATGTAAGGTTTTTTCAAATAATATCTACGACATCGTAGTAGTTTATTTTTTATGGACAAATTTAAAAATAATTTTAAAAATGCTCATGCGATAACTCAATGTAAGTCGTTACAAGTGAACGTTGCGCAAACATACATGAGAGTAAAGAAAAATTGTAATTTTCATTCAAATTATTTTTATAAAGATAAACACCATTTAATTTTGAATGAACTTATCTGTTTATGAGTATATAATTCATGAATTGAATGTGTTTGTATGCACACTAGTAAGTTGGTAGATATTGCAAAATGGCAATGAGCTTGCCAATTGCGCAAGGTGTAAAGAATTGTTTATAAAACACTTATACATTGTTTAGTAATATGCAAACCTATTCATGTTTTTGTAAAAAGCTGATGTTTTATGAAAATACAATAAACTATCAGGTCGAATATGTTTTTCAATTGCATATACGCGATTTACATACAAATTTGTACAAGTATACAAGCCATAAATGAAATAATATTTCTGGCGCAGTTCAGGGGTGACATCTGTGCAAGACACCGTCACCTCATTTATAAGGACTGTTGCTTTCATTGTTTACAAATAAACTAATTTATCAATAGATGGTGTTACAAAAAAGGTATCTTCGTTACTTCATAGATGGCTATAGTATAATTCCTTATTTTCAAGTAAATTGTTACACATTATTCAAATATATAGATCTTTCAAAAATTACATTGATAAGGGAACTCAATAAGAAGGCATAATTGGTGAATGTTGCTCAAGCGCATAAAGTGATCACGTAAACCAGCCGATGACAGTTCGTAAGCACTGTAGGTGCCTTGAGTTCCTGGTTTTTCCATAATATCCCAACTTCGTCTCTATTAAGATGTTAAAAAGTTTGTCAATAAAAACCATCAGGTTTTTTTTTATCAAAAACCTGGTATATATATATACATTAATTTCCTAAATAATTTGAAGAATTTTATGATTTTTATAATTTAAATGATTTAAAGATTTATTTCCTTTATTATTGTCTTGTCTAATTTGATCGAAAAGATTGTCCTTCGAAAGAAATTAAATCTTTCTGGATCTTAAATCAGAAGTTTGTTATTTTATAAAACCCTTAAATGGAGCTTTACAATATATCAGCCACTTCAATATTGACAAAAAAAAAACAAAATACTTTATATTTGATTCTTAACTATACTTTGTGCTCTACATTTCTAAATTATGATTTTAAATATTTGACATTTCTTTTCTTAATATATCATATTTAATACTATAGTATCTACGTTTCCATCAGGGGCCAGCCTAAAACCTTCGGACTAGGCAAACCCTGAAAGAAAATTGGGAAATGTTGAAAATATAATGTTTTTCAGCATTGTTGTTCATTTCAGTGGCCATGAAAAATATTTTTCAAATCACATTTCAAACTAATATTTACATTTGTGGCCCTGTAAAGCTTCGTATCTACGGTGACAGGAAAATTATTCGAAAAACAATTATTCGAATGCTCAATTTTACGAAAATCAATTTTACGAATGGCAATTATTCGAATCACATTTTTTCGAAAAACAATTTTCCGAACACACAATTGTCAGAATTTACAATTGTTCAAATTTTTATGACGTCATGTTGGTAGTATTGTGAGAGGGATAAACCATAGATTTTTATTATAATAGGTATACTAGATGTCGTAGTTAGCAAATTTTGTATGAATCGAAAACAAATGACTCTATGGAATAAACAACATGGCGAAGCACCGCGCTGTCAGATATCCTAGGATGTACACCTATTTTTTAAACCTAAACCTACAAAACTTTGGTAAAAATAGGTTGGTTAGGTTTGTTTGTAGTTATAATTGCGACTGGCGTGAGCCAGTTGCATTACATATTTAAAAAAGTAACTATAATATTAAAATAAAATAACTAATTGGTGTGAATACTAGATAAACATAAACTGCTGTACAAACCAGGCTATCCCGCGCTGTCAAACATCAGTTATTAAAAATGTGCAAACATACGTACCCAACAATAATACAACAAGTAATAATAGTCTTCATCGAATATATTTTACTGGCAACAAATATGTCAAAGGAGGCAACATAATGACACAAAAATATATTAAATTCGGTTAATTGGTTTTCCAACAAATGTTAGTTCGAATAATTTGCTTTCGGACAATTGTCATTCTGATAACTGATTTTCGAAAAATTGTTATTCGTACAATTGCGCATTCGAACAATTGTGTTTCGAAGAATTTTCATGTAATCCGTATCTACATAGGGTTCAATTTTAAATCATGTAGTATGGTTGCAATAAAATAAATTAAAAATATTAATTCTTTAATTTCTTAATATAATATTCATAGGCAAGCCAAGATTTTCGACTTCTATAAGCAATCCCGCTACTGGTTTCAGTGGTCTGAGATTAATGAAACCATAGCACGACGTGAGAGTACGCCTCTGCGAAAATCTTTCATATGAAATTCCCTATTTTTCCTCCCTCCCCCTTATGTTTACCACCCTCCTCATTCTACATTCCCTTCAGCCACCCTTCCCCACACCAGCAACATACACACACCTTTCTTTAACCCCGCGAATAGAATTTGGAAAACTTTATTTCCTTCCCGAGTCTTTTAAAGATTGAACTACCGCTTAATATGTGCGGTTTAGAGATTGAACTTTGTACCGCTTGATATATGTATGTAATGTGCGCGGTTCACCGATAAAGCAACGCGGTTCAGCTAATCCATTGTGAAACCATTGTTGAGCTGCACAGAGAATAATCTTTCGGAATGTATGCACAATGTATTAAAGAATCAAATTCACTCAAAGATTTTCCACTTTAAATACTTCGATTCAACTATGAAGCATTGAAAAGACTTCAAATTGTACGTTCCTTACCTAACAATCAAACTATAAAATAACTGAAGAAATAAAGTGAGCGACAGGAAGGTAGGTTAAATAATGCAATGTCTCAGGAATATTTAATTAAAATTCAAAATAATATAATACAACAGCCAGTTTTTGTTTAGATGTTGTCCATTAATTGATACTATTTATTTATTGATACAATGATATAAGAAAGTTGTTTTATTTACCTAATATTTATTTTATCCAACTTCGTACCGCCTAACAGTCATTAATGAACTTTTAGCTATACTTAATTAAGGATATTATTAAAAGTAATAAATTGAATTCAAAAAATGAATTAAGTTCAACATCTGTATAATTATTTTTACGTGAATTTTTCCGATAATTTTTTCCGTTTATTTTACCGATATTTTAATAGTTATTCTGATACTCGGGGCGGAGACGAATCCAACAAACAAGAGATCATTACAATTGGTCCAGCCGTTCTGGAGTTATAAATGGTGTAACTTACCCGACTTGTTTTTTTTTTATAGATTTATTAAAATATTGATAGTTGCTTTATTGATAATTGCTTTATTGATACGATTAATTTTATCTAGCTGTTTTAGTGATAATATTTATTAAATCGGGTCGCTTTAAGGATACTATTAATTTTACGTGATTGTTTTATTGATCATTTTTAAATGAGACAATGATGTCCATATGCGGTGTCGAGGACATAACAAGATGGTTGCGTAGCAGAAGACGCTTCTGAAGATAAGAGACCACGTCGAATACATAAAATACAATAGAATAAAATTGTCAATATTGTAAGACACTTCTCATACCCAACAACAGAAGATTACCCGGAAGACCTGCGAAAAGATTTTATTTTTATTGGTCGATAGAGAGTTATACAGTCTACACAATTTATAAAACAGACAATGTACATTGCTTTATTAGTGGACCAGTGAAAACTCCATGCATTATTCAATAGGATAATTAATATTGATAAAAAAAAATACAAATAATGTATAATTGATTTACTAGTACAGTTGTACCTTCTTCTCTCAGGATAGTCTATCTTCACAAACAGGTAAAATTGTTGTTTTAATGATCATTTTTAATATTATCCAGTTGCTTTTTTGATATAACTAGTTGCATGTTACACATTAAATCCAACTGTCGATGGCGATAGTATGCATAATCAAGGAATACGTACCAAACTATAAACAACACAAATTAATAAATATTTGAAGACATCTTATTTTCTATATAAAACATGTAGGCATGTTTGTCAGGATAGGATAGTATGGAGGTCAGTCTGTTTTTCCAACACAGAATATGAAAACAGTATGATGGTATGTATGTATGTTTGGAGATTTAAGTATCCTAGTTGCATGTAACACATGAGATCCAACTGTCGATGGCGATAGTATGCATAATCAAAGAATACGTACCAAACTATAAACAACACAAATTAATAAATATTTGAAGATATCTTATTTTCTATATAAAACATGTAGGTATGTTTGTCAGGATAGGATAGTATGGAGGTCAGTCTGTTTTTCCTACACAGAATATGAAAACAATATGATGGTATGTATGTATGTTTGGAGATTTAAGTATCAAACTATTAAGTCTTCTTACATATTGTGTATAGGCGACTACCATACAAATTGTATGAAGTGATGTCGTCACTAAATTCAATTTTTATAAAATTTGTTAAAAAAAATTGAGATGTGCTAATACAATGTTTTTTTTTATATAAAATTAAATTATCTAGTTGGAGTTATTCGGCTTTTTTCGATATTTTAAAAAAAAATGGAAATATAGGCAGTTAAACTCATAAATTTATCATAAAAAAAATATTTTTCTTAATAAAAAATGTTAAGTCTACTTTATTTATATGCAGATAAATATAAATACAAAAAAAATACAAAAAATGCTCCAAAAATACACATATAGGTATAAATATACAAACACGTACATACATATATACACACATTTATTTATACACACCCACACACATAAATACACATAAATGAAATGAAATGAAATTATTTATTTCCATTTACACATATATAAAAACAATAACAAAAAATTGCTATATTTTAAAAAATACTTATCATAAACATAGTATATATAATTGTTCTTATTTGGAAATTTACTGCCTCACTAGACAAGTCTGTTCTGAGGCAGTACTGTTTCAATTTGCCCAGTGGTTACATATTTTTGAAATATAACAGAGATAATCAAATTAAGATAAAATTCTTACATACTTCACACTATGATTTTGAGGACAGAAGCATCGCTCGACAATTCTCTTTAAAAAAATAGATTTTTTCTACTGCTTTTAGCGGTGGAAAAAATCTATTTTGTTGCAGCGTATTTGAAACTGCCTTCAAACGCTGCCCCTCTATGCCTAGGAATAAGCAATAAGAAGCCTCTGACCCTCGTACCATAGTTGTGAACACTTCAATCTCTCAATCAAGTATTTGGGTTTCTTATTTTGGATCACTTTATGTATCTGACAGGAAAGGTGTAGTTACCGCGTCGGTTCGCCATGTTCAACATTCCATTTTATACCAAATATGGTGAGACATGTGCCCTGCGAGGAATTGAGAAGCAAAATCTGGCGCAAGCGTTTTGGACTCTTTGGATTATCTGTTGATGTTTGGTCAGTAAACATGGTCCATAAACTGTATCACAGTAATCAAGAATTGGCAGAACAATGGATGGACGACCGAACGTTTTCGACAAGGTCACTTGGCATTCTCAAGGTCTTAAATAAACTTAACAAAATTAACAAAATTCATACTTCACTCAGCATTTACAATGTTGCCACATGTGTGGGCGGTATTCATTTATTAAAAATATATTTGTTAAAATGTGTCAAAATGAATTAGCTGCAACGTGTAAATAAATAAATTAATTAATGTATTTAAATATAAATTTATTGTTTGTACTGTGAATACCTGTAAAGGTATCAAATGGATATGTGGGTTGATATGTGTAATATTGAGATAAAAATAAAGTGCGAATCGATTGAATGATTTATTTTGGTTCGATTTGAGACCCTCCCTTTTTCTGTACCAAAAAGTAAATATTAAACCACCAAGATACCTATATTCTCTTTATCACACGGAGTATATCTACCTGCTAAGCTTATATGACATTCAAATATTCCTCTTACTCTCTCTTCTCACTTCCTTCTTCTATCGATACTCACAGAATATCTTACATACCTACCTATCCTCTCAAGAATCTACATCAAAATATGTCTTCTCCGCCATTTAAAACACAATCGTAAAAATTATAGCCCGAATATTCTTTTAAAATCTAAATTTAGTAGCGTAATAACACGCCATGTAGGTACGCCATGGGCAATTGCTTGAGAAATAAAATTCACTGGACAAAGCACAATTTGAGTTTTTAGCTGGTTTGGTTGTATCGCCCACTTCCACGACAAAAAAACTCAAATTATGTGTCGGAAACTCGGAAGTATTCTTTCTGAGACCCTTGGCCTGGATTTGGAGATAAGGTGCAGAATTGAGAGAGCATGAGCTACCTTCAATAAAATGAGCTCAATATGGATCTATGACAGACGACGATGAAACGTTATGTTGCGATATGGTTGTGAGACTTGGGCGCTTATGGTTGGAAGCTTCTGAGGTGTGGTTGCATTGCAGAATGCTCAAAATCCTGTCTACAATGAAGGTCCGCAAGATCGCGTATCAAGGTCACATAATGAAGAGAGAAAAAATGCCACTTGCTTCAATTAATACTGAAGAGCAAGATAAAAGGTCACCGAGGGACTGAATGGAGGCAGATTAATATTAGGAAGCTTTGACTGCGTAGTATTAGGAAATGGACGGGCTTCAGAACTATGGAGCAGATATTCCGGGCAGCACAGAACAGAGAGTGATTCGCCAGAGTGATCGCCAACGTCGGGGGTTCGATCCTTACAGGGCACCAGATGAAAAATATTTGCCGGAAACTATGCATCTCGGGATAGGCTTGAAAAACGCACGCTACACATTCCCATCACGATACATGTCTATCGCACCTCCAACATACACATGAATCATCTGGACCATGAATCAACAGATATAATATATTTAAAACTTTTGTATAATTCATATCAATTTAGTGTAGTTATGAATATCCCATAAGTATGTAGGTCAGAACACTTTGCCTCTTTTTTGCAGATTATATTATGATACAAGTGGCAATCTACTGTTATTTTGAACGCCTTTTAAGGAGCTTTTTTATGAAAAGTTGTTTTGCTGATTTTTGTAGACCATTGATTAGACAGTTCTCTATTCGTTGCATATCACAACTCATTTTATACCTACTTGTGGGTTTTATACCTACTTTTTGTATAACTACACTCAATTATTTCACGAGACCATTATGTATATCGAATATTTCTATAGTTGCATATTCGCAAGCATTGGAATTTTTTTCCTGTCGGGAGTACATATGCTATTTTTATGACAATTTTTTTAAATATCTCAATAGAGACGATGTTGGAATATTAAGCGGAACTGGGAAATCAAGGCACCTAGCTGTTAGAAAGCTGTTAGTAAAAGTGCCATCAAAATATCATTGATTCCCGATAGGGAAAAAAACATTGTTTGCGTATATGAAACCATTGTTATCTCATGAATAAGAACTGTGGCTTGAATTGTTTACGAACCAATTTATCAATAGAGTTTGTTACAAAAAAGTTTCTTCGTCTTTTCATAGATGGCAATGGTAAAAACTGGTACATTTTAGTTGTTTTGACAATATAAAGAATTTCATGTGGATCAAAATATGCCATAAATGACACATGTCGTTTGTTAACAACGTATAGCAGTTAAGCATTAGTTTCTACAATAAACTGATTAATCTGATTTTGTTTGTTATAGGTATAATATAAACACGATTCACCATCAATCGGTTTTAAACAGCTCAATCTGTAATAGTAATAATATGACATACATACATAATATGCAAGTGAGACTCAAACATCGAACATGACATTAGACAAATACAAATCAATACTACGGAAATTCGTTCATGCATTTTGTCGTAGATAACAAGATAATGTATGTCTGGGTACAGAATGATGATATAAGTATAATCTTAAAATCATTACCATACGTCAAATCATAAACTGTTTCAAAATAGGAGGGCAAAAAATACTGTATATCACAGTGATTAATGAGATACAATATTTTTTCGTGTCTCATACAATATAAGATAATTTAGTGTGCATTTTTGTGTACATCAATATAGTCAGGATATACAAGGGCCTTAAAAATAGTGTACCAACATAGTATATTTATTTATCTTCTTGTACATAATATTAACAAATACAATGCACACCGGCGGGCTTATTGCAAAAGGCAATTTAAAAAAAAAATATACATAACACCAAGACAACAAAATATATGAATTATATTTTATCTCAGATTATAGGATCAAATGATGGACCTTCGTATTACAGAGTCTTCGTTCTTATCTGGATCCTCTTCCAACTTACAGAAAATATCTTCATTTAACGTATCGCCATAATATATAGAGCTTCGCCTTTTGTCAGTTCAAAATAAGCTACTCCTACTTGGAGGGATAAAGAAAAATTTTCAAAGGGACGAGTAAAAATTTCAAATACAGACATAATCATATGTGAAATATTATTGACAGTATTATACCAAAGAAATATCTATGGAAAAAGAAAATATAAAGAAGCTGTATGTAGGAAGTAGGTAATGTTTAACTTGAGAGTAAAAATTGTTCAAACTTGGTATTACCAGTGAAGAAAAAAATAAAGAACTGCACTAATTTTGTTACCCAAGCCATTAAAGTGAAAGTAAAATTAAAACACACTAAAAATATACCTATTTAAATTAAATTTTTGCATATGACTACTATTATGTGGTCGTGCTAAAATTCTTCAGAATTTTAATTCACATAGTTAAA
Source organism: Molanna angustata (assembly GCA_963576475.1). Taxonomy (NCBI): domain Eukaryota; kingdom Metazoa; phylum Arthropoda; class Insecta; order Trichoptera; family Molannidae; genus Molanna; species Molanna angustata. Next base: position 2,680,563 of record OY754969.1, read on the forward strand.
AATATTTCTTAGGTTTGAAATCAATATTTATAAAGCCAATCTTTACCTAATGACGGAAGGTACATTCTTTTTTCAGGGCATTTTGAATATTTTCAAAAAATAAATCTTAAAAAACAAATGGGTAGTGACCAACGCTATACTGCTCATTACCGTATCACTTCACAAAGTTCATGGAAAATTTTCAGCATTTTCATGATTGAGTTTGCTAAATTATTTTTGATTTAAATATTTTACTATGATATTTTGATAATTCTTCAATAGCATTTTATGAAAGTGGTGTTAGCAATTTGAAAATAAAAATGAAATCAAATTTTAAGTTTCCTGAGCTTGGGGACACAAAAAATTAAGAAGCACTGATCAGATATCATTCAAAATCTAATGGGATCTAAGCGAGTATTATTTATTTTATTTTATTTATTTATTACAAAAAGACATATTTTACATAAAAAAATACATAGCAAAAAAGAAATTAATACACTTTATAATATGACTTCTTTCAAAAAGAGATATAGGTAGGTACTTGTACTTTGAAGGGAGTTGCAACTATTTACATAATATAGAACAAAAGCAAAGTTAAATAATCATAGGTAACAAAAAACATACTAATATATACAAATTTGCAAAAAGGATAAGAATCGAAAGATAAATTTAGTCTATAATCGATAAAAGAGATTAAACACGACATACATAGTACATAACACATAGTACACAGCACACACACACACACACACACACACACACACACACACACACACACACACACACACACACACACACACACACACACACACACACAGATACATTGTGATGAAACTTTCAGAATACATTATCTGCATGATTCTATATAAAAAATAACCTTAAAAATTGGGGTAGTAAAGAGTAAAAAGTATTCCGTTGCATATTCAAAACTAATTAGCTAAAATCAAAAGTACATGATATTCATTGAGAAATTTATGTTAATAAAGTACGCTTAAAAATTGTGAAATCATGACTCTTCACTATTCCATAGTAGTGGAGAGTAAAAAGATTGAGAAACTCTGTAACTTTTTCATAAAAAATAACAGTACATGAGAGAGTGATTATGGTTAAAAATAAAAATGATAAAAAATGTGTCAACCCTGAAGATATCAGGTATAAATGTTCGCTAGTCTTTCTTGGAAATGTAATTGATGTAAAGGCAGATGTATGTATGTATGTATGTATGTTCTGTGGTATTCACATGACTGTAACCGACATATTATATACATACATTTGTACCTACCTGGTGCCTGATCTGACTTACTCAAAGAGGCGATTTAATCCTTTATACGAGTTTAAGCCTTCACTTACCAGGACCGGCACAAGATGGAAGAACAAATTTCCAACTATATCCGTGCATCCATTCTAGAGATATTCAAAAGATCTCTTGATAGTTCAGTATAAGTTAATGTAGATACTAAGTTCTATCGGAAAATATTTTTCTTATGAAACCAGCATCTATTGAACCTACATATACAGGATATCTCAAAAGAAAGTTTATATTTAGTGGATCGATTAAAAAAAGTAAGCCGTGTTTTGAAAAAATGTTTATTAATTATTAATGTAGACAATTTGGAAATTTATTTCTTAAAAATAATATCGTCCAAATGTAGACCCTCGTCATCGCAGCACTCATTTAATCGAACAGTGAAATTAAAATTAATAAGGTGGACTCAGTGATGGCTGCCAATTCGTGACGGATACTTTCTTTCAAATGCGCCAGGGAAGTCGGTTTACTGGCGTAAACTTTAGATTTAAGATAACCCCATGGGAAAAAATCCATAGGGGTTAAATCAGGACTGCGTGGAGGCCAATTTATGTCGCCACTCCTGGAGATCAATTTTCCTGGGAAAATTTCACGAACTCGTGGCAGAGATGTATTGGACGTGTGTTACGTTGCTCCGTCTTGCTGCAACCATGTTCTTTGGTTATAGCCAGGAACGTTTTACAATTCAGGCATCAAGAAGTCGTCTTACATCTCAACATATCGCTCTGAATTCAAATATAAACTTTCTTTTGAGACACCTCGCATATTGTACTCTCTATAAGAATTATGAAAAAAAATTTAAGTTCTACTTTTTTTTTTTCGCAAACGCGACTCCCATTCACCGGTATCGCTCTATGCTGAGCATCGTCAGAATGGTGAACAATAGTGATGAAGACCATCTATATATAGATTCAAAAAGAGGATAACAATAATAGAGAAGGAAGGAGCAATTCCAAAAAAAATAAAATACCCGAAAGACATTAAGGTAAATATGTATGTAGATATAGTAAAAATACAAATGAACTGAAGGAATAAATATATAAATATTGTATTAAAAGGACAGCAATTATATTGAATAATGGCCAACAGAAAATATCGACATTAACTATTCTAGTGATAATAATAATGGAGAAGTATTAAAATCTATTTGTGCATTAATCAAAGGAATGTTGCTGTTACATTTTACTCTATTTATCTCTAATATTTCAAGTTTGTCTAATTAGTTACATTCAAGTTTGTCTAATTTTTTACTACTCTCTATAAGACATTTGTTGAGAAATTGATTATAATTTTTTACCACAGCTTGCAAATGAAAAGTTAAAAATGCTTATAACTTAATATTTTCTATGAGGCACCGGCTTAGAATAATGCTTCCACTCTTTTCTATTTTCAAAAATTTATCAAAAACATAAGAAGCAAAATATCACCTCACATATTTCAGCGCTGAGGTTCACCACCCATTTGAATGTCGTGCCTTTTTAGGTGAGACGAGACTGGTGCGTGTGAGGGTACACACGTGTGTCGTGCTTTCTTCTATGAGGTAATGCACACTCGCACACCTGACGCTGAATACACCCCATTGTGTGATTTGCAGTAACGGTATAAATTAATCAATTCATGTGTTAGTCTAAAATTTCTAAATGAATCCAAAGATCGATAGTGAAACAAAAATAATGGGCGCGATGTTTGAATGGTACGTCCCTGTTTAGTAATAGGATTCCTGTAGGAATAGGGCGCCAATATTTCTATCTACCTTTGTAAAATATACAGAACATTGTGGAAATATAGGTATTACAATATCACACACACACACACACGCCCTCACACACGCCCTCAAACACGCCCTCATACACACACACACACACACACACACACACACACAGACACACACACACCCTCATACACACACACACACACATACACACACACACACACACACACACACACACACACACACACACACACACACACACACACACACACACCCATATATATAATCCCCTCACCACACTAACCACACATCAATGAAAAGGGTTTAGAATATCACTTCACTACAATCCCCTAGTGTTAAACTATTATTTTTTTTATAATTAATTCTCATTTATGCTGCATACTCTTTACTTTTGCGGACACTTTTCTTGATGTCATTGGTCCCGGGTGAGCCTGTTCTTAGTTATAACTCTCCATATACACAATTTACATAAATCAATTTAAAAAAATAAGCTTAAACTGCAAAATATTCATATTTTTAGAGTTAAATTTGTGACACAATTTAAGCCATTTTATTCTCAGGTATTTTATACCATAGGTACTGAAGCGACCGCTTCTTCCAAAGGGAAAAGTTATCAACCGTCTTATAGAAAAATAGTTTTTTTGAGACCGAACGTATAAAATTGCTCATTTGTGGTTTAAAACATTTTTTATACTTATTATACAGAAAAAAATCATCTGTCCAAGTCCAATTTTTCTTTAAATTTTATATCGACTTTAGTAACACGGTTAGTTACATATATGACCTTACAGCCAAAGATCCCGGGTTCGATTTCCGATGGAAAGAGAATTTTTAATTGGACTTTTTGGAGTGTTCAGTATCTGTGAGACGATAACATCATTAAAATGTGGCAACTTGTTATATGGTGCGTGTTTGATAGACATAGTAAGTACCTACCCACCTCTTAATTACCCGGAAAGTTACTTTTTTTATTTAATTTTTAGACAACATGCTTTTGATAGATACAAACAATATACCATTTTTTTTAAATAATATTTTGTCAATAAGATTTAACTTTTTGATCGTCAGTTCTTGATGGAATTCCATTTAAATTTATTAATATTTTTACTAAATAAAAATAAAAAACGTGTTATCGATTTTTTCACCATTTAGCAATCCCAATTAATGTATAAAAGAGCATACACAGTCTCATGGGGTGTTGGAATCCCTAGATCTATTTCCCCATTACCTAATAATATTATATACGGTAGAAAATGATTTTAAGTAGAAACGTTGAAATATTCATGGGCCCACCTGTCACATAGAAGGAAGAGGACAGGAGAAGGCAGGACAGGATGGGACATGTCACCACCAGAATCACCACACTGCAATAGGGGGAAGGAGGGGGAGAGGATAATTGGAGAAAGGGAACGTCGAAAACAACCCCCCCCGTACAGTAATAGTACTCAATCTTTGAAATTTATTTAGTTTTATAAATTATTCCCCATTTTATAAAACTAAATAAATTTAATTACTGTAAAATAATGTCTGTATCGGCCCGTTCACAAAACGCTTAATGAACTACAAGTAAAACGCATAGCATGAATTCATAGCATCCCTTTGCAGATGATCTTCAACTGTTTGTATAATCAATTTAATGAGAATTAATATATAAATGCTAATAATATTGTGAACGAAGATCTCAGCTTTATCTCATCATAACAGCAGAGCGGTCATATTATCAACCGGTATGAAACCCAGGCTATTATCATTGGTAGTTCCTGATTGCTGTCCAAACTTGAAAATTCAACTCTCCCATCACTACAATTTAACAATTAACACATATGCTTCTCAAAATTGGTGAAATATCTCGGTATTCTTTTTGATAAAGATCGTTCATGGTATGAGCAAATTTCTCATGTCAGTAAAACCCTGTTTTACAGTATTCATTCTCTCAACAGATTGAAGAACTTTCTTGGAATACATTGCAAAATCACACTAGCTCAATCCTTACTTCTTCCATTGCTTGATTACGTTGATATGTGTTATCTAGATGCCGATAAAGAATTATTAAATAAACTGGAACGTTTATAGAATGTCTGTATATGGTTCATTTACATATATGGAACATGGTCGTTCTCGTAAACGATCTCGTAAACCAGATTCCTTGAGTTCCTGGTTCCCCTATAATATTACAACTTTGTCTCTATTGTGATTTTAAAAATTTATTATAAAAATATCATAGACTCCCGACTGTAAAAATAACGCCAATTTTATAGTAACTGTATGTTATTTCTTTTCTATTAATTTTTATTTTAGTTTGCATATTTAATTTTATATAATGTATAATATACTACTTGCTTGATGTTTTGTGAATGACCGAGAGATTGCTGAAAACCATCAGTACTGTGGGTCTCCAAGGTGATGTACAGCTGAGCATTCGCCTTTTTGGTATAAAATATTGATTTGAAATTTTATCTAATTATTCATATTAACTACAAATAAAAAATATGTTTCTTTAATACCGTTAATAAATTATTAAAGAACCGTTAAATGCTATCTATATAATTCCATGGGCGCACCCAAATAAATGCTGGGTTTAAGAAAAAAAAGCAGTCTCAAATAGTTTACTGAAAAACTATAATGCCCTATACGTGTATCAGAGGATAATTTGTTCAAAATATAAGATCAGTTTACGCATTAACCACAATCAAATCAAACAAAGAGAGTCGCTTTATTGACTCTATCAGCCCCTCTAGACAAGGTGTCATTTAGCTCAAGAAAAGAAACAAGAAACTCAATCTATGGAAGTGACAGTTTCCAGTCACGTGACAACTGTCACTTCCATACATTGAGTTATCTTTTCTCATTTCTTTTCTTGAGCTAATTGACACGTTGTCTAGGGGGGCTGATTCTTTTAAAAACGGTACCTTGTGATTCAGAACATACAATTTTTTATTTTCAAACAAATTCGAAAAGATGTGACACTCGTAAACAAAACATAATTATTTTGGAATACTTTTTATACGGACAAAAGAGCGTTTATATTTTCTATCCAAGTACCTACGAGATACATACATAGATAGTCTTGGATTTGCTTATTACTAATCTGATCGTGTACTATCAACATGATACACTACATACTACATTTGATATTTCAGTTCTAGAGTTTGATGCCGGCTGTGTTCGGCGAAAGCGCTTTGACTCATTAAAGTCATTCTCATTTGTGGATTAAAACTATGTGTTTTTATTTACTTTTATGTATAAATTAATTCATAAAATGTATTTATGACATACAGATGGGTCGATGGCAGAGCGGTTTGCGCGCTGGGCTAGTAAGCCAGTGGTCGCGAGTTCGAATCCTGCCCCGACCGATTTCGTTCACCTATAGCACAAGCATTTATTAGCTTATTTTAGGGAACGTAGGAAGATGTATATGTATTTCTTTAAGAAGGACATATTCATTTTTTTAAAAAAAAAAAAAAAAAAAAAAAAATGTACTCAAAAACTTTTTCAACGCTTGTAACTAATAAAAATGAGAATATATTATTTTCTTGGTTCTCCATAAAATACCGAAATGTGAATTATATTTTTCCAAAAAAATATAATATAAAAATATAAAATTTTTATTTAGTAAAAATACCGTTGACATGGACACAATATAATACGAAGATAATTAACATAAATAAGTTGGGCCTCATCTGTTACATAAATAACCCATAGTTTTTTTGGCAAAGAGTGAAATAAGAACGTACCTGAAATAGGTGAACGAAAACGAAACTGTTGTCACGAACCATGGGTTGAGAGGTGATGTCCAGAATTATAGTGACGTCACTTTTTACTAGTCATCGTCCATTGGTCACGTGATACCTGTAGGTATCTGCATTCTGAAATAAAAATATAATAATATATTAGAAAAAAATTAATCTTTCTCTCCTCAGTGGTCGATTTCAAGGTAGTTTTTTACATAATACGATTTGAAGACCTTTATATTCCTTTTGTATAATTTTACAAAAGAATTTCTAAGGTATATTAAACGTATCCTAAATTATATTGATATTTTTATCAGCATTTTTTCTAGCGTACCTTTTGATCTATTGGGGAATCGCATTATAGTACACAGCACGATAATATAAACAATTATCAATTCTTTTAAATATTATAACCTATTACTCCTTTTAAGAATATATCAGAACGCACATTCTTCATAAATCTTACCAGAACTATTTTGACGACATTTATAATTTAGCCAGTAGGAGCATTAATTTTGCCTGTCGCTATATTGAAGCTAGTAATTAAAGCTTTTTGAAATAGCGAATTTTAGTTTGGACAAACAGTGTCGGATCACATACAGAGAGAGAGAAAGAGAGAGAGAATAGAAAAGAGAGAGAAAATATATGCATATTTACAATTCACAATTAAATATTTATGTATATCACAATATCAACTTTCACATAAATTTAGAACAAATATAAATAAGATTAAAAATTGAGCAACAACGAAATGTGAGCTTTCACGGTTGATTTTGTTAACTAGAATGAAACGTCGAGTGCTATATGGCCTTTTATACTGTCACGGAGTTGGTTAAATGAGTACGTTCCGAGTCAATGTCCATGGTGGTTCTCGAACTCCCTCCGTAGAAAAGACCTCTTTAAATAGTCGCAATATCTTCACATACACATATACATATATATCACACGCCGTTTCCCTATTTGGGGTAGGCAGAGAAAACAAAACAACAGACTTGACATACATGTTTTGCCTCAGTTTCATCCATGCATCGCGTCATTCATACTCTTCTATTATTTTGACTATGTGTCTTGCTGGAAACGCATCGATAAGAAATTAAATTTAATTGAACAAAAAATAGTATTTAAGAATTTTTATTTTGATGCAAAAAATATAATATAAGAATAATCTATACATTTTTAAAATTGTACCGTGTATATTTTACGCTAAACGAATGGGCAATAGTGTTGAAATATAATAATTATATGCATACATATGATGTTCATATATGAGCCATGGGTAGGAGAATGCTGGGTATATCGTTAAGAGAAACTAACTTGAGGATAAGAGATAAAACCAAAATAACCGACGTTGTCCAAAAGGTTTGAAAGCAGATGTGGAGCTGGGCAGGACATGTCGCCCGAACCAACGACTCCAGATGGACTAAGAAAGTGCTAGAATGGCGACCTAAAACGCACAAAAGAAGTGTTTAATGGCATCAAACAATGTGGTATGATGATATAAGAGGAGTGGCTGGAGGCGGATAGATTCGGTCTGCCCCAGAAAGGGAGTTGTGGAGGTCTCAGGGGGAGGCCTATGTCCATTACTGGACGAAAGATGATTTGAATAAGATGGGTCGATGGCAGAGCGGTTAGCGCGCTGGGCAAGTAATCCAGTGGTCGCTAGTTCGAATCCAGCTTCAACCGATTTTGTTCGCCTATAGCACAAGTATTTATATACTTATTTTAGGGAACGTAGGAAGATGTATATGTACTTGTTGAACAAGGACATATTCATTTAAAAAAAAGAGGCCTGAAGAAGAAGAAGACTTGTACACACTTACATCTAAACAACATTATGATAATTACTTCAGATATATAGTCTATATATTCCACGAATATTCAAGAAACACACACGGTTACATAAACCCCCTCTTTTGATTTTCAATTCATTATTCCGCCCGGATCCGTACTTGTCGCGTCGTTTGACCTTCCACAGTGCTAAGTTAATAATCTGAAATATGAAGTTAATTAAATGTGTCTTATCATCGTAAGTTACTTCTTTTATTCTATCAGTATAAGCATTCCTTTTTTGCATTGAAATAAGATAAAAGTAAAAAATTAGAGAAAATACAATTGCTAAAACATTTAGTAACTTTGAATACATCATAAATTATGGGACGACAGAACTAACACAAATACTTTGTATTCAACAATAACTACTTAAATAATTCAAAATTAAAATTAGTAACAACATTTTTGTAACTATGCCGTATTGTGTTTGAGATGCTCTTTGAGTAACACATAAAAATATTTGATTTGATTTGGGAACCATGTAATTCATATTAATTACACCAACATAGTTAACTAGTCTCTTTCTATGGCTCTGAAATAAAAATCGCGTCAGAGATTGGATTTATGACAGGTATTATGGCGGACATTGGGATCTGGTTGATCTGTTTTGTGTGAGCCTATATGTTTGTTGTGATTGTGATTGCGATTGCAGAAAGTTGAGATTGTATACATATTTAGTGTGGAACGGGAAAAATTACCTGGTTCATAATTGCATATAATTGTCAATATAAATTGTAAACTGCTAGCCCTAGAACAGGATTTCCTAGTTGGGCAGCAGTTATCTACTTATTGTTGTCATTATAAATATGGTGTGATAAATAAAATAAATAACACGCATAAAAAAACTTCTGAATTCGTAAGAGATTTAAGCAAGTAAATAACTCTAAAATTCTACAAACAAAACAATGTCACTGACAGAGAAATCGTTTCAGCTATTTAGGTCAACCGATACGATCGTCCCTTATAAATAAATAAATCATCGTGAAACATGAATCAGTATTAAGGAAAATATTTTTTTTTAAAAACCCTGCCAATAAATTAACTGCTATAAATTATTATGTTATAAATTATTATTAAAAATCGTTATCATTTTTCATACAATATGATTTCTGTTCATTCTAAACTCTTCTGTAGTGAGCCATCCTCTCTCTGTCTCTCTTTCTCTGAGTCTTTTGTTCATCCCTCTAACAATGAGCATTATCTTCCTTTGACTCCACAATACATACATACATAGATCGTTCACTTCTTATTCCATTTTCCTTTACCTTTTCCACAAAAGTCTCGAGTTAATCTCGCCCGGAAATAAAGCAGCGACATTTTCGAATTTGAATCACATTATTAGAAATTGTGAAACCATTCCGCGTCAAACCTGGGTGAAACTTTGGTCATATTAGACAAAACGAGACGAATCGAGTTTAGAAAGTTTTTAAAAATAGTACTTTTTTACATTTCTTCATGTGACAATCACTTGAGACTATTACATTATGCTTTTATAGTGAAGAACGTTGCGCAAGCGCATAAAGTGAACACGTAAACCAGCCGATGACACTTTCTAAGCCCAATATTCCAACTTCATCTCTATTGAGATTTTAAAAAGTTTGTCAAAAAAATATCTTTTTGGAACTTTATTTATTTATTTATTATTAACAATACAATGAGGATGTCACAAATACAGTTCATGTGTAGGTACATATATGTGTGTGTTATTTATTGATAAGTATTGTTATTGCTAGGGTACGATGAACACCTCACTAGGAAGCCCTGTGCCGAGGTAGTTGTGGATAAAAATGTTTTATTACTATTGTCATGATGCGTTCCAAGAATTATTTTAACCTCTTCTTCGTCTGCCTTCTTCTCCTTTACTGATGTCATTTTAATTTTTTTAATGTACCTCAGGAGTTCTTGTTTTTTTTTTTTTATTTTGGCTAGTCTTTTTTTTCATTTTGGCTTAACGATAATTACGGTACATGCTATATTTAAACCGCAAATTGCATACATTTAAAGTAAACTTTCACACTAATTGCATACATTTAAAGTAAACACAACACACTAATTTTAGAAATAAAAATCACAACAAATCCTTAAAATTTCAACTGGACCTAGAAAATCTAGAGTTGAATTTAAAAACAATCAAATGGTATTTAGTAATATCATTCTACAAATGAGGTACTTCAAGTTTATCCGCTACGTACCTTAGTAAAGAGAATATCGTTTGTAAAAAAATTTAGGTTAAAATATCCTATGAACTATGATACGTATGTACAATATACATGTGTTTTATATATTTGTGTTCATTTATTTTATTATATTGGTTGAAAATAATCTTGTGAAATACATAAAGGAAAATTAAATAGCTGGAATTTTTATAGTACATATACGTGTTTATAGTACTGTGGGAGACCACATCTCGAAATTTCTTTCGAGCGCGCGCCTAGCGACGGCAAGTACATTTGTTTATCGCTAGGCCGAGTTCATCGCCCGCAACGTCAAACAAGTGACAATACTCCTCAACTGGGTATGACACTTCAAATAAATAAGTCTAGAAAGTTCGAGGACATTGAACTTGCTACCCCCAGCGCAGCACTATTTAAGGGAGTCTACACTTGTACACTTCGTCACTTCATTTCCGTATTTCCGTCACTTCGATTCGTCACATCACGCCGCCGTTCTCGACCACGCCGTCTCGCCGACACTTCGTCTCTCGACCACCGGTCATCTCTCGACCCCGCGAGCACGAATGGTACTTCACCATGCGAAGATTCGGACACTTCGAACACACCCGCTAACTCGCTCGTTATACCTACTCATCGTGAGAAAAGTTCCTTTGTAAGTTATTTCATCAATTGTAAATTTACCCTTAAGCAAACTATTAATTGTGATCAATATATTCATTGTTACTTTTGACCATTCTTTCTTCTTCTCTCTAAACCACTGTGCTTGTGTTCTTATTTCAAATCATATCCACTTGGGATATAGTAAACTCTCTTTACTGGTAACCCCTCTGGTTACCACATATATTTAATAGTAACCACTCTGGTAACTAACTACTTTCGATTGGTAACCCCTTTGGTTACCAATCAGCTTTATTGGTGACCCTGTAACGTGAATATGAACACAATCGTTACCAAACAGCTTAACAGCTAAGCTTCACAGCTACTGGTATTTACAAAACATCGGTATTTATCTAGTACTGGCCCGAGGCCGAAAAACGATAAATATGCATTCACAACAGTGGTATTTTTCCTTACAATAACATTAAACAACACTTACCGATTTTCCTCAGATCACTCCTTTTCTTTTCCTAGTTTAGAAAAAGAACGAATTGGTTTTTGAATCTCTCACGATGGGTACACTACACTACACCCGCGAAACAATCGCGCTTAATTCTATGCAATCGCGTTTAAAAATCACCCGCGCTTCTCGGTTTTTAGTTATTCTTTGTCATAAATGTTGCATTCAAATAACACATGCATAGTACACATTCATTTTATTCTGAGATTGTAAACAAAGGTATATATTGGTACCCACTTTATAATTTCGCATAATCAAACACTGTAAAATTTTTCTGTACGGCACTGCTTTAAGTAAAAAAATACTCCGACAATCGCAATATACATAAGCAAAACCGCACTTCCGAATTTAGTTATATTCTTTTCACATAATTCACGGAACTAAAAATATTTTTCACATACTTCGCGACAAAAAAATTCTCACGCACAACAATAATACTGAAGTGACAAAATTTAATAATTTTATATTTTACATACAGATTTACGCGTGATACAGAACATTTAATTGAACTTAATATATTAATTTCACTGTTAAAACAAATATCGATCGAAAATTTTCGGTTTTAAACGATAAAACTTCAATTTTGTTATTTTTAATAAGTAAACAACGCGAATACGGGTCGTGACTAATCTTTCAAAATTCCAACTAGCGGTAGAAAAATTAAGTTTTAATAAAACACCATCTATCGAATGACAATCTAAGTTTTTGCTAACAAGATATTTACGTACGTTATTTAAATTCATTGCAATCAGAAATATGTTTTTATATCAAAGGAGCTCGCAAATAATTAATTAAATTATCACTATTTAATATATCAAATAGGTACTAATTTCGTGAAATACTTAACTTACCTTTTTCATACTTTGTAATTTTGCTTTAAATACCTTTTATACTTTGAAACTTGCAAAGCATTTTTGTACTTAGACACATTTCAATATTTACCTATTACAAATAGAATATTTTAAACATTTTTGGACTTTGCTGAAATTCATATTATTTTTTTGTTGCATTGTATACCTAATTAGATACTTGAATTTATTTTCACTTCTAAAATATATTGTAATCAACTTTATTATTATTGACAAATACTTATCATTGTACATATTATATTTTTGCAACATGCAACCAACAATATTTTATTTATTCGCTTGCTACAATTGTAAATGTTTATATTATGAAAATTTAAAATTTACAACTGTCAACTGCTGTTACTATGTACAACTATAGAAGCAAGATGATCAACGTTATCATCATCATCAGCATCAAACCAAGATGGAAAGCGACATTATCAACATCGATAAATCAAGATGGCAAACATTGTCAACAGCACCAAATCAAGATGAACAACATTGGCAACGGCACCAAATCAAAATGGACAACTTCAGCAACAAATGGTTTTCATCAGCAACCAAGAGCAACACCGACACGCTACAACTCGCTATACTGGCACGTATTCCCAAAGACATCAGACTCACTTGATGCGCGGCAAAGAATGCACAAGCACTCGCTATACTGGCACGTATTCCCAAAGACATCAGACTCACTTGATGCGCAGCAAAGAATGCACACACAGGCCCCACTGGAGAACTACATACTCCAAAGCTGTCTAACGCAACAGACACGCCGCAACTTCAACGCTGGAGAACTACTCCAGAGCTGTCGGACACCCAAATATGAACACACGCACACATCTCGGGCACACAAAAACTCACCTCGTCTCATCGCTACGCACGTCTTTGAACGAGGAATGATTTTGTTGGGACGCTGTCCCATCCTTCGTGTTATGCTTATGACTCGCACTCTGTCTCGCATACCAAAGGAGCTGCTCAACCACGACAACACGACGTCTACACGACAAGGTCAACACGACGCTGTCAACACGTCACTGTCAACACACGCTGTCAACACACGCTGTCAACACGACGACAGTCAACGAAAACTTCGAAAACGCCAACGCAAGCCAACTGCACAGTTCTGCAAATTCGACAAGAATGTTTAGATGCCAATTACACTGCACAGTTTATCGGACTCCACGGACTACACTGACTCCACGGACTCCACAGCTTTGTGTACTAACAAGCCTCACCGACACACTGCAATTGTCAACGGGCTGAACGGGAACACTATTTCCAAAGCAACCACATCTTGATCCGTCGCAATCATCATCTGCAACTTTTTTTTTTTTTTTTTAACATGTCTACGTAGGGGACGCCAGCTATTAGGATTTGGGTCCATTTTACTCTTCCGAAGAAGCGCACTACGTAGCGTTGGGAGGGGTTTGCAATCTAGAAAAGAGTTTATTAATTCGGATTTTAAAAAGACCCGGGTTGTACGAAGATGGAAACACAGAATTCGGAAGATCGTTCCACAGTCGGGCTGCTGAGTTAATAAAGGAGTTCGAGAAGCGACTTGTTCGTATATGTTGAAGGTCCACTGTGAATGGATGCTGCGATTGAGTGAAGCGAGTGACTCTGTTGCGAGTGGGTGGAGGAGGGACCAAAGATGCAAGTTCTTCTGAGCAATTCCCGTGGTAGTATCTATAGAATAAACTTAAAATACCGACTCTGCGTCTGTGTTCTAGTGATTGCAATCCATCAGTCAGTGATGGATCATCAATCAGACGTATAGCACGCCTTTGGACAGCGTCGAGGGTATTCAGTAGGTATTGGGGGGCGCCACTCCAGAAACTAGGCAACAGTCCAACTAACACAAGTCTAACCATCTCTCCAAAATTGTAATGACCACAAAAATCTTCAGCAACGACTGCCTCAGCTCAGCCACACCATGACGTTCTACCAAGGTATCGTGCCATCTTCGATACCACTTGGAGGGGAGGAATGTGGGAGACCACATCTCGAAATTTCTTTCGAGCGCGCGCCTAGCGACGGCAAGTACATTTGTTTATCGCTAGGCCGAGTTCATCGCCCGCAACGTCAAACAAGTGACAATACTCCTCAACTGGGTATGACACTTCAAATAAATAAGTCTAGAAAGTTCGAGGACATTGAACTTGCTACCCCCAGCGCAGCACTATTTAAGGGAGTCTACACTTGTACACTTCGTCACTTCATTTCCGTATTTCCGTCACTTCGATTCGTCACATCACGCCGCCGTTCTCGACCACGCCGTCTCGCCGACACTTCGTCTCTCGACCACCGGTCATCTCTCGACCCCGCGAGCACGAATGGTACTTCACCATGCGAAGATTCGGACACTTCGAACACACCCGCTAACTCGCTCGTTATACCTACTCATCGTGAGAAAAGTTCCTTTGTAAGTTATTTCATCAATTGTAAATTTACCCTTAAGCAAACTATTAATTGTGATCAATATATTCATTGTTACTTTTGACCATTCTTTCTTCTTCTCTCTAAACCACTGTGCTTGTGTTCTTATTTCAAATCATATCCACTTGGGATATAGTAAACTCTCTTTACTGGTAACCCCTCTGGTTACCACATATATTTAATAGTAACCACTCTGGTAACTAACTACTTTCGATTGGTAACCCCTTTGGTTACCAATCAGCTTTAGTACATATACGTGTTTATAGTACATATACGTGTTTATAGTACATATACGTGTTTATAGTACATATACGTGTTTATAGTACATATACGTGTTTATAGTACATATACGTGTTTATAGTACATATACGTGTTTATAGTACATATACGTGTTTATAGTACATATACGTGTTTATAGTATATATACGTGTTTATAGTACATATACGTGTTTATAGTACATATACGTGTTTATAGTACATATACGTGTTGAACGTTCAAGGCTAGATATGATCCAATATGTGAAAACGGGAATAATAGTACATAATATACGCGTACACATATCTTCACCCACTGCGCCATAAATAAAATCACATATTTAGTTATATAGCCAATATGAATAGGTAGACAAAACAGATGGTTACAGCCTGTGAAATCCTCTCTGGACGCCGTCTATCTTGAAGATCGAAGAAGAGATAGAAGGAAAGTTGTTTAGATGGGGGACCTCATCATCTCAGGAGGTGAACTAATTTCTCCATAACATTTGATCTAACAACGCTATGAGATTTCGTCTTCCTCTAATTAACTATATCCAGAGGAAGACCTTTGAATTCCTGGACCGAGCAAAGACGAAACCAACTGCAGAGACGTGGCATAGGTGACATATTACAGGACAGAAGGACCGATAATTTAAGGACCAGAAGAGCTGACCCCAACAGTCGGCACATACAAAGATTTGGGTTATAGCAGGGGAAAATAAGAATGAGATAATAATATGAAGACTTTTAGATGTTATTCGTGGATATACATTATAAATATTTGTAAATATCATTGCGAAACCCATAGAATAATTTTAAAACTATAGAATACTCATTCCCATACAATACCTCGCTAAAAAGTGAAGCCGTTTTATTGGCCGGCTCTGTCAATATATGTATGACTCTGCTATAATTTTGCAAGTAATTTTGCTATTTTGCTAAATATTCCGATTTTGGAGTAGTATTTTATGCAAAATTGATCTTAACTCAACATATAATATCAGTTTCTACCAAATGCGCCTTGGAAAGTATTTCTCAAATCATGAAGCATTGAAAAATATTTTCATCTGTATGGTGCGTACCAAATTGGAGTACGGAAGCGCAATTTGGGCACCTTACCAAAGAACATATTCTGTTGGAGCAAATCCAGAAAAAGTCCATGAGCTACCTGTACATACGGATGCACGGAGTGTATCCGACATTCATGCACCACCCAGAACTTTTGACGTCCTGTTCCTATCAGACTCTCGAAAGTAGGCGTGGTAACGCGCTACTCTTGACCGATTTCAAGATTTTAGATAATATTATTGAATGTCCTGTATTACTAAAAAGGCCAGGGTTTTGTACCACCCACTACACAAGGGGAAGAAGACATAATGTTCTGAACGTCCCCAATTCCAGAACGGATGTAGTGGCCCGCAGCACTCCGGTGCGTATTATGGAAAAATTGAACTCGCTCTCGGACGAGGTAGATATTTTCCATTGGAATATAGGGCGCTTCAAATCGTACCTTAAAAAGAAATATCCGCCATCGAACCACATATCACACTGTAATTGGCAGCAGCTGTCGTGTGATTACGAAAAAATATTCAAAAAAACAAAAAGATCAAATTTTCAAACACATAAATGGTTTTGATGTTGAATAAGTTATATTATATATGTTGTACCATATCGACAGAATAATCTCACAGAATCAATTTATTCCATTGAATATGCATAGTATTCTACCTTCCATTGTATGTCAGTTCCTATATATGTGGAGTCTGTGTTGGTGAAGCGAGTTTTTTCATGAAATATGAGTGTAACAGGTATCAATTTTCTATTTCCCTCCCCACAAAGGACATCTTAATCAAAAATAAAATAAAATTGAAGTGTTCTCTGTGTCAAGTGTCCTCTACATATATGATACCCTTTAACAAATCTATTTATGTGAAATTAGTGTTTGTCTATATTCCCTAGAAAGATGAGAAAGATGAGGGTTGATAACAGCAAGGGATGGGATGGATTAGGGAAGTGTTAGCAGCTTTGATGTTGTATTTGCGTTCAACTGCACAAGGGTTTTCCATAATTTAGTGGAATGAAGGTTTTGAGAATTTACTGAGTTGGAAATTTTATAATATTCATTAGCAGGTGAAATTGTGATGTGACATGAATGTTTTATGTAATGTAGGCTAGAAATAAGATATTTCAAAAAAACATTATTTTCAAAATTTCAAATTATGAATTTCAAAATTTCACCGAGTAATGACATACAATCGATCGCGCAGAGGACAAAATTCGACGTTAATTCGACCAATAATTTTTTTAGTTTGAAATGTTATTCATCTTTGATAAAAAACATCATGTATTCATCAAGGGGTACAAAGTTTTCTTTTCATATATTGCAAAGTATATTTTTTAAGTTGGTTCCTACTATTTATATTCACAATAGATTATGTATTTATATGTTTACCAGATTAACCAGAGATCTCAAGGATACAAGGCTTCTTTCGGCGGAATTGGAGGATGAGGAGTAGAAGAGCCAACCCCAAGTAAATGGAACGAAGGCTAGGGCGAAGAAGAAGAAGATTATTTCAACATAGACAATACGACCATTCAAGTACGATTTGTGCCATTTGACGACGTGAGAATTTTATTTAAATACAAACAAAAAACAAACAACGCCTACAAAACTACCATGTGTTCCTCAACGAATTTTTAAATTTCCCTGTAAATTATCGGGGAAGCAATTGCAAGAAGATGTCGAATCTTAAGTGGAAACTGCACTTCATTAATCTTTCCACAAAAATATCGGTATACGTAAATTGTATCGATATCTAATAGGGCATCCAAATAATACGTGGTCCAGATCTTCTAGATCTAGGCCATACTCACAATAAGGAGAATTAACAAGTAAATTAAGATAATAACTATTTTGTTTGCACCACTTTAGAGTATCTCATGTTAACCGGTTTCAGAGCTGACCCACTCCCTCATCCGAGCAAACTTACTACTCAAAAGTGGTGAAACAAATTAGTTATCATTTTAATTTATTAGTTCAAATGAGCCACAAAGTAATAGGTGCAAAGTATCAAGATAGAATTAACAAGATTCGATCTACACAAATGAGCATCGAGTCTATAGTGGCCGAACCACATTCGAGATATAATTGTTATATGTAATTGTATTATTTTCAAATAAAATAAAATAAATAAATTAAAATGTTAAAATCTTTTGAATATGTACGCCTTTTCTTATACAGGTAATAGTATTTAAGAAGCGTTTTGTGGGACGGGAGGTGTTATGTGGCTTGTATTGGTGAGTGGGTGGTGTGAGAAGAGATTGTGGTGTATTGTGGGGTAAGTGTAGATGATAGGAGTGGTGAGCGGGAGGAAGATGTACCTACCTACCAGTTGAATGTACATATATGTAGGTATGTATTGTGTTGCACCTTGTTGGGGTGGCTGTCGAGTCAGTCTGATTGTGAAGCTTATTTTACTGCGACATTACTATTGTTTTTATCTACTTGATGCTGGCTTTCACAGTAAATGGGAAATAGAGATTTGCCGGGAGGGGGAGGGTGTTCGCTTCACTTTATATTTTCCGGATATGTGTTTTTCACTTTAAACGCAGCTTCCGTGGGGCGCGGAAGAATTTTATTATAGATTTAAAATCCTCAAACCTAAGAGAAAATACAAAATAAAACGAGCTAAATCAGAAAACATGATTTCGTATTGAGAAAACTAAGTAAAATTCTGATGTTTAGTGGGATTAGAATTTTAAAAATAGGACGATTCAACATCTTAACCTTTATAATATATACACGGTAATCTCAGAAACCGCCCAACCGATTTCAATGAAATTTTGTTTTTTTTTTATTGAAAAATAATACAACATAAGATACTACAAAAAGAAAATAATGATTCTGATTCACGCCAAGTCTAATTTCTAGACTTGTCGGCGTGTTCTCAAGACAATATCCATGTATACTTTAAAAATAACAAACAACATTACTGTAAAAAGATACATACAAATGTCACACAAAGATGATCTCCCAAACAAACACACACTCCTTCGTATGTTACAAAAGTTATCTATTTAAAATAATAAAAATAAATGAAATGAAAAAAAAACTAAAATCGTGTGTGATCTGTTAATAATATATAAATCCACACCTCAATAGCGATTCCTTGACAAGTCTTTTTACATTGTTTTGCTTTTTGTGAACGTTAATAGTGGTTTCAACTTGAAAGATAGCGTGGTTTTGGAGCTGATAGGTGGCGCTATTTTGACGTTGTTTTTTTTTCAAATTTCTTTTCCAGAAATAACTACAATTTTTATTTTTCATACGTCCCCCCCCCCCCCAAGGGCTTTTTTTAAGAAAAAGGGGTGGTAAGCTGTATAAGCTTTCAAAAGATGGTGGTGTGAACAAATCTACCACACTCAAATGAAGGTTTTTTTAGTAAAATACATCAAATGAGGTCTATACGCATACGACCTACATAGAAGGCGGTCTGTGGCAGAACAACGTCTGCCCGGGCGCATTAGTAATTTATAAATTAACTTGTAAAATAAGTATAAAACCTCTAGTTTCAGCTTTGTACAAGAATATTCTGACGATATATCTTACACAAAATGCTTCAATAAAAAATAGATAGCAAAAATATAATTTTGTTCAAACCATCAAGGCATACCCCACAATGTGAGGTAACTAGTGACAATTGTGCGGGTGTGCATAATCCTATAAAAGGATGCATGTGTGTATACCCACACACCAGTCTCGTCGTGCTTTAAAATACACTACATTCATAATTGGTGATGAATGTTGTTGCTGAACTATGCCAGATGTTATTTTTCCTGTTGCACACTATCCATCCCTATTCGTAATACAGAATTTCTCAGCTCTTCGTTGGAAGTACAATCAGCAAGATTATGGAATAGCCTAAGTCCGGATATTGCTTCGTCTAACTTTGTATTTTCAATTACATGACTCTAACGGGACACCCGGAACGTCCGTAATTGAAAAAAGTGGAAACACTGCCTCTCAGGATAAAAATTTTATGTAAAGTACATATACAAAAAATAACTTGTTATTAACACAATCTGTTGTGTTTACGTGATTCTTATGTCAGTATATTTAAGTTGAATAAAAAAATGATACCATATACGTGTATACTCATAATAACTAAGTTTCCTGACATTATAGACAGTAGTGCCAGTATCAAATGGTAGTGTGCAGGTCATGTGGCTAGACAGAAAGTTGACAGATGGGCACCACGAATTCTACAACGGAGACCTTGGGAAGTCAAAAGAGGAGTAGGTCGAGAAAAGATGGGTTGACGACATAGTTACAGTCACGGGAAATAGATGGTGTAGGTATGCCCAGGATAGAAAAAGGTGGAAAAAGTTGAAGGACGCCTACATACAGCAGTGGATAGATGACTGAAAAGAAGATACTCATTTAATCTTCATTCCTAAAGTAATCAACCAATAAATCAGTCAGTAAATAACCGAGTAATCAGTCAATATATCAGTCAATAAGTAACCGAGTAATTAGTTAATTATCAGTTAGTAAGTAACCGAGTAATCAGTCAATAAGTAACCGAGTAATCAGTCAATATATCAGTTAATAAGTAACCGAGTAATTAGTCAATTATCAGTATGCAAGTAACCGAGTAATCAGTCAATATATCAGTCAGTAAGTAACCGAGTAATTAGTCAATTATCAGTTAGTAAGTAACCGAGTAATCAGTCAATATATCAGTCAATAAGTAACCGCGTAATTAGTTAATTATCAGTTAGTAAGTAACCGAGTAATCAGTCAATATATCAGTTAATAAGTAACCGAGTAATTAGTCAATTATCAGTATGCAAGTAACCGAGTAATCAGTCAATATATGTATCAGTCAGTAAGTAACCGAGTAATTAGTCAATTATCAGTTAGTAAGTAACCGAGTAATCAGTCAATATATCAGTCAATAAGTAACCGAGTAATTTGTCAATTATCAGTTAGTAAGTAACCGAGTAATCAGTCAATATATCAGTCAATAAGTAACCGAGTAATCAGTCAATAAGTAACCGATTAATGTCAATGTCTATAATCTTTATTATTTTATTGACTTAAAACCGATTCATTCCTATTTTAACTCCTCACTAACCCAAGGGAATGTAATGGGAAGTTATGAATTCACAATTTTTAATGACATTTTTTTATTGCAGATAATCAAGTAGTATCGTGCAGAGAATGTATTCTGAAAGTTTCGTCATGAAATATCTGTGTGTGTTTGCTATGTATAATGTGTTATATTACGGCGTGTTTATTCTACTTTATCGATTATAGATTAAAGTTCTCATTTGATTCCTTTTCACATATGTATATCTAATACTTGCTTAGACCCCATTGGATTTTAAAGTATATCCGATCAGTGATTCTCATTTTTTTCAATGTCAAATATTTCAAATTAACCCAAGCTCAGTTAAATTAAAATTTCATTTTTTATCGCCAATTACTAAAAAGGCACTCCAATTTCATAAAATGGCATTGAAGAATTATCAAGTTTTTATAATAAAATATTTGGTCAAAAATAATTTAAATAACTCATTTCATGAAAATGCTGAATATTTTCTAATCAAAATTTGAATATTTTATAGAATGACTTGCTAGTGAGGAGTTTGTATAAGATAAACAGAAGGAAATATTATCAAATTATTCATTACTGTGAGCATGTTTGTACGGATTGTTTTTTTCTGTCAATTAAACATATGTTATTTTAGTTCACAAATAAGCCATTGCTTAATTTATAGATAACAAGCTCATTACCTGACGGATTGTCGCTGGTTTAAAATTATATTAAGTCCAATTCTGATTTGTCTAAATTTATCCGTCTGAATTTTTAGTACGTGAGAAATGTAAAAAAGGTTCTTGCATTTATACGGGACTCATTACGTCACACCGCGCAAACAAAATCCTTTTATCCATGGTCGCCCGTTGGTTACAGACGTTTTCGTGCTCTGAAACGAATAAGAATAGGACATATTATGTCACGTGTAATCGATAAGCTGGTGAAGAAAAAGTTTCTGATATAAAATGAATTCAAGTTACCATCATTTAAATATTTACTCAGAAAAGAAAGAATGAAGAACGTGTATTTGTTTATATCGAGTTTCCAAAAAAAAACGTTGTTTCTTTTTTGTTTCCAGTGAATTTCCAAATTTATTTAAATTG
The DNA here is from genome assembly GCA_963576475.1 of Molanna angustata. Classification (NCBI taxonomy): domain Eukaryota; kingdom Metazoa; phylum Arthropoda; class Insecta; order Trichoptera; family Molannidae; genus Molanna; species Molanna angustata. The sequence continues at coordinate 2,703,178 of OY754969.1, forward strand.
AATCAGCGACGTCGCTTGTCAAAGAGTATGTAAAAGCTACCTACCCATTAAAATTGTCTCGATGGAAAGAAATGTTTTAGCGAAAATTTCATTGATAGGCTTCTAATTTCAAATGTAAACATTAATGGAAAACAAACATCATAAATGACTTATCTCTAAGGATGGGGAGAGTCGAAGGCGGGGAATGTTTCATGTAAACAAAGGCGTCGCGGCGTCTGACGCTTCCCGAGGAAGTTGGCGTCTCGACGCTATTCTCTTCAAGCTGGTGTTACATGCAACGTATGGAAAGCACCGATGACAAGTGCTTTTGAAAAGGATCCCTTACCTGTAGGTAATTTATTAGTAATAATCGTATCAAAATTATCATCTCACGACACAAAGTTTACTGTGATATAATATTATTTGGTAGAATCGATTTTTGGAAATAAATTTTGAATTGATTTGGTCTACACAGTGAAAAGCCTTCTAATGGTTAGCTGAAATATTTATTTTAAAAAGTGACTTAAAACTTGCTTTTATTATGATTGACAGTACGATTGATTTAAATAATTACAATCGATTGACAGTAGTTTATACCATAAAAGTCTCAAAATGTATAATAAAATTGTTCACCACCAAACATTAAAGAAACCACAAATCTTGTCACCTTTCGTAGGCTAGGTGCTGAATACATAGTTAAGGACTATTAATGTTCTCCATAGTTTTACATTTATTTATTTATTTATTTAATTTAAGGGGAAACATACAGCAATTTATAATCCATAAACAAAAACAATAACAAATATCAGTAATTTGCCAAAATAGTACCCACAACATGCGTAATATAAAAAAAGGACAGGTTAGCCTAAAAAACATATACAGTGGAGTGAGTTAAAAACTTAATTAAACAACATGCGTAATATAAAAAAAGGACAAGTTAGCTTAAAAAACATATATAGTGGAGTGAGTTAAAAACTTAATTAAACAACATGCGTAATATAAAAAAGGACAAGTTAGCTTAAAAAACATATACAGTGGAGTGAGTTAAAAAGTTAATTAAACAACATGCGTAAAATAAAAAAAGGACAAGTTAGCTTAAAAAAAACATATACAGTGGAGTGAGTTAAAAACTTAATTAAACAACATGCGTTATATAAAAAAGGACAAGTTAGCTTAAAAAAACATATACAGTGAAGTGAGTTAAAAACTTAATTAAACAACATGCGTAATACATGTTGTTTAATTAAGTTAAATTAGGTACATGATGTTTTTATAATTTAATGTCATACTCTTACAATAATTATTTTTTTTAATTTTTTTATATATTGTTTGTTTATACTAGATGTATTAATCTTAATAAATAATTGTCTTTAATATAATTCTTCTGTACGTGTGTATGTCACTGAACTCTTCTTAAACGGCTGAACCGATTTTGTGTATGTTTGTGTGAGTCCCTGAATAATTTTTATTCACAAACTGGAATTTCAAACAATAGTATAATAAAAGAAGAATATAAAACATGATTTTTTATAAGTAACTTTAAATTACAATAGGTGGCGCTAATGTCGAATTGGCAATTTTTAGTTTTTTCCATCTGACGATTCTAAGAAATCTGTCACTTGAATGGTAATTTGGCTTTTTTGACATTTGAAATTCTTTTCACTCTGTTTCGGTATTATTCATATTTCAATTATATACATGTGCATCGAAGTTTAATTTCTATTCACTGTTTCGTTAATATTCATATTTCAATGCGTTCGTTTCCGTGTCCAGACCATATATGCTGCATTGCAATTATATACGAAATGACAATCAATCTAACCTCAATGTTTTAGCTACTCATCAAACAAGATAATTTAAGTTTAATTATTCAAATATATGTATGTATGTTACGTATATTTTATTGTTTCACAAATAATACGGGCAGGACAACGTCTGTCTGGTCCGCTAGTTTTTATATAATGTTTTTACATCCAAATAAAATTTACTACTACAAGTATTATAATACATCTCAACAGAAACGCAAAAAATAAGAACTATGCGAGAAACAATAACATAAGGGAAATAAAGATATCAACATGATACGATCTTAATACGTTTTTATCGAGTCTTAATCTTAAAAACGTATAAATTGAAAGTCGATAATAATCTTATATTAATATTTATCTTTACTAGATACGTCATAAAAATGAGTTAAGATCAAAGTTTAGTATGAAATTGTCAGTATTTTTTTTATAAATTTATACAATTAATTGATTATTTTTTATCTCTAAGATTTCTAAAATCTGAATCTTATCTTAATCAGCTTCATGAGTAGCCCTGCTGTATTATTAAGGATTTTACCAGTTACACTGAAAAAGCACGTAAAGAGTAAAGAAGAGTTGCAGACACGTACCATCGGGTGCTAAAGAAGACAAATTATAACGAAGATTCAAAACTAGATGAACTACTTGTTGCATTGGTTATATTTTGTTAAAAATGTTCTATGGATAAAAGAAATAGTTCCATTGATACCATAAACTATGAATAAATCGACAAAAGTACAAAAGACTAGTGGTAAAATAAAATAAAGTATTTTTAAATTTAATTTTAAAAAATATGTTTATGATAAAATAAATGGTTTAATTTCAAAATATGTTTAATTTCTTTTTATGATTTTATTAAAATTTAAATTATAATTTATGAAAAATTTTAAAATTATCTTAAGTGAAACTATACTCATTTATGGAAACAAACCTTGTTTCATTTATTTTAATAAATATTATTTCTTAAATTTAATAATTATGATATTCCTATGTGCTTACAAAACACATTGAAATTATTAAAAGTATTTGTAATAAAAAGTATTGAAAATCATAAAGTTGCTCTTACATGCCCCAAGATCTATAAAATGTCTAAGGGATCCAAAAAAATCCTTATGTATATTGCTACAGATTTTTCGTCCGAAAGTTGATTCGAAAAATTATCAAGGTGCGAGAAATTGTTAATAATATTTATACATACATACATACATACCATCACGCCGTATCCCTACTTGGGGTAGACAGAGAGGACCGAACGCCAGACACCTCTATCTTGACATACATGTTTTGCCTCATTCACATCCATACTCACGCCATACATGCTCTCCTATTATTCTGACTTCGTATATTACCATCTTTCAAAATCTCATTTATATGATCATGCCAACTCTTTCTCGGGCGGCCACGACCTCTCATTCCACTCTTTTCAGCCTCGTATACTTTCATTGTCAGGCGCTCATCGTTCATTCTCTCCACATGTCCGAACCATCGTAGTTTATTTACTTTCATTCTACTCACAATATCTCTTTCAATCTTGCATTCTCGTCTGATGTCCACATTCCTTATCCTATCATAGATCGTTCTACCACACATTCGTCTTAGGGACCTCATTTCCACAGCGTTAATTTTACTTTCATGCGTCTTCTGCCATGTCCATGCCACACTTGCTTACATTAATATTGGTAACACTATTGCATTGCGCACAGCGAGCTTTGCTGGCCTTGAGATAATCGGGTCGGCCGTAATATTTATTATATGCTCTAATGTTCTGGTCATAAATTGGATGAATGAAATAGGATTTTTTATCTTCAAGAAATCTTGTATTATGAACGAAAATATATTAGGAAAGGAATTTTAATTTCTTTAAAGGAAATATGAAAATGATCCAATTTGTCTGGTTCCCCTTTCTAAGGGTTACGAAGGTCAGATGGCAGTCGCTTCAATGTAATAACCAGACTCGCCAATTCCAGGATCATGGTTAAAGCGTACCCCGATAGAAACGGGACAAAAACGCTAAGGGGAAAGAAGAAGAAGAAGAAATATGAAAATGGATGGAATAAGTGTATAATGTGACAGGTAGAAGGTGATAGAAGACTTAGGTCCCTACCCAATCATGGAGTTTTATGAACATTTAACTGGATTATCTACTCGTGTTTTTTTTAACGAAATCTTTGTTGAACGTTGGATAAAATTTGATTTATCAACGCCCAAAATAATTATTGAACTTGAGAAAATATAATTTATAAAAACTGAGTGTACTGTATGCGTACAAAATTGCAAAGGTTGCAAACTCCATTACTATCTTTTGTAATAAAAATTAAAAAGATTTTTTTTTTAAGATATTTATTTTTTAATAAAAAGTAATACATTCTTATTTTCCCGCCAAACTGCAGAGCAGATATTTTACATTACTTTTTATACTTTAATAATTACTAATGTACCTACTTTTAATTCATCGAATAGTACATTATAGCTTCATAAATATTTTGAGGATTTTCATTTAAATGTGTAAATACACGTTTTGTTTATCCAATATCAAAATATTCTATTAACTTTATCGTTGATTCTATTAACTTTTAATATAATATTATAAGCACATATAGTATTTTTTAACAGATTTTTAATTATCTCAATAGAGACGAAGTTGGAATATTTTACTGTAGGAGAACCGGGAAATCAAGGCACCTACAGAGCTCACGACCTGTCATCGGCTGGTTTACGTGATCACTTTATGCGCTTGCGCAACGTTCAGCAATTATGCCTTTTTGATGAGATCCCTATCGATTCAATTTTTGAAAGTTCTATATATTGCAATACTGAAATTCTTTTCGCTTGAAAATAAGGATTTTAAGTACAGCCATCTATGTGTGAAATTATGAACAACATTCTTATTATTTTTATTTATTTTTGTTGTTTCGCCATCCATTGAGAGAATTGTTTTTTTTTGTTAATAATGAAAAGCCACAACGAAGCCACAAAAGATGGCGTTACAACAAAAATAAATAAAAATAATGAGAATGTTGTTCATTACTTCACACATAGATGGCTGTAGTAAAAATCCTTATTTTCAAGCGAAAAGAACTTCAGTATTGCAATATATAGAACTTTCAAAAATTGAATCGATAGGGATCTCAATAAAAGGCATAATTGGTGAACGTTGCGCAAGCGCATAAAGTGATCACGTAAACCAGCCCATGACAGGTCGTTAGCCCTGTAGGTGCCTTGATTTCCCGGTTCTCCTACAGTAAAATATTCCAACTTCGTCTCTATTGAGATAATTAAAAATCTGTTAAAAAATATCTTTGACTCCCGACAGGGAAAAAAATCCAATCTTTGCGCATATGCAATAAAAAAAATATTCGATCACATACAGTATATTAAAAGTACAAAGATATTTTTTACATACCATTGCATCATACATTTTTGTATAAGAATCTACACTTTTTTTAATGACTCTTTCCAAGGCAAGAAACAATCCAATACCACGTGATGTTTGTTTATAGAGCAATCTTAACATTTAAAGTTGATATGATATTATTTTCAAATATTCGTTAATCGTATATTTAATTCTAAAAAATACTATAAATAATATTTACTAAGATGAAACAATTGTGCAAGATAGAAAGGCTTGAAGGACAAAAATAAGGAGTGCTAACCTCAAATCAAAAATGAGAGAAGCACGAGGAAATAAATTAAATGAAAATAATATTTTTTTTTTTTTTTAATAAAAATGAATATGTCCTTGTTAAACTAGTACATATACATCTTCCTACGTTCCCTAAAATAAGCAAATAAATGCTTGTGCTTAGGTAAACGAAATCGGTCGAGGCAGAATTCGAACTCGCGACCACTGGATTACTAGCCCAGCGCGCTAACCGCTCTGCCACCGACCCATCTAATTTGAAATAAGAATATGAAAATATTCATTATTTTTTAGCTATTTAAATTAAATAATCTTTCAAGTATTTTTTTATGTATGTATATTTTATTTAGATGTAAAAAATAAATGCATTTTCTTACATCTAGTATAATCAATAAGCATAGTAACAAGTTGAAAAAGTTAAATTTTTTCACAATTTGAAATATATAAAAACAGCAAAAAACAAGAAAATATTCAAATTTACACAAAAATACACAGTAAGCATACAATATCTTAAAATAACTTTTCCTTTATGTATTCAATACGGTTACGAAAAGCGGCAAGACCAGATGCTTCTGTTTTTTTATACTGTATAATGTAATTATAAATTGCATATACTTTAAAACCTAGGTTATTAACTTATTAATTTTGTGCAAATTTAATTCCAATCAATAAAGTGAAGTTAGCTGAAAAAAGTCACACATTAAATAAAAAAATATAATTATTTTTGTTTGTGTAAATCAACCAAGTAGGTACCATTTTTTTTTAATATTATAATATGGATATTATTTTTTTATTTACAAAATTTATAGCTGCTTTTCACCAATACATTTTTTTTCAGTCTAAGCTTTTGATTCTTTGTTATATAATTGAAAATACGACAGGCAAAATAAAAATTCGTTTAGTTCAGCAATGAGAATCAACACCCTTTCTGGATGAACCTTGTGCCTAATTAGGTGTGACGAGGCTGGTGTGTAGAGATATAAGCACGTTTCGTGCATTCTTTTATAAGGTAATTCACATCCGCACACCTGTCTCTGTTAATCCCACATCTTGGGATTGTATCGTGATGGTAGGTATGTAAAATAAATACAGTAACCTAACAACTCTAATGCGACAATTATAATAGCCAAACCCATTTGGGTTTAGTAGTAGAGAAAATTTATACATTGAGGATTACAAAAGATGAAAGTATATAAAGTCGTTGAGGTTTACCTCTATAATCTAAAGATTTACTAAAGAGGAATGGTAAATTAATAATTACTCACTATATCTAAATATTATGTAGGTATGTATATCATAATATTATACCTAATATAATGTTGAGGTAGGTATATTTAATTACTTATTACGAAAGTACCTACATAATATAGGGACACAATAGAATGAAAAGCGAATTGTTCCAATAAAATGATAACTTCCCTTTGAGTGATGTAACTAGTTGAAATGGAACAGGTACAGGGTCGTATCAGGTTATTTTTAGCCCATTTTTACGGTTCGGTAATATCCAATGTAGGAATTCTTAACTGAGATTGTTAGTTCAAAAATATATATAGAGAAACAATTACATTGAAATATAAATTAAATTATTTATAAAAAATAAATAAAAACACGTAGTTGCCTCGCAATCATAGTGTGAAGTATGTAAGAATTTATGTGTATTTATGTGTGTGGGTGTGTATAAATAAATGTGTGTATATATGTATGTGCATGTATGTATATATATGTGTTTTTTTTTTGCATTTTTTGTATTTTTTTGTATCTGCATATAAATAAAGTAGACCTCGAATTCTAAAACAGAAGCAATAGGATCATGCTGAAAATCAGCTGCTGGGAGGCTTGTCTTCCTGCAACATAGCTGAGCATGGTCCTTTTGAGTTGGAAAAGTTGTTTTTCTTTATATTATTGTTTTTGTATATAACTTCTTTTCGTCTCAATAAATGTTTTATTTATTTTATTTATTTATTAAGTTTTAATCCACAAATGAGAATGACTTTAATAAGCCTATGCACTTTCGCCGAACACATCCGGCATCTTTAGAAGCAAGAATCAAACTAAATATAAATATAAAATATAATAATATATGGATAGAGAGAATGGGAGGGGTGCGGGAACCGGGGTTTTGCTAGTAAAATAATATTATAACTTATAGAAATTTATTGAAATTGTGAAAATATTTCTTTTCGTACTTATTATTTACGTATTACTACGCTGACGAAGATGACCTTTAGTAAACTCGTTTAATTTTAACTCAAGAGTTTAATTGAAACACACTGATTGATTATAACGTTTTTCTACATGTCTGTAGAAGCAGAATGGTATATTTTATTTCTTTGCTGAACGATGCACTTCCTGGTACCATTTTATCAATTGAATAAACAACACAATTTTGTGTTAACAACTAAAACTTATTTAATTCTACATATAACGAGAATGCAGTTCCCTTATTCGGAAGGACTTAAAAAAAGTTTACATGCCATTTAAACACCAATCTCACGAAATCAAAAAATAACATCAAAATAATATAATATCAAAAAATAACTCAATGTATGGAAGTGACAGTTGCCAGATGGAGATCGCGTACTACTTTCACGAAGTGACAGTTGCCAGGCACGTGACAACTGTCACTTCCATACATTAAGTTATCATTTCTTTTCTCTTTTCTTTAGCTTAATGACACGTTGTCTAGGGGGGCTGAACTCAAAATCGAACGTTTTTAATGTCAAATGTCATTTAACAGGTTTTTTTGTTTTTTTAAGTTACATATATTTTCATCGAAAGACAACAATTGGGCAGTGGAGTAAATAATACTCTCTGATCTTTTAATGGAAATTTTTGAACGATATTTTAATAAATTTACTTCTTTGTGAATGGATATTGTCATCATATGTAATGACAACTGACACAATAGATACAGCAAAAATAAACACAAGTCATCATTCCACAGATAAAATAGAAGTCAACAGAGGCGCGATTCTCGTTTAAATCCTTAACTGTTGTTATGGATAGGAAATTATGGCTACTAGCGCTTGCGAGAGAATGCTATGTCAATAAATGCGATTCTTGTTCTCGCGTGAGTGATAGGTGTCCATACAGAATGATGTAAGGATTCTATGGATAGTATCCATATTTTTACCAGTAAATGCATGTGATAAAGGATTTATTTCAAATAAATAATAGGTATTTGAAGACATTGAAAGTATTCTAATTAGTTTTACATTCTTTCTATTCATCTTAATTCGGTACTTGGCCTTATAACAAATGTTTTTGCATTTTTATTATTATTTTTTATTTGTACAGTGATTTTTTCCTGTTATTTTTATCATGTTAGTTACAACTCCCTTCAAAATACGAGTTTACTCAAGGATGTTATTGAATATTATAGTGTATGAATTATTTTTATATTTGATATTATGAACGTGTGTAAATGATTGAAATAATATTGAAATGTCAGTGAAGTGACAGATCGATGTTATGGATAGCGCTAAGCGTTAGTGACACCTCTATTGCCAGCGCTACGGTATGCGAGGGATAGTATCCCTTTTACTATCACTACAAATTGAAATGAGAATCGCGTTTTCTATAATTTTAAGGATTATAAGGATCTTATGGATTTTAAGGCGTTATGGATAGCTAAAAAGAACGAGAATCCCGCCTCAGATCCTATAACTGTCAGAGCGTTTTTCACACGACAATTTTACCGAGCGTTTGGTGCGTACCCTCGACGTTTAATCTGAACGCCACATAGTGTCTCTCGAGCGTCTGTTTCCGGTCATTATGAACGGTTTATCCAACTGTCGATTCGTTCATGAGAATTCAATTCTCTTAATGAATCGACATTATCCAACTGTCGATTTGTTCAGGAGAACTTTGTTCTCTTAACATATCGACAATGTTTCAAGCCAGGATACGCGAGAATTGTATGCAGAGGTCTACTTTTTTCACGGCTTTTCCAACTTTGAAGTCAAAAAACACCAACTTAGAGGCTTCGCAGCATATATATTCCGTACACGGATTTACTCAGAATTCGGAGTAGAACATTTCGTGTGTCTGTGTGTGTGTGTGTGTGTCCGTCCCCCCTTATAACTTTTGATCCGCTCAATTTACAGAGCCCAAAATTTCAGAATATATAAACAGTTATAGGCCTACAAAACTTTTATACTCAGAATTGTGAATTTTTGTTTCAGTCAGGGGTTATCAACTTTTGAATTTTTACTTTATTTTTCCATATATCTCAGAAACCATAAAAGCTAGAACGCTGAAAGTTGGTAAAAATATAGACAAATACAAAATCTCAATATAATTTTTTTTTTAAATTCCAGGGTTTCTCAAATATTTTTTATTAAGAAAAATATTTTTTTTATGATAAATTTATGAGTTAAACTGCCTATATTTCCAATTTTTTTAAAAATATCGAAAAAAACCTAAACACCCCAACTAGATAATTTAATTTTTTATAAAAAATATGAACATTGTATTAGCATATCTCAAACTTTTTTTAACAATTTTTATAAAAATTGAATTTATTGACAACATTGCTTCATACAATTTGTATGGCAGTCGCCTATACACCATGCCCCCAAGTCAAATTGAAAACGCTGTTCGTTTTCGCCAAGCGCTAATTTTTTTTGTATGGGATTTGACGTTTGTTGTAGAAATTTTTTCTACAATAACAAACAACAAACGTCAAATCCCATACAAAAAAAATTAGCGCTTGGCGAAAACGAACAGCGTTTTCAATTTGACTTGGGGGCCATATGTAAGAAGACTTAATAGTTTGATTGGTACTTAATCTCCAAACATACATACAAAACTATCATGCTGTTTTCATATTCCGGGTAGAAAAACAGGACTGACCTCCATACTGTCCTATCTTGACATACATACCAACATGCGTTAAAATTTTCAATAATTTGGATTTATGGGTTTATAGTTTGATTCTTATTCTTCAACTATACATACTATCGCTATCGACAGTTGGATCTCATGTGTTACATGCAACTAGTAATATTTATAGCGTCACTATGTGCACTCGGCGTTCATTGTGAACACAGCCCTGGGGGGCAAGTCCAGTCAATCAATGAAATCAAAACCCTCAAGATTAGAAGATAGAAGACGGTGGACCCTGAATTTAAAGGAGGCCAAGGCTCGATATGGACTTTAGCACCATTGGAAGGTAAAGAACAATATTATGTTTTTATCGGTATTTATGAAAATATACTGTGTTTATCATTTTTAGGTGTTAATGAAAACAACGTCCTTATTGGTTTTACACCCAAGGCAAACGGACATTATAGACCGCACAGTAGAGCACTTCTGGGGGTTATTGGAGGTGGGGGAGGGGGGAATTTTGCGAAAGAAAGATGGGAACAGAAGAAAAACGAATAAAAGAGGTTTATTACAAAAGGACTGTATCGAATCCCAGAAGTAAATGACAATAATAATTGTAAAGAGAAATCTGAGGTAAGTAGGTATATTGAAAATTTGTTACTGATAATATCTACTATTACTGGTGCAGTGTATATTAACAGAGTTATGATAATTATTCTTGGTAAACGAAAAATATAAAAGACTACATACTTAGAATTTACGATCATACAATTTAATCATACATCATTGATAAAATAGAAACATGAAATTTACGGCGAATATATATTTGGTGCATAGGTAGTATCATCGCAACGCTATCTCTCGAAAAAATCAGAAAGCATGAAAGAACAGCTTAATAAAATAATCAACTCAATAAGACTATCTTTCAATCATTTATTTATTTATTATTTATTTAAGTTGGAAAGCCTCAAAAAAGGTGATGATATTAGAAGAATGGCTGAAAGCGGATGGATGCGGCCTGCCCAGGATAGGAAGCTCTGGAGATCTCAGGGAAAGGCCTATGTCCATTACTGGACGAAGAAGTGCTGACAAAAAAATTCACGAGATTTGTTTTGTGTCACATTTTTAACAATATCATTCACTACAATTCACACGCTTTTAAATCGTGGGTAAGTCATAATATTATATTGATTTTGAAATTGTGATTATCATGGAAAACTTTGATATCAAAAATGTTTGAACAACTAGCATCGGGAATGAAAAATGTGAGAAATATTTAACTGGCACATAGTCTCAAAAATGTGAGAAATATTTAACTGGCACATAGTCTCAAAAATGTGAGAAATATTTAACTGGCACAGTCTCAAAAATCAAACCGTGATATACGTACAGCGAAAAAATAGTTGAAAATCGTCTGACTAATTTATATTTTATTAAAATTCTTTGATCTGCGGCACTCAAAGGATACTTGATTTCGAAGAAATCTTTTGTAGAAACTTTCCTTGGCAGTCACCAAAGCGATTGCTAAGAAATTAAAGTAATTCCTTGTAAATATCATAATTGGAAATACAACCAAAAAGTTTTTTTTTTGCGGGTATCCATTTTATTATAAATGTCTTAAAAATATATCACAGCAAGTAGGAAATAAATGATATTTTGCGTAACCTAAAAATAAAAATTAGTTTTTATTACCATTATAAACGACATTTACAAAAAAAATACAATTATAATATCATAATCTGCCAATACTTCTTACTTATCTTTGATTTTTTTACGATACAAAAGATCTCAACGCACGGTTATATATCATAATAAAGTCACGGTTCATGGTTGCAATATACATACTTAATTAGAAATTATTATCAGTTAGTACATAATTTGACTGAGTAGTTTAGCTCAGATGGGTTGGTGGCAGAGCGGTTAGCGCGCTGGGTTAGTAATCCACTGGTCGCGAGATCGAATCCTGCCTCGACCGATTTCGTTCACCTATAGCACAAGAATTTATTTGCTTATTTTAGGGAACGTAGGAAGATGTATATGTACTTGTTTAACAAGGACATATTCATTTTTTATTTAAAAAAAAAAAAAAGTTTATGGATAAAAATCTTTATATCTGATCTATACATATTTTCACTTTTCAACAAAACTATGTGTTTGATATATATATTTTTTTTCATTTAATTCATAAACTTTGCTGGTTGGAAAAAAATTGTTAATGGCAATAAGCCCTTCTTCTTGTACACATTATTTGTACAGTTGTTTGTTGCTTTTTTTGCCAAACGGCAATTTAGTGCAACCAACTGGAATTGATGATAATATACAATACAATGTATACTATGACAATAAAGTTATCAAATGACAAAAAAAATATATATAATAAAGATAAGGTTCGGTGGAGTATATCCAGAAGAAGACATTGGAGGAACCACGTAGACAGGATGGACAGTGATAGACTTGCGTATATGACAGCAAATGAAATACCCTCTGGTCACCGTCTCCCCGGAAGACCACCCAAGAGACATAAGGATAGTTGGACTTCGTCATCTCAGGAGGCATTTTTTTGTATAAAATACCAACAGGTCTACTAAACGTAGAAGAATAACAAAGACAACAGAAGAAAAACTAAAAAATATCAAAAATAATAAAAAAACCCAAATTTTTTATTCATAAAATATAAAACAATACGTTAATACCTAAATCAAATAAAAAATATTCAGTAAATATAATGAATTTAATAATAGGAAAACAAAAGTATAAGGATAGGAAGAAGAAATCAGGTAATCAGATATATACTTTTGGCTTAGTCTTTTTTTGAATATGATTAAGGAGATAGCCGTCGTAATATTAGAACTATTCCATAGCCTGGCTGATTGTTCTTCAAATGAAGAGCTAAAAAATCAGATCTATGAATTAAAATAGATAGTAAAGTACGTTCAGTAGATGGAAGTGAATGCTCGTAGCTTGAAAGATAAGTGAAATTATCTTTGAGCTACTGAGGTCAGTTTGAATTAGAAAGTACACTGTATATTAGCAATGTACTTTCACATTGCTATACAGTGTACAGGATATGTATATTTGTTTATGTTATGTACAAAAAGACAAATAAAGACACAATTTCAGCGCTTAACTATTCTTTTTTGTTTGATAAAAATTGTATATTTAGTCTGTTGCAAAATATCTCGCAAGATTACAGTAAAAAACAAACTAGATATATAGGATTATGCTGAAAATCAGCTGCTGGGGGGCTTGTCTTCCAGCAACACAGCTAAGCATGGTCCTTTTGAGTCAGAAAGGTTTTTTTTCTGTATATTTCTTTTTATATGTCTGTGTTTTGTATGCAAACTCCTTTTTTGTCTCAATAAATGTTTATTTATTTATTTATTTATTATTTATTTAAGTAGTTTCACATTTTCGTTTCAATTGAACAAATTATTCGATCAAATAACAAAAAAAGATGGCGGGACAGAGCAGATAAATATGCAATTTGCATTTCGTGGGAATTGTATATCTACCTGCACATGTCATTGTACTCAAACGCAATGGTGCTAGGGACGTCCCTGTGCAACATTGGGAGCAGAAAATCAGCTGGCATTTTGAAAATCCTTAAAAAAAAATGCTATTTAGAGTGTGTGTTATTTGATACCACGATATCACAACAACAGACATTACGACTATGTATTGTACATCACATTTCACCTAGTACAAGTGAAATATTTCGGCACATTACAAAGTTTGACTGAAAACAAAATATAACATGGTTAGTAGCGGATGTGAAAGAGTTGTACCGAAATTAGGAAGCTCGGTTCAGGGGCGGTAGGATGGACGGGTGTGTGTAAGGAGGTGGGGGGGGGAGAGGTCGGCGAGTTGTGTGTGAGTGTTATGTTCCCCCAATAGATGGCGTTACACGGCTCATTAGGCGCCACCCCTCGGCCAGACGGGAAAACTACCCCTGTCATCCCGCAATATCTCATTTATCCTATTTTTAATACTATTTTTTGCGACACATCTCTCCTGAGATAAAAATATATATATATATTTATTTATATTTTGTGGAGTTCTTCGGAAATAATCGAAATCGGCAGGTATTGATTTATATTTATTGCAGGTTTGGTTAGTATTTTTGTTGAGTTAAATGAACTCGGTTCCAACTCTCGAATGTGATATTCAGCAAATATTCATAGAAAAATATTTTGATATAACCTATCACTTGTTTTGCGTTTTTTAAACGATCGATTTGATGCATTTCACCCTCCGTCATTATAGAATATTTTAGAATAATGACTTCATTTTATTTCTTTTATTTACTATTTTTGTTTTCGATTTATTTTTATTGCTTTGTTTTAAATTCTATTTCTTTTGATTTACATAATTTAACTACTTCTTCGATAAACGATTGTTTACTTTGTGGTAACATTTTAAATTTACAGTAAAAAATAAAAATAACTTTGTTTAAACCACTTGTTTTATTCAAAAAATGAATGAATTTTTTGAATAAAACAAGTGGTTTAAACAAAATTATTTTTATTTTTTATTATAGTTTAACTATTTTGTTTTTCGTTTATTTCATTTTTAAAGCTTTTTTTCTGAAATCAAATTTTGTTTTTTTTTATTTACATTATTTTTATTGTTTTGACATTATTTTATTTTCTTTGTTTTGTTTTTAAATTGCTTTGTTTTATGTTTTATTTCAATTTACGTAATTTTAGTTTTTAGTTAATTTTATTTTCATTGGAAAGTGGTATACTTTATGTGTTATATAATTTGATTTTAATTACATTGTACGAGAGAGCTTGTACTGACATAATGTTTATACAGTTTAGCGTAAAAATAATATATTCTAATGTAAATTTATTAAGCGAAATAAATAATAAAAAAATAATTTTCTAAAAACGTACTGTATTTGCATATTTAGCTAGTATCACGCAGAAAATTCATAGGTACTAAGTTTCATTCTGACCGTAATATTGTCCGTATTCTTTGTAGAGCCTAAATAATAAGTTCAGTCGACTTCATATTCATATCATAATAAAAAATAATACACCAAAATTTAGCTATTAAATATAAATTAATTGACGCGATAAACATAAAACCATATTATAAATATGATCCGATTTCATTTTTAGAAAATAATAAAATTTCGCTTTATTACGATAAAACAATATTAACTGACCGGTCAATTCAACATAACAGACCCGATTTAATAATACATGATAAAATTAAAAAAATAACATATATTTGCGACGTGGCTATTCCAAATTCTAGTAATATTATAAAAACTTTTGATAAAAAAATTAGAAAATACACCGCTTTAGGTAACGAGATTAAAAGACTTTGGCATTCTCGTAAAATAATAATATTACCGTTCATTATTTCAGCCACTGGCATTATTCCAAAATCGTTAATACGTAATTTAGAAATTATAGATTTATCGAAAAACTTGATAGTAAAAATGCAAAAAACGGTAATAATGAATACATGTAGAATTGTTAAAGATTTTTTAAACGTTAATATTCGGGAATCAGTAGGGTTGTTAGGTAGTATAGAGACCTCCTCAGAGCCTAATCCTTTGATATGTTAAGTATCTGGATGGGTGAACTATTCCCAATTGAAAGCTTGATGATGCGTTTGTTGCATTTTATTTTGCTCTTTTAAATAAATTACAATTTACGCATTGATCTGCTAATCCTTTTGAGGAAGTGTATAATGGTAATTATAATAATTGAGTGTTGTTATTTGTAGTGCTTAATTGTTATTAATATCATTAGAAAATCGGCCAGCGCCGCGAAAAAAATAAGAAGTGCATTTTTATTAAGAGCTTATTTGCTTGCTTGCATGGTTTCGATTGGTCCATTTAAAAAACTTACAAATTTATTTAAAATTTATATGAAATCCATGTACCTTAAACTAGTCTCTTGTGTATATATTTGTTGTAAAAGTTTAGGCTAACCGCTATTTCACTTAACTGTGTTGAAATGCTGTAATAGCCTTAATTTCAAAATATTGTCATCTCGTAAGTACCCACGTATATTTTCGTTGACCTACCTTACTCCTCCCAAAATATTTATACTAAAAAATATTGATTATTGTGACGTCGACAGATTGACTCAAATAAACTTCGAATATCGTTTAACAAAGAGACAAATTGACGGATTCCTATTTATTTCCGTGTAATTAACGTTTATTTTATTTACCCTTATATTTCCAGGGTTTAAGATTGAAGCTGAGATAGCTCGGAGTTAATGTAATTATGAATAGAAAACCCTCACAAAAATAATTGAGACATCGGCTGTCATTAGAAAGGTCAATATCGTTCAGATAACAATTTATATTATCCGAGTAATAAGGGGTCGTTTCCACCTTGATTGCCGCAAACGATTCATATTTTAGGTTATTTACCGTTTACAAGTTGCCTTGTGGAATATTATCGAGAACAAATCGACGGATTTAGGATTCATTTTGTGATTATTTGTTCGTTGAAAGATGTTACCGAATCGAATAGGATTAAGATGGACTTAATCAGAAAATTTAGATTTGTTCTGAGAATTCAGGGACAGATAACTCGACACATTTGTGATTTGCGGAAAAGTCAAGAGAAGAACGATTCTTTAATCAATTGTGGGTACCTAACTTAATCATGCGGGTTGATGAAAACCTAATGGGTACAGATTGCAAACATCCAATAGGTCCTTTTTTAATCTAACCGACCGCCTTGGCACAGTTGGTAAGCCGTATGGTTTCTGTGCGGGCGTCCTGAGTTCGATCCCCAGCAGAGGAGATTTTTTTTTAAATTTATTACTCACACTAATATTGCTTCTCTGGGCTGGAAACACTGGTTAGTTGGAAGAAATTTCCTTATGGCAATAAACTTGCCACTTGCGCAGGGTGCAAGCCAAAAAACAAGCTATAGCGTCTTTGCGGTGATCTCGTATCACTAAGCAGCGCTTAATAAATCATTATTATAAAGGAATTTCTTTCAAATTTTCATTTCAAAGGGCATTTCAGTCGTTTTTTGCAAAAATATTTCATACCAATATAATATAAATAACACATTAACAAAAGTTTTGCGCAGTCTTATTTTGTACAGTTTATTCCGTGGTTGTTTCAAAAATAGTTAGTGAAAAATAAATAATTAGATGAAAATTTACACTAACGGTATGAGTGTAATCTTTAACAAACACATATCAACAATATTATTTACTTTTATTTCATCTAACGAGGTCATAATCATTACTATAGTGAATATTAGTCTTGAGTTTTGATCTTTTGATTTTTACCTGATCTTCCTTTTAGTAGTATCTGTATCTACCTATTAATTTAAATAACAATGGTTAATATATAATTAATTAATAAAGAGTTTTTAAAGTCTTTGCCAATTAGTCTCGGCGAAAACGTACGGTTGTAATTATCAAATCTATAGTAAAAACATGAATTCAATTTTTTTTTTGCATATTTCTGGTTACCTCACACTGTGAGATGCCGTAATGATATATTTGTAATAGTGCTTTGCATCATGCGATAAATCAAATATTTTTACGCTCCACACTATGGAATAGTGGAGTCATGATTTCACAATTTTTAAGCGTATTTTATTACATCAATTTCTTATCAGGTATCATGTAGAGAGTGCACACTTTGAGTTTCGATCGAGGCATTATATCAAGGCACTATATCGAGGCACTAATCGATGCAATAATATTTGTTTGTATTAAGAAAATATATGTGCATGTGGCTAATGAGTAAATATACTTTTATTGTATCAGGATAATATCATTAACTAAGGAGCTTTTAAAGTAAACCAAATACCAAATGTTGCAATGAATCGCCAGCAATTAAAGCAATTCCACTTTGTCACCAGTAATTATTCCACCGTTAAAGTTTACTGCGCTCCTAATACCCCAAGGTTTTGCATTATAGAAGAGGCCATGAATTAACTCTACCAACTCGCTACCATTTTATGGTGAATTTTAATGTAAACTTTACAATAATTTCATTTTACGTTATAATGAAGCAATCAAAATGGAACGGTTCGATTAAGTCTGACGGGAATGAATCAGTTTAAAAATTCCTTTCAGAATTATTAAAATTATTAAAAATTCCTTTCAGAATTATTAGTTAAGAAAATATATCATAGAAAAGATTTTCACAGTTTCATACGTATGAAATTTGTGTTTCTTTCTTTTGTAATATTTTTTTCATCTTCCATCCCTAACTGTTATACGATTGAGTTTTTGAATGAATCTATTTGACGCAGGCAAGCGAAACTGACATGACAGAAGTCACATGAAAACAGAATAAATGCAGTTAAAATTACAGTACTAAGAATATTTTTTAGTAGGACGATGCAACAGTGTTCTTAATGAGGACAGTAGAAAAAAAATTTAATACAAAGAAATATATCATTAATTTAATTAATGTTAACAGATTGAAATGGTTTGCCACTTAGTAAGAATGAATGAAGAACACAAAACTGTGGTTCCTATACAATACATAGATGACAGGAATAGAATAAGAGTATGGGTCATCCAAGAAAAACATGAGACCCTATGAATGACATTGAATGAAGTAAATATAAGAATCACATAGACCAACAGACAAATCCTATCTTATAGTTATGAAGTAAAGCATGATGTGGCGCTCGGATCTGTCTGCCTAACCCGTGAGGGACGTAGAGTGATAGTATGTATGTTTCTAATTTATTTGACAGAAAAGTCTTCCTAATAATTTTTGCGCGTTAAGTATTTTTGTATTGATAGGTACAGTTGAATGCAAATTAAAAATAACGTTTTTGATACTAAATATCAGTCATTATTTTTGTGGAGTTTTATTTACTAATTTACTTATTTCGATGTTGCTTGTACTTAAAACTTAGCCAATAACAAAAGCAAGCTGCATCTAACATCTGTGAATTCAAACAAATCTCATTTTCAGAGCTGTGAACTCGTTCATTTCTATCGAAAATGTAACGAAGTTTCTAATTTAGTTTAGTAAATTGTCTTTATCGAAAGTGAGAAGATATTTGAACGCAATGAGAAAGAATAAATAATTAAAGTATTTTTACAATTTATTAAAAAACATTTTTAATACATATCATGATCATCTTTGAAACCGATTTAAGTCTTACCACAGAATAAAAATTCCAATTGGATTACGGGCACACTTCAGAAGGAATAATAATAAAAAAATCGTTTTAGAATCAACCAATTTATTTATCACACGCTTGCTTACATCGTGTGCAAGTGGCGAGCTTTTTTCCAAAACTTTATTACAACTTAAATGAATTTAAATATTTTTTTCCTCAACTGGGAAACGAACCCACGATGCCGGTACCGAGATATTATGTCAAATGCAGTTGTTTTATAAAGCAAAAAAATCAAAAACGAATAATACATAATCTATTGTGAAACGATATTATATGTAAATGGTTCGTAAACAATAACACTGATTTTGAATGAAACACAAAATTGTTCGATTTTGTCAAAATATCAAATGAATCAAGAAAATAGTTTTAACATGTTTTGTCATCGGTAATACACAAACTGGTCGGGAAGTAAGTTAAAAATCAATACTAAAATTCCAGTATAATAGAAAGGTGAAAATAAATAAAAGTGTGTAAAAAATTAAATAAGTAAAAGTTGATATGATGTTTTTTTTTTTTATAATGAAGCAATAAATATACCTACGTGTTTTTATAAATATTTTAGATATGTAAGAAAGTTGTAGGAGTGGAGTGAAATCAAACATTTTCGATTTATTTTGATTTGAAATTCAGTGTGAAATTGAATTGTGGCAACACATTTTGACATTTGATCGCTGGGGACTTCCCCGCGATATACCGAGACATTCATGCGGCAATATTGACGGTATAATACGACACACCGCTGAAATGGAAATATCTTATATCTCACTTTAAATGTTTTTCCTAAATATTCCTTGGAGTGGAAATGAATGTACACAATATTCCTGTATTACGAACATACATTTGATACGAGTACATATGTAGATGTTCGTTCCCAAAGTACACAGATATCTACACACTAAGATTTTCATCGTTATTAGTACAGAAATATACGTAACGCAAATACAGAAATTCGGGCATATATTTTATTTATAAAATCATTATTGATTGTCGTAATATTAGGGAAACATGAAAGAGCCATGCTAAATCTCGGTCTCTAAGATACAATGAGAAATTCAGAAATCCGAGGATCAGAAGTCACTGACTAAATGGACGGGCTTCAGAACTATGGAGCAGATATTTCGGACGACACATTACAGAGAGTGATTCGCCAGAGTACCTAATCGCCAACTTCGGGGATTCCTGACAGTTCAAAATGAAATCTTATCCTATTTAACCAAAGTAACTCAAATCCTCAATTCATATCCATTTGGTACACCATCTGTAGTCTTTTTTCAAAAAAATATACCATAGATAAATACACTTATTACTACAGTGAGAAAATAGAAAGATGCAGAAGAGATAATATTTATTCAATTTTTTTTCTATAATCTTGTGTCTTTTTATTAATAAATATTTCATATATTGACTTTTTTCTTCTGTCTTCTTCTATGGAATAGTGGAGATAATTTTTTTAAAGAATGGCGAATAATGGCACAGGATAAAGACCAGTGAAAGTCCAAGAGGGAGACCTTTGTCCAACACTGAACTCAAGAAGAGGTTGATTAAGTATGTTTTTTTTTCAACATTATAAAACTTGATGATTAAGAACTTAGTCATTTATAAAAAGGATAAATAATATTTTACTAGCAAACTTTTGATTTTTTTATCCTTTTTTTAATTCTGCTTTTTTGTTTTTATTTACTTATTTTAATCATTTTGCGCACATTACATAATAAGTGACAATCGTCCGACCAACCATATCCACTTCTTCTTCTTGATGTGCTGTGTAAGTTTTCCCCGACTGTGGCCCACTTGGGCCACAATGATAGTGCATTCTAGTTTTATACCGTCAAATGTTAAAGAAAAACTACATATATCCAACTGCCGATCGTTGACAAAGTCAAGCCAAGAAACGCGAGATTTGTATGCAGGGTTTATATTTTTCACGGTTATTCCAACTTTTGAAGTCAAAAAACACCAACTTAGAGTTTCGGGCAGTAAGGGGTGTTTTTACTAACAAATTAAAATTCTATATTTTTTTAATACGGCATATGAACGGAACAAAAGAAGCTGAACGGTTTATGAGAATTTCATAAACAAACATTTTAAATTTTTTACTACCAGTAAAGTAGATACACGGCATAAATTCAAAATAAAACTTAATATTTTTAAAACGTTTTTATACGCTGTGAATAATTAATTTCTATACGCTTATATTTTACTTTTATAAATTTGATTAAAATATATCTTAATGAGTCCATAAAAACATCATTTTTATTGAAAATTCTTCGAATAAGTTCATTTTTTACGATGGTGTCACTGAAGTATTATTAATTAAACATATAATATATTTTATTATACGTTTTAAAAAATGTCTTCAGAAAGATCTGTAAAATCTGCTAAATAATGTTGTATATAGATATAAGGTCATTAATACTTGATAAGTTTTATCGTATTTAAAATATAATTTCTATGATACAGGATAAATCGATTGCGAAGGGACGTTTAAGGTCAACTGTCTCGAACGATTTGATCATATAGTATGTGTGTGTTGTGTTGTATGGAGTATATCATGTCGGTGATGGGCGTATCGCCGCATACGCTCTCAACGGACCATCTCACCTACCCCAGACAATACAGGTAGATACTAGTACTTACATCATATAATATCTTATTGTATTGTGTACTACGTCAGTTTAAGTTTAAGACAAGGCTTTTAGGAAACCCTCTCATGCAATGAAATAGGATTTATGTACGGGAATGAAGTTTATTCTCTTTACCTGAATAAAACAACAATAAAATGTTACTTATAGGTATCCAATAAATTTTTATCCATTTGAAAGTATTTCGTGCATTTTGTATCGAATTATCCATTCGGAAATTATTTCGTGCGTTTTGATTCGACATAAGCGCGTAATTCACATAATTGTGCTGAGAATGATAG
This sequence comes from Molanna angustata, assembly GCA_963576475.1. Lineage (NCBI taxonomy): Eukaryota > Metazoa > Arthropoda > Insecta > Trichoptera > Molannidae > Molanna > Molanna angustata. The sequence continues at coordinate 2,725,491 of OY754969.1, forward strand.
TGCATTCTAGTTTTATACCGTCAAATGTTAAAGCAAAAACTACATATATCCAACTGTCGATCGTTGACAAAGTCAAGCCAAGATACGCGAGATTTGTATGCAGGGTTTATATTTTTCACGGTTATTCCAACTTTGAAGTCAAAAAACACCAACTTAGAGGCTTCGCAGCATATATATATTTACTCAGAATTCGGAGTAGAACATTTAGTGTGTCTGTGTCTACATATGTGTCTGTGTGTCCCTCCCTCCCTTGTAAGTTTTGATCCGCTCAATTTCGTTTTAGTCAGGGGTTATCAACTTTTGAGTTTTTACTTTATTTTTCTATATATCTCCCAAACGCTGAAAATTGGTATGCATTTAGACAAATACAAAATTTCAAATACATCATTTTTTACTAAGAAAAACGTTTTTTTATGATAAATTTATGTGTTTAACTGCCTATATTTCCGAAGTTTTTAAAAACATCGAAAAAATCCGAAACACCCCGAATATAAAATTTTATTTCTATAAAAAATATGAATATTTTAGTAGTACCTACATCTCAAACTTTTTATAAAAATTTTATTTAGTGACGATATTGTTTCATAAAATTTGTAAGGCAGTATACACTACACAATATTCACGAGGACTCAATAGTTTGATACTTAATCTTCAAAAATACATACATACCATCATGCTGTTTTCTTATTCTGGATAGGAAAAACAGACTGACCTCCATACTATCCTATCCTAACATACATACCTACATGTTTTATATAGAAAACAGAATATCTTAAAATATGTATTAATTTGTATTTGAGTTTTGTACGTATTCTTAAATTATACATACTATTGCCATCGACAATAGGATCTCATGTGTTCAATGCAACTAGTTTAATTACATAAATATAAATTTGAAATTATGATTCTACTATCTTAAAATAAAAAAATCTCGTGTTATGATATTTGTATACCTACGCTAATCTCCGAAACCGCATTACCGATTTCAATTAAATTTTCCAAATTTTAAGAGTTGGTTTCGGATTGAAAAATAGGATAGGATTTTGGACCCGATAGGTGGGCGTTGTTATCGAGACGTAAAAAAATATTTTAATTTATTCAAAGATTTTTTTAGATTTCTCATCCAAAAATACATATTACCATGAATTTTGATTTCCCTACACTCCCATAAGAATTTCTAATGGGAAAAAAGTGCCGCAATTTTTTTTAAGTAGTGTATGCTTTCAATAGATGGCGGACAAATGCGAACAAATCTATTGACATCTGTGAACAAATCTATTGACATCTGTGAACAAATCTATTGACATCTGTGAACAAATCTATTGACATCTGTAGTACGCATCTAGAAAATATACCACAGTCAAATGTACGAATAAAATTTGGTAAAACACACAAAATGAGGTCTATATAAAACGCGGTCTACATAGAAGGCTATATGTGGCAGGATAACGTCTACCCAGGTCCACTGGTATATTATAATTTAATTGTTAATGTTAGGAAAATAACTTTGTGGCGACATTATAAATTATTTATAATATACACTTAACGTAAACTACGTTAAGTGTATATTATATATAATTTAATTCGTTGAAAAATATTTTTTTTCTTTATTTATTAATCGAATCAATTACAATGTACACATAAATTACAATAAACAAGGCACCATGATTTGTTTCATAATAACCCTCTTTAATTGAGATAAAATCTCGTGTTAAAAAAGTGGAATATCTATTTTGTATTGCTACATTCACCAAACATTGCACATCTACTAAATAATACATAAAAAAATTATCACTATAGTTACCATTTATTTAAAGACAAATCAATAATTTACAGAGAGAGTAAGGATTGTGTAAAAAGTTTAAAAAAAATTTCAAAACAAATAAAAAGCTTACAAAAACAAGTATGAAATTAACCAAAAAAAAATCTTGATACTTATAGAAATGTTGTGAGGTAGTTGTACGTAAAAGAGGAATGGTAATACATCCTTGTGTAAGAATATCATTATGATTTCGTCTTAAGACTAGCGTCCACATTGGCGCTGCGGATCGCATTTTTGTCTCCTAGTAACAATGAGAGCAATAATTGGTATTAGATGTGTGTATAAAATAATTAATGACTATTGAAATATTATGTAAACATCTGAGAATTCGCTTCATCTCACACTCTATCTCGGGCTGATAAGTTTAGTTTCTTGAGCAGAGGAAGAATCATTTTAATAAGAAGTGACGCGAAATGTGGGGTAAGCCCAAAGCCATGTAAGAAAGTTGAATATTGAAGGTAAAATATTAATTTACCTCAACATCCGGATGCGAAGTCAATCAATATATAAATTGGGGTAATTTCCTTCAACCAATATGTACCTTTTCAACATACATACAACATTTACCAGATAAAATATATTCGATGATTCACATAGTATCGTATTATACATATAGGCAAACCAACTAACCCTTCATATTATGTTGAGATCGAATCTTCTTTTTATACTAATTCTTCTTTTTATACAAATTCTTCTTTTTATACTAATTCTTCTTTTTATACTAATTTTTTTTTTATTTATTAACAAAAACAATACAAGGTTTACATATAAATCATAATTTAAAAAGGTATACAATTTCCATCATATAATTCATAATAACCCTCTTTAATTGAGATAAAATCTCGTGTTAAAAGATGTAATGGCCACTATGGCTTATTTGTACAGTTTTCCACCTCTTATTATGTGGAGTCACGGCTATCTTTCCACCTTTTGGAGGCTCTTGCAGCCCTTCCAGGCATCCTTTTCCCTCTGTTTTTATCGTGTAGGACAAGTTGTGGTTGTCTTTGAGAGTCCATTATTTCCAAATGATCTCTTCAATGCCTTCATCTTGAATACCACACATCTGTCTGATTAATTAAATAAATAATCATACAGATTCTTAACATATTAGGTCTGAGGAGGTCACTATCACCTTAATAAACCTTTTCCGTTTTATAACTGGAAATTTTCAATCTTATAAAGAATATGTAGAATGACTGCGACATTCATAATATCCTTGTACTTGCCAAGTATTGTTATTGTCGACTGTGGGTATAATATTTGGTAGGACCGCTGTCAGTCTGCTATTTTATATATACTTATCGATGTTTTGTATATAGGTAATATATATTTTTAAACAAAAAATGAATATGTCCTTGTTAAACAAGTACATATTATACATCTTCCTACGTTCCCTAAAATAAGCAAATAAATGCTTGTGCTTAGGTGAACGAAATCGGTCGAGGCAGGATTCGAACTCGCGACCACTGGATTACTAGCCCAGCGCGCTAACCGCTCTGCCACCGACCCATCTAAAATATATGTATGTATATTTTATATCTAAGTTGTCTTCTTTATATTTTTTTTAGGTACTTGTTTCTTGCCTTAGCACTTTGCTTTATTTTCTTTGTTATAAATATCTAATGTTATTAACAAAATAATTTTGACTATTTTGAAATTGGTATACTCACAGACAGGCTGTGCCTTGTGGGATTTTTGAGAACACGGTTGATTTATTGTGATATTATGTTTATTTATATTGTATTTTAACCGTGTGGCAAATCTTAAATGAATAAATTAATAACAATTCATGTTTACGCTTTCAAACATATTAACATTAAAAATTAAACGAATTATCTATTTTGAGTTTTAGACACAGAGTGTAGATTATTGGTCCGAGGTTTAAGTCATTTTTAAAACTCATGTTCTATGTATGCGAAACCCGGTAGTTAACATAATGATTTCATTTGATCTCGGTTGTATAATTAGCGTCTCCTCGGTGGGAATATCGCAAATGCAGTTTGCTCGTTGTGGTTCAAGTAGGGTTGTGTAGGAGGAAGGCGGTGGATGGAGATAGGAGCGAGTAAAGATGTCAGGGAGGAAGATTCACCAATGCACTAACTATCATGGGGTCTACCACAATCGCTGTAAACTTGCTTTGCTTGACATACTGTTATTTAGATTGAATTACAATATAACCCAAGAGACCCGGTGAATTATTTAATATAATAATTTCTCCAATTTTTTATCCATACGTTTGTCTATAAAGCTTTACATCCTTATATGATAGGCAGAGATATCTTTACGATATTCTTTTGTGTTTTTATAATCTAATATTATACCTATTATAACATTGGTGTAAATTCGTTGCTCAAAAACACTTGGGTTGTGTTCCTGGAATACTTTGATTTCATAAAATTGTGCAATATTTTGGTTGTTTCATTGAAATCCAATACCGTCAAACGGCACAATTTTATGAAATCAAAGTATTTTAACGATACAATGCAATAGATTTACCCGTATTAAATATATGCTTGAGCAGTTGAAAATTTTGACAGTGAAACAACAAGTAATTCTGAATGTGCTAATTTTTATTTACAAATTAAAAAATAGACTTTTACCACCTTATTTACAAAAAAATATTATGTACAATTTTGAAGTTCACGCATACCCGACGAGAAGTAGGCGGGACTTTAGACTGCCGCAGACAAACCTGGCAGGTACACAAAATAGTGTGTACTACAAAGGTTTACAACTTTATAATGATTTGCCTGAATGTGTAAAGGAGGCGTCTAGTCTTGCCTCTTTTCGTCGCTTAGGTGCTGAATACATAAAACAAAAGTTTTTTTAAAAATCGTGTGTTTCTATTGTTTATATATTATGTTCTTAGACTGTAATATCTGTTTTGCTTGTTTTGATACTATATTATTGTTTTTTTTTTCCATGTTCTTTGATGTCTTCTATTGTGGTAGTGTGTTTTCCTTTTGTTTTTACTTTGTGTTTTATTGTTATTGATAGGTACGTGCCTTTTTTGTGTGTTCATTTAGTCATTCGATGTTGATTTGTTTTTTTTTTTGTTTGTTTTTATTTTTGTTTATACTAGATGTAAGAAATTGTATTATTCTTTTTTACATGTAAATAAAATATATACTACTACTACTACTTTTGTTGAAACAACCCAGTCTTATTGAGCAAAAAATTCATGTTAAGTTACCTCCAAATCCATTAATTCTATTAACATACCACAACCGAACTGGCTATCTGCGTTTTTTTTACAATCAGCAAAAAAATGTTTATCTATTTATGTCTGTACTGTTTGGTTGTGTGCACAAAACCAAATGTTTTGTAGTCCCTATAGTTCGGTTAATTTTAACATGAAGTTTTGTTACTATTAACACAAAAAAAAATCAGTGAAGCATTTATGATAATGCTGGTCAAATATATGTGTCTTTTATTTATATTTTTGTCCCAAATCCTTAATCATAAATAAACTCTGGCACATCCGTATTAATAGAAACATGAACAAAAAGTAATAAAAAAACATTATTGATGCTACAACGCATGGGCATCTAGTAAGAGGGAAAGTCTATGTCAAGAGAGGTAAATATGTAGATTTTCTCTAGCTACTCCAAAAAAGAGTAACAATGTGGTGATATATTATATCATTCAAAGAACAAATGAAAAATTCACTTAATAACATTTTATTAAGTGAATTATTTTTATTTTAACCAGTATAACATTTTATTTTTCCAGATTTTGAAAAACAACAAGGTTTCGACGTAGTTGTAAACAAATGACCCTAAGATACAATAGATAATTTCTAGTAAAGTGCCTTCGTAAATCAAAACGCCAATAATGTATCTAAGTTTAAAATCGTTTAATCCACAAAGAAGGTTATTGTAAATAAGAAACCTAACGATATATTGAAGGGTAAGATTAAATGGCAACTGAAAAAACATATTATTAACTCTCATCAAAACCAAAAACTTGTTTTTGCTTTATTTTTATACTATTTTTCTGTCATTATACTTAAAAACTGCTTCAAGTCTCACAAAATGTGTGCATCAACTGCTTGGATCATAAGAAAATTTACTAGATGATATTTTTCCGATCCATGTAGGGAACTTGGTGAATATTTTCAAACACTATTACAATATGAAACAAGTAAGTTTAGCAACACAATGTTTACTTCCTATAACGGTATGGGCTGGTTGTACGAGAGACAGCTGATGTTATCCAGGGATTACAATACGGTTATCTCTTGCTACAGACTGCGATATCCAGAAACTGCTTCCGAAACTAACATACACATAAGTAATCTGGATAACTATGGGAAACTTACAGACAATGTTTAAAATAAGCGAGGTGAACTTTGTCAAATAAAAGACCAGAATAGAGTTCTGCCATAGTAATAATTGTCGTTGTGGTTTGGACATTCAAACGTATTGGAGATTAACAGTTGCAGAGATTATAGAAATGGCAGTAACATAACACTCGTCCACTTAAAACAGCTTTAACAAATATATATGAAGGTATTTTAATTTATCAAACGTAAATAGTATTTAAATCGTTGACATTCCTCTTTATTCAACTTCTCAACAACAATTATTGATGAAACTCAATAGAAAATTGCTAATATATTATTTTTACTAGTTACATGTAACACATGAGATACAACTGTCGATAGCAATAGTATGTATAGTTGAAGAATAAGTACCAAACTATATACCCATAAATACAAATTATTTATTATTTTAAAATATTTGGTTTCTATACAACACATGTAGGTATATATGTCAAGATAGGACAGTATTAAGGTCAGTCCTTTTATCCTATCTAGAATATGAAAACAGCATGATTGTATGTATGTATGTTTGGAGATTAGTATCAAACCATAGATATTGTGAGAAGGCGACTGCCATACAAATTGTATGAAGCAATGTCGTCACTAAATTCAATTTTTATAAAAATTGTTAAAAAAAATTTGAGATGTGCTGATACAATGTTAATATTTTGTATATAAAATTAAATTATCTAGTTGGGGTGTTTCGGCTTTTTCTGATATTATTAAAAAATCTGGAAATATAGGCAGTAAAACTCATAAATTTATCATATAAAAAAATATTTTCTTAATAAAAAATGTTTGAGAAACCCTGGAATTTTTTTAAAAAAACTTATTTGAGATTTTGTATTTGTCTATTTTTATATCAATTTTCAGCGTTCTAGGAAAGCGATATATGGAAAAATAAACCAAAATTTGAAAAGTTGATAACCCCTGACTGAAACAAAAATTCACAATTCTGAGTATAAAATTTTTGTAGGCCTCTGTAAATTGAGCGGATCAAAAGTTATAAAGGGGGGACGGACACACAGACACACACACACACAGACACACACACACACACACACAAAACTCACATAAAATGTTCTCCTCCGAATTCTGAGTAAATCCATGTGTGGGAGCATATATGCTGCGAAGCCTCTAAGTTGGTGTTTTTAGCTTTCAAAAAGTCCACTACGCCATACAAAATGTTCCTTCATACACGCATCTTAAGGTAGGCGCGCATGGAAGCTAATTTCATCGGCCGATTAATTATCGGTGAGCTACAACATACGAATTACATGTAAGAGCGCGCATGAAAGCTAACAGAATCGGCCGATTTTAAAATCTGTGACAAGACACAAAAAAAGATCGGCCGATTTTTTGTAACCAATACTGTTGTATGAGAGGGCGCGCATGGCCCATGCTCACCGATAATTTAATCGTTCGAGCGCAGTAGATCGAGAAGTACGTTGTCAGTGCTGCCAAACAAAATGTCAGAATACATGGATGAAATAAATATTGATTCCGAACAATTAATTATATATGTTGAAGCACGACCTTCATTGTATGATAAAAAATTAAGCGAAATATTAATAAATGGTTGGGAACAGCTAAATCATAATAAAAGAACTGAATTGGGTAAGTTATTACTTAATTGATTAATAGTTACATAGGTAATTAAATAAATATTCCACTTAATGAATAAAAAAATCCATAATTTCTAATCATATGTAGGTAAGTATATTAAAACTTGTGAATATACATATTGTATTTTAAATATATGAATGTTGACCACCGTCTTATTTCCAATCGTACGATTCTATAAGCTTCCATGCGCGTTAGAACCGATCGGCCGATTATTATCGGCCGATAAATTAATCGGCCGATAATAATCGGCCGATAATAATCGGCCGATAAATTTTAGCTTCCATGCGCGCCTTACCTTAGATTTGAACTGCCTCTTCCTTCAATAGAATTTCATTCTCTTGAACGAATCGACAGTTGGATGATCTCTAAATTGTATTGACATTGTAGATGATCAACTAATATCATGCTGAGATTGTATTCTGAAAGTTTCATCACAATGTATCTGTATGTCTGTGTGGGCTGTATACTATGTGCTATGTACTGCGTGTTTATTCTACTTAATCGATTATAGACTAAAGTTCTTATTCAATTCTTTTCAAATTTTACATCTTTTTATATATAATACTTGATTAGATCCCATTAGATTTTGAAGGATATATAATCAGTTTTTTTTATTTGTTAAATATTTCAAAGAGACTCCAAGCTCAGGAAACCACAAATTCGATATTTTTTTGCTAAAACGGCACATCACTTTCATAAAATGGCATTGAAGAATTATCAAGTTTTCATAATAAAATATTTACATAAAAAATAATTTATATATTCACGAAAATGCTTAAAATTTCCCACCCAAATTTTGAATACTTTGTGGAGAGCATGAATGGAGAATATAGCGCACTCCTTTTCTTTGATTCACTGTATTGTATATTCAATTGATACTTATAAAGTCAGGAAAAAATATATACAATAGCACTCTTGACCACAACATATCAAACAGATCAAACAAAAAATCAAACAGATCCTCAGTTCAGACAATGATATTTCCTGAAATGAATTTTAACTTCACCTTAACATAAATATTTTTTTTTTCTCTTTCGTTTATTTTATATTTGATAAATTCATGACGTAAGTCTTGAGAGATTGTACATCTCGATTTTTCTATTGATTTTTCTACCAATTTTTTTTAAACAATGTGTTGAGATTTCTTCTCTATATTATTGATGTATTTATTTCTTCTCTTTCAAATCATTGTAAATTGATTCATTGTTATTGTTACTTCCTCTGTCATCATAGTTCGATTTGTTTTGTTTGTTAATACTTTTTTCTACCAAGCTATTAAAATTGTAATATTTCACGAGTCAATTCACAATTGGAATGTATTTATATTTAAAAGGTTATGTAAATAATGTTATGTTATACATTCTGTGAATTTGCCAACAAATAAAAAAATAAAATAAAATAAAAAATATCTTTTAAAATCAACTTTTATATTTCTTCATCAACTTGTATTGATTGTCAAGACAGAAAATGTAATTGTGAAAATATTCTAAGAAAGATAGGAATAAGTTTTACCATAGGTTAGAAAAGAAGATTGTCCATGTGTTTTGATTGAATGATACTTAGGTTTCGGGTGAAAAGAAAAGAAAAAATGTCGTTTGTATTAAAAGAAAATAATATTGTATAAGAAAAAGTATTATTATATTTTTATATATATGGGAGATAATGAAGTTTTATAAAGATTGATTACTATCTTTAGTTTGGAAATGTGACAGAGATTATTTGAGTACTTAAGGGGGCAGGTACTTGAGTAAAGTTACATTCGAGGTGAGTGGCACAATATGAAACTCCAGTTAGAAGTAGGAACTTTGCCTCAAATGAGGTTGGGTACACACGAGCCAAAGATTTATCGCAATTTCAAGAAAAGAGGGGGGTTATTATAATTATTATTAATTTAATAAATGAAATATATTTTTTTTACTATTATTATCGTTTTAGGGTGACCTGTAAGAGGCAGGTAAAATGTATTACATAATTCAGGAATAAGGTTCACTTTCCATTATGAATGTAGTGCCATTTTAGGTGAGACGAGACTTTGTACAATGTGTCTTGCTTCCTTTTATAAGATAATGCACTCCCGCATTCCTGTCGCTGGCTACCCCTCACTGTGGGATATGCAGTTATGTTTAACTATATAATGTCATACACGACAAAATATAATTCATTTAAACACATCGATATTTACATATTGCTACTAACACCATCATCCGCTCTGCATGAAGGGACTGTAGTCAACCATTTTGCAGAACCCGATATTTATACAAAATGTTCAATAAAAATGCAATCGAAAAATCTCGTATATTTCACAAATATTTCATAGTCGATAAACTTGCTATAAGAGTCTGATTAATCATTGTATAAAAAAAACAATTGATTAACATTTTAATCTATAGCAAATTCTTAACACGTACGAGTATATGCCGACAATGAAATGTTATTTTAAATACTGATGAGGTTTTCTTATTAAAATATGATGCATATCTCACGAAGCTGGTGCAAATTAGACAGTATTGTCAAGAAATATTTTTCATTGAATTTTTTATTGATAGTGATAGGTAGATAGTGATATTTTTTTCATAAATCTATTTGATGCAAATAGTGTTTTGTCAATGTTTGGAATAAGAATACAATATACATTTACTAAGAAAAATCTACACTATTATTTGGGTCTGACAATAGAATATCTCACAGCGGACGTTCTATCGCTCTCGAAAAAAAATTGTGTTTATGTTTTATCTTCAAAACGAGTTGTGGCCAACACTAAACAAACGTTTTTCATACAAATATGCAATTAATTTCACATTGTTATAAAAGACCACAAATTTTTATTCATTGACGGTTGACAATCCCTGGAGACACTTTTGAAGAGTGTATTTCAATTGTATCCAAAATACCAACAAAATACGAAAATCTCGATTTCCAGACTGTGAGATAATTTTTAACGTTTTAACAGATGAAATCATAGAGAAAAAATGAACCGTTGTCTATGGAAAACTAATCAGCTCTATGTTAATGTACTTCATACATATGGTATCAATATGAAGTTCATCTGCATTTTAATTTGGGCTGTACACTGTAAAAAAAACACAAATTATCATATTTGTGTTCGGATGACTGCGTACACACAAAAACGTCACGTCGAAAAAAAAACAAAGTATGCACCCTCTACATGATACCTATTGATAAATTGATGTAAAAAAATACGGTTAAAAAATGTAAAATCATGACTCTCCACTATGCCATAGTAGTGGAGATTAAAAATATAAATTGTCAACCATTCACTTAATCACAATTTCAAACCAATTATACTAAGTAATGTGTTAAGCTAGTAAAAAATATTTTTTTACGAAAAATTTATACGCGGATTATGTTGAAATATTTTTTTTAATCGTCCATATATTTACTTAAGCGTGATCGTGTGACAATTTAAAATTCTGTTTTAATCCTTCAATACAACTAAGTATGTAGGTTCCTACTCGTTTAAATTGTGATTTTTTTCCGGAATTCATAATACTGCTAGGTACCTACCTACACCTACATAATTTCAATTTAAATTGTTGATATTTGTATCAATATTTAAAACACCAATCCAACTGTCGATTGGTTCATGAGAATTTATTTCTCTAAACATACCGACAAAGTATCAAGCCAAGATACGCGAGATTTGTATGCAGGGTCTATATTTTTCACGGTTTTTCCAACTTTGTCAAAAAACACCAACTTAGAGGCTTCGAAGCATACATGTTCTGTAAATATAATATGTATATGGATTTACTCAGAATTCGGAGTAGAACATGTATTGTGTATGTGTGAGTGTGTGTGTGTGTGTCTCTTATAACTTTTCATCCGCTCAATGCACATAGCCTAAAATTACCGAATATAAATAAAGTTATAAGCCTAAAAAACTTTTATTTTTGTTTCAGTCAAGGTTTTTTTTTTCAACATTTGAATTTTTACTTTAATTTTCCTTATATCTCAAAAACCATAAAAGCTAGAACGCTGAAATTGGTATAAATATAGACAAACACGAAATCGCATTTTTTTTAAATTTCAGAGTTTCTCTAACATTTTTTACTAATAAAAACAATTTTAATGATAAATTTATGGGCTATTTATTTTTAAAGTTTTTAAAAATATCGAAAAAAGCCGAAACACCCCTACTAGATAATTTTATTTCTACTTTATTTATATGCAGAAAAAAAATATCAACGTTGTAGTTGTACACCTCAAACTCCTTTTAACAATTTTTATAAAAATTGACTTTAGTGACGACATCGTTTCATACAATTTGTTTGGTAGAATATAATACAAAATATCTACTGGGCTCTCAATATTTTGATATTTAATCTTCAAACATACATACCATCATGCTGTTTTCATATTCTGGGTAGGAAATAAAAAAAAGTGACCTCCATACTATTGTATCTTGAAAGACATACCTACATGTTTTGTATAGACAACAAAATATTTAAAAATATTCAATAATCTGGATTTATGGATTTACTATACATACTATCACTATTGACAGTTGGATCTCATATGATACATACAACTAGTATATAAAATTATTAAGCGGGGGATAAGGAAAGCACTCTCTTTAAAGGTGTCTGTCGGGGGGTTTTCACCGACTAAATTGTCTGTAACTGGAAGGCGTGATTTCTAATAGTCTTCCGTAGTAAATATTAAAAAATACCTACCTGACATGGAAGACACTTAATAGATTACGCGTCGGTACGCGTCGGTGTGAAGATGCAAAGAGAACATGCTAAGGTGGGGTATTAGGGTGGAAGAGGATGTTTCCTGCAATTGCGGCGAGATACAAACTGACGAACACCTCCTCATCTGTCAAGATATGCCAATGACATGCGACGCAGAGGACTTGAAGATGGTTAATGACAATGCCGTTGCGGTTGCTGTATTCTGGAGTGGGAAGGCCTAGTGAGAAGTACTCGGACTCGTTAAGTAAGTAGTAAGTATATATTAAAAAATCACGCTTTTTACTATAACGCTTCATAGCTTCATTTGAAGGCTGCTATCTCCGAAAGCAACCACTACTCGGGGTTTAAATGTCGAAGAATTCAAATATCAAACATGCCCAATACAATAGTGATGTTTCAAAATACATGTTTTTTTTAATTGTGTGTTAAGTAGAATCGTTGTTTGAAAATCACAGGTGAATGAGTACACCGATTTTAATATGCAGAGAATATGTACCTACTAGGTATGTATGTTTGTACGTGTTCCAATTTGAATACAAACAAAAGAAATTTACCATGGAATATTTAGAAATCGGTAGTTACGAATTTCGATCGATTCACAACATCGACTCATACTCGTACCGATTTCAAAAATAATACCGATTTATTCGTGTGTTTCACATCACTATTTTAATATTTTACTTCATGATAATATTAACATAATATGTATGTCAACCACTGGAATTTTATCTGTATAGTTTAGCCGTAATTAAGAAACAAAAAACTGACGACACCATTTCACCAAGTTTTCTTCACATTGTAATGGCAATTGATATACAGTATGTAGATATCAAGGCGTTTTAAACAAATAAGTAGATATAGGTATTATATTCATTCATATCATCACGCCACATCTCACAATGTAGGGTAACCAGCGGAATGTGTGCGGGTGTCCATAACCTTATAAAATAGAGTTGTATAATTGATTACCCGGCTCTTACGGGACACTCTTAAACAAAAAAGTGGAAGCACTATTCTAAGCTGGTGCCTCACAACTAAATTATATGAAATATAAGTTGATTTATATGAAATACAAAATTGTTCCATTTCATCAAAATATCATTTAACCATACATGAAACGAGTAACTAACCATACGTATGATAACCATACATGAAACGAGTAATTTACCATTCGAATTATAACCATACATGAATCGAGTAACTAACCATACATAAAACGAGACACTAACCATACGAATGTTAACCATACATAAAACGAGTAACTAACCATACTAATGATAACCATACATGAATCGAGTAACTAACCATACATGAAACGAGTAACTAATCATACGAATGATAACCATACATGAATCGAGTAACTAACCATACGTATGATAACCATACATGAATCGAGTAACTAACCACACATAAAACGAGTTACTAACCATACAAATGTTAACCATACATAAAACGAGTAACTAACCATACGTGTCATAACCATACATGAATCGAGTAACTAACCATACGAATGATAACCATACATGAATCGAGTAACAAACCATACGTGTGATAACCATACATGAATCGAGTAACTAACCATGCATGAAACGAGTAACTAACCATACGAACGATAACCATACATGAATCGAGTAACTACAATTACGTATGATAACCATGCATGAATCGAGTAACTAACCATACGTATATGATAACCATACATGAAACCTTAGACCAAATTGAAAAGGTACTCTCTCAGAACAGACTCGTCTAGTGAGGCAGTAAAAATCATATAGAAACAGTTTCTTGTATATAGTATGTTTATTATAAGTCTATTTTTAATATGGTTACTTTTTTGTTTTGTATTTTAAAAAAATATGAAAATAAATCATTTTATTACATTTATTGGTAAAAATAAAAGAAAATTTATTCCTTTTTACAGAAAAATTGTTTCGCCTTGTAAGGGGTTATTCTTATAAAAAATACCTAATGCACTAATGCAAATTAATAAAATATTTTAATATTTATCATAGCTTTCGAGTGTCTCATAAGAGTCGGATAATCGTCAATACAAGGCGAAATATCATTTCAAAAGATTCAACAATGAGGTTCACCACCAATTCTGAACAGAGTACCTACCTCTGTGTGGGTAGGTATACACACATGTGTGGCGCACACATTTATCGCACACCTATCGCTGGTTACCGTACATGCCGGAATGGTATGAATAACAAAAAATATAGAGCTCTAATATATAAACTCTGAATCGCTAACATCAAAAGTAGTAAATTATGAATAAGTTATAGTCTTTGAATTTGGCGGGAAGGTAATGATTTGACAATAAATATGTTAAATATTATAGCTATAGCAAATGGTGTTAAATGTTATTTGTGATTCGGTTCATGGCTTAAATTTCATGGATGCCACTGGCCAGTATACGTAATAATACGTATATACCTGGTATAATGTTACCTGGTACATACCTACGTTAATCCTAACTTTAGCCATAAAATCAAATGACAATTTCATATCGTGCGTCAGCCCGATATAATTATACTGCATCGCTCTGTGTGACTGAATGGACCAAATATAAAGCTCGCATCACACCTCAAGTCATTCTGTTAAATAATTATAATTAAAATAGCTTGTTTTGATTTTTTAGAATTCCATTATAAATCAATATAAAATAAATCATCGATTTTTATCAATACTACTTTGTAATTATACTTCATCGATAACTATTTCGTATTTTATGTTTATTTTATTATAAAAGAATAAAAGACAATTAATTTAATATAGATATTTAATGAAAGTACGTCTTACGTACTTTATCCAAATATCAAAACTTATATCATAATAAAACAGTAAAAAATGTGTGATTATGTGTGGGTGCGATGTGCTTCCTAAGACATTATTAATAATTCATATCATTAGACCATTATAGTTTCCCCATTAGCGCTTTTGTCCCGTTTCTATCGGGGTACGCTTTAACCTCATATAATTTTTTAAATAGTGATTCAAAAAATTATACGATGTTTTATAAGGCAATGTGTAGGTTCAACAAAAAATAAAATACGAAACATGTTAACTAGTCTTGTTGTTACATTTTTTTAGTAATTCTTACAATAATTTGTAAGAATTGTTAAAAAGATGTATTTAAACTGGTTTATTCAAAAATTAATAATCCACTGTTAAACTTATTTTATTTTATTTTATTTTTATTTTATTTGGTAAACATACAGTCATATAACAAATTATACATTAATAATATAACACTCCATTAGTGGACCAATTAAGTTTACAGAAATAATAAATTTTCTGTTATAATATAGGGGAAAGAATGGAAAGGATATTTGGAATTGGACGGAAAGAGAAAGAGGAGAGCTTGCAAAAACACTACTCACCAGGAGCCACAGAGGCATTCAGGGACTTAATTACTGATGATTTGAATCTAAAAATTGATGTATTGCAGAGGTCTATAGTCTTAAAGAACACATTGAAATTGTTACATGTTCTATGGATAAATGTATTCTGTAAATAATTTGTTTTACATATTGGTAATTTAAATGGCAGTGGATTCCTGGTGTGACGTAATGGGCAGTTAAATGATATCAAATTAAGTAAGTCGATGGAGTCTATTTTGTTGTTTATCAATTTGTGTAGATATAACATATCAGTTAATGTCCTTCGATTTTCTAAAGTCATTAATTTATGATGTTGTGCAGAGAGGCGATAGTTATCGAATGATAATTTACATCTATAGTTTATATTATGTAAATTATCATTCGATAATTTTGCTTCAAAAATTTGTTTTGTACATTCTCTATCCTATCTATATTAGTATTATAGAAGGGGCTCCACGTAACTGAGGCAAAATCGAGAATGCTCCGGACGTAGCTAAAATAAAGTGTTTTACACAAATAAGTGAATAAAAATAAGTGAATAAAAATATTAATATATTTTGTCCGTTATCATCTTGAAGTCCCAATCCAATTTTAAGGGGCGGATAAAAAATAGATAAACCTATTCATGAGTCATCTCTCATAAAAATATTTTTTCTCAATGTCTAAGGAAAAATTTTTTTTCAATATTTTAGTTAGAACATGTATCACAAATAGGTGAATAAAAAATATAAATATATTTTGACAGTTATCATATTGAAGTCCCAATCCAATTTTAAGGAGCGGTGAAAAAATAGATAGACATGTTCATGGGTCATCTCTGATAAAAATATTTTTTCTCAATGTCCCAAGAATTTTTTTTTTTCGATATATTTGTTAGATCATGTATCACAAATAAAAGAATAAAAATATTAATATATTTTGTCCGTTATCATCTTGAAGTCCCAATCCAATTTTAAGGTGCGGGAAAAAAATAGATAGACCTATTCATGAGTCATCTCTGATAAAAATATTTTTTCTCAATGTCTAAGTTATATGGATTTAAATGATTTTGCCACTCTTATAATAAAATTTAACATTCTAAAAGCCTTTTCAATTACACAATCAACATGACTTCTAAAAAGCAACCTACTATCAATTAACACACCTAAATCTCTTATTTCATTATAATGTAATATTTGGTAAATTTAAGTATATAAAAAAACTCTGTGTTTGTAAAAATAATCTTAGCTTACATATGGTCACCCTAACCTTCTT
Source organism: Molanna angustata (assembly GCA_963576475.1). Taxonomy (NCBI): domain Eukaryota; kingdom Metazoa; phylum Arthropoda; class Insecta; order Trichoptera; family Molannidae; genus Molanna; species Molanna angustata. Next base: position 2,742,615 of record OY754969.1, read on the forward strand.
CACCCCTCTACTTCGCCTTTTCTACCCTCTCACTGCTTTTACCTAAACAAATTATTTTTAAGATTTGTTAACTAGTTCACTAAGTGTCCTGAAGATGAGAACATTGTTCTTGAAACATGTAGACTTGGTGCTAATAAAAGAGGTTTATACAAAGTAATTTTATTGTTATTAATTAACGATGGAGCCACAAAACAATAATTTCGCATTTGATAAAAGTTAGATTAAAGTTTAATTTTTTTGAGAAATGGAGATCCCTTACAAGAGTGTTATGTGACAATCGTGTAGGTACTAATAAAAAAAGGAAATATCTACAAAACTGAACATAAGAAGATATACGAACAATAACTCCAAACAAATGAGCTGAAGACGTAACAAGGCTAGACAGAGTGAGAAATCAACATATCAGAGGCAACTTCTGGGTAATCCCAGTGACGGAAAAGATAACGGAATCAAGATCGAGATCTTGATAATTGAAAAGAAAAAAATATTATTCAACACGTTGAATTCGTTATTAATTATTAAGTAAAATAAGTAACAATTTTGAAATTCTTGTATAATATTGTTGTAAGTATACAGATATGAATGCACCATTGTATTGCATCATATGCCTAGCTGTGGCCTAAAATAGCAATTAGCCAGAATTGGTCTGGCTGATGGGAGTCTGTTAACCGGAAGTCGGACATAGAGGACACTCGCAACAGGAAGTAGCTCACCCAACAATGGACCAAATTGAAAAATAAAATATAAAAAAATATTTTAGATACACCTACATACATTGTATTGATTTTATAGTACATTTAAAATACATACACAGAAACATAGAAATTTAGTGAATCATTAGATAGTTAATTACCTACGTCAATAATTTTATCCAATTTCCGTTACGCGAGACAGTTTAAAATTTCCTACTTTACTGCCTCTTATGCAAGACAGTTTAAAATTTCCTACTTTACTGCCTCTTATGCAAGACAGTTTAAAATTTCCTACTTTGCTGCTTGTTATGCAAGACAGTTTAAAATTTACTACTTTACTGCTTGTTATGCAAGACAGTTTAAAATTTACTACTTTACTGCCTCTTATGCAAGACAGTTTAAAATTTCCTACTTTGCTGCTTGTTATGCAAGACAGTTTAAAATTTACTACTTTACTGCTTGTTATGCAAGACAGTTTAAAATTTACTACTTTACTGCTTGTTATGCAAGACAGTTTAAAATTTACTACTTTACTGCTTGTTATGCAAGACAGTTTAAAATTTCCTACTTTACTGCCTCTTATGCAAGACAGTTTAAAATTTCCTACTTTGCTGCTTGTTATGCAAGACAGTTTAAAATTTACTACTTTACTGCTTGTTATGCAAGACAGTTTAAAATTTCCTACTTTACTGCCTCTTATGCAAGACAGTTTAAAATTTCCTACTTTGCTGCTTGTTATGCAAGACAGTTTAAAATTTACTACTTTACTGCTTGTTATGCAAGACAGTTTAAAATTTACTACTTTACTACTTGTTATGCAAGACAGTTTAAAATTTACTACTTTACTGCTTGTTATGCAAGAAAGTTTAAAATTTACTACTTTACTGCTTGTTATGCAAGACAGTTTAAAATTTCCTACTTTACTGCCTCTTATGCAAGACAGTTTAAAATTTCCTACTTTGCTGCTTGTTATGCAAGACAGTTTAAAATTTACTACTTTACTGCTTGTTATGCAAGACAGTTTAAAATTTACTACTTTACTGCTTGTTATGCAAGACAGTTTAAAATTTCCTACTTTACTGCCTCTTATGCAAGACAGTTTAAAATTTCCTACTTTGCTGCTTGTTATGCAAGACAGTTTAAAATTTACTACTTTACTGCTTGTTATGCAAGACAGTTTAAAATTTCCTACTTTACTGCCTCTTATGCAAGACAATTTAAAATTTCCTACTTTGCTGCTTGTTATGCAAGACAGTTTAAAATTAACTACTTTACTGCTTGTTATGCAAGACAGTTTAAAATTTACTACTTTACTGCTTGTTATGCAAGACAGTTTAAAATTTCCTACTTTACTGCCTCTTATGCAAGACAGTTTAAAATTTCCTACTTTGCTGCTTGTTATGCAAGACAGTTTAAAATTTACTACTTTACTGCTTGTTATGCAAGACAGTTTAAAATTTACTACTTTACTGCTTGTTATGCAAGACAGTTTAAAATTTCCTACTTTACTGCCTCTTATGCAAGACAGTTTAAAATTTCCTACTTTGCTGCTTGTTATGCAAGACAGTTTAAAATTTACTACTTTACTGCCTCTTATGCAAGACAGTTTAAAATTTCCTACTTTGCTGCTTGTTATGCAAGACAGTTTAAAATTTACTACTTTACTGCTTGTTATGCAAGACAGTTTAAAATTTCCTACTTTACTGCCTGTTATGCAAACAGTTTAAAATTTCCTACTTTACTGCCTGTTTTAAGGCAGTACTAACAAAAATATTTCACAGTATATATTCGCTACATTATTTGTGCGGACGTAACATTTTTTTAATAAACGCGGTAAATTTGTAGACAGTTTATAATTTCCTACTTTACTGCCTGTTTTAAGGCAGTACTCACAAAAATATTTCACAGTATATATTCGCTACATTATTTGTGCGGACGTAACAAATTTTTAATAAACGCGAAAAATTCAAATAAAACAAGTTAAATAAATAAAAATATATAATGTTAATTATTATAGGTATTGGAAAATAAAACTACATATTATGCGTTGCTCTAATTATTGGGAAACGACATTTTATGTATGTTTTTTCACAAATTAAATATTTTCTTTTCAATAACAATATCAGTCTACTCTCAAAAAAAATATAGAAAAAAATAATATTCAAATATGGAAAGTTGAAATGTTGAAAAAATGAACTATGAATTATGTAACTTGAAAAGAAACAAAATACAATAATCAATCTTTACAAATATATAAAATAAGTATATTTTATAATATTTTTATATAAAGGTACGTATAAAAAAGTATTTCTACTGTACATACGAGTGCTTGCACTCTCGTAAAGGAAAATATGTTTTTTTTTTTGCTGTGAATCTTTTTCTGTATTTTTGATGGTGTTTTCATTTATATATGTATTATTAATGTAATAAAAAAACTTGCGAAAAAATACAGTTTTATTTAAATTGTTAATTTTAAAAAGTAAATCCATTCTGTCTTGACAGAAACATTTTAATTATTAAAATAAGCTAATATTAAACTGAATACATAACAAGATTAAAATATTGATAAACGTTAAAAAAAAATACAAAAATGAATAATATAAGCTTACTATAATGATGATATTGAAGCCTAAATTTATATAAAAGGAACAAATTTAGATATACCTATATAGGGAAAAGAAAGATTGATTTTAATATAGGTATATGTATAAAGAGAGATTGATTTACATTCGCGTGAGTTCATTATTTTCAAATACAGATATATGCGAATCCCCTATCGTAGGGTGATGAGAAGGCAAAGATATTAGTTAACCTCCTACAGTATCTCTTCTCCTGATACTCATATCCTCCAAGGGGGTTGAAATAAAACACGAAATTGACTTTCAAACAAAGATTTTACGAAAAAGTAATTACCGAATTTAAATAAATCACAAATATTTAAAATCTTCGAGTTAAGTAAAATAATCAGAAACGTATTTGTATCACGGAATTATCAGTTCAATTCCAAACGTGAATATAAATTATTCAGTATGTAAAATTAAATATTTATAACGGCGCTGGCCGATTTACTAATGATATTAATAACAATTAAGCACTACAAATAATAACACTCAATTATTATTATTACCATTATACACTTCCTCAAAAGAATTAGCAGATCAATGCGTAAATTGTAAATTATTTAAAAGAACAAAATAAAATGCAACAAACGCATCATCAAGCTTTCAATTGGGAATAGTTCACCCATCCAGATACTTAACATATCAAAGGATTAGGCTCTGAGGAGGTCTCTATACTACCTAACAACCCTACTGATTCCCAAATATTAACGTTTCAAACATCTTTAACGATTCTACATGTATTCATAATTACCGTTTTTTGCATTTTTATTATTAAGTTTTTCGATAAATCTATAATTTCTAAATTACGGATTAACGATTTTGGAATAATGCCAGTGGCTGAAATAATGATCGGTAATATTATTATTTTACGATAATGCCAAAGTCTTTTAATCTCGTTACCTAAAGCGGTGTATTTTCTAATTTTTTCATCAAAAGTTTTTATAATATTTTAATTTTCGAAAGATTAATATTTTTTAAATCTTTCGAATCGAGTAGTCTTAGCTCACAATTCAGATAAAATACATGTATCAATATATGTAGGAAATATTGACCACCGGGGCAATTTGGTTATTTGCTTGACTAATTTGAAAGCATCATTATTTGAAGGTTCAAGTTTCAACAGGGAAAAAAAAATAAAAAAATATTTCTGACACATTTATTGTTTCTTTGGAATAGAAACACTGGAAGAAATTTTCATTTGGCAATATACTCGGCACTTGTATAGGATGATAAGAAGTGTTCATAAATATAATTATTACAATATATGAAATAATTATGTATTCATCCCAACTATCAATAATTCGATTTCATCTTGATATACACGTTGCATAAAATCAGGAGCAAAAATCGTCATATGAATTGATTTCTTCGTTTTAGGTGGGAAAACATTTCCTGGAATCTGCTCCATGCAACACAAAACATCTACGATTCATAATACATCCAATTACAGGTAATGTAAATAAAATTCAATTTGTACGACAAATGCAACGGAGATTGTATTACGAAAGTATTTTCATTTATGAAATGTACGCGATAAATACTACCACGTTGTAAACAACAAATGTGTAAAGTATGTCATTAATTTCAACAATGTGTTGGTAATGAGTATCAGGATAATATTAATGGTATAAAGGTAGTTCATAGTACTAATTACAAATTACCTACTCTGTTTCTTATACATTTGTATACCCATATACATTGTTCGTCTTGTTATAGAAGATTTTCATTAAACATTCAACATTGTTTCCACTATACGGTACATTATTTTTCAAACCTGCCACAGTTACGAACACATTAAAAACAAACATCATATTTTATCTTGGGAGACATAGTACGACGGATTTACGTTAAGGGTTTGAAATGATATATGGTCTCGCTACGGTCGACTCGGTTTTGATAGGTCTTGTTGAGCGTTCACAACTATACTCCACATATTAACACCTTCTGATACCGGCAACAATAAAGTTTCTTCCCATATATGTACTTTTTAACCTACCAAGGAAATATATTACCATTCAAAATTCATACTTTGTCATCTGTGAGATATTTACGATCTTTGTTGATGATTGTTGAACAGTAAAACTCGAAACGTTTAACTTCCCAGTAAATTTTAATCTATATGTAACCTACTGTTTTTTTACTGTTAAAGGTGACATTTTTTCAGATGAACTTAAAAATAAGATTTTACTTAAAACTTATTTTTATATTGTAAATTTTTATTGTTTTTTTTTGCATTTTATTTCAAATTTATGATAACATGTAATTTGTTTTGTGTATATTGAATAAATCAATGCAAAAAATGTTATTTACAATGTTTCAAATGACCCTTTCAGACCCAGTCTAATTTTTTTCTCACTATACATGAAAAAAAAATTTTTTTCACTAAAATGTTTTCAAATGTTGTAAGAACACGTTTCCCTATGATATTTATTTTTTTATCCAATAATATTAATTTGGGTGAAAAGGGTAATAACTTATTGGCATAAATTATCATTACATTCAATTAAATAAAATCTAGGTACTTCAAATTTTAATATAAATAAGTCATAAAAAATGTTTTTATGAATGAATGACCAAAAAACAACCATTTTGGACATATTATGGCCTTTTTAAAAGAACTAGAACATATATTTCTTCATAAGGTTTTTAAGACAATATCTCACAATCAACTTACTCGATTTTGACAAAAAAAACAAATCAGTAGCTTACACTTAAGGCTTTCGTTAAAAGTTAAAATAATAACATAATTTTTTATCCTTTAACACCTTTTAAAATATTTGAAATACGGAAGACCTTTATTTAAGTCACACGATTTGCCAAAAGGAATCACATATTTTGAAGAAAAAGAAAATTATCAAAGAACATAGTTCATTAGTAAAGAAAATGGTTTATATAATCTGTTCAGATATTTTCGTTTCATCCAAATTCTAATGTATGTTTAACTCATTAAAATTTATGACATTTATGCCGGAGATAATTCAATTTAACGAGTAAATTCGCATATTATTTCGCGATTTCCCACCTCTTGGTCTATGTACACAACGTACGGTTTTGCGCGTATCAAATTTTAAATAATCCTAAAGTTAATTTTGAATAATGAACTTTGGGTGAAAATAATCTGAAGGGGTGTGGCGAGAGGTTAAACCTAAAATTGAGTAAAATTAATACACAGACTTAACCATTCCCGAAACCCTTTCCTTCCCTCGTCATACGTCTTCCCTTCCATTGTCTCGTTCGTTTCCCGACACAGATATTCGTCATCCGATCCCGGCTCGTACTATTCGATCCCGGCACATACTATCAAGAATGGGGCTGTGCCCACACTCACGGGGATTGGATCAATTAATTATTTACGAACTAATGTGGGTTAAAATAAGTTTTACACTAAATAAAACTTTACATACATTGTATACTTACCAAATAACGTTTCAAACGTAACCTACATTGATTTTCAAAGTTACAATACAAAAATAAAGATATATGTGTTACATCATTACAGAAAATACTTTCGAAAAGCAATAATTTATAGCTATACTAGCGGACCCGACAGACGTTGTCCTGCCCGAACTATTAGTGAAACAAAAAATATATGTAATATATATTTGAATCATATGGATGTTATTAGGTATTCGCTGAGCAAACAAAATTTTTCTTGTTCGATGTGCCGCTAAACACTTTGTGAGGTTAGATTGATTGTCATTTCGTATATAATTGCAATACATCATATAATATGGTCAGATTTCTTAGTGTTGTCAGATAGAAAAAACTAAACATTGCTAATTCGACATTAGCGCCACCTATTATAATTTAAAGTTATAATAAATCATGTTTTTCGTTTTCCTTTCCATTTTGTGAATCTAAACCATTCAAAGACTCACACAAACACACACAAAAAATTCATCAAAATCGGTTCAGCCGTTTAGGAGGAGTTAAGTGACATACACACGTACAGAAGAATTATATATATATAAAGATTAAGTAATGCAAGATCACTTTCAAGGCGCTTGATATATATATAATAAATAAGTAATATGTAAAATTGAAAATAAAAGTAAAATATTACAAAAAAGATTAGCGTTAAATAGATGAGTAGTGGCAGAGCGCTTAGCGCGCTCCCATGGTCGACGGTTCGAATCCTACCACGACAGATTTCGTACACCTATAGCACAAGCATTTGCGCTTATTTTAGGGTAACGTATGAGGATGTAAATGAACTTGTTACAAGGGCATATTCATTCAAGGACAAGTACCTTTAAAAATAGGCTGTCAAAAGGTTATAAAGTATTAATATAGACAAAATAATATAATAGGAATTATAAAATGATAAAAATATATAATTACTCATATTATTGCTGCAATTCAAATTAAACATATATAGAAGAAAAATAGCGAAAATATTTCTCTTTCAGATAAAAACTGTTATTTTTTTTATAAAATATTTATAATTTTTTTTTTTTTGCGGAATTATAGATTTTTTATTTTATCTTTTTTTATATTGATGTATTATTAGTCATTAAATATAATAGCTCTCATCCGATTTTAGGTATTAAAAGAACGAAAAGTAGAAAATTTTGATCTAATCCACAGATACAGGGTTCAATTCTCGGTTAATTGAAATTTTCACAATGACATTTAGTTTCAGATCAGACGATAAAAAGTTTACCGTCATTTAATTATAAATTTCGATATTTATTTATTTGAAAATAATTTTACCACAGATTAAAAAAACGGAATAAAAGGTAAGTTTTATGTATCAAAATAAAAAAATCTAGTTCATATATTGCAATTTTAGATGCACTTTTAACAATATTTTTGAGCGTGTCAAACTATTTTTTTATTTCTTTAAAATTAATAATATCCGATTTGAATATATAGGAAGACATTAAAACATTTTCGAATGTTTCAAATTTTTTATTAGCCTTTCATCACAATATAAATTTAACGTGAAATTTGAAATGTGGATATTCGAAAGAAAAGTCGTAAGTTGAAAGATAAACATTCTAGTATGACTTGTCCACGATGAGATTTAATATAATCGGCCGTTATTGAAATTTATGGAATATTTTAAGTCTTAATTTGGAAATGAGAATTTTATCAAAAAAAACTCATTGTCTAACGAATTCAATATTAAATTGTATGTTAATATTCTTTTTCACAGATATGTACTTAAATAATAAAAATGTGATTTCATTTATTTTTACATATCATGTTATGATCATATCGCTTATTAAGAGTGATAACATAATTCTCAGAAAATAAACCTCATACGCCTCTTTGGAAAGTAATCCACGTCTTTTAGTTAATAATTAAATAAGCATTTTATTTTATTAAAAGTAGAATCTAATAATATATTCTTACATCTATAACAAGATAATATGTCTTCGATAAGCTCCTGCAAAAAATGTGATATTTTCAAATTCAGCGTTTTGAATACAACCATTCATAAGAAATACTTTAGATTTTTTAGTTAATTAATAACGTATATATACAATGAAATTTATAAATAATTCGTTCTATGAATAGAATTTTTGTTCGATAACGTCATTAGTTTCAAACTTAAAAATGCTAAAATATTTAAGCTTATAAGTACATACTATTTAAAAAAATTTATTGCATTGTTTCACAATCGAGAGATTTTTTAATATATTTCTCAGTACTAATTAATTATTTAGCAGTAATTGTTAAATATACAATTTAAACTATAAACCCAACACACAGTGAAATCGTAATGTATGTTTTAAACATGTGAAAATCGAAAAAACTTTGAATGATTATCACCGTTTCAATTAGGTACTTTATATTGGAAATCATCGAAAGTTTAGTCATAGTCTTAATAAAGTATGTCGTGAAAATGTATGCAAATTAATTCCAAAATCGGAAGTTCATGAAAAAGTTTTCAACTCAAATATTCCATGAGCACAATGTTCAAAAACAAATAGAAAATTATTCGATCTAAAATTTAAACGAACATAAGTATTGTTTTATTGTAAAAAAAAAAATTATGTATGAAATAAAGAGTAACTCACATATTTCGTGATTAGGAGCACAGAAAGAGTAAAGGATCTCCCCCGGTTGCAGTCTCTAACGAACACGTGATGTTTCTCCAATGCGTAGGCTTCAACTGGTCGCCGGGCGCCCCAATGTCTACAGCTTCAGGGTGTTTTCCCACCTCCTAGATTTTCCTCACCGTTCACCCCCTACAACTAGATGCCGCCCTGGGACTCCCGACAGAGACGCAAGCGCGCCCGAACGCATTCGGGAACCGGCGGCCACGGCCGAAGCGAGATCTCTTCTTAATCTGGAATGAATGCACAAGTAAGGAGATAAGATTTAGGGAAAGTTTTTATATCACAATTTCGAGAGGTTGCTTCACTTGTTGCTTTGATTTGTTTTTCAATTATTTACAAACGTCGCGTCAGATCGAAAAGTAAATATTTTGTCTATCAAAATAATATGCCACATTTAACTCAAATTTGTTTAACAAAAATATTTATAAAACAATTAAATTCGTTAAAATTTAAAATGATATTTATGTAAAATACAAAAGAAAAATATTTTACTATACTGAATTTACTTAACATTTTATGTTTCTTGAGTTGATTGGAAGAGATTGTCTTATGTTAAAATACCGGAATTCGTAAATGTGACGGTCCTTAAAAAAACGAGTGTGTTGTGGCCAACGCTAAACTCCTCACTTATAAGTCATTCTATAAAGTATTCAAATTTTGTATGGAAAATATTCAGTATTTTCATGAAATGAGTTTGTAAAATTATTTTTTAATTAAATATTTAAAAAAAATAAAAATAATAAACACTTACTTGCACCCTGCGCAAGTGGCGTGTTTATTGCTAAACGGCAATTTCTTCCAACTAACCAGTGTTTCCAGCCCATAGAAGCAATATTTGCGAGAGAAATGAATTTACATAAATTTCTCGTCTGCTGGGAATCGAACCCAGGACGCCAGGATATTTTGTTACGAATACTTGATAAGTCTTCAATGCCAATTTGCCAATTTGAAAATAAAAATAACAAATTTTGAGTTCCCTGAGCTTGAGGTCTCTTTGAAATATTAAAATTGAGAAGCACTGTTCCGATATCCTTCAAAATCTAGTGGGGTTTAAGCGAGTTTTTAATATACAAATTTGCAAAATTACATAATAGTCAAATGAGTACTTTAAATTATAATCTTATAATCGATAAAGTAGAATTCTATGAGTAGAATGTACACGCCTACATACATAGCATATAGTACACAGCACAGCACACACACGGATATTTTGTGATGAAACTTTCATAATGCAATCTCAGCATAATACTCACTAGTTGATAATCTGCAATAAAAAAAATATCCTTGACAATTGCGAAATCATAACTATCCATTATATCCCCTTGGGGTAGTGAGGAGTGAAAAAACTAAAAATATGGTTCTCTTACTTATAAAAAAGTTCCTATTGAAAAACAATTCATTGGTGTTCCAACAGATCAGCAAAATTATAATTACTAAATCACAATTAACAAACCGTTTCTCCCTTTAGCGCCCGAGGCAATCTCCGTGATTTTTGATTTACCTCTTTATTTTTATGCCCCCCCCCCCCTGTTGCCACCCCTTGATGTAAATGCGTATCATTATTTTGTTGGCTTTAATAACTCGAGATCCTGTGGTCGCACTCAAGAAAGACACTCTGTGACCATCCTAAATTTTACGCCCAAGACTAACTTCATTTTCAATTACTCGGTTTGCGAATGTGACATAGCGTCACCGTTTTATTAGTGGCGTAAATATGACTTTAACAACCGTATAAAAATATAAACGAGCTATTTTAATTAATATTTTGATAGGTATCTTTGAAGATTGAAATAGACATTAATTTCATACTATCGTTCCGTTTCCTTGTTTGGAAACGGAGCTGAGAGAATCGAATTTGCTCACTCTCCGCCTTTTACGAACGATTTTATCTTTACAAATACTCATACATCTTTTTCATAAAAACTTGTTTATGTTAATTACAACTGTGGTGATGCTTTACGACACAACCAATCAATGAATACATCAATGAATACGTCATTTGTCGAATGATCTCGGATCTCATTCAGATTAACGAAGATGGCCGAAGGACATCAGTTCCTGAACCGAATATGCAGCGCCGTGTACCATTCGCATATCAACCGACAAGGCGACAACAGTGTTATCTCTTTAATAATAATCGTAAAATTAATGTCGACCCAAACATAGGTAGCGAACATCTGTAAATTTATCAAATATTATTATTATTTATTTAAAATTAATATGTCCTTGCTAAACAAGTACATATATATCTTCCTACGTTTCCTAAAATAAGCAAACAAATGCTTGTGCTATAGATGAACGAAATCGGTCGAGGCAGGATTAAAACTCGCGACCACTGGATTATTAACCCAGCGCGCTAACCGCTCTGCCATCGACATTATGTTATAACTTATTTAAACCGAAAATATATGTAAATCATGTAGTCTTCTTTTATTTTGAAACCCTTCATCACTCAATTACTATTTCTGACTGATTAACTGACTATCAAATTGCAATATCTTGTATAGTGATGTATGTCATTGGGAAGTTATTTGAAGACACACTTAAAATCGCAACCTTCTGATATATTATATTCTCAATTAAATAACAATCCAACATACCATCATCACGCCGTATCCCTACTTGGGGTAGGTTAGGTTAGGTTAGGTGATGGTATGTATGTATCTAAATAACAATTCAAATAGCATCCATTCCTATACAACTTTTTGTTCCAAAATAGGTATAAGTTTTTATTCAAATTTACATACTGCTGGTGACATTTGATTTTTGAGGCGTATCGTTCAAGGCCCATCGTTAGAATAAGGTTCTTCATGACGAAAGCCAGAGGTTATATACACAATTTGCACCATTAAGCCTTTCTCTCCACCGATTATTTTGTAATTAAGACATACAGAAGATAACAAAGTCTGATTTCCTAACAGATGTGTTGTGGCAGAGCGGTTAGCTCGCTGGGTTAGTTAGGAGTGGTCAAGAGTTCGAATTCTGCCACGACCAAGTTCGTTCACCTAAATACTTAATATTCACAAGCATATGCATAATCTAGGGGATGTATTAGGAAGTGTATGTACTTGTTTCATGGACCATATTTATTTGAAAAGTAATTATCAGTACATTAATTAATTATCATTACAAATTGGAAAAAGCTTCTCAGAGAAGATAAATAAAACTTTACATATAATATAAAAAATAATATATCATAACAAAAAAATACACGAAGAAAAAAACATAAAAAGATTTCGTGCAATGCACATTTTCAAGTAATATTTTTCAACCAACTTCCAAAATCGGAGGAGGTTATCAAATCGACGTGATTTTTTATATTTTTTCAGCGATATCTTTTTACCACGTTTTTCTATTTCGATGATTCATTAGCAAGGTGGTATCTTCCGATTGATCCCATTTGGTCAAGGTCTGATCACGGCCTCCATGAGACAATAATCAATCTCTTCAATTTTCACTTTAGCGACAAAAATTCTTTACCACATTATCCGAACATGGTGATTATTTTTTTAATAGGAAGAGAATGCTTCAGGGATTAATCACTTTGAACTTATTATTATGATGGTACTTATATGTCTGAATAATTTATTGTATACAACATCTAAGGATTTCGATTTTTATGTTGGAAAGGAGTTATTTGAGGGTGGTACTACTCTCAATCACCTGTCGAATGATCCGCTTCTATGAAGGGCGGTCTTGGGTAGGTATATTTTTAAATTAATATGAAGATGTAATTACGAATATTTTACTTTGTAAAATTCCATTTCGATTCAAATTAAAAAATAAAACAGTGTGTTTATAAGTCGATAGCTATTTCGCCTTGTAAGGGCATCTTCAAGACTATGACGACGTGGGGTTTCTGTTGGGTTATATAGGTGGAGGTTTGAGCTTAGAGCTTTTTTGATTGGTATTAGTAGGTGGAGACTATAGTTAAACTTAACAATTGACTGACCAATCCCTAAATGTGTTTGTATATAGGTAGTCACATTTGTTTTTTGATATAGTTCTAAGAATTTTATTTTATTGGTGGGTTATTTTAGGTATAATATTTATTTCATTTAAATTACTTTTATTTATCAATATGTTTACATAATTTCACAGGATAATTTCTTTGACTTTAATGCACAATATCCAATTTCCAAATAAGACAAGCAAGTTCCTGCTAGTCGACATTCATACTAAATATTCGAACGTCATATCTTAATTAATAACCAACGTTATGACATCATTTAAAGAGTCATAAAGTTTAATTTTCAAAGAAATATTCGCGGCTGTTTTACGATTTAAAGTAAACCCTAGAATTCGTATTAAAAATTACCTACGTTATGTTTTGATGTAATTCTTCATATTTAATTTCGCAAAATGAGGCGACAGAATTTGCACAGAAGATAAATAGCAGATGTTACATTTTTTAAAGCATGAATTAATCAAAATAAAAGCTCCGAAACAATTATGTATGTGAAATACATTGCTTCATGTCTCTTCAATAAATGATATAAAGAAATCTAACAGTAGGTACACTATTTTTGATTCTTTTTACTCTCCACTACCAACTATGGAATAGTGGAGAGTCATGATTTCACAATTTTTAAGCGTATTTTTTTACATCAATTTCTCAATGGGTATCATGTAGAGAGTGTATACTTTGAGTTTCATCGTGATGTTTTTGTGTGTATGCCGTATGCCGTACACAAATTTGAAAATTTGTGTCCTCTGTACAGCCCAAACCAAATGACTGATGAACTTCATATTGATACCATATGTGTGAAGTACATAAACTTAGAGCTGATTAGTTTTCCATAGACAACAGTTAATTATTTCTCTATGATTTCATCTGTTAAAACTTTAAAAATGCTCTCACGACCTGGAAATTTGAGATATTTTCATTTTATTTGAATTATTTATGCAAAAAAAAGAATTTTCACAAAACTGCATTCAGAGTTTGCCAACCTTAAATATCCTTTCAATAATTATGTTTCTATTAATCGATATTTTGTATGAAAAATATATAGGAGAATTTTTATGTTTAGCAATGTTTAGTTACATATTTGATTTCATATTGATATTAGAGTGTAATATTAGCAGGGAAGCTTCATTGTGTAGTGGAGAGTTTTGTGTTGGCCACAACCCACTCGTTTTATTACTATTTTCATATTTTTACAATGCTCAAAAACAATACCAGATTAAATAAACTCATATTTTTTTTTATTTATTTATTTTATAGAATACAACAGCAAACAAAATATACAAATTACACAAATATACAAAGATAATTTTTATATTGCCAATTATTGTAAAATATATTACATAAACAATTGTAAACAATTTTGAAAATATTTTAACAATTGTGAAAACAGGATGGGAAAAGAGAGAGGTAGGGAGGGGAGTGGGGGGAAGCATCGACCACTAGTAACTCATATTATGATATTTATTATTATAATATTATGAAACTCATATTATATTTCATTGAACCATCCCTACCTGGGGTCAATTTCATCAAAAATATCATATAATGTTATAAAAATGTATGTGTTTTGTATCAATCTATCCTAACCAAACGGGATAAACGGGCAATTCCAGTTCATTTTTGTAAAGAACCATGAAGCCCCTATTATTTACATGATCATTTATTTAAAACAATTCACATTTTGATCGAATTTATTCGAATATTTGGGTATATTTTCTAATTGTATACCTACCTTTTCATTATTTGACAAAGGGAATAAATTTGACAAAACATGATACAGTTCTTTTTCAATTTAAGAGTTTATAATATAAGATGTTAAAAAACAAATAGCAAATGTTTTTGTTAATTCAAAACATGGAACCCTTCTTTATTACGATCTTCTTTTTCTCAAATATATCACATTTTATATGGTAATTTTTACTTTTATTTCATTCAAATCTTTATAAATAAACATACGTTTATATTATGGGCAACGTCCAGTTATAGGTGGGTACAATAAATAAAAGAGGAAGAAGTTGTCATAAAATAGAGCGAGTTGAATTAATTATAAATTTGCATGAGAGTTTTAGTGAATCACGTCAGTTATAAAATCCCCTTAAATTAAATTTTGCGAATCCTTTTACACCACAAATGAATGTTTTGTACAAGTAACCAGGGTACCCGCAATAATTGAAAAAGGACATGTCCTATTTAAAATAGATTTAAAATCTTAAAATGTTTTTACGTGGTACCTAAAAATATAATAAATTAAATACCTAGGGGGCAAAAAACTTTGTTACAGCCGCCAGGTTTGGTTGTAAAACTGCGGTGAAATATAAATCGAATATTTTTAATGACGCATATTATACGCAAACATTGGTGTTTTTTGACATTTTTTTACACAAAAATTTTAACGAGTCAATGATATTTCAGTACAATCAGCTAGACTATGGAATGGCCTAAGTGATGAAGAGATGAAGTGATGCCATCTCAATCCATTATTATTTAAAGGTAAACTAAAAAAACTTTATTTGTCAAATAGTTCCTGAATTCCTTCTATATCCTTCCGTAACCTCCTTTTCCTCATTGCTATGATCAGTGTTATTTTTATTATTCTTTTTTTTAACTCTCTTTTCATTTTTTTTCTCTTTGTATTTTTTTTTCTTACTCCATTATTTTATTTTTTCTATCAATTTATTTCTCACTAAATAAGTATTGTGCCAATTTAACTTAGAGACTTCACGTTGGTCGGGTTGGTTGGAAGAAATTGCCTTATGACAATAAACCTGCCTTTGTACACATGTAAGTACATAAATTATAAAAATAAATGAATATTTTTTAACGAAGTTGGAATAGTATAGGATTCTCTTATTAACAATTTGACAAAAAATATAAGTGTATAAGAACTGTTGCTTTCATTGTTTACAAAAACCAATTTCTCAATAGATGGCATTACAAAAAGGTTTCTTCGTCACTTCATAGATGGCGATGGTGTTTTGCAGTTTATTTTCAAACGATCAGTTTCTCATTATAAAAATATATAGAAATTTCCAAATTGCATTGATTAGGGAACTCAATAAGAAGGCATAATTACTGAACGTAAACCAGCCGATAACAGGTCGTAAGCCCTGTAGGTGCCTTGAGTTCCTGGTTCTCCTATCATATTCCAACTTAGTTTGTGATAAAATATCATTGAGACAATAATAATAATATATTAGGCGATAATGTATAATTGAAAGAAATATCGTAAGATGAAAATAAATGCTTTTAGATGGTTGGGTCACATAGAAACAATGAATGATGATCATTTGAAAAAAAGTTTTATTAATGGAATGGGGAGAAGAAGAGCAACCGTCCACTACAGTTATGACTTCGCGATCTTTTAAAAAATTCGCAATCCAAGTACACAGAGACTGGGGTAGACCATAATAAGGGAGTTTCATTAAGAGACCTCGGTGCCAAACCCGGTCGAAAGCTTTAGAGATGTCAAGGGCGACAGTTTGAGCTTCTCCAAAGCGTTCCATAACTCGACCCCAAACGGATGTCACATACGCGAGTAGATCGCCACAAGATCGATTTCCACGAAATCCATATTGGCGGTCGCTTAAAATTTTGTTTGCTTCGAGGTATGTGATCAACTTGGTGTTTAGTACCCTTTCCATTATTTTGGAGAGTACAGAAGTAATAGCGATGGGTCTGTAGTTAGATGGGTTGGAGCGATCACCTTTTTTGGGAATTGGGTGGATGACCGCTTTTTTCCAGTCACATGGGACAATACCAGTTTTGAACGAGAGTTTGAAGAGTTTAGTGAGAACTGGGGCTAGTTCAGCGGAGCATTTTTTTAACACAAGAACGGGAATTCCATCAGGTCCATTAGCTTTGTTAACATCCAACCCTCGGATGGCGAGTAAAACCTCAGAGAAGTTAATCCTTACTTCTTTCATTTTAAAACCACAATGTGGAACTGGTTGAGGAGTTTTTCCTCCGTCGTCAAGGGTTGAGTTATCTGCAAATAATTTACCGAGAAGATTAGCTTTGTCGGTGGCAGAGTTAGCAATGGATCCGTCATGGTTCGTTAAAGGTGGAAATGAAGATGTGCAAAAGTTCTGACCTATGGAGGTTGACAATGACCAGAATCTTCGGCTACCGTTAGGGCATGAGGAGAGTTTTTGACTTATATGTTGGTCATGGAGTTTTTTAGCCTGATTAATGGTTTTTTTACAATCCTTTGTCATCTTGTTGTATGCTTTCTTGTTTGACGGGGATTGAAGTTTTTGAAATGTTTTGAAAGTCAGATTTTTACGCGTGACTGCTTCTCGGCATTTGGAATCAAACCAAGGTTTTGTGCCTGGTCCGCAGGTTTTGAGGGAGGAGGGAATATAGCCATCCATAGCAGAAGTGATGACATCCCCTACCTCACGCGCACAGATAGAAGGGTATTTGGTTCTAAAACAGACTTCATTCCAAGGAAAGTCGCGAAAGTGTATTCCCAGTGCATTCCAATCTGCTGACTTGTATTGCCAAATTTTCCTTTTAGGTTTTTCGGGTGGAAGGTCCGGGATGAAGTGGATGGCCGTTTGCACAAGGCAATGGTCTGAAGAGCCCAGTGGGGCTGTGACTTTCAGTGTGTATCCCGTTGGCGAGGTAGTCATAAAAAGATCAAGCAGATTGGAACGATGCCCAGAGACATCAGGGATGCGAGTTGGCTCTTGAACAAGTTGCTCCAGGTTATGACACAAAGCAAAGGATTCCGTCATGCGGCCAGCCGAATCGGTAGTTCCCGATTTCAGCCAATCGGAGTGATGGACATTGAAATCGCCGAGAACCGCAAATTCTGCCGACGAGTAGCGAGACAGAAGACTGTCAATGGTTTCTCCTAAGTATTTGAAAAGCTCGGAAGAATCATAATCACTCATATTTGGAGATCGGTAGATACAAGCATAAATTTTTATGAATTTGTTAGATTTACAAAGATTATAAGAGAGGAACGAGATGTACATAGACATCGACCCAAAAAGTGAAAATAATAGAAGAGCGTTTATAGGACAATTAATGGACGTACATGAAGTTCAGTAATTAGCACGTCTTTTTACACATGTAGACTATTAAAACGTTTATGAATTCCTTCTTGATATATAAATTTTCATCATATACATGAATACAATTTCAAAAGTGTAGAGCAAAGAAAGGCTACTAAACTATAATGATATCATAATGTTAGTTGGTATATTATAAATTATAGACCAGTTATAATAGACTAGTAAGTTCAGAGAATTGAGTTTCAAGTTACAATGGTCTAAAGGTAACCAAAGAGAAGCTTCATTGTTACATAGATATTAAGAGATTAAAATGATTATAATTTGGTTGAGATAATTAACGTGCATTATTATGTTTTTCTAAGCCACTAACCATATAGTTAGCTACATAATATAAATGACAACAACGGGTGTGCATATTATGGTAGAAATAATATTAGAATAATAACATATCAAAACTTACTGTATCAGTTTATATTTTTGTGTTTAAGATATTGGTAACTATGTAATATTGTAATTTACTGTGTTGTGATGTCTGGTGTCCGCTCTATGTAACTATGTATAACCAAAATGTCAAATATTTGGCTTGGTAAAATTGTAAACTGCTAGCCCTAGAATAGGGTTACCTAGTTGGGCAGCAGTAATCTTCATAATAGTCTTTGTGATAAAGGTGTGAAAAATAAATAAATAAAAAAATAAATAAATAAAATATAAGTTACAAAATATATCTTTCTATTAGTTCTTCTGAAATGTCAATATTATAGTTATTTTATAAATACCTAGGTATTGTATATATTAACTCTATTATGAATAAGTTCGTTGTGTTTGCCCATAAATACTTTTTGTATACAGAAATAATAAATATTATGTTTACAGAAATAATAATAATAATAATTAAAATTTATAAAGCGCCGTTTAGTGATACAAGATCACTCCAAGGGCGCCGAAACTTATTTTTTGGCTCTACGAAACAAGGCAGTCTTAAGAAGTTTACCGAAGGTGTCAATACTCTGAGCTCCACGTATGTCAAGAGGCAGTTTATTCCATTTTAAAGGCCCGTTCACACTAAAACCGCGATCATAGTAAGCCGCCTTATTGACTCTGTCCAATTCTTTTAAAGAGTTGGTCCTCTGTGATTCAGACGATCTCAGCGTAAGCTGCCTCCCCGATGGAACATTCCTTTGACACAATTCCTGAATGTAGTGTGGAGCCAAGTCGTTCAGAGCTTTAAACACCATCAGGCATACCTTATAGTCCACTCGTTCTGGACATCTCAACCAGTGCAGTTCGTTAAGAAGAGGTGTTATATGACATCTTTTGTCGGCTCCATATATCAACCTCGCAGCTGCGTTGAAAACTATTTGTAATCTATCAATCTGATAGTTGGGCAATTCCGCATAAATAGCATTACAGTAATCCATCCTTGACACCACAAATGCATTTATAAGCGTTTTAGCTTCATTTTTGGGTAAGCTCCGGCGGATACTTTTCAATTGCCTCAGATTCAAGAAACAAGAGCTAACAGTTTTTGACATTTGCAAGTCCAGCGATAGTTTGTTGTCCAGGTGGACGCCTAGAAATTTAAAAAAGGTATTTAATGGTGTAAATTCTTCTCCATTGATGTTAATCGGAGTATTTTCAATAAGATGCTGTCATCGCGGTGAAACTACCCACATAAATTCGGTTTTCGTTGGGTTTAATTTTAGCTTGTAGAGCGACATCCAGGCAGCAATTTTTCCAATGCAACCAACGGTATCATTCACAAGACTATCCCTGTTTTCGGCAGTGCAGAATTTCATAATGAGGCAATCGTCAGCATAAGCATATGAATCAAAACATTTGCGAATCATAAAACCAAACAATTTCACGTTTTCACAGTAGTAACCCCATACGACATATCATTATGAAACTCATAGTACCTATAGGTACATTCTTTACATGACACCCAATGTGAAATACCTACGTAGATAAGAAATGCGTTTTAAAATTGTGGTTTTGTGGAAGTTTTTGCTATTCTGAAGATTGAATAAAACAAAGGAATTTCAATAATATTAAAATGACAACAGAATGACCTGTGTAGTATAAAGTAAGAGTTCTGGGGGGGCAAGTTCAATCAAGCGATGGAATCCAAACCCTCATGATAACCCATATCAAGGATATAATTATCATATGTAAATCTATAATATGTTAGGATACTATAGAACTCCACATGATAATTATATCTATGATATGGGTCATCATAAGGGTTTTGAGGGTTTCACCGTTTGCCCAGACTTGCCCACCTGGTGAATAACGCTATTTGTTTAAATGATCAATCTGTCAAATATTTATTTGTTAATTTTTTAACAGATTTTAATTATCTCAATAGAGACGAAGTTGGAATATTTATTGTAGGAGAACCGGGAAATCAAGGCACCTACAGGGCTTACGACCTGTCATCGGCTGGTTTACGTGATCACTTTATGCGCTTGCGCAACGTTCACCAATTATGCCTTTTTTTAATGAGATCCCTATCAATTCAATTGGTGAACGGTGAATTGGTGAAAAAGGCATAATTGGTGAACGTTGCGCAAGCGCATAAAGTGATCACGTAAACCAGCCGATGACAGGTCGTAAGCCCTGTAGGTGCCTTGATTTCCCGGTTCTCCTACAATAAATATTCCAACTTCGTCTCTATTGAGATAATTAAAATCTGTTAAAAAATATCTTTGACTCCCGACAGGGAAAATAATCCAATGTTTGCGCATATGCAATAATAAAAATATTCGATTATTTGTTTATCTTAACATGGATCTCCACTCTATTATAACTAAAACTTAAATTGAATTATTACTTAAGAAATCAAATTGAGTAAAATTATATAATTACATTTCTTAGTAATATTAATTTCAGAATGTAGGTTTATAAGTATAGTTCGTTTATTATAAGGAAAAGGTTATATGTTATAATTATAGTTAGGGTCTTTGAGTGTCTGGTCTTATTTAGGTTAAGATACCTATACTTTAATATCAATTGATCGTTTGAACAATGAACAAACATAATGTGGAGGTATAATTGAGTTTTCCTCTGTGACATATGATTATATGGGGAATAGTGGGATTAGTCAGGAGTTTAGGGAGAGAGAGAGAGAGAGAGATTCCCCTTTACAGGAATAAAGCCCTAATTTCAGACAATAATCCTAACATTATATATGTAAGTAAGTACATACTCTACTACCTACATATGTATATAGGTACAGTGTCTTGTACATACAATACGATGACCGAGTATACTTAGTGATGATGTGAAGGTGGAAGTTGAAAGTACTACACCTTCCACAATTAATTTACATAACACATGTTATGTATGTACCTAGTTTTGATACCTTCAATAATGAAAAACTAATAAATATGTGAAAGTATTTCCATCGGCTTAGAAAAACAATTTTAAAAGTCTAACGCAAACTATTAATAATTACTTATAATTTCTATATTTTTAATGGTATTTTTTTATTTTTTCTTCCTTTTAGCATAAATCGCTCAACTAAGGGTGGGTTCCCTAATATAACTTATGGAATTCCATAATGCATGATAATAAAGAGTATTAATAAACCCGATTTAAATTGTAAAAATAACATTATTAAGTGGGTATTTTTTTTTTTTTCTTTATTATTCGATAGATCATTTAAAAAAAATATTTTGGGCATACGGCCACTTCTGCTGATCTCGACGAAGCAATTTCTGAACGTCTGATATTTCGAGCACCTATTGGCCGTTTGTCACCAATAGAACAAACAATGTTGATCTCCAAAGCATGATTTTTTTCTGATTCATCATCATAAATCTGTATCTTCCGCTAACACCACAGGAAACAATCGACAATCAACGACAATAATGGCCTATTTATTTCTCGGCATCAACATCTAGCCAAATTTTTATTTCAATAAATAATGTTGGTTGCAATCGCCACATAGCCACATCTTGTTTTTATCAATACTATCGCATTATTACAGTTATCGCGTTCTAAATATCTATCTATCCAAAAAAAAATCCTTTATTAAACGTTATTCCAACACATATATAATCTCGACCATTTACGTGTTAAGTTCAAAGAGCATCTACTAAATGGTCTCAAATTTGTTGATCAACATAATCAGGGAACTGCTTGACTTGCGCAGAGACCAAATAAGAAACATAATCGTTTTGTTTACTGACCACTGCCATCAGTCTCTAAAGACACCACTTCATAATGGGGATAGTAGAGGGTGTCAACATGAATAAGAAACCACCTCACACGTGATCTGTGAATGTGGAATTATGGAAACCAGACACAAACACCTAAGGGCATTTAAATAAAATTTTGAGATTTATTGAGCTGCTACCAATTAAATGGAGCAGGACAATAGATCAAAGTGGTCGCAGCGCAGGGACTACAAAATAACCACTCCTAATAATAATCATAATGTTAATGTTATACATTGTTGACTACGGTGGCATTGTGGTTCGTAATTTTATTGCAGTGTCGTCAAATTGGGTTCAATTTACAGCTGATACAATATTTTTTCTAAATAATACTGTTTCCTTATCACGGTGTAATTCTAACTAATGCTAATCTATTATTTTTATTTACTAGTTGCATGTAACACATGAGATCCAACTGTCGATAGCGATAGTACGTATAGCTGAAGAATAAGTACCAAACTATAAACCCATAAATACAAATTATTTAATATTTTAAGATATTTGGTTTTCTATACAACACATGCACCTAGGTATGTATGTATGTCAAAATAGGATAGTATGGAGGTCAGTCCTTTGATCTTACCCAGAATATGAAAACAGCATGATGGTATGTATGTATGTTTGGAGATTAGTGTCAAACTACTTAGATATTGTGTGTAGGCTACTACCATACAAATTGTATGAAGCAATGTCGTCACTAAATTCAATTTTTATAAAAATTGTTAAAAAAAATTGAGATGTGCTATCACACTATTGATATTTTTTATAGAAAATTAAATTTTCTAGTTGGGGTTTTTCGGCTTTTTTCGATATTTTTAAAAAATTTGGAAATATAGGCAGTTAAACTCATAAATTTATCATAAAAAATGTTTTTCTTAATAAAAAATGTTTGAAAAACCCTGGAATTTTTTAAAAAAAATTATTTGATATTTTGTATTTGTCTATGTTTATACCAATTTTCAGCGTTCTAGCTTTTATAGTTACTGAGACATATGGAAAAATAAAAAAAAAAGTTGGTAACCCCTGACTGAAACAAAAATTTACAATTCTGAGTATAAAATTTTTGTAGGCCTATAACTTTTTATATATTCTGAAAATTTGGGCTCTGTAAATTGAGCCCAATATAAGACACACACACACACACACACACACACACACACACACACACACACAGACCCCCACCCCCCCCCACACACACACACAGACACACACACAAAACTCACATAAAATGTTCTACTCCGAATTCTGAGTAAATCCATGTATGGGAACATATATGCTCGAAAGCATGCAAAAAGTCCACTACGCCATACAAAATTTTCCTTTGTACACGCATCTTGGCTTAATAATGTCGATTCATTCAGAGAATTGAATTCTCATGAACGAATCGACAGTTGGAATACACAACCTCATCTATTCACAAGAACTATGAATTGCTATTTCTTGTTTTATTGTCCAAATACTTTGGTTGCAGTCTAACATAATTTTTGATATATTATCTATTTTCGGTTTGTTTTATTTTTCTTGGTAAAGAAGATCTCAACGTCCAGTAAGCAAAAAACCAAAGTAGTAATATCATTTTTTAATTTATTGTATTTTATAGCTCCTGAAATTAATAGTGAAATAAATTTTATGTAATTCTGAAAAAAACTTATACACAGGATATGTGAATTATAAAATGTGGTAGAGATTGTAGTATCGTTAAAGAAGATGTATTACATAGGAGGTAGGATATAAATGAAGTGATTATAAAACGTGCTCTGGTTTCATATTGTCCTCCCCTTTCTATGTACATAGGTACTCATCTATACCATCCTACTCATCTAGTCCTCAACCATACCCTTCCCTACCCACTACTATTATAGGTATCAATGTGATAATAATAATATGCTAAGTAGCTACACTTTGCCCACAACATCACAAGCCCATTTTTTGTATTCGATATTATTTTTTTAACCCAACAAAAGATGAAGACATCCGAGAAAAGTATTGGTATACCTATAGAATGTGATTTTAATTTTTTTTTATGAATTATATAATTATTTTCAATTGAAGTTGAAAATAATCATTGCTTTATTTGAATCGTTTGTTTGGTGACATACTCAAAACGTATATACAATAATAAGTAATGGTGCTCGTTTTCTCTTTCTACTCTTCAAATATTTTTTTATAAACGTATTCACTTTACTTCATAAATCATAAATTATTTTATAGATAAAATATTCGTCATCTAGATGGAACAAACAATAAACAGCTAACCTTAAAAGCATCCATAAAAGTTCGTTAGGTTGTGAATTACAATGTGTAAAATTTAAAATAAAGAAATATAACAGGACAGGATGAGATAACGGAAAAAGCGTACGAAATATTCTTTATTTATTTATTTATTGCTGATTAACGGCACAAACAAAAAAACCTTATTTAAAACAATATCACAGAAATAATTAAACACTTTAAACCTACATAATGAAAAATAATCAATAAAACGCAATAAAAATATCATTAGCAAAAAAAGGAATAATTAAAAAAAGATAATTATACTTTTGAACTCAATAAACCTGAACATTAAATAAAAAAACCTAATTCAAAAAATAAAAATAGATATCAGTGCAATGTTATGACCATAACCGAAGTTAAAATGGCGTTCGGTTCTGCCTATCCGAAACAAGGAATTGTTGAATAATATTTTCAAATTAATATTTAGTTGTATCTAGTTTTTAACTAAAACAAAATATTATTTCTAAATTCTTGATCAACTCCATTATGAATTATAAAATAAATAATAAAAAAAACTATTTTTTAACTTTTACGCGTTTCGCTCAAAGAGCATCTACAGAATGGTCACCATTAAGTGGAAAAAAATAAAAATTGAGTTGTATTTCTTATATTAGAAATAATTCAATATAATTAAAAACAAAATATATTTTAGTGAACATACAATTTAGGATTACACTGTAGATATGACGCGGCCGCAATAGACACGTACGATGCGATATGGCTAAATGTCCCACCTGCGAATGCCTTCTGTCCGGCTTTCCCGCAATCATCACAGCTATTATACTATTGCACTGGACACTGGAAACTACATACCCAACCGAAGAGAGAGTTAACTATACCAACCAATCAACCAGCCAGGTTCAATGCATTTCGTTCCTACATACGGACTCATATTAGGACACATTGAAAACATATTTCATACGTCAAATTTCATATTATTTTATGACAAATATTTGACATCTCAATAGAGACTAAGTTTGAATATTATAGGTGCCTTGAGTTCCTGCGGTTCTCCTATAATATACCAATTGCGTCTCTATTGACATGTCAAAAATTCGTTTTAAAATTCACATTTTAGCTTATTTCATTCTATGAGGCACCGGATTAGAATAGTGCTTCCACTCTTTTATATTACTATCGCTTTCTAGTGTCACGTAAAATCCGAGTAATCTAAAATTCAATCGGCAATATAACATCTCACATACCTGAGTAATGAGGTTCACCGCCCATTTTGTATATAGTTATTTTTTATGTGAGACTACTGTGTAGAGATACACGCGTTTCGTGCTTCCTTTTGTGAGGTAATTCACATCCGCACATCTGTCGCTGGTTACCTCACATTGTGGGATATGCCGTAATAGTATGAATGAATGAAAATTTAGTTTATTCGTATAAAATAATATTAGAAAAAATATTTTATTATTTTTTTTACTCACACTTGCGCAGGGTGCAAAGAAGTGAATATTATTGTTATAAATATTTTATTTTCTTCGGGAAATTACAATAATAATAATCATAGTACGAAGATTTACACGAATACTTGAAATATAAAGGAATACAAACCAAACAAGTTACATTTATTTTATTTTATATATGTCTTTAATCAGTAACAATGCAAGTACAAAAAAGAAAGAATAAAAACTAAAAAGTCAACAAAACATAATACATAGTAACTTCCTCCTCTCTCTTTTTTATTCATCAAAACCTCACCTAAACGGCTACGCCTATCTTAAGGTGAGGCTATTCAGACAATACAATAATATACATATATACATGCACATATGCATATATACACATACATATATGCACAAACATACGCACACATTAAAACAATACCACCATAAACATCAACCACATGATCAACAATAAACAAAAGAAAAAAACAATAATATAAAAAAAAATATATTATTATAGTTAAAATAATAATACACTTCCATAAAAATAACATGTAAAATCAGAGGATTTAAAATATAGTTTGACAAGAAAATAAAACAGAATACAACATTATAGAAAAGACACAATATATCATAGACCAATGACACACCCACCAGTGACACATATATACACACACTTATTTACATGAAGGTACATATACACACGCAGCCATGGATACGTACATATGTACCTTTACATACATGCCCACATGTATGTAAATGTGTTTGTTGAATTAATTTTATTTAAATATTTTATTATGAAAATTTGATAATTTTCCAATGCCATTTTATGAAAGTGGTGTGCCTTTTAAGCTATTCGAAAATAAGAATATCAAATTTTAAGTTTCCTGAGCTTGAAGTCACTTTGACATATTTGACAGTTAAAAAAATAAGAAGTGCTTATCAGATATCCTTTAAAATCTGATGGAATCTAATTGAGTATTAGATATACAAATTTGCAAAATTTGAAAAGAATCGAATGAGTAGGTACTTTAGTCGTTAATCGATAAAGTAGAAAACACGCCATACA
Organism: Molanna angustata; assembly: GCA_963576475.1. Taxonomy (NCBI): domain Eukaryota; kingdom Metazoa; phylum Arthropoda; class Insecta; order Trichoptera; family Molannidae; genus Molanna; species Molanna angustata. The sequence goes on from OY754969.1 coordinate 2,769,935, forward strand.
TAGTACATAGTAAGTACAGCATACACAGATACATTGTGATGAAACTTTCAAAATATAATCTCAGCATGATACTAGTTGATAATCTGCAATAAAAAAATAAGCTTGAAAATTGCAAATTCATATCTCCCCCCCCCTTTCGGTTGTGAGAAGTTAAAACAAAATTAACCTATACTACTATGCAAACGGAAGTAGGAATGCGAATTCAAAATGTGGATAGGGAGGTGTAAATCGCATTTATAATAACATTACTTCACTTGATATTAACATTCTCGTTTAAATTTGTTTTTAATGAAAACGATTCTCTGTTGACCTGCCAAAAAACGAGTGAGAGAATCCTATACTTCGCAGACGGCTATGACAATTTAGCGGTGAACTGTCCATGTACCGATATATGTAGGCATAGGTTATCCTTCCAATTTTCAAGAGTTACGAATATTGCCATTGTAAAATTTGATGACTTTTAAAATATTATATTTTTTGTAAAACCACAATCACTGCCTTGCCATTCTATTGTTTAATCTGCAAAATATAATTGATATAACAAATCTGCTTATAAATAAGTAAATGTATAAAGAAATAAATAAACAAACAAGTATATTTATTTATTTAATATTGCTTCTCGGGCAACTAACAGGTATTATGTCAAATATTAATTTAACACGCACCCAATAACATGTTGCCACATTCTGGAGACTTACGATATTAATCGTCTCACAGATCCAGACTGAAAACACAATTAAAAACTGTGTCTCCACCGGGAATCGAACCCAGGACCTTTGGCACAGCAATCAGATATCTAACCAACTGAGCCACGAAATGCATATGTTTCTTGGGTTATCTTTATTGGATCATGCACATTGTTACTTTGGTTCATTCTGTTAGAACTTCAGCCATAATAATTAAAATGCATATTACAAGAGCTTTGACTTACTTATTATTCACAAACCAAACATACTATCTCCCTCTGTACCAACTTGACAAACTTACTATCTCCCTCTGTACCAACTTGACAAACTTACTTTCTCCCTCTGTACCAATTTGACAATCTTACTATCTCCCTCTGTACCAACTTGACAAACTTACTTTCTCCCTCTGTACCAACTTGACAAACTTACTATCTCCCTCTGTACCAACTTGACAAACTTAGCGAGACAATTATACATATTTCAAACATACAGATATTTTTCATGACACTTTACAACATTACCAAAAACAGATAAAGATGTTCTTAAACTCTAATACACAATCTAACAATCCCCTCCTCATCCTGAAACATACTGTATATGTGCATATCTTTGTTTTATTTATCTATCTTTTTAAATTTTCTTTTATCTTGTAATTTCTTATGAATTTTTCAACTATGTAATCAATTACTTTTATTAAATTTACGAAACTCTTCTCAGACCTGTCGTAGTATATGGAGCTGACTGCTGGGTCTTAAAAAAAAGAGACGAAAACAGCCTCTTGATATTTAAAAGGAAAATCCTGAGAAAGATTTTTGGCCCAGTAAATGATAATGGACTTTGGAGGATGAGATATAATCACGAACTACAGGCATTATATGACGAACCCAACATTGTATAAGTCATAAAAGTACGTAGACTGCAGTGGTTGGGACATGTCAGCCGGATGAATGATGATCGTATCCCCAAAAAGGTTCTTAATAGCAATCCAGAGGGCAGAAGAAGTAGAGGCAGGCCCAAGCTAAGATGGCTGGACGATACAGAAGAGGACATAAGAGCGATGGGAATAGCAAACTGGAGGAGAGCGGTGCAGGACAGGACGGCTGGAGAAGGATTCTGGAAGAGGCCAGGGCCCACACAGGGCTGTAGCGCCAACGATGATGATGATGATGTAATCAATTACTATATAATCATTAATTTAAATTGAAGAATGCACTTTTAGCTCAAATTTTATACAATAAATGTAATTTAGAATAAATAAACTATAGCTGTAGCTTTCTGAGGGAAAATAAATAAATAAAATGAAATTATAAAGGAATATGATTATTTATTAAGTATATTTTTATTTTATCATGAATAAAATTTTCTTTTTTTAATTTGTCCGGCTTATATAGTTGTATTTTATTATTATTTACGGCTATCCACTCATCTGATCTTGAAAAATAATAGTTAAAATTAACGTTAATATTACAAGGTGTGATCGTATAAAATATTTAGGTTATTCAAAGGAATATTGTCACTTATGAAGACATGAGGAGAGGGTGTATGAATGTGTACCACAATAGTAGGTATGTATGAGTCTGTAGTCAATTCGCCATTAATACCATGGAATAGAATTAACATATTAATCATAGATAGATATAAACTCACTTATGCTGCTCTATCTTGAGGGTGAGAAGTGATTATGGTTATTATTAGGTCGGTTATAGTATTAGAAACAAAATCAATATATGATCGGTTGGGTTTTGGGTAAAATGAAATTCGTATTAACTTGATGGTTGTGTATAATATATTTATTTTTTAGAACACCACATTTTACAATGATACAAACAAGTAGAACACTGCTATCCAACTAGGAAACTCTGCTCTAGGGCTAGAAGTTTATAATTTGACAGTGACAATATACTTATGAACTAGGTGATGGTAGTTTCATATCTACGTTAGATAGTCATACAGTCAAAATACATCAAATAAAATTCCGACGAGATTTGACATTTTAAAACCATAGAGAAGAGGTTATATATTATATCATGTCGTCAAGTGCGTTGATGTAATTTATATATCTCGCATGAGTCCCAGATCAAATCAAAATATATATCAAATATTTTATGTATTTTTCAAAGGGCATATTTTGTAATAAATTAATAACGTCGATCTTTTTACTAATTGTACATTGCACACTATCAATCAACCCACAATTTGATATAATTTTGACATTTCGTATCAAACAAAGTCGTCACTTAAGTCAATTTTTACAAATATTATTAAATCAATGTAAAATGTACTACTATCGTGTGGATATTATTCATTGAAAATTAAATGACCCTGTATTGGTGTTTTTTGAGTTGAAAATAGCAAGCATATCTTTTATTAAATTTACAAAACTCTTCTTAGACCTGTCGTAGTGTATGGATCTGAATGCTGGGTCTTAAAAAAAAGAGACGAAAACATCCTCTTGATATTTGAAAGGAAAATCCTGAGAAAGATTTTTGGCCCAGTAAATGATAATGGACTTTGGAGGATGCGATATAATCACGAACTACAGGTATTATATGACGAACCCAACATTTAACAAGTCATAAAAGTACGTAGACTGCAGTGGTTGGGACATGTCAGCCGGATGAATGATGATCGTGTCCCCAAAAAGGTTCTTAATACCAATCCAGAGGGTAGAAGAAGTAGAGGCAGGCCCAAGCTAAAATGGCTGGACGATACAGAAGACGATATAAGAGCGATGGGAATAGCAAATTGGGGGAAAGCGGTGGAGGACAGGGACGGATGGAGAAGGATTCTGGAGGAGGCCAGGGCCCACACAGGGCTATAGCGCCAATTATGATGATGATGATGTTATCAATTACTGTATATTTATTAATTTAAATTGAAGAATGCACTTTTGGCTCAACTTTTATGCAATAAATGTAATGTAAAATAAATAAATTATAGCTGTAGCTTTCTGAGAGAAAATAAATAAATAAATATGATATCCCACAAAATTTCCCCACACGGGACTTAAGTGTTGTTCATAAAAACCTTTTCTTTATGAAAACTTTCAGAACTTGGATTGATAGGGAACTGAATATGAAACCAAAATTGGTGAATGTTGCGGAAGCACATAAAGTGATCGCTTAATCAAGCTGATGACAGGTCGTAAGCCCTGTAGGTACCTTGAGTTTCTGGTTCTCCTATGATATTCAAACTTCATCTCTATTGACATGTTACAAATTTGTCATAAAATGTATCATTATTTCTTTGTCTAGCCATTTCCTTTCCATCAATATGTCATATTACATTATTTCAATGACGATGGAGTTCTCCAAACTAAACACCGTCTAATTATTTAAAATCAAAATAATAATTTCGGTATATTATCATGTTATGTTTTTGGTTGGTTTTGTGTCCGATCCCTGGGGAACTCCGCTTAGATGATTCTGCTCTAGAGGGTACTGAAAGACTGTTTCATAGATTTCAATATCAACAATGGGTAAATTAATATGATTGAATCTAGATTAGCTTTATGGCGTACACGTGATTACAGTATTATTTGTACACTCTCGCATATCGTTGGTAAAAGAACAAAATCTAAAAAATTATATAAGTAATAAGTATACTCTTTGACAAAAGAACCTCAATAACTTTCAAATTTAAAAATTTGATGATTTACGGTCGAATTTTGGCCACTGGTTGATCACAAGTAAAAATATTTTTTTTAGCGTCGCGTCGCTTACATTATAATACACAAAACCAGATTTTTAGCTCTAAGTCAATCCTTTCTTTCCAATCCTTTTTATTCAACCCATATGATTTTTAAAGAAAATTCATTCCATTTATTTCATACATAAAATTATTTACAAAAATGGAGTTTTCATATTTGCCAGCCTTCGTGGCTCTGTTGGTTGGATATCTGACTGCTGTACCAAAGGTCCCGGGTTCGATTCCCGGTAGAGACACAGATTCAATTATTTTCAGTCTGGATCTGTGAGACGATAAATATCACAAGTCTCCAGAATGTAGAAACTTGTTATTGGGTGCGTGTTTAATTAATATTTGACATAATACAGCTGTTAGTTGCCCGAGAAGTACCTTATAAAGTAATATGTACAATACTAATCATTTCTATGTAACACTTTATTGAATTAGAAATAGGTACATTGGTTGTAAAAATATTAATTTCCACATCTAAATAACTAACAAACTCTAAGTTTTTTATGAAACAGAAAACACCAGACTGAGGAATGGCAGGAGGAAGTCAACGAACGTAAAAGAAATTTCGATCTCGAATAATTTGATTTTTTTTTATTTAATATTTGTATGGACCCAGACGACATTTCACCATCACTTGACCATTTCATAATTTAATTGATTGTATTGTAATGTTTCTCGCACAATTAACAGGTACAAACTCAAATATTCACACCAAAACAAGTTTCTAGATTCTGGAGACTTGTAATATTTGAAGTCCCACAGATCTAGACTAAAAAAACACCACCTGGAATCTAACCCGGAACCTTTCGCTCATGAACAACCTGTCGAACCAACTGATACATATAGGCTGACCCAAAAATAAGAGATTAAAGGATTAACTGAATTTTCTAACCAACATGATGACATTTCAATTGTTTTCTTCCCTTGCGTTGCAAACTTGAGTCAGTTAATAATATTATAAGTGTAAACCTGTAAATTGGTGTCAGAAGATGTAGGTAAGTATGGTTGTGCTGTGATTGGCTGTGGGTTGAGGCTGGTGAGGGTGTACAGAAGAGACGGAGATACATCCCAACCCCTTGTCCTACCTACCCTTCCCTAGCCTCGGGGTTGGGAAGAGGATGCAATTTAAATTTCGTCTCCAAACCAGTGGCTTCCATGAACACCCTCCAGTCTCTCCACTATTTATTTTATTTTACGGCGTGTAAATTGATCGCAAAAATATCTTTCGGTTAAATGCTTTCTCCGCCTATCTCCTTACTTCGCTAGTTTTAATTATTGTGGTAAAGTAAATTTAACTTTATTTTAAAATTATTTCAAAATTACGATTAGTTTCGCTATCGGTTAGTTTAAACATGCATTTTATATTGGATTCAGACAATATCAGCAAATTTAAAAAGTAGGTACATTAATATTCGTTTGATAACAACTAAAAAATGTGTAAGTAGCATTGTTAATTTTATTAAAATAGGTTTTTCGACGTTCATTTATTTGCTGTTAATACCATCATATTTTTACTATTTAAAAACTTCATAATTTAAATCAGTTACAAAACGCTCCTTTTTTGATTCAGTGTACCTAGGTAAACTTTATCAAATTTGTGAATTTGACAGTAACTTTATATTAGTCCATGATTAAAATTAATGACACAAATTAATTAAAAAGAGACAGCGCTCCTACCATCGACAGGTATATTATTATCACTTAATTATATTCAAATAAATTGTTGAGTACGATAGTGGTGTCTTGATTAATTGACGTAGGTACACTTACATACTTATAAATATTATAATTTTGACATAAATTTTATCAATATGATGTAGATTGGACTTGTATAAACTTAGGACTATACAGACAAAACACGTTTTATAGTTGACATCCTTCATTTGATGTCAATTCGAGTCTATTTATTTTTTTAATTCAAAACGTCAGAACATTTACTAGAAAAAAATGAGACATTGTCTAAGTTTACGCGCATATTAAAAATAATCATGGATTACATAAACTATCATGGAACATATAGGTATTTTAATTTACACAATCCTCATAAAACCATCAAGATGAATATCATAGTGTACTTACTACATGGTAATAGAGCAAATATTTATTACTTCGAATTCCATTACTAATTACCTACTCAATTTGAACATGGAAACTTCCTTTACAATAATTGTAACATCTTTGAATAGTTTATATTTTACTCTCGACATGATACTTATTGAAGTTTTTTATAATAATAATAATAAAAATAAAGATTTTATTCCAGTCTTTGAAATGCTACACAAACCATATTTTTTACATACAAGTTGTAGATCTTTTACGATTTGATGAAAAATAGTACACTCGAATTATTATTCTCCATTTAAACTGGAATCGCTACTTCACAGTAATACAGAGGATAAAATAATATTTATTACGTTAAAAATATCACTTTACTAAGTGGCAGAATTAAGTAAATTCGTTATTCATCGAAATATTCAGGCCATATAAAATAATTTCAAAGATAATTAAACGTTCAATATAAATTAATACACTTTGTAAATTTTCAATCTCGATAACACATTTAATTTACAAAATGATTGGACATAATTTATTGCGTCACCCAAATTAACAAAATAAAAAATTGACGCTTTTTTTTCTTCACCTTTTCATATTTTTTTTCTTTGAATTATTTATTAGTGACACAAATCCGCCTTCTTTTAATTACGAAATTGGGAAAGTAAATTTTAAATTTAAAAATACAAAATAAACTGTAAGTAGGTACGTAGATGGAAAAAAATAAAAAAATATTGACAAGTTTTCTTTGATGTCGCAAAACACGGTAACCCGGAATATCCGCGTAACAAAAATTGTTACTTACTCGCTTTTTTTCGTCCTATTTTTTTCTTTCTCTTTTCTTCACTCTAACGCATAAATTTACCCCCGAGGCAACGACGCCACGTCGATTTTCCTGAAATCTTCATTATCTCCTAACAGGGGTAGACAAATATCTCATTTTTAACTTTTCGAAAAATATACGAAAAAGGCAAACACAAAAACACGGAAAAGTTTTAATATTGAAGCTCGCGTTTTATTCGTATACAAAAAAAAAACAATTACTAAGTTTGTGGAGTTTTTTTTTCGTAAGACTACAGTCACGTGACACATTTGTTTATTTATAGAATCAAGTACACATTAATTGAATAAATATCAGTTTTATTGCCATCAGACAAACACTCCCAACCAATCAAAGCCACTGTACAATAATATATGTTTTTTTAACAACAGGAAAACAATGGAAAAATAGGACTTTTGTTCGAATTTCATAAACAGAAAAATTAACATCAAATTATCTTACTATAGGTACGAGTATGAACATCTCATGTCACTATGTTCATACACGCTTATCTCCGAAACCGCCCAACAGATTTTGATGAAATTTTCTAAATTTGTATAATATGGATGGATGTTATTATGAGTTATTACGGTTATATATGTTTATATTTATTTATTTACCATTTTTTGTTTTTACAAATTGATGTGTTATTCTTTGTTTTTATCTTTTGTTTGTTCTTTATGCTTACCTACTTTTCTCTCTGTTATTCTTTTTTTATTTGTATGTATAGGTAATTTTTAAATGATGAATATATGATATGGTTTGTGTTGCATTACACCCCCCTGCTCTCCAACTGAAATAAAATCTTATTATTATTATTATAATTATTTATGATATAAAAAAAATATTTTAATTTTTTCAATAAAAAATCTTTTTTGTTATTTTCCAACTGTCGATTTGTTCAAGAGAATTTATTTCTCTTAACATATCAACAAAGTTAATGCCAAGATATGCGAGATTTGTATCCCAGGTTTATATTTTTCACGGTTTTTTCAACTTTGAAGTAAAAAACACCAACTTAGATGCTTCGCAGCATATATGTTCTAGATATATGGATTTACTCAGAATTCAGAGTAGGACATTTAGTGTGTCTGTGTGTTTTTGTCCCCTTTATCACTTCTGATCCGCTGAATTCACAGAGCCTAAAATTTCAGAATATATAAATAGTTGTATTATAGGCCTACAAAATTTTTGTCCTCAGAATTTTGAATTTTTGTTTCAGTGAGGGGTTATCAACTATTGAATTTTTAGTTTATTTTTCCACATATCTCAAAAACCATAAAAGCTAAAACGCTGAAAATTTATATAAATATAGAAAATATTTAACTTCCTATTTTTCCAAAATTTCAAAAAATATCGAAAAAATTCCGATACAACTATAAAATTTAATTTTTTATTGATAATATGAACATAGAAATAGTACAACTCAAACTTTTCTTAACAATTTTTATAATAATTGAATTTAGTGACGACATCGTTTCATAGAATTTGTAGAGCAATACATATATACAATATATATATATATTTTTTTATAAAAATGAATATGTCTTTGCTAAACAACTACATATACGTATTCCTACGTTCCCTAAAATTAGCAAATAAATGCTTGTGCTTAGGTGAACGAAATCGGTCGAGGCAGGATTCGAACTCGCGACCACTAGATTACTAGCCCAGCGCGCTAACCGCTCTGCAACCAATCCATCTAACCCTTATACCGGTACTCAATAGTTTTTATAAAAATTTAATTCAGTGACGACATCGTTTTATACAATTTGTATTACAGTGGCCTATACACAATATCTATGGTGATTAAATAGTTTGATACTTAATCTCCAAACATACATACATATCATCATGCTGTTTCCATATTCCGGGTAGACAAAAAAAGGACTGAACTCTATACTATCCTATATTGACATGCATACCTACATGTTTTGTATAGAAAACAAAGTATCTAGGCGTAAATTTGGGTATTTAATAATTTTCATTACACAAAAAATTTGATATATCACTTAAACACTGGATCTTCTGTCCCTTCTCCACCTTCTTGAAAATAGATTGTAGGAAAATGTTGATTGCATCTGAAGACGGAGTCAAGAACATAAATCTATATAGTGTCGGTGGAGGAAATAAAGGTTGTTTAACCTTTAATAGTCGCGTGGTGGCTCATCCGGAGTAACCGTGTCTGCCTGCTCTTATTGGCATGGTCTCCTTTGGTCTTTACTTTTCTTCTTTCGTAAGCCAACTTCGCACAACCAAGCCTCTTCTCACACTACTAAACCTATTTATGTATTACCTAGTTCCTACGTATAATAGCGATCATCCCATTATTGTGGTATACCAATAATTGATTCGAATGCTGGAAACAATTGTTCATATTACTATAGTGATATTATTTCAATCGATTCATGTGTTGGTAGCATAATAAGTATAATAGTCAGTAGCAGAATTGCCTATAGAAGCCGAAAATCTTGGCTTGCCTATGAATATTATGTTAAGAAATTATATTTATAACAACCATACTACAAGACTAAAAATTGAACCGTATGTTGATACGATGCTTTACAGGGCCGCAAATGTAATACTATTTTGGCATGTCATTTTAAAAATATTTTTTGGAGCTCATCCGTATATATCATAATATATGTTACAAAGCGTCTTAGTTAGTATTTTTTTGAAAAAAAATGGAAAAACCATGCAAAAAGTCCATACAATTCTCTCACGTGGGACTAAGATAAATACCTACTTACATACATACATACCATCATGCCATGTCCCTTTCGGGGTAGGCAGAGAGAATAGACCGCCACATTTTTCTATCCTGGCACGCATCCCTCGCCTCGTCCACATTCATGCATCGTCTCATAAATGTTCGTCTATTGCTCACACTTCTATCATTTCCGTCTTTCAAAATATCGTTCACATGGTCGTGCCAAACCCTTTCATTGGGCGTCCCCGACCTCTCATTCCATTCCTTTCCGCTCTGTATATTTTCTTCGTCAGGCGCTCCTCATTCATTCTCCCCATGTGACCAAACCATCTCAATGTGTTCACTTTCATTCTAGTAATGACATCTTTCTTCATCTTACATTCTTTCCTTATGTCCTCATTTCTTACTCACTGGCGATTTATTAAGATAATTTAATTCTCTTGAACAAATCGACACTTGGATAACTCATTAAATGTAATGTCACTGTACAAAACCGATTTATTTTATTTTTAATAATAATAATTTATTTGTATGTAACACATTTCAAATAATCATCGAAAAAGTTTATATAATATTTTCAAACAAACATGATGATGAGAGAATGTATTTGGTTACGCGTTTTAAATGTTACTGCAAATTGAACATTTATGTAATTAATATTGATGAATTATTATAAATTGCCGCGATGAAAAATAATCATTTTATATACTCCATTTCCCTAATTATTATGAAAACAACTACAAAACCTTCTACATTTACCAAAGTAGGTAAAAATTTATTCAAATTAAGTCATTTGCGAAGGAGTTTCCCCAACAAGTGACTGAAAAAACTTAACTTGTAAGCAAATTTTCAGGTAAGAATTTTTGCTCCCATTAAAAGTTTTGGTTTGAATGTATATTAAGTAGGTAGCCGAGTTAAATACTTGTAGGTACATTCTTTGTAATCCTCATAAACTACACATCATAATATATACCTATCGTGACTTTCAACCACTAATTACAGTATATTTATAACGTCATTTCAAAACCGATATTAAAAACGAATACGAAACATAAATTGCACAAAAAATAGTTCGATAACTTCTTCTTCTATCGTATCAGCAACGCATTTAAATAATCTTCTGCCGGTGCCTAGCAACAGTACCAGCAATGTTGTGGCCCTGGCGAAATGAAAATTGGTAAAATTAGCTCAGGACGATACTGCGCGACTCCCTTAAGTGGACTGTATATTTCGAAGGAATTGGTCGAGTTGGGATAGGACAAGAGAAATTTATCACCAGGAACTGAGATCGACTTACCCAGGTTCTCGGTGATGCACCGGATGTTGCCTTCTGCTTTTCTCGACCAGAGTTTGTCTTTTTGTCTTTTTAAAATCCGAATCAATAAACTCTTTTCTAGACTGCAAACCCCTCCCAACGCTACGTAGTGCGCTTCTTCTGAAGAGCAAAATGGACCCAAATCCTAATAGCTGGTGTCCCCTACGTAGACATGTTAAAAAAAAATCTAATTCTTCTTAATATGGTACACAATATTTAGTGGGAAATGTAAAAGTTTTTATTGAAAATATGAAAGGCGAATAAACAACATGTCTGACAATGAAAAATTGCAACTAATGAAAACAAACTCTTAACAGGACATTAAAGCGCTCAAAAATTTAAGCCAGTACAAGGACGCATGAAGATTCTCCGCCTGATTAAAATTATTGAAAGTAGTTATTGAATTAAAATAAAGATTGCAATAGGGCATTGCTGAAATCCTGGTGCAATGTGGATCTCCACGGGAGCAATTGCCTATTTGTTATAAAATGGTGTAAAAAAGTTGTATGATTGTTTGTAATCCAACTGTCGATTTGTTCAGGAGAACTTTGTTCTCTTAACATATCGACAATGTATCAAGCCAGAATACGCGAGAATTGTATGGAGAGGTCTACTTTTTTCACGGCTTTTCCAACTTTGAAGTCAAAAAACACCAACTTAGAGGCTTCGCAGCATATATGTTCCATACACGGATTTACTCAGAATTCGGAGTAGAACATTTCGTGTGTCTGTGTGTGTGTGTGTCTGTGTGTGTGTCTGTGTGTGTGTCTGTGTGTGTGTGTCTGTGTGTGTGTCTGTGTGTCCGTCCCCCCCTTATAACTTTTGATCCGCTCAATAAACAGAGCCTAAAATTTCAGAATATATAAACAGTTACAGGCCTACAAAACTTTTATACTCGGAATTTTGAATTTTTGTTTCAGTCAGGGGTTATCAACTTTTGAATTTTTATTTTATTTTTCCATATATCTCAGAAACCATAAACGCTAGAACGCTGAAAATTGGTACAAACATAGACAAATACAAAATCTCAAATTAGTTTTTTCAAAAAAATTCCAGGGTTTCTCAAACATTTTTTATTAAGAAAAATATTTTTTTTATGATAAATTTATGAGTTTAACTGCCTATATTTCCAAAACTTTTACAATTATCGAAAAAAGCCGAAACACCCCAACTAGATAATTTAATTTTCTATAAAAAATATCAGCAATGTAGTAGAAGATCTCAATTTTTTTTTAACAATTTTTTTAAAAATTGAATTTAGTGACGACATCGCTTCATACATTTTGTATGGCAGTCGCCTATACACAATATGTAAGAAGACTTAATAGTTTGATACTTCGACTCCAAACATACATACATACCATCATGCTATTTGCATATTCTGGGTAGGAAAAAGGATCTTCCTCCATACTATCCTATCTTGACATACATACCTACATATGTTGTATAGAAAACAAAATATCTGAAAATATTCAATAATTTGTATCTATGGGTTTATAGTTTGGTACATATTCTTCAACTATACATACTATCGCTATCGACAGTTGGATCTCATGTGTTACATGCAACTAGTTTTTATCCAACTGTCGATTTGTTCAGGAGAACTTTGTTCTCTTAACATATCGACAATGTATCAAGCCAGAATACGCGAGAATTGTATGGAGAGGTCTACTTTTTTCATGGATTTTTCAGGAGAACTTTGTTCTCTTAACATATCGACAATGTATCAAGCCAGAATACGCGAGAATTGTATGGAGAGGTCTACTTTTTTCATGGATTTTCCAACTTTGAAGTCAAAAAACACCAACTTAGAGGCTTCGCAGCATATATGTTCCATACACGGATTTACTCAGAATTCGGAGTAGAACATTTCGTGTGTCTGTGTGTGTGTGTGTCTGTGTGTGTCTGTGTGTGTGTGTGTCTGTGTGTGTGTCTGTGTGTCCGTCCCCCCCTTATAACTTTTAATCCGCTCAATTTACAGAGCCTAAAATTTCAGAATATATAAACAGTTACAGGCCTACAAAACTTTTATACTTGGAATTTTGAATTTTTGTTTCAGTCAGGGGTTATCAACTTTTGAATTTTTATTTTATTTTTCCATTTATCTCAGAAACCATAAACGGTAGAACGCTGAAAATTGGTACAAACATAGACAAATACAAAATCTCAAATTAGTTTTTTCAAAAAAATTCCAGGGTTTCTCAAACATTTTTTATTAAGAAAAATATTTTTTTTATGATAAATTTATGAGTTTAACTGCCTATATTTCCAAAACTTTTACAATTATCGAAAAAAGCCGAAACACCCCAACTAGATAATTTAATTTTCTATAAAAAATATCAGCATTGTAGTAGAAGATCTCAATTTTTTTTTAACAATTTTTTTAAAAATTGAATTTAGTGACGACATCGCTTCATACATTTTGTATGGCAGTCGCCTATACACAATATGTAAGAAGACTTAATAGTTTGATACTTCATCTCCAAACATACATACATACCATCATGCTATTTGCATATTCTGGGTAGGAAAAAGGATCTTCCTCCATACTATCCTATCTTGACATACATACCTACATATGTTGTATAGAAAACAAAATATCTGAAAATATTCAATAATTTGTATCTATGGGTTTATAGTTTGGTACATATTCTTCAACTATACATACTATCGCTATCGACAGTTGGATCTCATGTGTTACATGCAACTAGTAAATAAATTATTTTTTATTTATATCGTGCCTTTTTCGTGCTGAGAACAATAGCACTGTATTCCAACTGTCGATTTGTTCAGGAGAACTTTGTTCTCTTAACATATCGACAATGTATCAAGCCAGAATACGCGAGAATTGTATGGAGAGGTCTACTTTTTTCACGGCTTTTCCAACTTTGAAGTCAAAAAACACCAACTTAGAGGCTTCGCAGCATATATGTTCCATACACGGATTTACTCAGAATTCGGAGTAGAACATTTCGTGTGTCTGTGTGTGTGTGTGTCTGTGTGTGTGTGTGTCTGTGTGTGTGTGTGTCTGTGTGTCTGTGTGTCCGTCCCCCCCTTATAACTTTTGATCCGCTCAATTTACAGAGCCTAAAATTTCAGAATATATAAACAGTTACAGGCCTATAAAACTTTTATACTCGGAATTTTGAATTTTTGTTTCAGTCAGGGGTTATCAACTTTTGAATTTTTATTTTATTTTTCCATATATCTCAGAAACCATAAACGGTAGAACGCTGAAAATTGGTACAAACATAGACAAATACAAAATCTCTAATTAGTTTTTTCAAAAAAATTCCAGGGTTTCTCAAACATTTTTTATTAAGAAAAATATTTTTTTTATGATAAATTTATGAGTTTAACTGCCTATATTTCCAAAACTTTTACACTTATCGAAAAAAGCCGAAACACCCCAACTAGATAATTTAATTTTCTATAAAAAATATTAACATTATAGTAGAAGATCTCAACTTTTTTTTAACAATTTTTTTAAAAATTGAATTTAGTGACGACATCGCTTCATACATTTTGTATGGCAGTCGCCTATACACAATATGTAAGAAGACTTTATAGTTTGATACTTCATCTCCAAACATACATACATACCATCATGCTATTTGCATATTCTGGGTAGGAAAAAGGATCTTCCTCCATACTATCCTATCTTGACATACATACCTACATATGTTGTATAGAAAACAAAATATCTGAAAATATTCAATAATTTGTATGTATGGGTTTATAGTTTGGTACATATTCTTCAACTATACATACTATCGCTATCGACAGTTGGATCTCATGTGTTACATGCAACTAGTTATAGAACAACAATACTGTATCTACAGAACAATAACACTGTATCAGAGAACAATAGCACTGTACCAACACAACACGTCATGTATGGCGGATATTCTCCGCTGCAAAACGAAAATAATCATATATAACCAAAATAATTCTTAAAAAATCAAGTCAGCAGATGAAGTAAGTGAAAATTATCTTCATAATAACTGTCTGAGAAAATAAGAAATTAAAATTGTCTAGATATAATTTTATTAAATAAAACTATACTGTTGGTAATTCTCCGGCCTGGGGTATAAATAATGTAATACTAATGGCAATTTCTAAATAATAATAATATATTTTTTTTAATATTCTCCACCCATTAATCTTTGTCTATCTAACTGAGTAATTCCTCTTACAAGACATATAATGTTGTCACAAATTTAATAACACGTCTTCCAACTAACCAGTGCTTCCAGCCTACAGAACAAATAATTTCTTAAAAAATCTCTTCTGCTGGGAATCAAACCCAGGACAGCGTACAGTGCTAGAGATAGCAGTCCAGCAGCGTTTTCAATCCAGCAGGATTTTAGCGAATTTTTATAAAATTAATTTGCTGGATACAACATTTTAAAGACTTATAAAGACTTATTTTCTCATAGATACAAGACAATTTTGGTATTTGTATTTATACGTATATTTTAGTCAATTGAAAATAGTATGAATAAGTCATATCTCTAATTGTTTTTTTTGTATTATAAATATTGGTAAGTCTCCAAATTTCTCACTTGGACACTCGCATTAAAACATTTTTTTACAAAAAAAAAATATTTTATATAAGAGTACAATTTCACATGGAATCTTGTTTTATTAAAAAAAAATGTAGATTTTTACTCCATTATTTGGAGAATCAATTAATTGCGAATCCACAGCGCTGGATCCAACGCATTTTACTGGAGCCAGCAAGCCGAAAAATGTGCTGAATCCAGCTGGATTACTGGATACAAGGCAATCCCTAATACAGTGCAGTACAAAACAAAAACATAATAAATAAATTAAAAGTATAAGTCTTCCTAAATATTCGATATCTCTCGATCCAAAATAAAAACATTTAGAGTTAAAGTTTTACCTCTTGGGGAAATGACATTTGCAATTGACGTATTTTTAATTGCATGCATTTTTAATTCGATCGTAGACAGATGTTTTTATATTTTTCATTTTTACAGAGCGCCCGCCCCATTCATGGCGGAAGTAGGAGACAAATTGAGAGAATTTTCCAGGATTCATTTTCCGTCGGACGGCCAGGTGATGAGGGAGGCGATAGATAGATAGATTGGGTTGGAAGTATTTGCCGTTGCCGTTAATTAACTTCAACTTCTGGTGTGCAGGTAACTGGATCGTCTGCCGATACAAACACAGCTATAATATTATATGCATGATGGCTAAAATAATGTTTGATGAGGCGAACTATTGATTCCATACAAAAAGTAAACAACCAGGCGTTTATTTTGATAGAAATGTTTAAATTTACAAATAGATTAGGGGCCCATATGAATATAAGGCATTGACTTGAACTGATTTATTTTCCATAGACAATTTGTTCATTTGTCAAAACTTTGCAATTGAAAATTGAAAAATAAAAATTTCAATTTTCGTTTAAAGAATGTATAAAAAAGAAATGAGTTTCATAAAAAACATAATTATATACTAGTTGCATGTAACACATGAGATCCAACTGTCGATAGCGATAGTATGTATAGTTGAAGAATATGTACCAAACTATAAACCCATAAATAAAAATTATTGAATATTTTCAGATATTTTGTTTTCTATACAACATATATTATGTAGGTATGTATGTCAAGATAGGATAGTTTGGAGGAAGTTCCTTTTTTCCTACCCAGAATATGCAAATAGCATGATGGTATGTATGTATGTTTGGAGATGAAGTATCAAACTATTAAGTCTTCTTACATATTGTGTATAGGCGACTGCCATACAAAATGTATGAAGCGATGTCGTCACTAAATTCAATTTTTAAAAAAATTGTTAAAAAAAAATTGAGATCTTCTACAACAATGTTAATATTTTTTATAGAAAATTAAATTATCTAGTTGGGGTGTTTCGGCTTTTTTTGATAATTGTAAAAGTTTTGGAAATATAGGCAGTTAAACTCATAAATTTATCATAAAAAAAATATTTTTCTTAATAAAAAATGTTTGAGAAACCCTGGAATTTTTTTGAAAAAACTCGTTTGAGATTTTGTATTTGTCTATGTTTGTACCAATTTTCAGCGTTCTAGCGTTTATGGTTTCTGAGATATATGGAAAAATAAAATAAAAATTCAAAAGTTGATAACCCCTGACTGAAACAAAAATTCAAAATTCCGAGTATAAAAGTTTTGTAGGCCTGTAACTGTTTATATATTCTGAAATTTTAGGCTCTGTAAATTGAGCGGATCAAAAGTTATAAGGGGGGGGGGGGACACACAGACACACACACAGACACACACACACACAGACACACACACAGACACACACACACAGACACACGAAATGTTCTACTCCGAATTCTGAGTAAATCCGTGTATGGAACATATATGCTGCGAAGCCTCTAAGTTGGTGTTTTTTGACTTCAAAGTTGGAAAAGCCGTGAAAAAAGTAGACCTCTCCATACAATTCTCGCGTATTCTGGCTTGATACATTGTCGATATGTTAAGAGAACAAAGTTCTCCTGAACAAATCGACAGTTGGACGAGGCTTATCTAGAAAATAAGAGTACCGCTGAGCTTTCGTGCCGTGGGAATTTTTTTCAACTAGTTTGCAACACTAGTTGTGTCCGTTATATCCCATGATTATATTAACCCTTTTTCTATTATTATACTTTCAAGTGTTTTTTTTATTTTGTTACCTAGCTGTTCATGATTTGACTCTCTCATAAATGTTCTGCCATGTATGTGTAATGATGCTGCGCAAATGATGTGTTTAATTTTTGGTGTATATATTTATTTCTAGTACGGTTTTAGGTTATAAACAAAAGTCATTCAGGTTCTTTAAAAATCTGTAATTATCAACTTTCTTAAAAATTCCGTAAAATCATGGTTCTTTAAATTCTGCAAAGATTTAATGGGTAGAGTAATCTCTTGGTATTTTCAATATTTTTTTGATAAGTATTTTTACTATTTCTATAGGATTTGCATACGTAACATAAGCTGCCCTCCACGCCACCTCATAGTATTGAAGTATTGTTTGTACTAGTGCGTAATATATTAAGTATATTTCTTTTTGAGTCATATAACTCCTAATTTCCAAGAATATGATTGATTTGTGTGACAAATTATTCATTTTAGTTGTGTAATATTTTTTATGTATTAGTTATTCTCTACACGTGTGAACAATTGTCACAGAACGGAAAATCAATAACAAGTTGCCACATTTTAAAACTTATTTAATTAATATTCTCACAAATACTAACTAAAAATACAATAAATACTATGGAATAAACCTTTCGTTCAGGAGTCGAATATTATCTCACTAACCCAGCCACAAAAGCTGACAAGATTATTGGTTTCAGAGTGTATTTAAACTTCATCGATTGTTCGTCGTTAATCTTCATGAATTCCTTCCATGTTCAGTTTCCCATCCTCAGATCCAGCTGAAATATTCTCTGTGTCTGTATGAACAGCAGTATATGGTCTTTTCAGTGGCTGTGCTCATTGGGTTTGTCTAATTTTCCGGGAGGTTGGTCCACCCTTTGATGATTCCACTCTAATCGCTCAACACCTGTGTGTTAATGTTCATCTACCAAGGAGATCCATCTCGTCTATTTATATTGGACTCTTTCTGTTCTAACGATCACAGCATCAGGACTGGACTACCATTCGTCCAAATATTTCAGACTTATATATAACTAGTTGCATGTCACACATGAGATCCAAATGTCGATGGCGATAGTATGCATAATTGAAGAATATGTACCAAACTATAAACACTATAGACACAAATTAATAAATATTTTAAGATATTTTGTTTTCCAATAAAACATGTAGGTTTATATGTCAGGATAGGATAGTATTAAGGTCAGTCTATTTTTCCTACCCAGAATATGAAAACAGCATGATATATGTTTGTAGATTAAATATTGAATGAGATATTTTGTAGTGTTTACTGCTTTTCAAATTGTATGAAACAATGTGGTCACTAAATTATATTTTCACCATCATCAAAATTGTTAAAAAAAGTTTGAGTTGTACCTACTACTACAATGTTAATATTTTTAATAGAAAATTAAATTATCTAGTTGGGGTATTTCGGCTTTTTATGATATTTTTAAAAACTTTGGAAATATAGGCAGTCAAACACTTAAATTTATCATAACAAAATGTTTTTCTGAACAAAATTTTTTTAAAAAACTCTTGGTATTTAAAACATTTTTTATTTCTCAAAAAAAAATGAGATTTTGTATTTGTCTATATTCATACCAATTTACAGGGTTATAAGGCGGTAGGAAGTTCGCCGGGTCAGCTAGTTTAATAATAAAACAATAGTACTTAAAATATTACTAAATTTAAAATTTAACAATAATAATTAATTCATATTTTAAAATGACTCAACTCCAAAGAAATAATGCCCCGCGATATGTTTACATTACTAATTTTCATTTTTTTAATAGATGCTGAAAAAACATAGAATGCCCTTAAAAGAGTAGGTACATTCTGATAACTAATATACAAAATAATAATATCATTGAATGATGTTTCAAGGATATTTATGATACCAGTAATTTGCCTGAAACCAAAAAACTGAACACACAAAGTAATATTTAATTGATTTATTGATATTTTATAATATCCTAATTCTATCCTGTATGTAATAACTGAACATGTGATGAAAATACATACATAATATGTATGGATATATGGTAGGTAGGTATTAGGTACCCGTTTTTCTCTCTCTCCTTACCTGACAAAGTTTAATATGGGGTAATTGAATTCGAATGAATGATTGAATGAATATTACATATTATATATTATATTAGGTACCTATTGCAAGACCACATTGTGTGCGTATGAATGTAATACCCGGTAAATCGAGTTATTCACAATCTGATAATCTTATTTTCACCTTTTATGAATACATTCATGTACCTTTTGATGCTCTCCATCCTATCTATTCCATTATGATAAACACATACAATCACGTCATGGTTCTATACTTGTTAACGCCACATGCTCTTTGCATATGTACATACATACCAGTAGAGGAATTTCTTATAGATGCCAAAAATCTTGGCTTGCCTATGAATATTATGTTAAGAAATTCAAGACCTAATTGAGTGTTTTATTGAAACCGTACTGCAAGATTTAATTTTGAACTGTATGTAATACGATGTTTGACAGGGCCACAAATGTAAATATTATTTTGGTATCTTCTTCTTCTTCTTTTGAATAGACCTTCAGGTCTGTTTTTTAAGAGGCCTGCTCTTCCTGCGAAGTGGACCCCCAGCTATCCCTCCATCTTTTTGGCGGTCTACCGCGAGGGCGGGTTCCGTGAGGCTGATTGTGAAGCACGATATGAGGAAGTCTGGTGCTGTCCATCCTTTGGACATGACCATACCAGTCCCTCCTCCGCTGCCTGCTCCATCTGATGATATCGTCAACCTCACATAGTTCCCTTATTCTGGAGTTCCTCACTCGGTCTCTCAGGGTTTTGCCTGCAATAGCTCTCAATGTCCTCATTTCTGAAGTCCTCAACATTTGTTTGCTTCTGACTGTGTCTGCTCGTGCCTCTATACCATATGTCATCACTGGTCTTACGTATGCTTTGTAGATTCTCACTTTGCTTTTAATGGCCATTTGGCAATGGTAATTTTGGTATGTGATTTTAAAATAATTTCATGGCCACTTCTTCTTCTTCGTGTCAGCAGCATTCAAACAGTTCTCGACCAATAGTTGGCAACGTCAGATGCTGCGCCACCAACGCCAGTTTTGGTTCCAAAAATGGTGTGAGTCGGTTTAACAGCATCCGCTCTAAGATCATGGCCACTTAAATGAACAATGATGCTAAAAAAATCCAATGTTTGCGTATATGCAATTAAAAAAGAATATTCGGTTTAGATACACATTGGTACAAGTAGGTAAACAAGCCAAAAATGATATAATATTTCTGGCGCAGTTCAGGGGTGACATCTGTGTGTGACACCGTCATCTCATTTATAAGGACTGTTGCTTTCATTGATTACAAATAAAAATTAATTTCTCAATAGATGGCGTTACAAAAAGGTTTCTCCGTTACTCCATAGATGGCAATAGTAATAATGCATTATTTTCAGGTAAAATGTAACACACTATTCAAAAATATATAGAACATTCAAAAAATTACATCGAAAAGGGAACTCAATAAGAAGGCATAATTGGTGAAAGTTGAGCAAGCGCATAAAGTGATCACGTAAACCAGCCGATGACAGGTCGTAAGCCCTGTAGGTGCCTAGAGTTCCTGGTTCTTCTACAATATCCCAACTTCGTCTCCATTGAGATGATTGTCAAAATAAAATTTTCGACATTTCCCATTTATGGTTCTGGGTTGGCCTAGTCCGAAATTTCTAGATACACCCCTGCAAACATCTCCTTCATTATTGAGCAGCGAAATTGGAGAAGTTTTTTAAACCAAGGACTGTTTTAGTAAACCATTCTCAGTGCTTCAGTAAATATCAAAAAATTTGTGAAGCTAAGCACTAGCCTGTGTTCAGGTACAACACTCGACATCGGGTGTCGAATGTACCTGAAGTTCGCAGACTATGGTGTTTTTCACACCAATCTCACTGAACGCTTTCGAGCGGCGTTTCAATCTGAACGCAGAATCGAGCGTTTTAAATGTCAAATGTCATTTATCATACATGTGTCTTTTTAGGTTATATTTTTAGCGAAGGACATCAATGGGACAGTGGAATAAATAATGCTCTCTGATCATTTATTGGAAATTTTTTTAATGATATTTTTATAAATGAACATCTTTGTGAATGCATATTGTCATCATATATAATGTCAACTGAGGTCAACTGTCATAATGGATACCACAGAAACAAATATAAGTCATCATACCACAGATAAAATAGAAGTTAACAAATACTATCGGGTCGGATGAAACTGTCACAGCGTTTTTCACCCGACAATTTTAGGTCTTGGTTTTCCTTGATATGCCTACTTATAAAGGCCGCACAGTCATATAGAATTTTTAGCAAGTTGTACCCTACTTCTCGTGCTGAAGTAAGAGGGTTGGGTTCGTCCCGCAATACGTTTTGTACGATTTGACTAGCGTGAAACAGGAACGAGGTAAGTGACATTATGATTTATATATTTTTTTGTAAATCAAAAACAAATTAAAAAATCTAAAACAGTCAAAGTGATTAGATCATATTTTACAATATTTTAACTGAGTTTTAGTTGTATATCTAACAAATTAAACGTATAACGAGGGAATTCCGAAAATTTCAGGGATACTTTCAGAATTACTTTTTATCGAAATAATTTTCAAATATTACAATTCTGGAACTGTCATGCTGTAGGCAATACTATAATTAAATGAAATAAAACACAACTTTGTGTACACCACTACAATTGTAGTGGTGTACACAAAGTTGTGTTTTATTTCATTTAATTATTTCAAAATGATACCACAAAGTAAAAAACAATCGTTTGTCGATGATGTAATACTATAATTTATTCATGTCTTTAGTTTCAATACGATAATGTCAGTATCGGTTGAGAAAATGAGGAAACGCCAATACAACTAATACCATCTGAGTGCTTGTGCGGCATTAACCTAGTGAAGCTGTTTACGTACACATACAGGTTTAAGATATATTTCTTTTAAGAAAAAAATCACAAGTACAAGACCCAAAACTAAATAAGACGTATGTTAATGCATGAGTCTTTTAATCATACAAAACTTTATAAAAGTATGTTATTTCGTATAATATAGTAAGTATGCGAATTACTTTTTAGTAAATACAAAAATAATCACATTAAATGTATTACATTCAAAAGGAAAGTATATTTATTAATGTTTTACAAATCCAGTGCAATATGACACATATCATTTAATATTAGAAAACACAATAAAAAAATATATAAATTAAATATCATAATCATTTCTTGCCCCTCTATTCCAGTTCATTCGGGGTCGGGCCTCCTAATCATCAATCGCCATGATCTGCGACTATGGATCGTCTCCTGTGGGATACCTTGTGTATAAATTATAAAATATTGTATAATATATTATATAATAATCAAATAAAAAAAAACAACATGTTAAGAGTTATATTGACATCGCATGTATGCCTCCACTCCACTAACCCAAAGGCTGTGTATATTGGAGACATTACGAGTACTACGTTACATTGTTAGTTTTTTTTTCATTTGCTTATTATAGTGTTTATGTTTTTAGTGTATATAATGTGGAACTATAATCAATTTGTTTTGACTTAAAAAAGACGAATTTCTACAACATAAACAAAACCATTAGCAAAATTAAACATCGAAATTACCCATACTAACGTATCGGTAGGTACTTAGTTGCTAGAAATTTTTCGCCACAACTTTACACAGCGCTATCTATGGGTGAAAATCCAAAATTATACATAAACTTTATAGAACAGTGTTCCATAGAATGTGACAGATACTAGAGTCAACCTACTCTTCTCAATAACCCTCTCTGATATAATACTCTGGTATCCTTTTGACAATGATCAGCGCAGCGGAAGTAAAATTGTCATGGTTAGATGATAACCACATGTATGTACGTAGATATATAAACATTCATTATACTTATAGGTATAATTGATCACCTCATTTAGATACCTACCTTCAAGCGGACATTAACCCTTTTATTAAACCACATCAAAAGAAAAATTTGAGTTAATATACAAAATATCTCAACAAAGGTTTACGGAAAATAGCCACCGGGCTTAAGACTTATACGACTAATCAACAACAATTTTCATCAACTATGCCTAAAAATAAAAAAAGAGTTACTGGAATTACAAAATGAGAATTTTATATAAGTAATTACATAATACTATGGTTTTTTAAAGAATAAATGTGTCCTTATAACAAGTATCTTCACACATTAACTTAATTAAGCATAATTCATGTACTATAGGTGAACGAAATTGGTCGAGGAAGGATTCGAACTCGTAATATTACTATATGCAAATAAATCTTCCTTATATATTATATAATACACATATTTTATGCATCAATTTATCAATTTTTGTTCTTACATTTTGTATAAATCTTAAATAATCAGCAAGAATGTATGCTTGCATGAAAAAAATGTCTACGATGTTAGGGACATGCCATGATAGTATACATTTTTGAAACTTTATTTATGTATTTTTTTGTATTATATAGAGGAAAGAATTAAGTAAAAGATTTCAATATTATCCACAGTAATAATAGGAAGGCTCTACTGGTTAGGACACGTGCATCATATGGACAATGACAAGACACCAAAAATAATTCAGCCGGTGTGCGGAATTAGAGAAAAAAGCCATGGACATGTTGGACTGGAGACGATTCCTTGAGGAGGCCAATGCCCATCCTGGTCTGTGGAGCCACTAATTATGATGATGATGAAATTAATAATATTTAATATAATTATTATTTTTTTATGATAATCAATTAATTATTACATGAATTATTCACGTTTGCGATAAACCCGATGTCGTTCGCGAGTTTTTCCCTTTTTTTCGCAAATAACTCGAATTTTCACGGTTTAGAAAAATAGCACCAAAATATGGTTCTTAAAAGACATTTTTATAAAAAAAATAAACAGCGTTTCCTCCAAAAAAAGACAAGAGTTAAAAAAAATATTATAACTCAAATTTCTGCTGGTAAAATCTACACAGTCAATGCATTAAATAAAGTTAAATAAAAAAAAGACAACATGACTATAAGAATTTTCTGACAAAATTTATAAATAATATGTATGTAAATGTCGATTCTATCCTCAATTCTGTTTTGGCAGACAGAAGTTCAAACCTAAAAAAAACAACTTGGCTACGATGATGATTCTTAATTTTGAATCAAATTAAAACTCAATGAAATAAATTATGTTTTTTTTTACATATAAATAAATTTTGTTATTTGAATAGATAATGCCGATTAAATAATGTTATTTGAATAATTTTTCATTATTTAATGCCGATTAAATAATGTATTTTTTATTTATTTATTTATCGTATGGTACTAGTGAATCAAATGTTTAAAATCAAAATGAACATATCACAGCAATGACAGCAATCAAATATAAAACAGCACGATATGTCAATCACACATTCACGTCGAGGTCTTCGAGCCAATCCACAAAATAATGCTGGTGTCAATTCGCAAATGACCGACTTTGGGCCTTCATATGCATGGACGCTGCATAAGTTTTTTTTTATTATTTAAGCATATTCAAGTGAAAAAAAATAATTATTTAGAACATTATTTAGATTAAGATCGACAAATCCAAATCATTGGTTAGTTTATCTTAATTTACTTTTCTTTGTAGAAAATAGCGTCGATTTCTTGAAAATGTGTACATAATACTAATAAATAACACTGCTCGCTTTTCTACAAAAATAATTCAACTTTTCCAAAAAAATAACGCAAATATTAACACCGCTTTTCTACAAAAATAACGCATATAATTCAGGTCTCTATCACCATAATTAATTATCACCACATACTAAAATATTAGCATACAAAATTAAAATGATTTTTTCGCATAATATTTTGTAAACCTTATGAAGGGTGACCTACCCTGTGTATGATTAAAGGAAACCGATGAAGTTCATTGATTCTGAGATGTACACCTTCCCTTACAGGGAGCATATTATTATTATATTTTCTTAGTGAAGAAGCTTTAAAAGCCCCGGAGAAGCGTTTCCGTAGAAAATTTCAGTGGAATCCGATTAGTCTCAAATTGATGCCAAATTGGTTCTTGATGATTTGGGTGAACATGTATTGAATCAGTTTGTTGGATTGACATGGCGAGTAAGTAAATATTGGCTTGAAGGCAACCACCGCATAGGCGTAACAATATACTTGTTTTTCTTTTATGACAAACTTTAAACATCTGAGACGAAGTTGTAATATTATAGAACAAGGAACTCAAGGCTCCTACAGGGCTTATGACCTGTTATTGGCTGGTTTACGTGAACTTTCACCAATTATGTCTTCTTTTGAGTTCTCTATCAATCCAACTTTTGAAAGTTCTTTATATTTCAATCATGAAAAATCTGTTCGTTTACATTCCAATTTCTCAATAGATGACATTACAAAAAGGTTTCTTCGTCACTTCATAGATGGCGATGTTTTTTTTCAGAGTATTTTCAAACGAACAGATTTTCATGATTATAATATATTGAACTTTTAAATATTTATTGAACTTTCAAATATATATTGAACTTTCAAATAGGGAACTCAATATGAAGGCACAATCGGTGAACGTTGCGCAAGCGTACGTAAACCAGCCAATAACACGTCGCAAACTTTATAGGTAGCTTGAGTTCCTGATTCTCCTACAATATCCCAACTTCGTCTCTATTAAAATGTTAAAGGTTGTTCGTCTCTATGATAGTGATTACAGAAAGTTGAGATTGTGTACATATTTAATGTGGAACGGGAAAAATCCCCTGGATAATAATTGCATATAATTGTCAATAAAAATTGTAAACTGCTAGCCCTAGAACAGGATTTCCTAGTTGGGCAGCAGTAATCTACTTATTGTTGTCATTATAAATATGGTGTGATAAAAGGTAAAATAAAAAATAAAAATATTCACAGCAACGACAAAATAAGCTTAGATGATTATCCGAGTTTTTACTGTCAAAGTACAAAATATACGGTTGCTTTTAAAAAAGTTTTGTAGTTGATAAGGGTCTAGTCAGCCCTAGAAACGTTCGTCCTCATACAAGGAAAATATACATTTTTAATTAATTTATTCTTATATTAACAAAAACACAATTAAAAAATCTAAAGTAATAAAGCAATCAAAATGTTAGTGTCTCTGTGTGTGTATGTGTGTGTGTGTGTGTGTGTGTTTGTCTCACGCCTTCTGAAAAACCAAGAGTATCTAAAAATATAATTTATGTGCAAACGTGTACCAGTATACCTGATTCAGTGTCACGCTAAAAATAATGCGATAAAAATGCTGAATTTTAAAAACATTTCAATAATTATTTTTTTCATACAAAATTTTCCAAGTCATATCTGTCAAAAAAGTGTACATTTTGCACGCAAATATCTGTTAGTTTAAAAGTTAGAAGTACGTATTTATACAAAAAAAATATATTTTGAAGTATAACTTAGCGATTAAGTGAAAAACATGGTGAATATTTGGTATAATTATAATGTTTAACTTATTTTTAAAGTAAGCCTTTTGTACATAAACGCCGCCATTTTAATATCTTTTCATACAATATTTCATTTTCCCACCGAATGAATATGTTCTTGAAAATAATAAACCTTTGAAATAAATGTAATTATGAAATAATAAAATGAAACACAAGACATTACGGCAAGTTTTAAGACATATATTGCAAAAATGTGTTAATTATTAGTAAAGATATAGGCATAATAAAATTGCATAATTTGTAAATAATATTTGATTTTTCTGACAATTTTCATTTTTATGACATCGAACAAACCAATGTAGGTACCTACATATTCCAAAAATGTCTCAAACCATTTGATATTTTTTACGTGTTGGTATGGTTTCTATGGTAACGGAAAGATTCTGATATCCAAATAAAATTTGTTATGAATCGAATTTATTTAGAACATTGATTACATGAAAATTCTTCGAAACACAATTGTTCGAATGCGCAATTGTATGAATAACAATTAATCGAAAATCAGTTATCAGAATGACAATTGTCCGAAAGCAAATTATTCGAACTAACATTTGTTGGAATACCAATTGACCGAATTTAATATATTTTTTTGTCATTATGTTGCCTCCTTTGACATATTTATTTTGTTGCCAGTAAAATATATTCGATGAAGACTATTATTACTTGTTGTATTATTGTTGGGTACGTATGTTTGCACATTTTTAATAACTAATCTTTGACAGCGCGGGATAGCCTAGTTTGTACACGAGTTTTTGATTTTGGCACATCATGTTTATCTAGTATTCACACCAATTTAGTTATTTTATTTTAATATTATAGTTACTTTTTATAATATATAATGCAACTGGCTCACGCCAGTCGCAATTATAACTACAAGCAAACCTAACCAACCTATTTTCACCAAAGTTTTGTAGGTTAAGTTTAAAAAATCGGTGTACATCCTAGGATATCCGACAGCGCGGTGCGTCGCCATGTTGTTTATTCCATAGATTTTTATTATACATAATATACCTACTATGTAGATGTAGTAGGTTCTCCGTGCAAAAAGTGAGTCATGGACTAACGCGCGTACCTATCACGTTTTGGTTGGCAACATATTTTAGTTTTCCTTACATTTCAACAAATCCCAAATAACTTTTCTCTAAATGTTAATTAACAAAGTGTTTTTTACGACAAATAAATCCGAAAACAATTCACATTAGTCGTTATTCTCTATGGAAAAACGATGTACGAAAACGTCAAAAATACCCCGGAAAAATGCCTCACTTCGATTCATACATACAAAACTACGACATCTAGTATATTATAACAAAAATCTATGGTTTATTCCTCTCACAATACTACCAACATGACGTCATAAAAATTCGAACAATTGTAATTTCTGATAATTGTGTGTTCGGAAAATTGTTTTTCGAAAAAATGTGATTCGAATAATTGCCATTCGTAAAATTGATTTTCGTATAATTGAGCATTCGAATAATTGTCTTTCGAATAATTTTCCTGTCACCAATGAAACTTTGGTGAATTGTCGAGCGTGTGCCCGGGATGGTTTCTGGATTTAAACTTTTTTTCTTATTCTTCTTCATCTTCGTGTCATTTTACCTATGAAGGTGGACTATCCTGGGAGAAGAAGGTCCCATTTTCCTTCCATCTCTTCGCAGGTTTCTGGATTTAGACTTTTTTCTTCTTTTTCTTCATCGTGTATTTGGTCATCTTACCTATGAAGATGAACTATCCTGGGAGATGAAGGTCCAATTTTCCTTCCATCACTTCGCAGGTTTCTGGATTAAAACTTTCTTCTTCTTCTTCTTCTTCGTCGTGTATTTGGTCATTTTACCTATGAAATTGGAGTATCCTGGGAGAAGAAGGTCCAACTGTCCTTTTATCTCTTCGCAGGTTTCTGGATTTAAACTTTTTTCTTCTTCTTCTTCTTCTTAATCGTGTATTTGGTCATTTTACCTATTAAGGTGGACTAACCTGGGAGAAGGAGGTCCAATTGTCCTTCCGTCTCTTCGCAGGATTCTGGATTTAAATTTTTTTCTTCTTCTTCTTCTTTTTGGTGTATTTTTGGTCATTTTACATATGAAGTTGGAGAATCCTGGGAGAAGAAGGTCCAACTGTCCTTCCAACTCTTCGCAAGTCTTCCAAGACGGTTTATGGATATAAACTTTTTTCTTCTACTTCTTTTTCTTCTTCATCGTGCATTTGGTCATTTTACCTATGAAGGTGGACTATCCTGGGAGAAGAAGGTCCAATTTTCCTTCCATATCATCGCAGTTATCTGGATTTAAACTTTTTTCTTCTTCTTCTTCGTGTATTTAGTCATTTAACCTTTGAAGGTGGAGTATCCTGGGAAAAGAAGGTCCTTTCATCTCTTCGCGGTTCTTCCAGGATGGTTTCTGGATTTAAACTTTTCTTAAGCGACTGAAGGGACGGGATGTAATGAAGGGAAGGGATGCACTAAAGGGCCTGAAGGGACGGGAGGTATAAAAGGGCCTGAAGGGACAGGAGGTACTGAAGGGCCTGATTGGAAGGGACTTAATGATGGATTGAAGGGACGGGAGGTACTGAAGGGCCTGATTGGAAGGGACGTAATGATGGATTGAAGGGACGGGAGGTACTGAAGGGCCTGAAGGGATGGGAGGTATAAAAGGGCCTGAAGGGACGGAAGGTACTGAAGGGCCTGATTGGAAGGGACGTAATGATGGATTGAAGGGACGGGAGGTACTGAAGGGCCTGAAGGGACGAAGGGTCTGAAGCGACGGTTCATGGAGTCTAATTCTTTTTCTTTTTAATTTTATGTAGACCTTACAGTTTTTACACAAACTATTTCCTTTAGTCTTTTTCTTCGTTTTTTTATTTTATGTAGAACTTTAGTGAATTTTATACAAACTATTTCCTATAGATTAATCTTCTTCTTCTTTTATGAAGACCTTTAAGTCAGTTTTTATACAATCTATTTCCAATAGTCTAATTCTTCTATTTTATGTATTTTTTCTTATTTTATGTAGACCATTGGGATAGTTTTATATACAAACTATTTCTTATAGTCTTATACTTATTCTTCTCTTTTTTATTTAGACTTTTGGGTTAGTTTTAAGTCTAACTGTGCAGAAATATTATTAACAACATGCACACTTGATGAAAATACATACATAGGTATGTAAAAACGAATGGGATGTGGGATGTGACGATGTAACCTGCACTAGAATCTTTTCAATACTTTTGTTTAATCAAATTTAAACCATTTATATCATCCTATTTTGAATAATTTTCAACACCTTCATATTTGATTTCGTTGACGATATTTAAAGAATGGGCGTTGTGGCCATTACTCATCACAACGTTTATATTCAAATTAAAAACTATTTACTATAGTTTAAGTCTTCTTCTTCGTTAATGTAGACTTTTGTGTCAATTTTAAGTCTATCAGTCTAATTGTGCAAAAATATATAATACACACTTGATGAAAAAATATAAAAACGAATGGTATGTGACCAACACTAGATCTTTTCAGTACATTATTTAATCAAATTTTAACCACATCCCAACATCCAAAATTACTAAATTTTCAATAGGTACATATTACAATTTGTTTTCGATGATAATATATAAAAATGGGGGTTGTGGCAAACCAATCTCTTTACAACGTTGATAAACAGTCATATTTAAAACCATTTCGCATGGTCCATGCGTGCAGAAATTGTAATTGTTCATTCACACTTTATAGCAATATATAAAAAAGAATGGGTTGTGGCCATCACTTGAACATTTTACAATGCTTAAACTCAATCAAATTTCAAACCACTTTTCATAGTCCGATACTGCAAAATAATTGGGTGACAATATTATAAAAACGATTCCTTATTCCTTCACAATTTTACATTCTTGGCCAACGGCGGGACATAAAAGCTAGTACAGAATAAAATACACAGTAAAAAAACATATTGCTCTTTACTAGAAGACATTTAAAAACAATAGAAATAAAATCACAAGTCTATTTATTTTTTTATTTTTGTTTTGAATTCATCATATTCACTTGCCAGACTCAAATCCGTTTCAAGTTTGTTGAACCACACCACCCTTTTGTACGTGAAGTAGTGTAGAATAAAGATTCATTTCGTTTGATTTAAAAAAAACTAGTGTTTTTACACTTTACTATTAAAATTTGGTAAGAAAAAAATAAACGGAGTGTGGTTTTGGTTACGTCCCTGAACAATGAGTAATATTATCCTAAAGATAATATTAACCTATGTTGGTGGTTGACAGAGAGTGCTAAGGAGGCAATAAATCACAAATAAGTGGACTCTGAAGATGTGGATTGAGGATCCGTTGAAACGGGAGTAAAGAACAACTACCCGCCTCCCCCTCGTACTCTTTTCTTGTCCCGTTAAAAGAACTTCCCTTACCTGAAAGTATAGTTATTTTTATCGAAAAAATGGTAATTTGTATGTTGAAAAGTATGTTTCGTTATCATATAGGTTATTAATATATTAAAAGTATGTTTCGTTATCATATAGGTTATTAATATATTAAAAGTATGTTTCGTTATCATATAGGTTATTAATATATTAAAAGTATGTTTCGTTATCATATAGGTTATTAATATATAAAAGTATGTTTCGTTATCATATAGGTTATTAATATATTAAAAGTATGTTTCGTTATCATATAGGTTATTAATATATAAAAGTATGTTTCGTTATCATATAGGTTATTAATATATTAAAAGTATGTTTCGTTATCATATAGGTTATTAATATATTAAAAGTATGTTTCGTTATCATATAGGTTATTAATATATTAAAAGTATGTTTCGTTATCATATAGGTTATTAATATATTAAAAGTATGTTTCGTTATCATATAGGTTATTAATATATAAAAGTATGTTTCGTTATCATATAGGTTATTAATATATTAAAAGTATGTTTCGTTATCATATAGGTTATTAATATATTAAAAGTATGTTTCGTTATCATATAGGTTATTAATATATTAAAAGTATGTTTCGTTATCATATAGGTTATTAATATATTAAAAGTATGTTTCGTTATCATATAGGTTATTAATATATAAAAGTATGTTTCGTTATCATATAGGTTATTAATATATTAAAAGTATGTTTCGTTATCATATAGGTTATTAATATATAAAAGTATGTTTCGTTATCATATAGGTTATTAATATATTAAAAATGTCGTATTTATGTTCGGTAATAGGTACTAAAAATTCAAATCCTCATATAGATCATTATTACAAGAATATTATGCGATTCTGCTGTATTTATTGATTTTTTATATTATTTGATGCTTAGATACAGCAAATTAAATTGTATAATAAAATGCTCAGTTTGATGTCATATCGCCACAGATTACGACCAATGTCAATATTCCAATGTTTTGTTTGAGGTATAGGTACCTACACGGATGATGGGCATATTCAAGATCTATATATAAATATAAATGTTGTGTATGTATGTAGGTAAGGTAGCACCCATCTTTCAGTTTATGGGTCACATAACAAAATTATCGAACCCCATTTCTTCCGGTTCCTTACTTCCCTAACTCGTCAAAGGGGATATTATTATTGGAAATGTCGAGGGATTTTGTTTCTAAGGGTGCTTATTATATTTTAGAAAATGGAAAAGAAGATTTTTGTCGGATCCTTGAGAGGTTTTTAAAGTCAACATCAACAAATTTATTTTTAGTACTCACATGGACACTATCGCTTTACTATAAGTACCTACTTATACCAATGCTGTTAAAAATTAAATAAAAATATATATGCCTATAAATTGATTAATTGTTTTGAGGTATGCAGTCTGTTTATTTTATGATTCAATGCATATTATATTATTCGGCTACGTAAATAAAATTCAATGAAGTAAAATATATTGTTTTTATTACCTACATACGTTTGGTAATCGATTTCATTGGTAATCGATCATTATATTAATATTTAATTTTTTTATTTTGATAAAAAGTTAAATAGATACATAGAGGTATATTCAAAGATAAATAAATAATGTGGTGTATGCTATGTAACTTGTGATACATTCATATTCTAATGATCTTTTTTTAATTTTTATCACATATTATTAAACTCGAAAAATCAATCAAAAAATATAAATTCAAAATAAAGAAAACTTTCAAACTTTTTCTTTGAACGGTACAATATACAAAAAAAAACATTTATTTCGGTATGTGTTACTTGGTCAATAATTAAAAAAAACGAGTGGGTTGTAGCCAACACCAAACTCTCCACACCATAGGAAGCGTTGTTCTTGAAAGGTTGACAATCTCTAAATTCATTTTTATGAAGCACATTTCTATTAGATTCTTAAAGAAATATAAGATTCCCATATGACAAAAGTTTTCACAATACACCATGCACACAAAAACATTATCACGAAACTCATAGTATGTATTTTCTACATGATACCTGTTGAGAAATTTTATGTAAAATTGCATTACTAGCAAGATGAGCATGTATGAGACAGTGTATCAATGTTGATGAAGCGAAGCATGTGTCAAGATAGAAGAATACAGTTTTCGGTTCTCACTGCCTACACCTTGAGGAAGATAGAAGTGGAGAGTAAAATATACACTTGTCTATAGAGACACATGCAATATCAATATGAAGTTGATCACTCAATATTACCCTACAGAAGCTATGTTACTTTACATTTACATTTAAATACATTTTTCATACAACTATGAAATTTATTTCATATTGATACGGCAAACCATAATTTTTTTCTTTAAAGTTTGACAATCCTTGAATGCATTTTTGATGAGTGAATTTATGTTGTATCAAAATTTCAAACAGTATAAGAATACCTTGATTTTCCAGAACGTGAGAGCATATTGAAAATTTGGACAGATGAAATCATAGAGAATTAATTAAAGGATATCTATGGAAAACTAATCAGCTCTAGGTCTATGCACTTTACATTATATGTTAATATGAAGTCGATCGGACTTATAATTTGGGATGTAGAGAGAACACAAAAAAAAAATCCGTACTCGAAACGACGAAACTCACAATGTGCACTCTCTACGTGATACCCATTGAGAAATTGATGTAAAAAAATACGCTTAAAAATTGCGAAATCATGACTCTCCACCATTCCATAGTGTAATATATTTCACTAAAAAATATTTCTCTCTATCCACAGTGTACACGAATTATATAAGGGAAAAATTCTATAATAATAAAAATTTCGTGTCAACTCGATAAGCTTGTCCCTATCTCTGCTCCATTAGGGAAACTTTGATCGTTAAATTTTGGAGAATTATTTGGTATGTTTTTAATAAAAAATAAAATACATATATCTATGAACGTCTTTTACTCATTTATAAAAAAAGTAAATTCAGTTTTTAAGAAATACTTATTCATGTAAAAAACATAGATTTATCTAATAACATATTCACCTACCTTTTGTTGGTCCTTATTTCATGGCATATAGGTATTTCAATCTCGCACAAACTTAAATAACATTCTTAATTACAAAATCACTTAAGTCCATAAATTTTAAAAATATTAAAAAAAAACCCCGCCGATATATATTTCGACCTGATTGCTACCAGGATGGTATAGCACTAAAGAGGTAATCTGGTATAACAATCCTCATAGAAAGGTTGCACGGTAACTAATACATGACATGATCACTCCGGATCTAAATGTAGGTAGGCACGGATCTGAAATGGCCGGATATTCGGCTATTGTCTTTTTTTGTCCCGAATCCATCATGCATGGGCTCGGCTCGGCTGTCATGTGGACCATAATACACATAGTTATATAGACCATAATATATATATTTCAACAAAAGGAAATCAAATTATTTTATACACCAATAGTAATGATCGAACTCAGCCATGCCTGAATAATGATCCTAACACACATTAAGTTTTGTTAAATATTACGTAACTGCCCACTCAATGTGCATACATCTAGATAATTCATTGTTAGTTTTTTGAAAAATATATGTGTCGTTTTTTGATTGATTCGAGTTACCAAAGCGGATTTTGTTAGAGAATAACAGCTATGAAAGAAAAATTGCTCTCTTTTCTGTTATCATAATTGTCAGGTTCGTGATAGTCCAAATGAGATTCTTCATCCTTTAGCCATCTCTCCATTTCTAGATGAAGGTCTCTTATAAGTATTTTCACTCATCTTTTTTGGGCTTTTTGGACCCCATCTCCTTCCTGCGACGGGGACAATATCATCCCCTTTTCATTTCCTATGGTCTCCATTTCACTATTCTGCCCCCCCCTATACAACGTGTATTTAACTCAAGAAAAGAAACAAGAAAAGATAACTCAATGTATTGAAGTGACTGACAACTGTCACTTCCATACATTAAGTTATCTTTTCTCGTTTCTTTTCTTGAGCTCAATGACACGTTGTCTAGGGGCGCTGGGTGCCTGTCCATCACCTGTGTTTGTAACCGAATGAAATTTTTAGGGAAATAAAAATTAGAAAAGTTGCTCTGAAAATTTGAAAAAAAAGGCAAGCAATGTAGTTTGACAGCTCATTTTAAAATTGTTAATCATGCCAATCGTATATACATACATGGTGGCGAAATCGCAATTATCTAATGAAATGAATTAAGTTTCGTCGACATTTTTTTTAACATCTCAATAGAGAAGAAGTTGGAATATTATAGGAGAACCAGGAACTCGAGGCATCTACAGGGCTTACGACCTGTCATCGACTTGTTTACGAGATCACTTTTTTTTTGTAAAAAAAATGAATATGTCCTTGTTAAACAAGTACATATACATCTTCCTACGTTCCCTAAAATAAGCAAATAAATGCTTGTTCTTAGGTGAAAGAAATCGGTCGAGGCAGGATTCGAACTCGCGACCACTGGATTACTAGCCCAGCGCGCTAACCGCTCTGCCACCGACCCAACTTTATGCGCTAGCACAACATTCACCAATTATGCCTTGTTATTGAGTTCCCTTACCAATGAATTTTTAAAAGTTCTATATATTTTAATAATAAGAAACTGATCGTTTGATAATAAGCTATTTTTGCCATCGCCATCTATGAAGTAACGAAGAAACCTTGTAGCGCCATCTATTGAGAAATTGTTATTTTGGAAATCTTATAGCGTCTATAAATAAGATAACTCATTGCTGCATCGTGGATTGTTATATCACAAATTCATTAATTATTTTTGCCCGATGAAATTATTCTCTTCTCTCTTCATTACTGTACATACTTTTAAGTAAGTGCTTAAATAAAGTTTGTAAGAGCACGTGTTGTGTATCTATGTATATATATATAATATTTAAGGTTAAGTAATGTTGTGTGAAAATGTTTTCCCCTGAGTGAAATGCCACAATATCAATTACCCCAAATTGGCTGCTAATTGCATTCCTCCATAGTACATCGAGCAAGTCAAACCGTACCAACAAGACACTCTATCATAGCTACCTGAACCTACATTGGCTTACATTTACCTAATATCTAACATTTACATACCTTCAGTTTCAAACTTTAAACCAAACGAGCAAAATAATTATTATGAATAATTATTTATGTAGGTAAAAATCAAACAAGACATTCAAACGTATTCAAATGAAAATAATATTGAATATATTTTAATAGTCCGAGAGATTATAGCTGGTTTTTTGATATTTTTTTCCTTATTGAACGTAGGTATGGAAAAGGTTAAGTCTGGCACCTGGGAGTGTTTGCTTGGTACCAGTGCGCATCCTCTAATACAGATTTCAATATTATTTCAATATATTTTGTACTTTTGTTATTTGTACTTACAAAATCCATCCGTTTGTGAAATATGTACTTACTTTTACTGAAATATGTAAAAAAAAATAAAAATATGTACGGCAAGGAAAAAATAGATGAAAAATTGATACAAAATTCTATCAATTCTGTCACAATTGTACAATATTCTCTC
Organism: Molanna angustata; assembly: GCA_963576475.1. NCBI lineage: Eukaryota > Metazoa > Arthropoda > Insecta > Trichoptera > Molannidae > Molanna > Molanna angustata. The sequence goes on from OY754969.1 coordinate 2,807,323, forward strand.
TAATCCAAACCTGCCTCAGTACCTATCTTAAAAACAAATTCACTTATTTATCCAATCTTGGACTTCTACTCCGATCTGCTGAACGTACAACACAATCCATCCCAATCCATAATGCAGAATATCTCAGTCGTCGTACACACAGCAAGACTATGGAATAAGTACGGATATTGCGTCGTCTAACTCACTTTGTATTTTCGATAAAAACACTAAAAAGGGAATATTTATCCTTAAACACCTGATCCCGATTTCCTCTCATTGTCTTTTCTTAACCATTTTTTATGTTATAATGTGCTATTTTTTAATATTTAACTTTGTGTAACGAATCTCTTCTTTGTTTTTCGTAATCATTGTATGTATGTATGTATGTATGTATGTATGTATGTATGTATGTATGTATGTTTGTATGTATGTATGTATGTATGTATGTATGTATGTATGTATGTATGTATCTATGTATGTATGTATGTATGTATGTATGTATGTGTATTTTATATAGATGTAGATTTATTTAGATATAATAGCGGTAAGAGTCCATTTTTAATTTTTAAATAAAAATTAACACAATTAAAATTATTTGATGTTTTATAGTCAACAACTTAACTGCTCAAGCATATTATATTTACATAATTCAATATATTCATTCTTTGACGTACCTACATATATAATTTTGTCATACTTTGTAATCAGGGGGGCAAGTCTGGTTCGACCGGCGAAATCAAAACCCCAGTGATCACCCATATCATGGATATAATTATCGTATGGAGTTCTATGACATCTAAAGATATTGTAGAACTCCATATAATAATTATATCCATTATATGGGTAAACATGGAGGGTTTTCATTTCGACGGTCAACCAGACTTGCCCCCCTGGTTGGTTGGAAGAAAATGCCTAATAGCAATAAGCCCGTCAGTGTGCATTGTGTTTGTTTATATTATGTAGAAAAAGATAAATAAATAAATAAAATAAATAAGATTTTAAAATTACTTTTAAGTAGGTACCTACGTAAATTTAAATGAGGTTACATATTATTATGTGTAGGTATCTCAGAGGACGTGGACCAACGGCATGGCAGTGTGGTGAAGGAGATTTGTGATTGCCATAATTGAGTTATAGTTGCATTCAAAAACAAAGGGCTGTTTTCGTCTCCCTTCGGCCCCATTCTTGTTAAATATCTTCATACTGATAGAAGAATACATATTTAATTGGGATGAATATTTGTGATAACCACACCTCAAGGGCGCTTTGAATATATTACAGGTTTTTGTAAGAATGAAATGAATGGTTGACAAAATTGTTGTTCCGTTGAGATAATGTTTATTAAAACGATGTTCCGATTTTAAATTTATATATCAGACAGAGATCTATGATCTATGAAATTTGAACATTCGCTGTCACATCTCATTTCAATTTTGTTAAATATATCTTAATTAAAATATTATTGATATATCTAAAAAAATATTGATATAAAAAACATTAACATTATTTTGCATCAAATGTTTCTTCTTGGAATTTGATTTTTTTTATAAATAAAGTGAATGAATCAATTCAATCGATAATAGTGTTATCTCCAGTGGCGGCTCTTCCTAAAGGGCTCTCGGGCTCAGCCCTCCCAAACACTTCGTTCAAAAGATTTCAAAAAAGTATGAAATTTAAACATTGGAACATATTATTTTTCTAATTAATGTTTGCCGTCTTACACCTGTAGTATATCTAGTGAAAGTATTTAATCCTACCTGCTTTGTAAAGCAAGATTCTATAAAATATTTCATTCCTAGGGCACAGTCGACTTGTGCCCGGAGAACACATACAATTCACGCGACCGCCCGCTGCCGCCGCAGCTCGCTGTACACGCTGAATGTATGCCGATTTAGAGCAAAACGGGGCAGTGCCCGCGTACAATTTCATTCATTCATATTTTGTTGTACATTCCGTTGGTCGAACGCTAGGTTAGCAGTTGCAATTCCTTGAGGCTCACATAATTGATATAATATTACATAGTTTAAACTATAAAACATCCGAAATATATTAGCATTATTATTTAATTGATATTAGACAAAAAAAATTGTATAATCAGGAAGACAGCAGTAGGTATTGCGGCTGTTGCCAGAAGTTATTTTTCAATTTTGTATGATCAAAATTTATTAGACGTCACAAATTATTTTACAATTTATCGATGCATTTTATTATAAACTTTATTATAAACCCAACCAAATATAGCATAAACGATCAGGTTCACGTTTTAATTTCCGACATAAAAAAGAATTATGAAAAACACTGATAATTTTAATGTACGAAAATAATATTGTGCCAAATATCAGCTTTCTGATTCCTGTTGAAAGTTAATATCTCTTCTAGGTAAAATTATAATTTTGAGCCCTTCTAAGATTTAAGGTCACCAGCCGCCACTGTGGTTATCTCTTCCACATTTTTTTTTGTAGTAACCTTACAAAAAACTCATGTCACTACAGGGATTAAATTCTAGATATATGACCTTTCAGTTTTTGAAAAAATAAATTTAATTAATAATTATCTAGTTCCGGATCTGTCATCAGGAGTCAGTTTAGCTAAGAGCCTCCAACTTGACATTCTCTAATGTGATACAATCCTGTCTTCTATCTGTCATGCAACAGGGTTGTCAAACTAGCGATCGCGATCTATCGGCAGACCGTTACGTTGTATGAAGTCAAATCTATTTCATATTTTTAATATAAAATTTATTTAACACATAATATATAGTTTCCGGCAAATAATATGAAAATTTTCGTCGTGGAGGGGTGCGGTTTTGCACATATACGAACCAAGCAAAACACACGCTCTGCTAAACCCACATAATCATTTTTTCGATAACTGTATAGGTAAAATATGACATATGCAATAATTTACTATAATGTATGATCTTATTTGTTCCCTTCATAATTCATAGATATATAGCAGGTTTAGCTGTTTTTTTTTTATTTAATCATTTAAGGCAACATATCGATAACAAAATCATAGAAAAGAACACAATAATAAACTTACGCAAAAAAGGAAAAAACCTATCAACATATATTAATAAAACAAAAAAAAAGTCAAAAACATAATTGAATTTCTGTCTTCTTTCCTTTCCTTTAAATTGTATACATATAAATATGAAAACCAGTAAATAACACATTTTATTGGAAGGTATTTTTTTAAAAATGTTTCAATAAAGTATCCTTAGATGCTTAATAATCAGTGCCCAACCGATGAATTCTATTCATTGGTAAGTTATGCAGATAATTAATGTTGGACATATTACATAGGAATAGGTATCATCTCCAAAGAAAGAATTATTTTTTACTACACAAAATTTGGAGTTGTGAACGTTATTGAAGATTGGACAGCCCTAGCCTATAATATACTCTATACTGTATTCTCTGCAAGGCGAGCTTTGTATATTGGGGAGGGCCTGATTTAAGCTCCATTCACAGCATATTGTAGATAGGTATATTCTACTGGAGTCTGTATGTGTGCTCTGAAAGCTTACTTAACAGAACTTCCAATGGAATATTGAAATTTAATTTAGGAATATGAGAAATATATTTTATTTGATACTTCATGAACAAAATTTCTATCCGTGTACATTCAAATATAAATGTACCCCGGTTCGGATTGCTTTACTACACGAGATTGATTCAAAAAGTATTGATTTCATATCCTCCATAAGACTGCAAAGAATAGCCTATGTAAGTGATGATGTTATACGTCCTTTCAATTTTTACAAATATTAAAGAACAAATTAGAAAAACCATAATTTATTATATTATTTTTGAATGACCTTCCTTATGATAACTCGAATTCCCTTCATTCTTTTCTCCTTGCTATGTTCAGTATTTTTTGTTGTATTTTAATTTATGTATTGGCTGTATTGATGTATGTAATTGTACCAAATTTGATTGAGTCATCGCGTTGCGTGACTTAGTTGGAAGAGACTGCATTGTTGTAACAAACCCGCGTTTGTAAATATCGTTGTACATACATATGTAGGTACCCTAAATAATTCTCTACTCCGAAAGATGAGAGCAAAACGCGCTCTCAAACGTGATATTTAAAATCCAAGAACGCAATTTATTTTATAGCCTGGACTAATATATAAATGACACTTAGCTTCATCTATATTCATGCATAAAATGTCAATAAAACATGCATCGATCGTTATTAAGACCAGGAGAACATGATACAGTAAGAGGTTAGGAGCGGCCTGGTAGATGTATGTATAGTACCATTATGAACTATGCAACCATGAAATTGCCTACGTGCTCACAATGGCCCATATGTAGATGTATGTAGGTACTTACCTGTATTAGACCCTCATCGGGTCATACATTGTCATCATACATAGCACAACATAGACGCGATAAATCAGTCTACAAGCTATTGATACTCTACCTGGTTTCGACTAAAATTAACCTCAATCAGATGTTATATTACATGACAGACGCTCGAACCAATATTGGCACATTTTTACTCTCCACACTATGGAATAGGGGAAAGTCATGATTTCACAATTTTTAAGCGTATTTTTTTAACATCGATTTCTCAACAGGTATCATGTAGAGAGTGCACACCATGAGTTTCGTCATTATGTGTTTGTATGTATGGCGAACGGCGTACGGAAAATCCTTTTTGTGTCCTCTCTACAGCCCAAACTATAAGTCCGATCGACTTCATATTAACATCATATGTGTAAAGTGCATAGTCCAAGAGCTGATTAGTTTTCCATAGACAATTTTTGATTTCTTCTCTTTGAATTCATCATTTACGTTGTTTTTTTTTGTGTCCTCTCTGCAGTCCAAACTATAAGTCCGATTGACTTAATATTTATAGCATATGTGTTAATTCCATAAACTTAGAGCTGATTAGTTTTCCATAGACAACGGTTCATTTTTTCCCAATGTTTCTTTATGATTTCATCTATTAAAACTGAAAAAATGCTCTCACGACCTGGAAATTAGAGATATTTTAATTTGGTTTCAACTATTTATACAACACCAAGAATCTTCATAAAATTATATTCAAAGTTGGTCAATGTTAAAAGAAAAATATTCAACGGTTTGAAAAATTATATTTTATTTAATGGATTTTTGTATGAAACTTATATGTAACAAGAGAATTTTTTTATGTTTGTCAATATTCAGTTCTTTGATTTCATATTGATATAAGAATATTAATAGCTTGAACTTAGAACTGATTAGCTTTCCATAGATATCATAAAATTTCTTCATAATATGATATCACGTGTAAAAAAATTCAAAATGCTCTAACGCTCTTTAAAACAAAATTTATCTGCTTTTATTAAAATATTTCATACAAAATAATCATTTTTCACCATACTGCGTTAATATTTTGTCTATCTTAATATAAAAATATTGCTCAAGAAATATTACAACTTTATTTATACCTACTTGTCCCTTGTTCCAGTGGATAAATACTTGTTTACATGAAATGTAGGTATATTTGTAATATAATTTATAAAATGAACTTCCTGAATTAATAAAAATAGGCACAATAAAATTGTTAGTAATCTATTTCAGTGAGACGAGACTGGTGTGTGATGATACACGCATATGGCGTGCTATCTTTTGGAAGATACTGCACACCCGAACACTCGTCGCTGGTTGCCCGTGGTGGTATGAATACTATTTTTTAATATAGGAAGGTATATATTTATTTTTATATATGTTTAAATCAAATTCTTAACAAAAAAAAATTAAAAATAATTTAAGGGTTAAAAACTATTTAAAAACTTATACTTTCAAAAAGTGATTGGATAATGTTTAAACTTCCAGCACATACATATGGGCTAATAGAGTGAACACATCCATATGACGCTATAATGACTCTTTACACCATTATTGTATTTGATTACATTATATTTTTCAAGTCTATTGTACTTAACCATTATTTGTATGCTTTAATGAATTAGTAATAAATTAATAAATAAATAAATTCAATGTATTTCTAAAATATTTTCTTCATATCTAAATAATTTGTATTGGTTAAGTTAAGTGATACGTGAAATACGGCGAATTATATTTGGGATATCTCAGATTACGTTAAAGTTCTCTCTATTTCCGTTTGGTTGAAATATCTGTCTATATCATCTATGGACAATATGGTGTAGTATGTTCTGTAGAAAGGTATGGGTTTACCTATAAAAACACAATAATATCGGGTCGGAAGTGATGATGTAGTGTATGTAGGTACATTGTTAGTCATGTTCGATGACCATCCATGTGTGTCTCCTATGGGGGAATTTTATATTTTTATTCATATATGTATATTATACATATTACAAAACATACGACCTTTCCATAATAGTTTATTTTATTTATAAAATAAACCATTATGGAAATTAATTAGTATTCAATAAAATTTGATAATGTAGTGAAGTAGATCGTGAAGAAAATTCCAGAGTAACACGTAGCTAGGATGAACGGTGTCAGACTTGCATACACTGCAGTTAATGAGATTCCCTTTAGACATCGTCCGCCTGACCATAATATGGAAGGATAGTTAGACTTCATCATCTTAGGAAGCATAGGTTCTGTATCGCAGACCAATAATAGATCTATCAAAAGAAAAAGAGACAGTGTTATCCAACTGTCGATTCGTTCATTAGAATTTAATTCTCTTAATGAATCGACAGTATTAAGCCAAGACGCGTGTATGAAGGAACATTTTGTATAGTGTAGTGGACTTTTTGCTTGCCAAAAACACCAACTTAGATACTTCGCAGCATATATGTTGTATACATATATAGATGATTACAGAAAGTAGAATATTTGTGTTTTTTGTGTGTGTGTGTCCCTTATAACTTCTGATCCGCTGAATGCAAAGAGCCTAAATATTCAGAATATATAGAAAGTTATGGATTCGACCTTTAAAACTTTTATACTCAGTATTTTTTATTTTTTATTCACTCAGGGGTTATCAACTTTTGAATTTCTACTTTATTTTTCCATATATCTCAAAAACCATAAAGACCTAGATACCACAAGATAGAACCACAAAAACCATAAATCACTAGAACCCTGAAAATTGGTATAAATATAGACAAATACAAAATCTCAAATTTGTTTTCATATTTGGACACACATACACACACATAGACACAATATCTACAGGGACTCGATAGTTTGATCCTTAATAATAATAATAATGAACACTTCCTTGCACCTTGCGCAAGTGGCAAGTTTATTGCCGTATAGCAATTTCTTCCAACTAACCAGTGTATCTAGCCCAGAGAAGAAACATTAGCGTGAGAAATTTAAATAAATTTATCCTCTGCTGGCAATCGGATTACTTAATCTCCAAACATACATACATACATACCATCGTGTTGTTTTCATATTCTGGGTAGGAAAAAAAGACAGACCTCCATACTAATCTATCCTGACATATTATGTACCTACATGTTTTATATATAAAACAAAATATCTTAAAATATTTATTAATTTGTGTTTAAGTGTTTATAGTTTGGTACGTATTCTTCAATTATACATACTATCGCCATCGACAGTTGGATCACATGCAACTAGTATGGTTGACTGGTAGAAATTGCCTGCGGGCAATAAGCCCGCCACGTTGTTTAACTCAGTAAAAGTATTTAATTATTATTATTATTAGTGTAAATATAAATTAACATCATAAGTATATAATGAAATCAAAATAAATTCTTGATTCTGTTATATTTCTTTATTTTGATTAATGACGCATTTCTCGCAAAACACACATTATCAGAATAATTATATTTAAATAAAGTATTTTATTTGAATTAAGCAATAATATGAAGTTCTGTCGAGATTTGAGAAAAAGAATACATCACTTCAACTGACAACAAACAAAAAAATTACATACATACATAGCCAGTGTATTCACAATTCAATATTACGAAAAATCATCTCGAATTTTTTTTAACAAAAATATCTAAATTAGTTTTTCATTAAAATGTTCAAAGGAAATATTTCGTCACGATACCTATTAGGTTTTATATATTTTTTGACTAGAGTACCATCAATTTGCCAACTAGGTAGGTACCTTTACTCTCATTACTTTTCATACAAATAATGAATGTCGAATTCCGAGTAAATGCAGTTTTTGTCTAAAGGGCTAGATACATATACAACACTAGAACGATTTTTCGAAATAATCAAAAGCAAACATAGCTAGTGTGTGTGTCTTTGTAAAACAAATGAAATACATAAATAAATAATGAATGAAGTGAAGCTATGAATATATAACAACACACGGAGGACAGGAGAGAGAGAGAGAGAGAGAGAGGTGGTTGGATCTATTTCCAATTGAATGTAATGCAGTGAAGCGTGGACACAATGGAGTGCCCTCACATCGTACATCCAAGTCAAGACTGCTACATGTATCATTGTTTTTTTAACCTGACTACGTAAGGGACACCGACTATTAGGAATTGGATCCATTCTACTCCTTCGAAGAAGCCCACTATGCGTAGCGTTGGGGAGGGTTTACAATCTGTTAAAGAAAATATTTATTCTGATCTTATAATACCCGGGTTGTAAAAAAGTGGAAACACAGAATTCGGAGGATCGTTCCACTGTCGGGGTAATAGAAGAGTTCGACAAGCGACTGGAATTTTTGAGGCGTCTCCGAATCATGGCGACGTATTAAGAGGGTGACTGCTGTCAACGTACCTATTTTTTCAATTTGAATTTGCATCATTACTACTAAACGAATAATTTTGAAAAAAATAACCTAGTTAGTTTGGATATTAATAAATAAAAATATACATTAACTTTTTAATTATGTTCTGTATATATTCTTGTAGGAAAATAATTAGCATACCCCGATTTTTGACGTTTATCTTAAATTTCTAAAAAACTATAAGGCGTAGAGCATTATATTTTTTTATAAATTAAAGAAAATCAAAATATCTGAAAAATACGATATAACGTTGCATTAATGCATCAGGTTAAGTAATTAAACCAAAAAAACTTTTATTTCGCAATGGCGCTGAATGGAAAATAAATGTTTTTTTAGGTTTATTTACTAAACCTGAAGCATTAATGCAACGTCACATCATATTTTTCTATATATTTTTGTCTTCTTTAATTTAAAAAAAATATGTTGAACTAAGCCTTACATTTTATTAAAAATATAAGATAAACGTTGAAAATCGGGGTATGCCATTATTTTTCTACAAGAATTTATACAGAACATTATCAAAAAGTTAAGGTATATTTTTCTTTATTAATACCCAAATTATCTAAATTATTTTTTTCAAAACGATTTGATAAGAAATAATGATGGTATATCAAATTGAAAAATAGGTACGTTGGCAGCAGTCACCCCTTTAATTAGTTTATTGCTCAAAATAGAATTTATCAAAATACTATCGAGTCATGTTTTACTAAAAACAGATTGATTTGCTGAACTTGTGTCACTGTTGACGTGAATGTGCGATATATTTGATAGAAGTTTCGTAGCTATGTACCTACATATGTTCCTATGTATTATGTATATAAATCCTCCCTATTAAACTGTAATTCTCACAACAATCAACTTTTAAAATAGACCAATGTTTGATTGAATACACCTCTGGCGTTTACCTGAATAACATCTACACATCATTCAAAATATACATTTTACCAACAGTATGTCCTTATGTCTGTACATTTAAACTAGAATTTAAAATTTAAATTGTAATCTATATAAATAAAACAAAGTCGGGTTAGTTAGACTATTTATAACTCAAGAACCGCTGGACCAATTGTAATGATTTCTTATTTGTTGGATTTGTCTCCGCCCGGGATAACATAATGACTATAAAAATATCGGAAAAAATATAAAAAAAAGTTGTCAATAAACTGTACGCCTGGTACCAATTATGCAACCAATATAACTTATGAAATCTAAATAAATAATTCAAAACTATGAATCAAAAATCGAATGTAAAACTTCAGGGTAGGTAGGCTATCTATACATTTAAGATTAGAAACTCAAGGTAGGTACCTACCTAATAATATTGATTTAATTAGCATTATTATTTAAATAATGCTAATTAAATCGGCCTTCGTGGCTCAGTTGGTTGGGTATCTGACTACTGATGCAAAGGTCTCGGGTTCGATTCTCGGTGGAGACACAGTTTTTAATTGTGTTTTCAGTCTGGATCTGTGAGACGATTAATATCGTAAGTCTCTTGTATTGGGTGCGTGTTAAATTAATATTTGACATAGTACCTGTTAGTTGCCCGAAAAATAATATATAAATAAATAAATAAATAAATAATTTGAAAATGGTATTTATTCTACGAAGAAAAATTGAAAAACAAAACATATGGTTGGTTCTTGAGCTGTCAAATACAGAAAAATGTATTCATTATTACCGATTTTTGCATTTTTTTCAATTATTATATCCTAATAAACTTCTTCTTCTTTTTTTCATTTTTTTTCTAGGTTGACACCTGTTTTTTTCAGGAACTTTGCCCATCCCTCAAGGCCTCTTGTGACGCCGAGCTCCAGCTATTCTAGTAGTTGTTCGCTTTTTGAATCGTTTTAACCTTGTCCTTGCTTTGGTCATATTTGGGGTCTGTTTTGGTTCCGAGGCTTCTTTTCCTGTGCTGTGAGCTTTGAGTCTTTTTTATACTAGGCAGGTAGCTGGCCTTACCTAGAAACCCTCCTCCTTTCTCACCCAGGCTTGGGACCGGCCATGGCGGAGTTTTTCTCACCCGGGCTTGGGACCGGCCATGGCGGTTTGTAATTTAATGATCAGTTATTTAATTGAAATTATGGCCTAATAAAATATTGAATTTAATACTTTTTTGTATGAATTTTATTACGATAGTAAAATCCTAAATAAGGTTTAGCTAAAAGATGGCTAAAAGTTAACACGACATAACTGAGGCGGTACGAAGTTCGCCGGGTCAATAATAGGGTTTTTTACTCTCCACACTATGGAATAGGGGAGAGTCATGATTTCGCAAAATTTAAGCGTATTTTTTTTACATCAATTTCTCAATGGGTATCATGTAGAGAATGCACACTATGAGTTTCGTCGTGATGTGTTTGTGTGTATGGCGTATACGCTGTACGCCGTACGCCGTACGCCGTACGCCGTACGCCGTACGCCGTACGCCGTACGCCGTAGCATTTATCTTTTTTGTGTCCTCTCTACAGCCCAAACTATAAGTCTGATCGACTTCATATTAACATCATATGTGTAAAGTGCAAAGACCTAGAGCTGATTAGTTTTCCATAGACAACTTTTGATTTCTTCTCTATGAATTCATCATTTACGTTGTTTTTTTTTTGTGTCCTCTCTGCAGCCCAAACTATAAGTCCGATTGACTTCATATTGATATAACATGTGTTAAGTCCATAAACTTAGAGCTGATTAGTTTTCCATAGACAACGGTTCATTTTTTCCCAATGTTTCTTTATGATTTCATCTATTAAAACTGAAAAAATGCTCTCACGACCTGGAAATTAGAGATATTTTAATTTGGTTTCAACTATTTATACAACACCAAGAATCTTCATAAAATTGTATTCAAAGTTGGTCAATGTTAAAAGAAAAATATTCAACGGTTTCAAAAATTATATTTTATTTAATGGATATTTGTATGAAACTTATATGTAACAAGAGAATTTTTTTATATTTGGCAATGATCAGTTCATTGATTTCATATTGATAGAAGAATATTAATAGCTTGAACTTAGAACTGATTAGCTTTTCATAGATATCATATAATTTCTTCATATGATATCACGTGTAAACATTGTCAAAATGCTCTAACGCTCTTTGAAACAAAATTTATCTGCTTTTTTTAAAATATTTCATACAACATAAGCAGTCTTCACTATACTGCATTAATAGTTTGTCTATCTTAACATAAAAATATACTATCGGAAGAAAATTTATATTCCTGGTAGTAACATTTAGTATGAATAAAAATGTAATTAGATAAATTTCTATGTATGGAAACGTTTAGTAATTTGATTTCATGTTATAATGTAAAGAGCTTGAACATAGAACTGATTAGCTTTCCATAAATAACAAAAAAAATCTTCATATGATATCACCTGTCAAAATTTGGAAAATGCTCTCGCGTTCTTTAGAACAAAATTTATCTGCTTTTTTTAAAATATTTCATACAACATAAGCATTCTTCACTATACTGCATTAATAGTTTGTTTATCTTAACATAAAAATATACTATCGGAAGAAAATTTATATTCCTGATAGTAACATTTAGTATGAATAATAATGTAATTAGATAAATTTCTATGTATGGAAAAGTTCAGTAATTTGATTTCATGTTATAATGTAAAGAGCTTGAACATAGAACTGATTAGCTTTCCATAAATAACAAAAAAAATCTTCATATAATATCACGTGTCAAAATTTTGAAAATGCTCTCGCGTTCTTTAAAACAAAATTTATCTGCTTTTTTTAAAATATTTCATACAACATAAGCATTCTTCACTATACTGCATTAATATTTTGTTTATCTTAACATAAAAATATACTATCGGAAGAAAATTTATATTCCTGGTAGTAACATTTAGTATGAATAAAAATGTAATTAGATAAATTTCTTTGTATGGAAAAGTTCAGTAATTTGATTTCATGTTATAATGTAAAGAGCTTGAACATAGAACTGATTAGCTTTCCATAAATAACAAAAAAAATCTTCATATGATATCACCTGTCAAAATTTGGAAAATGCTCTCGCGTTCTTTAGAACAAAATTTATCTGCTTTTTTTAAAATATTTCATACAACATAAGCATTCTACACCATACTGCATTAAAAGTTTGTCTATCTTATCATAAAAATATACTATCGGAAGAAAATTTATATTCCTGATAGTAACATTTAGTATGAATAATAATGTAATTAGATAAATTTCTATATATGGAAAAGTTCAGTAATTTGATTTCATGTTATAATGTAAAGAGCTTGAACATAGAACTGATTAGTTTTCCATAAATAACAAAAAAAATCTTCATATAATATCACGTGTCAAAATTTTGAAAATGCTCTCGCGTTCTTTAAAACAAAATTTATCTGCTTTTTTTAAAATATTTCATACAACATAAGCATTCTTCACTATACTGCATTAATAGTTTGTTTATCATAACATAAAAATATACTATCGGAAGAAAATTTATATTCCTGATAGTAACATTTAGTATGAATTAAAATGTAATTAGATAAATTTCTATGTATGGAAACGTGTAGTAATTTGATTTCATGATATAATGTAAAGAACTTGAACATAGAACTGATTAGCTTTCCATAAATAACAAAAAAATTCTTCATATGATATCACCTGTCAAAATTTGAAAAATGCTCTCGCGTTCTTTAAAACAAAATTTATCTGCTTTTTTTAAAATATTTCATACAACATAAGCATTCTTCACTATACTGCATTAATAGTTTGTCTATCTTAACATAAAAATATATTATCGGAAGAAAATTTATATTCCTGATAGTAACATTTAGTATGAATAATAATGTAATTAGATAAATTTCTATGTATGGAAAAGTTCAGTAATTTGATTTCATGTTAAAATGTAAAGAGCTTGAACATAGAACTGATTAGCTTTCCATAAATAACAAAAAAAATCTTCATATAATATCACGTGTCAAAATTTTGAAAATGCTCTCGCGTTCTTTAAAACAAAATTTATCTGCTTTTTTTAAAATATTTCATACAACATAAGCATTCTTCACTATACTGCATTAATAGTTTGTTTATCTTAACATAAAAATATACTATCGGAAGAAAATTTATATTCCTGATAGTAACATTTAGTATGAATAAAAATGTAATTAGATAAATTTCTATGTATGGAAACGTGTAGTAATTTGATTTCATGATATAATGTAAAGAGCTTGAACATAGAACTGATTTGCTTTCCATAAATAACAAAAAAATTCTTCATATGATATCACCTGTCAAAATTTGAAAAATGCTCTCGCGTTCTTTAAAACAAAATTTATCTGCTTTTTTTAAAATATTTCATACAACATAAGCATTCTTCACTATACTGTATTAATAGTTTGTCTATCTTAACATAAAAATATACTATCGGAAGAAAATTTATATTCCTGATAGTAACATTTAGTATGAATAATAATGTAATTAGATAAATTTCTATGTATGGAAAAGTTCAGTAATTTGATTTCATGTTATAATGTAAAGAGCTTGAACATAGAACTGATTAGCTTTCCATAAATAACAAAAAAAATCTTCATATAATATCACGTGTCAAAATTTTGAAAATGCTCTCGCGTTCTTTAAAACAAAATTTATCTGCTTTTTTTAAAATATTTCATACAACATAAGCATTCTTCACTATACTGCATTAATATTTTGTTTATCTTAACATAAAAATATACTATCGGAAGAAAATTTATATTCCTGGTAGTAACATTTAGTATGAATAAAAATGTAATTAGATAAATTTCTATGTATGGAAAAGTTCAGTAATTTGATTTCATGTTATAATGTAAAGAGCTTGAACATAGAACTGATTAGCTTTCCATAAATAACAAAAAAAATCTTCATATAATATCACGTGTCAAAATTTTGAAAATGCTCTCGCGTTCTTTAAAACAAAATTTATCTGCTTTTTTTAAAATATTTCATACAACATAAGCATTCTTCACTATACTGCATTAATATTTTGTTTATCTTAACATAAAAATATACTATCGGAAGAAAATTTATATTCCTGGTAGTAACATTTAGTATGAATAAAAATGTAATTAGATAAATTTCTATGTATGGAAAAGTTCAGTAATTTGATTTCATGTTATAATGTAAAGAGCTTGAACATAGAACTGATTAGCTTTCCATAAATAACAAAAAAAATCTTCATATGATATCACCTGTCAAAATTTGGAAAATGCTCTCGCGTTCTTTAGAACAAAATTTATCTGCTTTTTTTAAAATATTTCATACAACATAAGCATTCTACACCATACTGCATTAAAAGTTTGTCTATCTTAACATAAAAATATACTATCGGAAGAAAATTTATATTCCTGGTAGTAACATTTAGTATGAATAAAAATGTAATTAGATAAATTTCTATGTATGGAAACGTGTAGTAATTTGATTTCATGATATAATGTAAAGAGCTTGAACATAGAACTGATTAGCTTTCCATAAATAACAAAAAAATTCTTCATATGATATCACCTGTCAAAATTTGAAAAATGCTCTCGCGTTCTTTAAAACAAAATTTATCTGCTTTTTTTAAAATATTTCATACAACATAAGCATTCTTCACTATACTGCATTAATAGTTTGTCTATCTTAACATAAAAATATACTATCGGAAGAAAATTTATATTCCTGATAGTAACATTTAGTATGAATAATAATGTAATTAGATAAATTTCTATGTATGGAAAAGTTCAGTAATTTGGTTTTAATGTTATAATGTAAAGAGCTTGAACATAGAACTGATTAGCTTTCCATAAATAACAAAAAAAATCTTCATATAATATCACGTGTCAAAATTTTGAAAATGCTCTCGCGTTCTTTAAAACAAAATTTATCGGCTTTTTTTAAAATATTTCATACAACATAAGCATTCTTCACTATACTGCATTAATAGTTTGTTTATCTTAACATAAAAATATACTATCGGAAGAAAATTTATATTCCTGATAGTAACATTTAGTATGAATAAAAATGTAATTAGATAAATTTCTATGTATGGAAACGTGTAGTAATTTGATTTCATGATATAATGTAAAGAGCTTGAACATAGAACTGATTAGCTTTCCATAAATAACAAAAAAATTCTTCATATGATATCACCTGTCAAAATTTGAAAAATGCTCTCGCGTTCTTTAAAACAAAATTTATCTGCTTTTTTTAAAATATTTCATACAACATAAGCATTCTTCACTATACTGCATTAATAGTTTGTCTATCTTAACATAAAAATATACTATCGGAAGAAAATTTATATTCCTGGTAGTAACATTTAGTATGAATAAAAATGTAATTAGATAAATTTCTATGTATGGAAAAGTTCAGTAATTTGATTTCATGTTATAATGTTAAGAGCTTGAACATAGAACTGATTAGCTTTCCATAAATAACAAAAAATTTCTTCATATGATATCACCTGTCAAAATTTGGAAAATGCTTTCGCGTCCTTTAAAACAAAATTTATCTGCTTTTATTAAAATATTTCATACAACATAAGCATTCTACACCATACTGCAATAATAGTTTGTCTATCTTAACATAAAAATATACTGTCGATAGAAATTTATTTTCCTGGTAGTAAAATTTAGTATGAATAAAAATGTATATAATAAGATAAATTTCTTATGTATGGAAAAGTTCAGTAATTTGATTTCATGTTATAATGTAAAGAGCTTGAACATCGAACTGATTAGCTTTTCATAAATAACAAAAATTTCTTCATATGATATTACGTGTCAAAATTGTCAAAATGCTCTAACGTCCTTTAAAACAAAATTTATCTGCTTTTATTAAAATATTTCATACAACATTAGAATTCTTCACCATACTGCATTAATAGTTTGTCTATCTTAACATGAAAATATACTATCGTTAGAAAATTTATATTCTTGGTAGTAAAATTTAGAATGAATAAAATATTTCATTGTCAATATTTGTGGTGTGGAGAGTTTAGTGTTGGCCACAACCCACTCGTTTAATCTTAAATACCTATGTATAAATTGGTACTCATAATCTTAATTTATATTGAATCGTAACAATTCGTTAGTATAAATGTTTAATAAGAAATTTTTATTATTATTTTTTTTTAAATATTGTAAGGTTTGTAATAATATAAACTAAAAACTCCTGCATAAGATTAAACTATGATTCTTCATGGACCTTTCCGATAGGATTATATCTGATCTCATGCTCCTCTATAAGTTAATCAATAACTACTTTATCTCCTCTATCTTATTAATCAGATACATTACCATATTCGAACATGAAGTACCCACCAAAGTATAACATTCCTATGTAAGATGTCCAACACTAATTATTTGTATAACTCACCAATGAATGGAATTCATCGGTTGGGCAATGATTATGGTATAGGAGGTTATATGGTGTCGGGATTTGGTTTATTTAATTAAGTATTCAATATATCAAAAGGTTGCGATTTAATGTTGCGTGTTCAAATTACCTCCCAACAACATACACCATACTATATAAGATATTTGTAATTTAATAATCAGTTATTTAACTGAAATAATTATTGAGTGATGATGGGTTTCATATTAAAAGCGGACTTACTGTTACTCTTTTATTGATGATTAAATAGTTTACAGATTAACTAATTTGCCGATGTTCACGATCTTTGGGTCGATATTAATTTTGTGAATATACATAGATAGATAATGGACACAATATCGACGTCTAGTCGATTGGCGCGCGAATGGAGGGCAGGATCTATTGCCGTGGCTTCCCGACAGTCAGGGTTTGCGCGTGCGCGTTGCAGCTGCGCAGAGATAAGTAGGTACCTCTGTGGTCGTTATACAGCGGCGCCACAATGGTTACTTACTGATGTTTTCTTCGATACTATTAAGCACTATAAAGACACTTTATAAAAACATTTTCTTCCCACACAATCCCTTTTACTAACCCTTTTGAAAGAACATATGTTTTCATTTAAAATGCCCCTTATAAAGCGACACGATCATTAGATAAAAGGTAAGGTACTTTGATTTTTACCTATGTTGGTAATATACATAAGTATTTATGTTAGGATATGGTTCAAAACGCTCTCATTTATATTGAATGCATTTTATTTAAAATAAATATTCCAGTTTGAATATTTCCCGTGGCAGTTCGGGTGAACTATACGTCAAAAATGAAAATAAATTGCTAATGGAATTTCATATGACCTTTTGTTTTACCTCACAAATGCACGTATTAAAATACCTTTTGGAAAAAACTAGAACAATGGTTTCAGAAAAATAAACAACCTATTTTAATTAAATATGAAATGCAATATTCAATTGCTAAAAAATAATTAAATAGGTACACTGCGCTAGTGAAATCAATGTTGTACTAAACTCAGAACTTCATCTTCATCCACATCTACACGTTCTGCATATAAAAACTTTTTTATTAAAAATAATGAATATGTCATTGTAACAAAAACATAATAAATCCTCATTAATTCCCAAAAACTAAGCATTAATGCTTGGTGAACGGAATTGGTCTTCGCATGATTCCACCGCTCTGCCTTCACGCATCTATAAATGAATATTTTTATAAGATCGAAAATGAATATTAAATGATAAAAAGTATTAATTTATATATTGAATATTTATTACTAGCTTTTATGTCCCGCCGTTGGCCAAGAATGTAAAATTGTGAAAGAAAAAGCAATCGTTTTTATAATATTGTCACCCAATTATTTTGCAATATCAGACTATGAAAAGTGGTTTGAAATTTGATTGAGTTTAAGTATTGTAAAATGTTCAAGTGATGGCCACAACCCATTCTTTTTTATATATTGCTATAAAGTGTGAATGAAGTATAATATTTATACAATTTCTGCTCGCATGGACTATGCGTAATGGTTTTAAATATGACTGTTTATCAACGTTGTAAAGAGATTGGTTTGGCCACAACCCCCATTTTTAAATATTATCATCGAAAACAAATTGTAATGTGTACCTATTGAAAATTTAGTAATTTTGGATGTTGGGATGTGGTTAAAATTTGATTAAACAAACGTAGGTACTGAAAAGATCTAGTATTGGTCACATCCCATTCGTTTTTATATTTTTTCATCAAGTGTGCATTATATTTTTGCTCAATTTGCTCAATTTTGCTCAAGAGGGGAACATACGAAGTCAGAACAATAGGAGAGCATGTATGACGCGATGTATGAATGTAAATGAGGCAAAACAGGTATGTCAAGATAGAAGAGTCTGGCGTTCGGTTCTCTCTGCCTACCCCAAATAGGGAAACGGCGTGATGGTATGTATGTATGTAATTTGACTGAAAGTCTTCATTAACGAAGAAGAAGAAGACTTGAACTATAGTAAATAGTTTTTAATTTGAATATAAATGTTGTGAAGAGTTCAGTAATGGCCACAACCCCCATTCTTTAAATATTAGGTGTTGAAAATTATTCAAAATAGGATGATATAAATGGTTTAGATTTAATTAAACAAAAGTATTGAAAAGATTCTAGTGCAGGTTATATCGTCACATCCCATATCCCATTCATTTCATATGTATTTTCATCAAGTGTGCATATCGTTAGTAATATTTCTGCACAATAGACTATTAGACTTAAAACTAACCCAAAAGACTAAATAAAAAAGAGAAAATTAAGTATAAGAAATAGTTTGTATAAAAAACTATTCCAATGGTCTACATAAAATAAGTAAAAATACATATACCTAATAGAAGAATTAGACTATTGGAAATAGATTGTATAAAAGCTCACCCAAAGGTCTACAAAAAAGAAGAAGAAGAATATTTAGACTATTGGAAATAGTTTGTATAAATACTGACCAAAAGGTCTACATAAAAGAAAATGAATAAGACTATTGGAAATAGTTTGTATTAAAACTCTCCCAAAAGTCTACGTACTTAAATGAAGAAGAATAATAATTAGACTAAAGGAAATAATTTTTATAAAAAAATGACCCAAATGTATACATAAAAGAAGAAGAAGATGAATTAGACAATAGGAAATAGTTTGTAAAAAAACTGCCCTAAAGGTCTACATAAAATTAAGAAGAAAAAGAATTAGACTCCAGGACCCGCCGCTTCAGGCCCTTCAGTACCTCCCGTCCCTTTAATCCCTCATTACGTCCCTTCCCATCAGGCCCTTCAGTACCTTCCGTCCCTTCAGGCAGTTTTATACCTCCCGTCCCTTCAGGCCCTTTAGTGCCTCCCTTCCCTTCATTACATCCCGTCCCATCAGTCGGTTAAGAAAAGTTTAAATCCAGAAACCATCCTGGAAGAACCGCGAAGAGATGAAAGAACCTTCTTTTCCCAGGATGCTCTACTTAATAGGTAAAATGACTAAATACACGAAGAAGAAGAAAAAAGTTTAAACCCAGATACCTGCGAAGAGATGGAAGGACAGTTGGACCTTCTTCTCCCAGGATTCTCCAACTTCATAGGTAAAATGAGCAAAAATACACGATGAAGAAGAAGAAGAAGAAATAAGTTTAAATCCAGATACCTGCGAAGAGATGGAAGGAAAATTGGACATTCTTCTCCCAGGTTAGTCCACCTTCAAAGGTAAAATGACCAAATAGACGATGAAGAAGAAGAAGAAAAAAGTTTAAATCCAGAAACCTGCGAAGAGATGGAAGGAAAATTGGACCTTCATCTCCCAGGATAGTTCATCTTCATAGGTAAGATGACCAAGTACACGTTGAAGAAAAAGAAGAAAAAAGTTTATATGCAGAACCCGTCCTGGAAGACCTGTGAAGAGATGGAGGGACAGTCGGACCTTCTTTTCCCAGGATACTCCCCCTTCATAGGTAAAACGACCAAATACACGAAGAAGAAGAAGAATAAGAAAAAAGTTTAAATCCAAAAACCATCCTGGGCATACGCTCGACAATTCACCAAAGTTTCATTATAATCGGACAAACGGTTGATAAATAAATAAATAAAATAATTTTCCTATAGGAAATCAGTATAGGTATATTATTGTTGATTTGTAAGTAAATAGTATTAGGTAGGTACCTACCTACAACAAACTTCTAAATAAATTCGATTCCTAACAAATTTTATTTGAATATCACATTCTTTCTGTAGCCATGGAAACGATTCGAACACATAAGTAATATCGAATGGTTCGGATACATTTTTTGAATATGTAGGTACCTACATTGGTTTGTTCGATGCCATAAAAATGAAAATTGTCAGAAAAATCAAATATTATTTACAAATTATGCAATTTTATTATGCCTATATCTTTACTAATAAATAACACATTTTTACAATATATGTCTTAAAACTTGCCGTAATGTCTTGTGTTTCATTTTATTATTTCATAATTACATTTATTTCAAAGGTTTATTATTTTCAAGAACATATTCATTCGGTGGGAAAATGAAATATTGTATGAAAAGATATTAAAATGGCGGCGTTTATGTACAAAAGGCTTACTTTAAAAATAAGTTAAACATTATAATTATACCAAATATTCACCATGTTTTTCACTTAAACGCTAAGTTATACTTCAAAATATATTTTTTTTGTGTAAATACCTACTTCTAACTTTTAAACTAACAGATATTTGCGTGCAAAATGTACACTTTTTTGACAGATATGACTTGGAAAATTTTGTATGAAAAAAATAATTATTTAAATATTTTTAAAATTCAGCATTTTTATCGCATTCTTTTTAGCGTGACACTGCATCAGGTATACTGGTACATGTTCGCACTTAAATTAGATTTTTAGATGCTCTTGGTTTTTCAGAAGGCGTGAGACAAACACACACACACACACACACATACACACACACATACACTAACATTTTGATTGCTTTATTACTTTAGATATTTTAAATTGTCAATTTTTTATGTTACATAAAAAAGTCATTCACAGTCCAAGTTTAAAATTTTGTAAATACAGAGTTGTCGAAAGTCAAGTAGGTAAGTAGGTACCTACTAGAAATTCTGTAAAAAGTCGATCTTGTGGAAATCTATGAGATTTTTACACTTTTTCTTTAACTTCACCTGTCTGTCTGTACTGATTTTTTTTTATTGATTATTACTAACTTCCCGACCAATTAGAACTGTGAAATTTCCATAATTCGTGTAGGTATATCCGATGACAATGCATGATAAAATAATAAGAATGTTGTTCACAATTTCACACACAGATGGCTGTAGTAAAAATTCCTTATTTTCAAGCGAAAAGAATTTCAGTATTACAACATATAGAACTTTCAAAATTGAATTGATAGGCATCTCATTAAAAAGGCATAATTGGTGAACGTTGCGCAAGCGCATAAAGTGATCACGTAAACCAGCCGATGACAGGTCGTAAGCCCTGTAGGTGCCTTGATTTCCCGGTTCTCCTACAATAAATATTCCAACTTCGTCTCTATTGAGATAATTCAAAATCTGTTAAAAAATACCTTTGACTCCCGACAGGGAAAAAAATCCAATGTTTGCGCATATGCAATAATAAAAATATTCGATTATAAAACTGTTTGATATTATTTTGATGAAATTGAACATTTTCGCATTTCATATAAATCGACTAGGTTATATGTTAAAAACCACTTGATATCTGTCTACTGTATACCTTGTTTATTGTTTGTCCTGTGCGATTTTTTATTAAAAGAATGTTAGAAAAAAACGAATGGGTTGTAGCCAACGCTAAACTCCTCGCTAACAATTCATTCTATAAAGTATTCAAATATTGTATGGAATATACTCAGCATTCATATGAAATGAGTTTGTTTAATTATTTTTTTTATTTTATTATGAAAACTAGATAATTCTTCAATACCATTTTATAAAAGCGATTTGCCTTTTTACCAATTTGAAAATAAAAATATCAAATTTTTATTTTCCTGAGCTTGGGGTCACATAGAAATATTTGATAGTTAAAAAAATTGAGAAGCACTATTCAGATATCCTTCAAAATCTAATGGAGTCTAATCGAGTATTAGATGTACATATTCGCAAAATTCGAAAAGAATTGAATGAGTACTTTAGTCTATAATTGATAAAGTAAAATAAACACGTCGTACATAGCACATAGTAGGTAAAGTCTGATTTTTTTAAAGTGCCAATTCTATACATAAACAAAAAAAATGCATAGTATTTACGCATGTAAATGTATTAGTAAAATCGTGGTTGCTGATTGGTTTACACCATTTGGTATCCTTAACAACAAACATCAACAAACTCGACAGTACGTATCTATCTCTCGAAGTTCGCGCACGTTTGATTTTTTATGGTGACCATGTGTTCTTAATAAGGAATTGTTTTCATTGATGATTTTTTATTTCTAACTTATGTATTTTATTTTTAGTTTAATATCGATATATAATTATTATTATAAACATGTGTTATCACCGTCTTAGTAAAGAATAAGTGTCCATTATTTATTTGTATTAGTTAGATAGTTATATTATTTATGTATGTGTGTATTCCTCAATGAACTATTATGTAAATATTTTGTATAATATAATATAATATTTTGTAAAATAATATGTAACTGTTTATTATTATAACGATTAATTACTTCATAGTGTATTATTTATATATTCCTAATAATAAGTATCAAATAAATATTTTGTTTAAATATTACTTTCCCAGGAGATGCCCATTTACATTTGCAGAAAATACCTAATAATGTAGACCCATTAAAGCCGCATAGTACTGGGGGTAAGTATAGGTAAGTATAGATTTGAAAGTTTTGAAGATATATGCATGTGCAAGTTACAACCGTTTTATATCATGAAATGATAAAAAAAATCCCATAATATTTTTTTTCTTTTACACCATGGTCACCCTATAAGCTTTGGCACTTTTAAAAAAATCAGACTTTACATAGCACGCAGCGCATTGCACACACACAGATATATTGTGATAAAACTTTCAGAATATAATCTCAGCATGATACTAGTTGATAATCTGCAATAAAAAATACCGTTAAAAATTTCGAAATCATAACTCCCTTTGGGTTAGTGAGGAGTAAAAATTTAATCACTACAATATTTTAATTTAATGATACGTAGGCATTAGGCACACCTGTCTACTGTCTGGTCACATCTATGGTTTGTTTTTAGACTAATTTGTTCTTCAGGTAAATATTAATTAGAATAATATAATTTGATATAAGTAGGTATGTATATAAAAATGCACTAATGATAACTTTACGTGAGAAGAAATTACCTTAATGAATGTATTTAAAACAATGCATTGTGGATTCATTTCCATAACTTTTTTTAACACGTACATATATCGTTTCTTACTTTTCACAATCCTACTCAGTCCTCACTACCCCAAGGGAATATAGTGGAGACTAGTATCATGCTGAGATTGTATTCTGAAAATTTCATCACAATGTATCTTTGTGTGTGCTATGTACGGCGTGGTCATTATACTTTATCGATTATAGATTAAAGTACTCATTCGATTATTTTCAAATTTTGCAAATTTGTATCGAGGGAGATCGCGATCCACTTCCACGCCGGCGACGCTATAGAGCCCATTGGCCCTGTTCACCACCGGACGCAGCCGCAACATCGGACAAACACAAAATATCCACCATCCATCGGGTTCAACCACTGCCCCCGAGAATCCAACCTCACACGTCAGGGCCTCCTATTGGTCTCAAAATCGGCCGCTATGTTCACTCCGTTTCAAGTCGGAGGGCGCTTGTACCCCGACCCCTCGGTCCTCGTGTTGGCGTCCGAAG
The DNA here is from genome assembly GCA_963576475.1 of Molanna angustata. Classification (NCBI taxonomy): domain Eukaryota; kingdom Metazoa; phylum Arthropoda; class Insecta; order Trichoptera; family Molannidae; genus Molanna; species Molanna angustata. The sequence continues at coordinate 2,831,758 of OY754969.1, forward strand.
GTTCCGCGGGCTAACACCGGGGGCATCCGACGCAATCATCACCTGTCAGATTTGACGTCTAGTTGTCAACACAGGATGTCTGACCCGACGTCTGCGCCGGCGGTGTGCCCGAACCACACAACAACATTCGCCACAGTTGACGAGTAACTGCCGAGCGAGACTGAAGACGTTCGTCCTGCTCTTCTCTAAGTACAGAATTGACGAGGGCACAACAGCGTCGGCCGCCCACCCCCGCCTTTACTGCCTAGACCCTTAGAGCCTCAACCTAGGCCCAGATTTGTATATCTGATACTCACTTATACCCCATTAGATACTTACTTCCGTGTCCAAGATCATCAACCTATATTGTGTCCCTCCAGTTTTTTGCAGCCATAATAGCATTCTCATTCACTTGCCACAGATCCTCCTCAGAGCATTCTCATTCACTTGCCACAGATCCTCCTCAGAGCAACCTCATTCCATACACATGTTCTGCGTCTCCCCACATTCGCATGCTTATATCCTAGTCATCCTCTAGCATTCTCCATCTGTCAAGGTTTTTCCTTCCACCTTTCTACACCCGTCCTTAGTCTATTCATGGAGTTCCAGGTTGCATATGGTAGTCGGTGACCTGTTGGAAGTACCTCTGTTGGTTCATGGAAGTTTTCACTTACTAACCCTTCTTTCCACAGCTCGACTCTTCTCTTTTCGCTGGTTGAGGTTAGTGTGATTGTATTCCTGAGAAAACTGTTTCTAGACTTGAGTCTTGAGGGCGGGAGGATGTGACCATATAGCGGATGTCGAGAGTCATTCTGGTGTCTCATATTTTCCTCTTCAGAAGCTACGGCTCTTCTTATACGTGGTGGTGCAATTATATTATGAAGGATATCTGAAAAGTGCTTCTCATTTTTTTTAGCTATCAAATATTTCAATGTGACCCCAAGCTCAGGAAACTTACAATATGATTTTTTTAATCGAATATTTTTATTATTGCATATGCGAAAACATTGGATTTTTTTCCCTGTCGGGAGTCAAAGGTATTTTTTAACAGATTTTGAATTATCTCAATAGAGACGAAGTTGGAATATTTACTGTAGGAGAACCGGGAAATCAAGGCACCTACAGGGCTTACGACCTGTCATCGGCTGGTTTACATGATCACTTTATGCGCTTGCGCAACGTTCACCAATTATGCCTTTTTAATGAGATCCCTATCAATTCAATTTTGAAAGTTCTATATATTGTAATACTGAAATTCTTTTCGCTTGAAAATAAGGAAATTTTACTACAGCCATCTATGTGTGAAATTATGAACAACATTCTTATTATTTTTTATTTATTTTTGTTGTAACACCATCTATTGAGAGAATTGTTTTTTTTGTAAATAATGAGAGCAACAATTCTTGTACCTGAGGTGACAAATGCATTTTTCGCATAGAAGTCACCCCTGAATTGCGCCAGACTTATAAGGTCATTTTTGTCTTATTTACCTACTTGTACCGATTTGTAAGTAATCGAATATTTTTATTATTGCATATGCGCAAACATTGGATTTTTTTCCCTGTCGGGAGTCAAAGATTTTTTTATTTTCAAATTGATAAAAAGGCACATCTCTTTCATAAAATGGTATTGAGAATTATTAAGTTTTCATAATTAAAAAAATATTTAAATAAAAAAATATTTGACAAACTCATTTCATGAAAATGCTGAATATTTTCCATACAAAATTTGAATAATAATTGACGAAGTTTTTATTTTGTAGAATTCCATTATAAATTATATCTATAATTAAAATTAAAAAACTTTTTTTATTCTACATGAATTTAATTTATGCGATAGGCCTATTTCGCCTTGTTTGGGCAATAAGCTCGTAAATGCCCTAACAATGCGAAATATGCCTATCGCATAAATTGAATTCATGTAGAATCAAAAAAGTGTTTTACTTTTGATTATAGACATCAAAATTTGAATACTTTATAGAATGATTTGTTAGTGAGGAGTTTGGCGTTGGCCACAACCCACTCGTTCAATTATAATAACCGGTCAGTGTATCAGTGTTTTGTATGAGTCCTTGATCAACACTGTTAATGCATTTCCAATAACTATATCTTTCACCTGTTATCCTTGAATGCTTCTCAAATGTATTGAATAATATACCGCTTGTTAAAATTTCTTAAATCAAACAACATTGACGTATAACTTAATTATGAACTGTATGTACCTAACATATTTGTGTAATTAAAATAATTTCACTTTTTTCATTCCATCGTTTCTTCATTGCTTGATTATTGTTACTTGTTTATTTGTTTATTGACTGCATTCCTTTCAGTTTTACTTATTTTATATGATTTTGTTCTTTTTTCTTCTCATTGCTTGAATTGTTCACTTATTATCCGTATGGTGGTTTAATGATCTGTTATTGACCTATAATTTGTTTAATATTTTAATAAATAGTATGAATAATTTCACGTATTTTTTGTTGCTTTCGTTGTTTATCTGTTTATTAATTTATGGATTGCATTTTGTTCAATCATTTTTTTATGAATATTTAGATTAATTGTGTTTCTGTTTTTTGTTTACTCTATTTTCTTTTTTAGTAATCCAACTGTCGATTCGTTCATGAGAATTCAATTCTCTTAATGAATCGACATGTTCCCATACATGGATTTACTCAGAATTCGGAGTAGAACATTTTATGTGAGTTTTGTGTGTGTGTGTGTGTGTGTGAGGGTGTGTGTGTGTGTGTGTGTGTGTGTGTGTGTGTGTGTGTGTTGTGTGTGTGTCTGTATGTATGTCTGTGTGTCTGTCTGTCCCCCCCTTATAACTTTTGATCCGCTCAATTTACAGAGCCCAAAATTTCAGAATATATAAACAGTTATAGGCTTACAAAACTTTTATACTCAGAATTGTGAAATTTGTTTCAGTCAGGGGTTATCAACTTTTGAAATTTTGATTTATTTTTCCATATATCTCAGAAACCGTAAAAGCTAGAACGCTGAAAATTGGTATAAACATAGAAAAATACAAAATCTCAAATTATTTTTTTTTTTAATTCCAGGGTTTCTCAAACATTTTTTATTAAGAAAAATATTTTTTTTATGATAAATTTATAAGTTTAACTGCCTATATTTCAAATTTTTTTAAAAATATCGAAAAAAGCCGAAACACCCCAACAAGATAATTTAATTTACTATAAAAAATATTAACAATGTATTAGCACATCCCAAATTTTTTTTAACAATTTTTATAAAAAATGAATTTAGTGACGACATTGCTTCATACAATTTGTATGGCAGTCGCTTATACACAATATGTAAGAAGACTTAATAGTTTGATAGGTACTTAATATCCAAACATACATACAGAACCATCATGCTGTTTTCATATTCCGGGTAGGAAAAGAGGACTGACCTCCATACTGTCCTATCTTGACATACATACCAAAATATGTTAAAATTTTCAATAATTTGGATTTATGGGTTTATAGTTTGATTCTTATTCTTCAACTATACATACTATCGCTATCGACAGTTGGATCTCATGTGTTACTTGCAACTAGTTTAGTTATATATTAAGACAAATTTTACTTTGTTCGTTGCTGTTATTGTTTACTTATTAATTTCTTTACTCATTGCTTTCGTATTTGATTACTTTCTATTAAATTTCTTACTAAAAGTCTTTATTATTACTACTAAATTTTTTTTATTTCTATTTTTCAATATTACAAGCATGTTACTTGAAGTGGACATGAATGTTACTAAATTTGTGATAAAATTGTCCTTTATTAAAACAGGAATTATTCTTATTTAGTTAGACAAAGATTAACTGGAGGAACTCTATACATGGTACTTCCCAACAACTTTTTTTTAAGTTCAACAATTATTTCTATCCATTTATGTATTCTTAAACGGAGATTTTTTCTCCGTTTATAAAATGAACCCTATCCCTATGATTACCGTATAAAGCATAAAAATATTCATTTCATTCAGTTACCTACATGAAATCAATTAGTATTTTATTAAGACGACGAACATTCTTAAATTCCAAAATGGGACAAACTTTTGTTGAAAACTTGACAAATTACGTATCTACAATTTATGTAACATAGCAAATATGAAATTTTAGTTGTCGTAGATCAAAATAAAAAATAAAAACACAATACAATAAAGCATTAAATTTTATGCTTATATCCAGTTATTATTAATTTGATTGCATGTGTTTTAAAATGGTTTAGATTATTCGACCACAGACGCATTAATAACTTAATTACTGGCGGACTGCGCCGAGGGGATAATCCTATTAGAGGCGATATCGAGTTGAAAAATTTGCCAACAAATAAAATTAGCAACACTACCTACAAATGACAGAAATATTAAACCGATTTTTGAAAATTCTGTAACAAGTGCTGTAGGTATACCTAGTGCATTCCACTTAATAACTCATTTTGTGTTAGTTTGCAAAATTGACAATTTAACGCATTTTGTTCTACGGAGTTGCTAAAATTTTAAATATATTCCAACTGTCGATTTGTTCAAGATAATTTTATTCTCTTAACCTATCGACAAAGATTCAACCCAATATACGCGAGATTTGTATTCACGGTCTATATTTTTCACGGCTTTTTCAACTTTGAAATCAAAAACACCAACTTAGAGGCTTCGCAGCATATATGTTCTATTCACTACGGATTTACTCATTTTGTGTGTCTGTCCGTCCCCCCTTATAACTTTTGATCCGCTCAATTCACAGAGCCCAAAAATTCAGAATATATAAATAGTTATAGGCCTACAAAACTTTTTTACTCAAAATTTAGATTTTTTGTTTCAGTCAGGGGTTATCCAACTTTTGAATTTTTACTTTATTTTTCCATATATCTCAGAAACCATAAAAGCTAAAACGCTGAAAATTGGTATTCAAATAGAGAAATACAAAATCTCAAATTTGTTTTTTCAAAAAAAGTCCTGAGATTCTCAAACATTTTTCATTAAGAAAAATATTTTTTTATGATAAATTTATGCGTTTAACTGCCTATATTTCCAAAGTTTTTTTAAAATATCGAAAAAAGCTGAAACAACCCAACTAGATAATTTAATTTTCTATAAAAAATAAAAGCATTATAGAAGTATATCTCAATTATTTTTTAACAATTTTTATAAAAATTGAATTTAGTGACGACATCGCTTCATACAATTCGCTTCATACTATAACAGTCGCCTATACACAATATATAAGAAGACTTAATAGTTTGATTCTCAATCTCCAAACATACATACATACCATCTTGCTGTTTTGTCCTCAAACCTTATTTTAAATATTTCTAAAATTTCTGTAGGTAATTATTTTGCTAATATGGTGGACAATTGATATAGTTTAGAATGCCTTTTAGCGCTATTATAATGACAAACAAAGACTCCTTCATAAAGAAAAATAGATCACACCTAAATAAAATAGAGCAAATGATTAAACAATCAAAAAAGACAGAATATCGGTACTGACAACTATAAATCATTAATACAAATACTTGCGCAGGATGCAAGAATTATTGAATTTATTTTTGTATAGCAGACCCGCTGGCATTACCTAGGCATTTTCATTTATAACGCCTTAATAACTGCAATTGATATAATTGTTAAAACTAAAATTTGCATTTAAAAGGAGGCAATGATTTAAAATACAATATTTTTTAGCCTTTTAAGAAAACTAAATAGCGTGTGCACAATCATAGTCAGACACATCAAAATTTTAAAATTACAAATGCGATGAGCAAACAAAAGATGATATCCGATTTTATTATTTTATGGCGTTTTTCTTCATATTATAGGCATTTTTTCCTCAATCATAAATGAAATTTAATTTAATTTTCGTTTTGAAATTCAAAAAATTTCGACCCACCCTAATTATGTAAGTACTTTTGATGTTTTTAAAGACCTCTGAATATTTAGCGCCATATTCTATTTTTTGTACTCTGCATGTCTAATGTTTTTTTTTCAATTTTTTTTACTTTATCCTCATTCTTGTATCGTTTTTTAATTTGATGCGACCTCTCGTCTACCACAAGGAAACATCAAGCCAAGGTGTGGGGAAAAAAATGGGAGACAAATGAGGGCGACACTTAAAAATTGTTTTAGTACGGCGCTTTTTTATTTATAATATTCACAAATGGTCCATGGCAAAAAAAATAATGAAATAAAAACAACAGACAACAGACAACAAATAAAACAGAAACACGTGGCATCTACCGAAACGAACTGTCAAACACACGCGAACACACGAAAAGACGCCGACCAGAATATACCGCCCCAGGGTACAGCGACATCCTTCCTCCAGGCATGTCACTGTCTTCCACGTGGTGACTGTAGTTCGGCGGGGCCCAGCCTCTGCGTCAGGCTAGCAGGTCTTCCTCGTGTCCGGCGTGGTTTCTTCTTCTCCTCCTGATCTCCTCCTCCAGACCGTCACCCATGGCTGGCTCTGTGCCCCACGGCACGCTATGACGGCGCATCTCGACAGAGGTGGCATACCAGCTGGGGCCTCACCGGAGGCGAACCGACGCCCCAGACGACACGGATTGCCCCTCGTGGTCCAATCTGCGAGCCGCCGCGTTCCCTACGCGGTGGCCCCACACTGCGCTCTGCCTCCAACCTCCTGTCCTGTTGATGCCCTCATCTTGGTTCTGGGGCACCATCAGCGTCCATGCGCGTGACGGGTCCTGTCAAAAGGAGCTCCTGCGTCGTAGAAAATATGGCCGCCATCGGGAGCACATGTCGACCGATGACGGCGTCACACCAAACCGTCCGTCGTCCATCAGAGTTGAACGCCAAGAGAGCGCGTGCCATAGCGCGTGCTAGCTGCTAGCTGCAAGTTTCGTTGCTCGCCCGCAACGAGCGCTAGCTGCTTTTAGAAATGTTGCCGTGGAAAAAAAATTAAAAATATTGTTTTTCGGCAAAATTTATTCTCGGGCATTACAATTTGCTATGATAATTTTCTTTATCATGTAATATTCATTTTCCACTCAAATTACTTACTTGTGGTCAATACACATTTCACCGAGATCGGCGCCTTATTTTAAAATAATATAATATTACATGGAAAACATTTTCTCCTATGGCAATAAATCTAAAGAAAGTAAACGCCATAGAAAAAGATACATAACAAAGTTAAAAAAATATCTCTTTTCTATGGTTAAAACTTCAAAAACCTTCAAAAAATTGCAAGTCGTCTTTGTATTGTAGTAATTTTATAAATTTGTTAATTCAAGTAATGGCCTCAGCCATGGATATCGATGAAGAAGAAATTGAAATGCCATCTTCCAGTAGCGGCAAAGGCGAAAAGAAACGGTTTGAAGTGAAAAAGGTGCATAAAACTTACTTAACCTGTGACTGCATATTTCCTTGTTTTAAACGTCAACTCATACTATTTTCTCTTGTTTTAGTGGAATGCTGTCGCTCTGTGGGCATGGGGTGAGTTTTATTTCGACAATATCTTAAATGTGCTATCGTTGATAGATAGAATACCTTATTTGCTAAAAAAACATTTTATTTTCTTTCAGACATTGTTGTGGACAATTGTGCTATATGCAGAAATCATATAATGGACTTGTGTATTGAATGCCAAGCTAATCAAGCTTCAGCTACTAGTGAAGAATGCACTGTTGCTTGGGGAGTATGCAATGTACGATTCATTATTTTTAAAAGTAACATACCTAGTTTATATGCAATCAAAAAAGCTTTAGGTCAACATTTAATCTTATTTTTACAACTATATACATATCAAAGCATCCATATCATTGATACAAAATAATGTAGGGGCTTTGTGTTTTGAGATGAATATTTAGTGTCGGGTCATACGACTGATGAAATGCTAAATGAAAGATTGAGTATTTCATTTAGTCAATCTGTGTTTTCATAAATGTACTTGATTATTTATATGTTTTTTGTCTGTCTTGTTTGTAATCTGTGAGGACTCTGAGTGCTTTGTTTTGAGAGCCAATGGATGGATAAAACATATAAAGATCAAGGGTCAGTTGAATATTCTTTGTAACTTAATTTTGTCCTTAAGGTATTTTCTATCATCTGAAAGGAAAGTGTATTTTTTACTCCTATATATAATTATTATATGGAAGGAGTAAAAAATTATTTTACCTTGAAACCATGAAAAAATGTTGCAGAAGAAGAGACACTACTGAAGAGTTATCAATAGTTAAAAATAGTTACACTATATTGGTGCAGAATTGGTGCTGTGTATATTACAAATGTTAATTATTGTTTTTATATTTTTTTATTGAATATTGTTAGAAAGTCGATTTTCTAATAAATATATGATTTGTGCAAGGCGGCAATATGTTATTTCTGTATTGAAACAAGGCAATCCTCCTAGGTGCCACATTCTGTCTATAGATTTTTTAAATCTGTTTTAATACAGGTACAATTTTTTTTAAATTCTTATGTCCTTATACTATAGAAGAATGAAATTGGATGAGGCAGAGAGGGATTCAAACTCTTCACCACTATGCACACTCTGCCACCGACACATCTAAATATTTGTTTTAGACTTTTCATCAAGACTTGAAACAGAAATATAATGTTATATCAAATATCAATTTGTTGTTTTCTTACATTTCTTCAATAAGTTTTTGTTTTTACAGCATGCATTCCATTTCCACTGCATCTCACGGTGGCTAAAAACTAGACAAGTTTGTCCTTTGGATAACAGAGAATGGGAATTCCAAAAGTATGTATAATCTTACTGTAAATACCCAGAAATATTTTGACTTTTTTTATGATATGATAAACTCTGCTGTAAATTGATTACTGAATTGTTATACAGCCAAACACACATTGCTCAATTCTAAAGAACACGCAATAAACCCTATTGCGATCAAACCCCTTAAGTAAATGTTTGTTTGATAAAGAATTGTATAATAGTATAGAGTTATTCTTAATTTCTGCTGTGAACACTTTCAAAAATTGGACATACATTGGCTGGCGCCTATATTAAGGAATGCCTTGCCTGTGCTTTACACAATATGAAAAACACTCCCCTGAACTCGAAATATCATCGGTATAATACATGAGGTGCAAACATTAGACCTGCAAAGTGCAGACTTGCAAAAGTCGCGAATAGCTTTGTGGGACAGAGTATTAAGCTGTATAATAAACTGCCACCTCACAAAAGTGAAAGGCAATCGTGGTCTGGGTTCACAAATCCAGGCCCACGAGCACAGGCATCCAGAATATCTGTGTCCCATGGAAGTCACCTCCACGAAAATAACTCTTTTCGATGAAAAGTCAGGCCTAAGAGATGAGATGCAGATCTCCTTTGAAAGGGTAAATCTCTCTGTTCTCGTATCCATTAGGATATTCCAGCCATCTGACTTTCCAATTATTGATACTAATTTCTTTGTTGTAGTTCTAACTTTTTGTCCTGCTTTTACAAATGTTACAACCGACTGTTTCCATGTGGTTAATCCTTTGATTGCTCTTACCACTGCAAAGCTGAAAGCCTCTCTCTGAATTTAAAGCACCTTATTGTGTCTGTATGAGAACCTTCCCTCCTGTAATGCTACCCTGCAGCCGGCCAAGATATGCCAAGCCGTGGTTCATGCAGATGTCCCACAGAGGCAGCAACTGTCATTCCTAGCTATATTCTATTGGTCTGGGAGCGTACCCTGTATTGAGTTTAGATAGAACTTCAGCATCTCAGATAATCATCCATGTATGATCTGTTTCCATCCCAGTGGTGGAGGAATACAAAATTCCCCCAAGGACAACCAATCATAGTTTTGAGAGAGAGACGAAGAAGTATCTCGTCAAGAAATAACTGACGAATTGCTAAATAGAAGAGATTTCAATTAGCATGGATTATTTTCCTTTATTTTTTTATTTGTAATCAGTGACAACTCTGAGTGCTCTGTTTGGGAGCCTATGGAGGATAAACCAATACAAATGTAATAAAACATGAATGTTGTGAGTGAAAGGCATATTATAAATAATATGAAGATTAATTACCAAAGACAGTTTAGCTACATAGAAAGTATGAATGTTTGATAATAAAACTGAAAACATGACGTAAGAGGCTAAGGTTTAAATCATATTAAGACGAATTTTGAACAATTTATGTAATGAACTTAAATTTCCCAAAATATAGCTTAGAGAAGTCACAATTTTTCCTTATTCAGACTCAGTGATAGTGCATATACTGTCTATCAATGTATTAATTAATTGTGTGTTTACTAAAATCTTTTTTTTCAGATATGGGCACTAAATGACTTTGAATCTAGCTGTTACAATGGAATTGGACAAATCTCACTTTAATATATTTATGTCTTTTGTATCTCAAACCATTTTAAGTTGATATAATTCATTTTTTTTTTGCATTACAATTATAATACATTCTTAATTACATCATTAATAAAACACTTTTATACAGAAATTTCTTTTATTACAAATATGCAACAAGATTCTTAGAATACATAGCTAAATATATATCTAAGTTCCGAAATGAACACAGAAATAAGTTATACTGGATAATAAATCTCCCCTATGCACTATTTTTGTACACAATATACAAATATTCATTTCTATACTTTCATCTGAATACAACTGGATATTTACATGCACTGAAAGAATGAAATCACAATTATTTAATGATTAAATGATGAATATTTATTTAGATTCATTATTATCTGCTGAAAAAATGGTAAAAATGTCAAATCGTCGATGAGAATGTGAAAATATTTACATGTAGATCAATAACATCGTAATTTTTTTGCAAAAATATAAATTAATTTAATTTGCACATGTGATTATAATCTTTATTCATTTATGGTTTCAAATATAACAAACCGCGTGGTATTTTTTTAATAAATCTTTATCTTAGATACACTAATGACATTAACATATATTTTATGAAGATCTTTATTTTGTTTTCTATAGAACCAGCAGTAATGATTACGATCAATGGAGTATTCTATTTTGATGAGTCGCCAAATATTGCTCTGATGTCCAGTTTAGTTTGAATCTCTGAATATTAGAAAAAGAAATCTTTGTTGATCATATTACAAAACAAGTGGGTTGTGGCCAACCCTACACTCCTCACTACCATGTCACCACAAATTATTCAAATTTTTTATGGAATATTTTCAGCGAAATGAGTTTGTTAAATTATTATTTTTGATTTAAATACTTTATTATGAAAACTTGATAATTCTTCAATGCCATTTTATGAAAGTGATGTGCCTTTTTACCAATTTGAAGATAAAAATTTTAAGTTTTCTGAGCTTAGGTCACTTTGAAATATTTGATAGTTAAAAAAATTGAGAAGCACTATTCAGATATCCTTCAAAATCTAATGAGGTCTAAGCAAGTATTAGATATAAAAATTTGCATAATTTGAAAAGAATCGATTGAGTACTTTGGAACTCACAGATACATTGCAATGAAACTTTCAGAATAAAATCTCAGCAAAATACTAATTGATAATCTGCAAAAAAATAACCTTAAAAATTGTGAATTTATAACTACCCACTATATCCCTTTGGGGTAGTGCTTCATAATAAAAATCAAATATCTATTAGGAAGAAGTGTTGTGCAGAAGGTTGGTGTATATTTGTACAGAAAATTTAAGACATCAAATATTCTTGGTAAAATAAAAAAAAAATGGAGACGCCCTATAAGTACAGTGACCATACTTTACTTTTGATTGCTTCTCGGGCAACTAACATGTACTATGTTAGATATAAACTAGTTGCCACATTCTGGAGACTTATGTTATTTATCGTCTCACAGATCCAGACTGAAAACACAATTAAAAATGGTGCCTCAACCAGGAATCGAATTCAAAACCTTTGGTTTAGGAGTCAGATATCTAACCAACTGACATACTCTTTATTTAAGAGGGCAGTCCTTTATTTCACTGCTCCGTCTTCTACTGCTACTTTCATCATTTCGTCAGAAGTTTAAAAGGTATTTTTTTATTTTCTTCAATAATATGTCATATTTTCCTAAGAAAAATTGGTTACATCATCGACTAACGATTGCTTTTTACTTTGTGGTATCATTTTTTTTTTTTTTTTTGCTTTATATGGCAATTCACCCTATTTAGAGTGCTATATGCCTTGGATGAAAATAGATATAAAAATGGAGAGTTAGGAGCAGTTTTAGGAGAATATAAAAAGTTCAAGATTAAGTTACAGTTCGATGTTGTGAGATTTTAGAAATTTTAACAACAAGACATAAATTTTTGAATTATTAAGAGATAACAGGTAGGAGATATTAATTGGAGACGTATGAACAGTGTCGATAAAGAATTGATACAGACCACTGATATTAGACCGGTTATTGCAATTAAAAAACATATGGTCCAGAGTCTCCTCTAGACCACACTCACACATAGGGCTGCTAAATACATGAATTTTAAACAGGTGAGTAGCCACAATACAGTGACCAATTCTCATTCTTGTTAAACAGGAAATATCTCTTCTAGAAAATCCTCTTCCCTGAAACCAAGGTTTTGAGGGGATCGTGGGCTGGATTCCAGCGTAGAACGATCCTGTTCGAATACAAGTCACTGACAGGTGATCATTCCATCTACGCATCTTAATGTTTTGGAGGGAACAAACATAATCTAAAGTTGGGATCTGCAAATGGGATAGATTCATACCTGAAGAGGAATTTGATTTTGCTAATAAGTCAGCTGTTTCATTACCTTCGATGCCAAGGTGGCCAGGAATCCAGGCCAAGGATATGTCGTAATTATCAGATTTAAGTTTAAACAATTTGTATTTTATTGAACATAAAAGATAATCTAGAGGGTTAACAATGTTAGAAGAAATTTTTTGAAGTGCACTAAGAGAGTCTGATAAAATCACAGCATTAGATATTTTATATGATTCAATGTGGATCAAAGCCTGCTCAATGGCAAAACATTCGGCTGAGTAGATTGAAAATATTTTAGGGAGGGAGAAGGACGATTTAATGTTGAGTGCTGGAATATAGACCGAGGCACCGCAGGAGGTGTCAGGAATTTTCGAGCCATCTGTATATATTGTAAGAGAGCTGGGAAATTTTGTCAAAATAATTTCCTTAAATTTAGAGTTAATCTCAGCTAAACTACGATTGCTCCAATACTTGTCCATTCCAATAGATAGGATCACATTCGGACCAAAAGAAGAATCCAAAAGCGGAATATTGTAAACAGGAAGCGTTGACCCTTTATCTAAATTCATGTTGGAAATAGATAGTTGATAGGTTTGAAAACTTTTTAGAAGAAATGGAATTGATTTTGAGTTCCTATATCTAGTATTTTCATTTACTTTTAATAATCGATGAAGCTTTTCTATGATCGGATGATTAGAATAATAGAGTTTTGGAAATGAATTTGTCCGATAAAAATTGTCGTCTTATTATTAGTGGAGATTCCACGCATTCCACTTGAAGAGCATTGATAGGGGAACTCTTCATCGCTCCCAAAATAATTCTCAACGACTTGGATTGAATCACGTCAAGTTTTTTAGCCAGGTGTTTAGGCAATGGGTCAAAGAGGATTGATCCATAATCAAGGTGACTACGTACAAGTGCATTAAACATTATTCTAAGAGTAGATGGGTGGGCACCCCACCATACTCTAGCTACTGCTCTCATAATATTGAGACCTAATTCACATTTGGTCACAATTTTTTGAATGTGAGGTAACCAGGAAAGTTTGTGATCAAATATAATGCCGAGAAACTTATGTTGGGTGACAATTTCAAGAGGTTCATTTTCAAATTTAATTGATAAGGGGGGGATGGATCGCTTCCGAGAAAATATTAAAGCCTTGCTTTTGGTAGATGATAGTTTCAAGCCATTATTGACAAGCCAAGAATTCAAATATTGTAGAGCACTTGAGATATGATGAGCTGCTTGAGTTAAATTGTTAAGAATGATATAGATTATTATATCGTCAGCAAAATACAGCCTTTTTATAAACAGTGGAATTGAACTATCCATATCATAGGTATATATATTATACAAAATAGGGCTTATCACAGAACCTTGGGGCAGACCTCTCCATAATTTTCTTTTGAAAGTTTTAGAGGATGTTGAAATAATGATAGTTCTTTCAGTTAGGATATTAATAATAAATTGAACCATTTTAGGTGGAATATTTATATTCAATAGTTTGTTTTTCAAAACATAAATGAGAACATCATCATACGCCGATGAAATATCTAGAAATACTGCAAGAAGATTTTGTTTGGTGTCTTGAGAGATTCGGATATCAGTCGTCAGGATACTAAGACTATCCAAAGTAGATTTTTTCTTTCGGAAGCCAAATTGGTTTGGAGATAAGATTGTATGATGTTCTACATACCAGTCTATTCGCTTCTTAATCAAATGCTCAATTACTTTTAACAAACATGATGATAATGCAATAGGGCGGTATGATGATACTTCCGATGCACTTTTCCCCGGTTTAATGATAGGAATAATTCTTTGAGATTTCAAGGATTCTGGAATGAAACCGGTTTCAAACATAAAATTTATCAAGGAGAGGAAATATTCAGAAGCAGAGACAGAAAAAGCTCTTAAAAAACAAAATTGTACCTCATCAGGTCCTGGAGCTGAGTCCGGCAGAGAAGTAATTACAGATTTCAATTCATCTAATGTAAATGGAGAGTCTAACCAAGAGGAATGAGAAGTGAATTTGTCTTGTGTGGGAATATCATCTTTGGAAGGGGCTGTTTGGGGAGCTAATTTGTCAATAAATGCTGAAATGACTTCATCTGAAATTTTCCTAGCCCTAGGGGGGGAAAATACGGATCCAAACTTCCTGATGCTGGTCCATACGGATGACACCGGAGAGCAAGGCGATAAAGATTCACAGAAACTGCGCCAGCCTGTTCTTTTTTTCTTTTTGAGGATACGTTTAGCGTTCGCTTGAGCTTGTTTTGCTAAAAGATAGTTATCTAAAGTCAAATTTTTACGGTACGTATGAAAAGCTTTTTTACGAGCATGTACAGTTAGGGAGCATTCTGAGTCCCACCATGAAGCAGACTGAAATTGTTTTTTAGCTGGAGGTTTGTGTATCGGGATCGTTTTCTTAGCAGTTTCTAAGATAACACTAGAAAAATTTTCACACAAATAACTTAAATCTGAGGGAAATTTACTGGAATTGTCTAAATAATGATCCAATTCAGTGGAAAAGTTCTTTAGTGCGGAATTTTAATGCTGGAACAGAGGTTGAAGATTTATTTTTTGATAGTTTATTAAATTTAATAATAATCGGAAAGTGGTCACTGGAGCGAGGATCATTTAGTACAGTCCATGAAAGTTTTGAAGCTAACTCATTGGAACAAAGAGATAGGTCGATGGCACTCTTTCTTTGGTGAGGGGGGGTGATACGGTGTGGGGATTGAGGAGGCAAGCCCCTCTGGCTTGCCTATATAAATCCCCACCAACGACGAGCCAAGATAGTTCTCATTTAACATTCTCACTGGCCAGTCAATAAACACAATGTAACCCAATCAGCAGTTTCAATATCTTCCCACTATAGGTACCCACCATACTTCTATACAGTGGTGAAACCCGACGTGATATATACCTATAGTGGGAACAGTGTTGATGTTTGGAAATTTTGTAATATGAGCCTTCGTGACCCGTGGACTTGACAACGAATCCGTCCTACACATTCATCGCAGTGCAAGCTTGCAAAAATAAACATCAAGCGATAACACCGCTGTGAGAATTCAATACTGCTGACACCTACTTTGTTTTGACGTGAGAACTCATAATCTGAGAAGTGACTACTGCTCCATCGTGACGTCCACCACGCTACCAGCAACTCCCACCTGCGAACTTTTCTGCATCCCGTCAAGCTAAATCCGCTTGACCACGACAGCCCAAGCTGCTTGCTCTCGTCTCATCGCCACTACGACAAGCCCAAGCAGCTCGCTCTCGTCTCATCGTTTCCACGACAAGCCCAAGCTTCTCGCTCTCGTTTCATTGTCACTACGACAAACCCAAGCCACTCGCTCTCGTGTCATCGCCATCATGACAAGCACAAGTAGCTCGCTCTCGTCTCATTGCCACTACGAGAAACCTAAGCCGCTCGCTCTCGTGTCATCGCCATCATGACAAGCACAAGCCGCTCATCCGTGTCTCGTCGACATGACAAGCCGATACCGGTCATCCTTTTCATATCGACACGACAAGCCGAAACCATTCACCTCGCCTCATCGACAGGACAAGCTGCTTTAAGGAAATTTCTCTCAACCTTCGTGCTCCTGCCAGACATGGACTCATATCTTTGCTGACACACGTAAGAAATCTTACCGATTCACAACCATGATGGATGACCTAGTGCGCACTTTACAGCTCCTGCAAAAGGAAGTAAAGTCACTAACAAGCATCCTCATCAGGCTATACTGGAATACCATTCCAAAGCTGTAAATCACTTGACACGCCGTAAGCAACAAGCAAAATCAACAACACCATCTCGCTCATAGATTTCCTCTCCAACACCTTTTCCTCATCTGGAAGACGTCCTGCAACTACCAGTACGTTTTGCAATACAACCCACTCAAGAAGTCCAAGATCCAACGTAGGATCAAGCCAAAAGCAAAGTAGAGCACGACCAAGAAACAATTTCTCTGTCCGGCCTACACAAACACCGGAAGCCCAGGATTACGTATGCCAGTACCTACAGCTACTCGATCTCTGGAATTCAACATCCGGTCAAGTTAACATACTTTCGTTCAACAAGAACCAACAGCAACCAAATCAACATTTTCATCAAATCGTTCTACCGTTCTAGTGTCCTCTAAGTGTTTTCAAAAAAAAAAAATAAACTTCTATTGTAACAAAAAAACTTCAGTCGTGAATTTACGCAACCTCGTTTATATTATTCGTGTTATCTACAACATACTATACAGTGTCAAAATACTCCTGCTGCATATATAAACTTTTCAGTATCTACAATATCATACAAGCAAGATTTTTTATGTATTTCGTTAATTTCCATTATGCCAACTAATCATTCTCACACGGCTAAGTTCAGGTGTTTTTCCAAGGAACTGCAGACCTTGATTAATAACTGAACTTCAATCTCGGCAAATCTGATCAATTTGCTGACTAAAAAAATTAAACATAAAAAATCTCGTTTTCTTTGTACCATTTTAATTTATTTTTCTTTGTAATATGATACGCAGCGCCCAATGCTTAACAGCAATCCGAATGTTATATTTATTTATTTATTTATTTATTTAGGGACAAATACAGTCTTAAAATACTAAAATGGAATAATACACTATAAAATAAAAACAAACAGACCAATTACATATGTCCACAGATATTAAATATAAAACATTTCAAACATCATAAATTTAAATATAACTAAGATGTATGTTTGCCTGTGACGGGAAAGGAAAAGGATGGGAAAAAGATTATGACAGTTAAATTGTTATATTTTTGTTACAAACAACAACTCAAAATGTAAATAAAAGTATACAAAAGATAATATTAGAAAAAACAAAAATAACTAACAAAAAAAAAAAAAATTCAACATACGAGTTCATGCTATGCACTCGTATGTTTTTATCTATTTATAATATAGTCAAACAAGCAACACATAACATTATGCAATTTGAGACATTTCTTCATATCTTAATTAATAATATTTTTCCATTCAATGTACACATTGCACGATTCCAAGTTTCTCAAACTTTGAATATTTATTTTACATGTTTGATAATCTTTTATGTTCACACTGTTAAATCATACAATGTATTTTACTGTTTTTACAAATTATGTATGTCAAATTTAATTGTTATATGTAGCGTTATCACTTAGAGGGGAGCACTGTGGGGATTGAGGAGGCAAGCCCCTCTGGCTTGCCTATATAAATCCCCACCAACGACGAGCCAAGATAGTTCTCATTTAACATTCTCACTGGCCAGTCAATAAACACAATGTAACCCAATCAGCAGTTTCAATATCTTCCCACTATAGGTACCCACCATACTTCTATAACGGGTTGGAGAACCGTCATTAAGAAAACATAATTTGTTGACGTCTATGAATTCTATGACATTATTGCCAGACCTGTTATTAGTTTCACTACCCCATGAGAAGGAATGTGCATTAAAATCGCCTAAAATTAAATACGGGGGTGGAAGATTTGAAAGCAAGATAGACCAATCTTTTTCATAAAAGATTGATGTTGGAGGGATGTATAAAGAAATTACAGTGATATTGGAAATAATGGCTGAAACAATCTGACATTCACCGGGAGGACGATTAAATGATAATTGTTTGAAAGGGATAGAGTTATGAATAAGTAGCGCTGCGCCTCCCTTTCCATCCAAGCGATCATCTCTGATGCATTGATATCCGCGTACATGGACAAGGGCAGAAGGCTTGAGCCATGTTTCAGAAATTGCAGCTACGGAAATGGAGTGGCTTTCTAGTAGTTGGATAAGATCTGATTTATTTGGTGATAAGCTTCTAATGTTCCACTGTAGAATTCTGTTTATTTGGGGAGCCATGGTTAAGAAGAGAGATAAGGGGGGAAAGATAATCAGCAGCGTTGTTCGGTAAATTGTTGTTGTTGCATAAAACTGTTATAAGAAGTGAAATAAGTGTTTGTATAAAGGAGGAATTATCATTGTTCAAAATATTAGAAAGTAGGGTTGAAGTAGAAGGAGAAGAATGGCTATGATCATAATTTAGAGCACAACCGTTGGGTGACTGGCTTTTACTATTACCATTAGGATTAAGCACGAAGGAATTGTGTAAGTTTTTGTCGAAGGTTGAGTGAAAAGTTGGTTTAGGGTTGACTGGTTTGAAGATAGTTTTATGATAGGAAGTGGAAGCTGGTGGAGGAGATTGATAGGAGGTGGGAGTATTATTATTGTTGATTAGAGAAGGATTCGTAGATGCGATTTCAGCAAACGATTTTTTCACTGGAGGAAACAGTTTTGATGCCTGAAAGTATGATGTATTGTTGGTAGCCATAGATTCTTTAATATTTTTTTGTCTCATCAATTCCGGACAAAGTGAGCTAATTGCTTTATGGTTTCCTGTACAATTTATACATTTAGGATCATCAGGATTAGGACAATCTTCCGACGAATGGTCATCGCCACAGTTGAAGCAACGTTGCGGCGAACGACACATTGGCTTTGAGTGACCGAATCTACAGCAGTTGAAGCACTGTATAGTTGGGTACTTATAGATTTCGACAGGGATGGAATTGTAAAACAGATAAATATGAGATGGAAGAATTTGACCTGAAAAAGTTACAACTACTGACTGAGATGGTTTCCATGTAATGACATTATTTAAATTTTCTTTATAATTCAGACGCCTCACTTTTACAACACTTCCCGCTCCCAGTGAGACATTTAAGGCTTCCAATATTTCAAGCTCGGTAAGATCTGTAGAAATGCCTCTAACAAGGCCCATGCGGATTAAATTAAATGTAGGTATAAAAGCCTTGTACATGCCATTTGTAAGTTTTTCTATATTTAAGACAAAATCATTGGCGAATTTATAGCTTTTAAATTCTAAGCGTATTTTATGCCTTCCTTCTGATTTTATTGAGCCATTTATAATGCCGCGAATAAAATTGTTTCCAAAAACAAACTTTCCGAAATCTAAAGGGTTTATAATTTTTCCTTGTTCTATTCTCTGTACATATACTATAAAAGGAGCACTTGACTTTTCTGAGTAAAGAAGATGGGGTTCGATAGTAGGGAGCGAATTATGTATGGAATTATTTTGCAATGAAGTTGTGGGCGTATTTTGCTTTAAAAGTTTTGAATTTTGGTCTTTGTTAGAAAGAACTGTGCGAGATTTTCGTTTTCTATTTGATAGAACAAGAGAAATTTGGCTAGTATCCGATTCCGACAATCTATCAATGTCATCGATCGACAAATTATCGGACTCAGGCGGAGGATCTGGAGGTTTGGTTATTTCCTCCATCTTACAACATACACAATTAACTATTTGCAACAAAAAATATATAGTATAATACAACAAACAAGATATAAATTAAAATTAAGATAATCTATTGAGAAAAAATGAAACAAAAAATCTTAGCTGTCAGTTGAACAGGTAGGTAGATATTATTGTCGTCCGTATAGCACAGAAAACACAACCACTCACAAACACTACACGATTCGAACTCCTGGTATCATTTTGCAATTAATTAAATGAAATAAAACACAACTTTGTGTACACCACTACAATTTTTATTCAAATGAATAAAAATTCCTCTACATGTTACGAGAACAAAGTTCCCTTCCTCAGGAGGATACATAGTATACTTTGTCATTGCGCCTCTGTGGACGCACTGCCACAAACAAATCCATCTGATGAGCTCCATCCGCTGCCCCTGTATGGACGCAGCCTTTAAGCCTCGTTGTTGATTCATAATTAGTAATTTGTGATGTCTCCCTGAAAATTCTATACTCGTACAATACAGAAAGAAATTATTCATTTCGTAAGTCCTTTGGGTTCCTTAATATTTCATACATCATGCAAATATTTTCTATGTAATAATATGCATAAAATTTAATAAACATAGGTACTTGAATACTAAATAAATAAAATAATTTCCTACTAAAATAATGTAAGTGTATTTCCAAATATATGGTTGTTTGCCATGTATTATTGAAAATTGTTCTTATAGGCCCGGTATTACAGTCGGCCCTCAACTCATTGAGTTTGTTAAACTGAAGATTAATGTTAAGGGGAGATTTAATCCATTTCCGTATTACAGTGCAATATGACATGTCAGTTACTAAATCTTCAATTGTAGACATATTTTACTTTTTCTGTGGTTATTATCTGTCAAATTTTAAATAACCCCAAATAATACGAACTACAAAACGGAACGCTACGACTTGAAATACTATTGTTTTATTATCCAACATGGTAAATTTAATTTTTTTCACCAAAATAATGCTTTTAAATGCCCATGTTCGTTTCAATATGGCTGTCAGTTTGTTTTGTTGTGTGGCGCCACCATCGATACAACTAACGCCTCTAGTGATAGAACACTGAAACTACACTCGTTGCCTTACGCCTCTAGTGATAGAAACTGAAACTACACGCGTTGCCTAGCAAATGACAGTTGACTCACCGTTAAGTACTTAATCCGCCAGAAACGTTGAGTTAAATATTTGTCGTTTTAGTGACGTATTTGAAGGAAGATTAGGCCTAAACGGACACTGTAATACGCTATATTTTTGTAAAACTTGAGTTTAGCTATTAAACTGAGACTGTAATACCGGCCCATAGTTTCTTTAAATAAAAAATGTACACATTCAAACTAGGTTGAAGAGAGCAATATACGAATGACTAAATTTACTCTTAAATTACATTATAATTAACTATAGTAGCAAATGCATAGTAGCAACCATTTCTTGTCTTCAAATATTTAAATAAGCTTTATAAACTGAAAACACAATTGATTATTATAATATGTAAATATTAGTTAACAAAAAATATATTCTAATTACTTCAACTCACAACTTGGGGAATGATTTAAATTTATCTGATTTTATGTCGGTGTACCTATATTATATTTTATAAGAATGGTTTATTATTTAACATTATTTACTCCTTATGCCTGTAAAGCAGCGCTGGGCAAACTGCGGCCCGCCATGTGTTTCAATGCCACTCGCAAGGGATATGGATCATAAATTGGATGAGTTTATTTTATTCTAATAAAAAAACTTCAGCCATTTCTAAAACTTGAAATGTCTCACTTTGTGGATTATTTTTTATTTAATTTATTGAAAGAACATTGAAGAAGGAACCCACCCTTGAACTGGATATTTCAGGCGCATGGCGTCTCGTTACCCTGTCATCTTGGCAAATTGTTTTAAGGCAGGTGGGTTCAGAGTTTACCAGATTGGTTCCCTCTAACAAAATCCGCCATAAATTTACATAGAACAAAAGAAAACTGAAAATTTCTCACTGCACGAAATTTTACAGAAAATTTCTCGTAAAGCATTTTTTTTTTTATTTATTAAACCACAGGAAAATTTAATAATCTTCAATGCGCAACAATCTACTTTTTACATTTTATTTATTCTTACAAAACAAATTATACATAAAATAAAAATATATTTGTTTCTCCATATTTGTGAAATTTCACTATTCAGATTTTTAATGAAGTCTTGTGAGGGAAGTTACTATTTTACTTCTGGCTCTATTTATCAATAGTTTGCTCGCCCCTGCTCTTTGTAAGACCGAATGAAATGACTGTATGGTAATGTGTAGCTAAATCAAAAATCACTCCATAATTTTGATACTTAGAGCAGTGATTTATGCTCCTAATAACCATGTTTGCTAGTTTATATAAATTGTTAAGGTTTCATACCTACATGGGTTTATAACTTATAGTCGCATTAAACCAACAACATTAAATTTTTAACCATATATTTTATTTATAATTCAGTGCTGTCAATTTTTCCAAACACAGAATAAATACAAATTAATACAAAACATGAATTTCACAATTAAAATAGAATTACGTCAAATCCAAATCATATTGCACTGTAAAAAAATTATAAGAAATCAATAAAAAGGTACTCTTTAATTCAATTAATTTGTACACAAGTATTTAAAAGTAAAAACTGTCTTTAAGTCGGTAATACAAAAATAATTACACCAAAAATATTTTTTGAAATAAATGATTTCATATGTTTATTAATATACCAAGACATTAATAGTAAAAATATTTAATAATAATAAAAATGTTAAAGATACAAAGAGAATAATAAATAACATATATTTCAGAAGTCAGTCATGTTCCGCATCAAATAAAAAATTGATTTACAAATCCGAAAAAGATAATATTTATTGAATATATATATTTTACATCATATGCGATGACATTTTTCGCAAGTCCATTATTGTTCGACTAATTTTCGTAAAATAAAAATACATTTACATAATTTACAGCCATTTCAATATGTACACATTTAATCCTAATACTGAGTTCACTAAAAATAAATCCTTAAAAATTATCAACGCTTAGAATCATCAAAGCCATTTTTTCAAATTAATAAAATTAACAAATTTACAAAATGTCCGCTCGAACCTCCAACAGCACCCAACTCATTTAGTGATTCTAATGGAATAGATAATAAGCTTATTTTTAGTGAACCACATTTCAAAAAAGCAAAATTTGTTTCAATATAAAATATTTTTTTATTAAATATTTACAATTTCACATTGGAAATGTACAAATGGACGATTCCACAATGTTATTATTTAAAGATAAAGTATTTTTAAAGATCATAAAATATTTTTACAAAAATTGTGATTTGACAAAACTTCTTTTACAACTTTTATTATATTTCTAAATGTCTCAATAGAAACGAAAAAAATGAATACATTTTGCTTTGGAAAACCAAATAAAATTGTGTTACAAGATCAAAAAAAACTGCTACAGTTTACAATGTGAAAAAAAACATACCATTATTTTTATCAATTTAATGTCTATCAAATATAAAAGAATTTAAGGCTTTGAACAAAAGATTTATAAAATTAACTTATCTTCAAAGGAATAACTCATTAAAAATATTTGATCTTTAAACATTAATGTTATAATTTTCGCCAAACATCTAATACGAGCTTCCGGTTGCGCAGAGCGCAAATTTGTGTCTTTTTGCTTCGTTGGTTTACGTGTAAATCGCCACTCTTTTCGGTTAAAAGTTCAAGATGTTTGGCTACAACTATACTTGATTACGTTTAGTAACAATATATGAATTACATTTATCAGTATAACTCCCTCTGTATTATGCTTATAACAATTAAACTATGTGATATAAGAATACATAATAAGAATGATTTTTTAAAGATAATTTGTAATTTTATACCCGTTGTCCTATGTATATAAAATATTTAGGCAGTGATTTATCACAAAGTGAAACTGTATGTCAGCAAATATAAATTATATCATAATTGTACACTTTATTTGAAGAATCATTGAAATTATCAATAAAAATAATTAAACTATTGTGATTGGTGGAAAAGAAGAATTTCATATTTAAATATAATAAATAATTATATTTATGTACCAAGAAGTACATAGACAAATTTCATTTTATACATACAAATAAAAATAATTGTTTATGCCAACTGCGATACAATAATTATAACAAATTAAATGAATTTCATAAAAATAAATAATATTTATTCTACATTATACAAAATTATGTTCACAAATACACAAAAATAATATTTACTGAAAAATATTTTCATTTTATTTTAATTGGTTACATTGCCAGTTACAATTATTTAAAATTGATAATACAAACTCAAGAGATGTAACAATACTAAAGCGCACTTTTGACGAAAGAGGTTTTCAACGCTCAAAATAGCATCCAAAATACAAGTAACTCCAAACATCGCTGTACACAAGCCATATCTTCTCCTTTACTTTCAACGCAATCATGAAAAAAAGCAATGCCATTTTTATGAAAATTTTCAACATTTTATTTTTCGATTGTTCCGTGTTTTGTTCAACACTGTTTTATCTTTTTCTGGTTTTCCTCGTTTGACTACCGGTCATATCTCTTATCTTTGACTTTAATTGGACACAATTTGATTTTCTGTAGACCCTCACTTTTTTGTTGTTATTTTAAAACTTGGCTCTCTGGTCGAGAGATGCCAAACAAACAAAACATACCTACCTCAAAAGTCACACATCAAAGTCAACATAACACAAACAATAGCCACGTTGACTCGTCGGCAATGTATAATTTTAGAGATTTCATTTTTACGAAAAATGTTAAAAATAGAATATACATTCAATTTTTTTTCCCACCGCATTGAAAAACCCGTTGAAAACCTGAACCCAATTGAAAACCTCATCTAAAGCAGCCCATTCACGATCGTGCCATTCGGCGTCGTTCCATATGGACCGGCTCCATTTGGAGCATTGTAAAATTTTCATCACACTCACGGGTGCGTCATCGTGCCATCAAAATTAGTGTACACTAGCGGTCGGCGCTTTCACATTAATAAGTTCTATTTTTTTAAATTTTCAAGTAAAAATGAGTTATAATTCTGATGATGAGTTTTATACAACTGCTATTTAGTGGTTTGTTTATATATAAATAGAAAAAACAAAGAGAAAATGTTGTATTTTCGCATTCACGAGAGTGTCAAACAGCTCGGGACAATGTACCGCTGGTTTTCACACTCACGAGCATGCCGTGCCGACAGGGTGCGCCGCGCCGTTTTCGCGGTACTACAGAGTTTCAATCGTTTGGAATTCCATTTTGATGTGTCAGGCCAATTGGGCTGCGCGGGATTTGACATTCACGAGCGCATTTCGGAGTGATGGTAAACCATTTGGAATGGCACAATCGTGAATGGGGGCCTTTAAGTGCGCTTATAATAGTTTTATCAATACATCCAAATTGCCAAATAATGCAGTTTATTGAGAACTAATTGAGAGATATAAATACAGATAGGTGACATAAAAATATTTATGCAGCTTGTAATGACAATCTTACTGGATTCTTCTAAAGTTTGGATCTTGTTATACTCGGGGTAATATATTTTTACAATTTTGACTCACATGTTCCGTGATAATCATTGACAGCTAAACAATGGTGGAACAAATGCTATACTCCATTAAGCCTGCAAACGAAATGAAGAACAACATTTTTTCCCATGCTTAGCTGTCAATAATAATTAAGGAGCTTCATGAAAGTCTAAACGCCATCATAATCCAATGCCTTCTGGCAACAATAATGAGACAACTCATAAGTGGTCATTTTGAGAAAACTTATTAAAATTGCTTGCCAATTTATTATTAAGGAGTTTTTGGCCTACAAATAAGTTGTACTTGCTTCTCTGGGCTGGAAACACTGGTTAGTTGGAAGAAATTGCCATACGGCAATAAACCCGCAACTTGCGCGGGATGCAAGGAAGTGTTCATTATCTTATCTAATTTAAAAGACAAAATTGGTATTAAAGAAAACTTGACGGTAATTTGATGGTATAATTTAGTAGAATTACCAGTAGATATATTAAAAATAATTTTGAGTTGGACTGGTATTATTGAGTAAAAATGTATAAATCAATACTCGAGCAAAACCTAATATTAATATTTTTCTGCATTATATCATAAAAACTTGTTAAAATCAAAAGTTAGTGTGAAATTGACATTAATTTTAGTATAAGTAAATATTATTATTCAATTACTTTTAACCTCAAAGATTGCTTGGGTCCGAAGCTGATTTTAATCTTATTTTAATCAAGTTTATGAGTAAGCCTGCAGAACTTTTGCAGCTAGTAGGTTATGAATGTGAGACAAGTCACGAATGGTACATTGCTGCATGAGTAAAAAAATTTTTCACAAAAAATAATAGGCCAACTCAAAAAAGAATATGCATTCAAAACTGGGATAAATCAAATAAAGTATAATATTGGCAAAGTGTTCCCTTCCATTACTAGTCTTCTTCTTCTTCTTCTATTTAACTGAAAGGATTTGAGATGGCATGATGTGCCATTGCAATAATGAAACATATGCAGTCCCGTGGCAACTGTTGAAACTATAAATCTCCTTACTACAGAAATGTAAAACAAAAATTACAAAATTGGAGACATTATTGTTGCTATAAGGTGAATATGTTTCCCCGAGCACAGGTATTTATATTTTATATGGAGATTGAGCTACAGACTTATTTAGCTTGTATAAGCTGGTATTTGTAAAATAATTTTTAAAAGATTTCTTCATATTAATGATTCAGAATCATTCATTTAAATATGAATTATTTTATGATGGTGATGTATTTTACGCAGTACCAAAATAAAATTTACATTAGAAAAAAATTAATATACAAATTCTAAAAATAATGTGGAGAAGAAATATTATCAAACAATGTTTCGTAACAAAAAAATATCACGATTTAAAGTATTATAATTATAAAGTGTACACAACTGCTGATTGATCAAATTAAATAAATAAAATAAAAGTGGATACTTAAAAATATTTAAGTAATATTTTTGATATTGTTCCAACATGAAATATTTACATAGATTTAAGTGAACAATTATACAATAAAATGTCTGATTTTTAATAATACAACGCTATCTTTAAATGCAATTATCTAAAATCATTACAAACATAATATTTGAAGTATTAGGTGGTGATGTGGTAGATTATTTTCAAGTATCTATATGTTAAAAAAAATTGACAGACTTTTGGAGCACCATCCAAAAAAGTCCATTATACTTTTCAAATATTCATTGATTAAATATGTAACTAATCAGTTTTCATTGCTAAAAACATATTTGAAATAATTTGTTTACATTTATCATAAGGAAGAACCACAGTGGGGTAGAGAAATAATTTTTTCCCGTGCTGGGAATCAAAATCAGGACTCCAGCACAGAAGTAAAACGACTTACCACATTGCCACAGAGGTTGGTCATATTGAGAAATCACTAGAAATGACATAAATGAATATAAATTTGTTTTCGTTAAATTCTTATGTAGATTTTTTTTGTGATATTGACATGCAAGTTTCACAAGTAATTATACTCTTTATGCATTTCTATAATAAACTTTGTATCAAACAATTTCTCTTAGTATGCAACACGGCTAGTGGTGACTTTTTGAAACTGAAGTCAAATACAAAAACCCCACCATTGTTTCAAATGGACATCATAAAAAAATACAAATAAATAGTAACTAATGGATATTAAAAACCATGTTAAAAACGAAGGAAATTTTCTACTATAAATAAATATTTTAACTATGAACACAAATTTAAATTTAACGGCTATTTTGAAATGTGTTTTAGATCATTACAGTCAATTAATAAGATCACATTAGCGAGCAGACATTATTCATGAGTCGGGTGAAATGTCAGTTGGCACTAGCTGGGGGTATGTCGATGGTTCTGCTCTCATTACCAAATATTAGACGGATCTTCTTCATGGGAGGTAAGGGAATATCCGGAGGAGGAGGTCGAGGTCTCCTGTGTTTTGTTTTGTGTCTCTTGTGCCGCCGCGGACCATCCAAACCTTCCATTCTGAGCACTTCGTACTCTGGCTCGTACGAGTCCTCACTTAAACTAGTTCCCGATTCGATGAGCTCATCCAACATGGGGCTACGCTTCATTCGCAGCGTCAGCTTCAAGTGCCCTCGACCTGGGGGTGGTGTACAGGGACATCTGTCGGCCCCATTTTCAATACTTGGAGTTTTATTCTCCCACGACGAACTACTTTCACTCTTCACAGATTCGTTGCACTTGGAGACTTTTCTCAAGCACGGTTCGTCGGGATGATATTCTTCCACTTCGTTAAATTCATAAATGTCTTTCCTAATGCGATTATTTTCAGAATCCAAGTGAATATTATCTGTGGGTGCCGTGTGAACATCTAATGTAGATGCTCGTATCAATGGGGGCACTTCTGTTAATATTATGGTATCGTCCTCCTTAAAAGAACTAGTCCTTTCCTCTTTAATATTATTTAATTTCTCAGAACTCCCTGATTCAGACTTATTTTTTTTCTTAATTTTTTTCTTACGAATAGACTCTAATTTTACGCAAGAAGAGTCATTCTTTTCTTGAATATTTTTATCTAATTGATTATCTAAATGTTCCACACCATTATCTACATCACAAGATACAATTTCACAGGCGGGTTTACAATTGTCTAAAACGGAAACATTATTTATTTCACCACCTTCCTCTCCTGGGGAATCTTGTAAAATTTTTTGATTCCGAAGTACTATACCTCGGGTTGTTTCAGAACTGTCAGAACATGATGATGGTTTATCACATTCCACTTGATCATCATTGCAAGAGGTGATATTTTTATTACTAGAAACTGGAAGTTGCGGAGAAGCTGGTGATATTCTCGCTCTTCTTCTTTGTAATCTATTTGTTCTCTCACTAACTCCCATACTTTCTCCAACTTCTGCTGGTCCACCTTCTACTGCTCCACCACTAGCTGAAGAAACAGGAGATTCCCTTCCACTTGCTCCTTGCATCATTTTTTCTTTCAACGAATCATTTTCCACGTCCGCAAATTTGCATCCCTGAGCGATCAATAATTCAGCGTCATACTTGGTAAGTCCCTTTTGTTTAAGTTCTTTCATGCTCAGAGGACTGATAATTTTACTTTCTCGCTGTGCCTGATTACAATTGTTACTTTCTGGAAGGGAAGCTTTATCAAGTATATTATCTTTTTGAATCTTATTGGATTTAGTTCTATTTATTCTATTGTCTGTCTCTCTCAATCTATATCTAGTGGCTTGATCTTCAGTGTCAGATTTTTGTACTGCATATGCCCCAGTGCTTCGCCTTTCACAAGTCTCACATTCGCAATAGCAATTTCCATCACCAAAGAAATCTTCTCCATAAAAACAAGTAATTTCCTCACCGACCTTAATATCTCTCAATACTTTAACACAAGCTGTATCCCTTCCCGTGGCTACAAATTTACAATTGGCTCTACAATCATGGTTGATGTATGCGGCCGGTCCTAACCATAGCTGAGCGCAGTTCTTACGACAACTGTACATAACAGAAAAATCATTTTTTCCAGGATGCAGGAGTTGCGCCTCTTCCTCTTCAGTAAGCTCAGCGATACAACCAACCAGACATTCAATCTTTTCATTTTTTGACCATTTTTTTGTTGCCGATATTTTTGCACCCATCTGACCTTCCAAAGAATACCTAAAGCATGGTTGTATCGCAAATCCAGAATCCTTGTCGAAGACTCGCAGGTATCGATAAACCTGTAAAAAGAATTACATGAACTATAAATATATTTTATAAACATTTCTGCATCCAACAAATTTTCATCAAATGGTGGAAGCATAATATTTGTTAATTTATTTTTGACCATATAAATTAAATGCCTTTTTAAAAGTTCACACTTGTCAAGATAAAATGTATTCCAATTGTCGAAGAGAATTTATTTCTCTTAATAAATCAACAGCATTAACCTTAGTCCCGTGTGTGAGAGCATTTTGTATGGCGTAGTGGACTTATTGATAGTTTTTCCAACAGAAGTTAAAAAAGACGAACATTGAGGTTTCGTAGTACATATGTTATTTACATGGATGAAATTCAGATTAAATGTGTCTCTATGTGTGTTTCAGTTAGGGGTTATCAGCATTTGATTTTTTTATTATTATTTCCACGTATTGCAAAATCTATAAAAGTTAGAACTTTCAAAATTTCAATTTTATGGAAAAGAACAATTTCTCAAACCAGTTTTTATGAAAAAGTTCCAGAGTTTGGAAAAAAAATTTTATTAAGATTTTTTCTGTCTACATTTCCATTTTTTTTAAATGTCGAAAAACGCCAAAATATCCCAGCAAGATAATTTAATTGTCTACAAAAATATATGCATTGTAGCAGTACATCTTAAAATTTTTTTATTTCTTAAAATTTTCTTGTAAAAATTGAGTTTAGTGAATACGTGATTTCATACAATTTGTATGGCAGAATATCAATGGGAACTCTTATATTATGGAGAAGGTTCATACATACATATCTATTGAAATCCAGTACTGTCACACACATTTTGTAAAGAAAACAAAATATTTTTAAATATTCAATTATATGGATTTACATTAATATTTAAGGTACATTAATATTTGGTACGTATTATTCAATAATCCAATACTATCGCCATCGACAGTTGAATCTCATGTGTTACATGCAGTTACATTCAACTAGATTTAATATAAATCACATTATTATTTAAATCAATGTAATGGAGTAAGTTGAAATATGTAAATTAAAACTAATTTTATTGAGATACAAACAAAAATGTACTATTTATTTTCCTCTTTTTTTGTATTTGATAAATAATGTTTATTCATATAGCAAAGACTTCTATAGAATACTGCAACTTTAATTAAATAAGAAATTTGCACAAGAGCTCTGAGTACCTACATAATTTTTCACATAAAAATTCACCAATTTAAATATTTCTCACAAAACCTTGTAAATAAAAAAAAATTAAGTACGCATTTATTTACATTTGAATGATCTAACTTGCAAGTATTTAACAAAACAGATTTACATAATTGTAAATTTAATTGAATGTGAATATATTGAAAAGTTGATTTAGGAGTGTAAAAATGTGTAAAAAAACAGAATACATAATGCAAATATACTAGAGTCAATCGCAATAATAACAAACTAAACCGACCTAAACTATAAATATTGATGAAAATAAGTAATGTAGAAAAAACATGTCACTATTTTTGAAAAATTATTTTGGAGTTTCTATTCTTAAATTTAAGTAGGTTTAGCTGTAAAGAATATAAAAAAATCAGAGAATAACAGCTCTTGTGCATTTTTACTATTCAGTGTCAATAAAACAAATATTAAAAGAAAAATGTGACAGTTAAAACTTCAAAGGAAACATTCATAACAATACCCTTAGTTTTGATATACATCTTTTGAAAAATTACCTGAATTAAAAATGTAATGAAATAGGTACATACATGTTCTCTAAGTCTGGTCTGTTGCTGCTTATTCTTGTGTAAAGATCTCGGCATCCATTCACCGTTGAATATCTTCAAGTAAGTCTTCTCATAGGCTTGTGTCTGAATAAACTCATTGACAATGCCCTTAAGTTCCTCCTTGTTGGCTTTCAGAGGGCGATAGCGGATGTTCATCTTGTGAGTGGTAAAACCGAGGTGAGGATCCAGTACCAGAGACGTAGCCAAATCATCATTCTCAGAGAGCTCGCGGGGCGTCATCCCCGTTGGCTGCATCTTGTGGGATACTTGGCGCGGGAGGGCACCCGTCGAGCCCACAACCATCCTGATTCACTGCAAATAGTCACAAATAACACATAAACAATGCCGCCACAGACCATCACAAAGAAAACATCGCCTTCGGAGAAAAGCGTACCCGTTTTTTTTACGTTTTCACAATGTTTTTTTCTTAATGCTGGATGAAAATAAATGGATACACGTTTGAATCAAAATATGGGGTAAATTTGTCAGTAGATTTCGATTTTAATTGAATATGTCTAGGGAAAAGGTTGTAAAAATGGCTGCCAATAAAAATCGCCATTGTCAGACACGTCAAAACTAGATGAATTTATAACGAATATCTGATAATACAATTATATCAAGATCGTATTGAAATTGAAATACAATAAAAATCATTACCACTAGACCATCGACGATCTTCCAAACACAGCTCATAACTAAAATCCAGATAACACTAAATATAACAGACGCTTCTACTTGGCTTAGTGGAGCCTCGCGGCGCGTAGCGATGTTTTCGTTTATCCATTTAAGTCAATTTCGAAACGTCAATATTAAATCTGAATTATACAAATATTACGAACATAAAACAACGGATTGATGCGAATTTCGGAGGCTTTTTATCAATTAGTGCAACATAGTCAACTATCGGCACACGGCTTAACATAATACTATTTTCAATTGCATGGTAGTTCTAAAATATATGTAGAAATGTAACGACGAAAAAATGAACGCCGTTATGAAAACTACCGATTATATTAAACGTCTTCGAAAACTTATACTTTAAATAAAAATGTTTCCGAAAAATGACAATTGTAACATGCCACTAGTAATTAAAAACACAGGTGATAGGTACTTTACGATACAATAGGTACTGTCAAAAAACAAGCTCATCTGTTTTTTTTTTTATCATACAAAATGTGGAAGCAATTTTTCATGAAAAATATTTTTATACATCCATTAGACTCATTTAATTAGTATTTATTACATGTGTGACATTTAAATAAAATAGGCTAGAATCTCATCATTATACCTAATATCATTTCACATTTGTACCTATTACCAATACCTATACATTTATATAAAACTAAAAACATAATATAAAACAAGAAAACTCAAAACGCTACGAAATCACGTTTGTTTCGCGCAATTTGCGATACTAATGCAACCTAACGATAAAAAAATTAAATAATTACCTTTATTTTTTCGAGCAGAAATCTACTATTCATAAAATCATCAATTTCCAGTCTATTTCATTTCTCAATATTCTCAATAATTTAAATTCAAATATCCATGCATTATCAATGTCATATTATTATTTCATTATTTGTTATCAATGTACTACCATATAATTGCATATAATATGTGCCTCCTTTGAATTTTGTATAATATTTCTTTCTTCAAAAATGAATAAGAATTTTGAAATTCTTTTATAAGAAAATGAGGAAAATATGGGAAAATATATAATTTTAAATCGTTGGGACAGTACTACTGCGGTTGACATGACATGTCTCCTTGAACTCGAATCTGTCAATTGCAGGGCCTCCAAGCCCCAAACAAATAATTCTCACCATGTACATATGGGTATATAGAGATAGATATATATCTATGTCTCTCTTTTCCAATTTTAGTTCCCCACGTAAATTGTTGGTGGCGTCGAACCTATAGGAGGTGGCGCCGAATCTGGTGGTGGCGCGCGCTACCACCGTGAAACTAATAGTAAAAAATATTTTCGCCTGTTTTTTTATGTTATTATTATTTTCTGAAGTATGGTATGTAAAAACATATTTTTAAGTTTCGTATTAATTTTTAAATAAATTAATCAATATTTATATATTTTTTTAATACAAAAAAAACATAAAATTAATAAGTTACATTACAATTTTACTAATGAACTATGGGAACAAATTTCATCATATGGCAATGTTTCAACATTTTCAAAGTAGCGTCTAGTCCCAGCTCTTATTTTCTGCATTATTAGGATAGGTTTGTTTGTTTATAATAATAAGTGAGCGAGTTGCTTTATTAATGGAATTATATATTATTATAAATTAAATTTACATTTTTTATTTAATTTTTCGCATTTAATATAAAATTCCACAGCTCATTTGACTCCATAATACGAGATCTCAACCAATCAGAGAGCCAACCGGAAACCGGAAACAAAATGTCGATTGTACTACGCTAGTCATTTTCAACGGCATAAAAAATCGCCATATTTGTTCGATTTTTGTGTCGTGTTTGTCATTCGTTGCCGTTGTCGAAGTTCTAAATGTTTTATAAAATGGAAAACAAGAAAAAGTCCCATCGCTAATGTAGTGTCGGTTCGTATAAATCGACGGATTTAATACAGAAACAATTCTGTTTCGCGATCGATGGATTTCGTTGTGCGGAAATGATATACTGCGTCACGTTGAAACAATGACTTTTTTGTTGTTTTTCTCCAAGGAATTTTATCAATAACAGCATTTCCGTAAGTACATTATGTTTTCTATCAAACAGTGCAAGTATATTGGTCTTGAATGCGTCATTTTTTAAGGTTAATGTATTAAAAAAAATTGCGTTGGATGTATATCATTTTGGTCAATACAAAGTAATTTTTGTTTTCTATTAAACAATACAAGTATATCGCTCTTGACTGGGTCATTTTTTAAGCTAAACAAGTTGCGTTGTTATGTTTTATTTTGGTGATTTGTGTTTTTGCGTTGATATTTATTTTGTACTTTTACAGATCATACGAGTTGCATGATTGCAAAACACATAAAAAAACAACGCATCGGTTTCCATTGAAGCATAAACACGTGTTTGAGGAATGGAAAATAGAATCCTTTAACCCAAAATTCCTTGGATTAGATGACAAAGAAATCTACAATAAGTTTGAAGTTTAAGACGCAAATCTCTCAGCAGGATTACCAGGTAAAATTGCTACCTTTTATTGTGTTATTTAGATTGTGGCATCACCAATGTCAAATACCTCTTTCTGAATACGATTTAAAGAAAGTTGCATTATAATTAATATATCTGATATAAATAGTTTTGTTTAGTGATTTTATTTATTGTTTGATATATTTTGGTTTGGATACATATATAAATCTTGTGCTATATAAAATACGCATTTTCATGGAAACTACGAAATACTATGAAAATATTGTATATAGATGTATTGATGTGTGTGAAATATTCCACCTCGGTACAGACAAAGCCTAGTGAGGTGGATATATAATACATACATACCATCACGGCATGTCCCTCACGGGGTAGGCAGAGAGAACCGAACGCCACATTTTTCTATCTTGACACACATTCATCGCCTCAACATTCATACATCGTCTTATACATGTTCGTCTGTTGTTCACGCTTTTTACATTTCCATCTTTCAGAATATCGTTTACATAGTCGTGCCATCCTTGGGCGCCCCCGACCTCTTATTCCGTTCCTGTCAACTTTGTATATTTTCTTTGTCAGGAGTTCTTCCCATGTGGCCAAACCATCAATGTGTTAAATTTCATTCTGTTAATTGCATATCTCTCCTTGTATCTTACATTCTCTCCTTGTATCTTCATTCCGAACTCTGTCATACATCGTTCTGTTACAAATTCTTCTAAGCGATCTCATTTCAACTACATTTATTCTGCTTTCGTGCGACTTCTGCCATGTCCAGGTCTCACTTGCATATGTCAGGGTTGGCACTACGATTGCGTTATGAATGGCAACTTTAGCATCTCTTGATATGTTGTGATCATTCATAACTGGTCTAAGTGCTCCATTCACTCTGTTTCCTGCCATAACTCTTCTTTTTATATCCTTATCAGGCCGTCCATTCCGTTGGAACATACTACCCAGATAGACATACTCGTCGACTTGTTCAAGCCATTCACTCTACTTTTATTCGACACATTGTTCTGCTTTCACTCTTTTCAAAGACCGTTACCTTTGATTTGCTGGCATTCATTCTTAGTCCGTTTTCTATGCATCCTTCATATACCATACTTACAAGATACTGTAACTCTTCCATACTTACAGTACTTTGTCGTCTGCATACATGGGATCACGTACTATTACAGTACTCCGTTTGAGACCCTTACTTTCATACTTAAGGGCTCTTATGCAGAAATCAATGTAGAGATTAATCAATGTAGCCAAGGGGACATTGATTGGGATTGAGGGACATGGGCCCTGAGTCAAATTGAAAACGCTGTTCGTTATCGCCAAG
Source organism: Molanna angustata (assembly GCA_963576475.1). Classification (NCBI taxonomy): domain Eukaryota; kingdom Metazoa; phylum Arthropoda; class Insecta; order Trichoptera; family Molannidae; genus Molanna; species Molanna angustata. Next base: position 2,867,704 of record OY754969.1, read on the forward strand.
CGCTATTTTTTTTTTGTATGTGATTTGACGTTTGTTGTAGAAATATTTTCTACAATAACAAACAACAAACGTCAAATCCCATACAAAAAAAATTAGCGCTTGGCGAAAACGAACAGCGTTTTCAATTTGACTTGGGGGCATTATATTGTAATTTTTATTAATAAATAAATACAAATACAAAATATTTTTTTTTTTTAATTTGCAGGATTCAATAAGGAACCGACCAGGGAAAATGCTTTTTTCTACCCTCAAAAAACCACAGGAACATTTTTAAACATTTTAAGTGAGTACCTACTTATATCCTTTTACATAATCATTCCCTTATAGGTTTTGGAATCTCATGACACGACACGCTACCCGTGAGGTCCTGGTATTTAGAATATGACTAGTTTTCTTTACTGTATATTTTTCTTTTATCCTACACAAGAAATTTTATCTTCCACGATATTTCAACTCTTACAAGCGTAGGGGTCCATCAAGCTGATCACTTGAAGTCCTTTTTGGATCAAAAAGGACATAGTCGTAATGAATGTGTACCTAATATACATTTGAATAACTAGAATAGGTTTTATTCAATACAAATATCTATATAGACAGAGTAGTACCTATATAAGTAAGTAACTAAGGAGAAAATATTTTTATTTTTCAGATTGTTCAGCCACTTCTACATCTGGTGGTAAATTTGCAGAAACATCTTTCGCTACATGTAAATTTGTAGAGCCAGAACCTTTGTGTTTTACGAACCCAATAGGTATGTTTACAATTATTTACATAATATTTATTTATTCGGGACAATATTGATTTAACATGGCTTATTAAACTCTTGGAAAAATACTATATGAATCTGGGCCCCTTGAGCTACGTTACAAATAATAACATTTCGGTCATGAGAAATGCCTGTTTGTTGATTTGTTTTTGTAAGGAATTTTATATTGTTTAATGTCACGGTGTAATATAGATGGGTGGTGGTAATGCGGTTAGCACTCTGGTTTAGTAATCCAGTGGTCGCGAGTTCAAATCCTTTCACAACCGATTTCGTTCACCTATAGCACAAACAAAAATAATATAACTTTCCACAACGTTGAATATGGAACTATAAACTAATTAAATTTAATACTCAAATCAACAATGATATCAATATACTTATTATGAAGTATGAAAGCTGCGAACAAAGATTTAAAAACTATGTAGTATCGTAATGTGTCTAATATTTTTGGAAAAAAAAAAAACAAAATAACTATGTAAAACCGAAATGTCAAATATTTGGCATGGTATAATTGTAAACTGCTAGCCCTAGAACTGGGATACCTAGTTGGGCAGCAGTAATCTTCATAATAGTCTTTGTGACAAAGGGGTTAAAAATTAAATAAATAAAATAAAATATGTACACATGCACATTTACGCACGCACTCATGGATACAGATTTGGCAAGCTACTAATGACTATCACAAGATTTATTTTTCGAAGAGAGCATCAATCAACAACAAAATCTGCAACTTCTACACTTCATTTCAAGCATCATTGAACTATCTTGGTACATTGAGGACATCTAAGTTGGATCAAATTCATACTTCAATTCAGAGTTACTCAGTTGTCTTCTTGTATTTATTGTATCTCCTACAATGTATTTTAGGAAACATACTTTTCTTATAATGAGGAGTGATTTTTAATCTGTGATCCCTTTTATAATTTTATATTGTAAATTTGTATTAATTGTATCTCCTACAATGTATTTTAGGATACCTACTTTTATTATAATGACGTCATTTTTAATCTGTGATCCCTTTTGTATATTTATATTGTCCTCCTAAATATTTTTTTGTAACACAAACTTAATTTTTTTTTATCAATTACAGATGTATCGGGATGTGGAGGATTACTTCGTGGTATCGTCATGACAGACTGGAGGGGGACCTATGTAGCGGAACATTCCTACGATGTCGAATATGCTGCTATAACGAATATACTGCAACATCTCTTATATTAATAGTGTGTACAATGTACAAATGTTTCATTATTTTTGATTATTATATGCAACTAGATATATCATTGGTAGCATATTATTTAATACTTTGAATCATTTAGTTAATTTTAATTTTATTGACTGCCCCACAGAGCTAACGTAGAATATGATATTTATAAATGCATCGTACATTTGCTGTTGTATCAATATGTTAAAATTTGTAATAACTTAATAATAGACGAGGACGATCTTAATGAAAGGAGCGATTCTTTACAGAAGGAATGCTAAAGTACTTTAAATTGTATTAACGAATATACTGCAACACCTCTTATATTAATAGAGTGTACAATGTATAAATGTTTCATTATTTTTGATTATTATATGCAACTAGATATATCATTGGTAGCATATTATTTAATACTTTGAATCATTTAGTTAATTTTATTGACTGCCCCACAGAGCTAACGTAGAATATGATATTTATAAATGCATCGTACATTTGCTGTTGTATCAATATGTTAAAATTTTTAATAACTTAATAATAGACGAGGACGATCTTAATGAAAGGAGCGATTCTTTACAGAAGGAATGCTAAAGTACTTTAAATTGTATTAACGAATATACTGCAACACCTCTTATATTAATAGAGTGTACAATGTATAAATGTTTCATTATTTTTGATTATTATATGCAACTAGATATATCATTGGTAGCATATTATTTAATACTTTGAATCATTTAGTTAATTTTATTGACTGCCCCACAGAGCTAACGTAGAATATGATATTTATAAATGCATCGTACATTTGCTGTTGTATCAATATGTTAAAATTTGTAATAACTTAATAATAGACGAGGACGATCTTAATGAAAGGAGCGATTCTTTACAGAAGGAATGCTAAAGTACTTTAAATTGTATTAACGAATATACTGCAACACCTATTATATTAATAGTGTGTACAATGTATAAATGTTTCATTATTTTTGATTATTATATGCAACTAGATATATCATTGGTAGCATATTATTTAATACTTTGAATCATTTAGTTAATTTTATTGACTGCCCCACAGAGCTAACGTAGAATATGATATTTATAAATGCATCGTACATTTGCTGTTGTATCAATATGTTAAAATTTGTAATAACTTAATAATAGACGAGGACGATCTTAATGAAAGGAGCGATTCTTTACAGAAGGAATGCTAAAGTACTTTAAATTGTATTAACGAATATACTGCAACACCTCTTATATTAATAGAGTGTACAATGTATAAATGTTTCATTATTTTTGATTATTATATGCAACTAGATATATCATTGGTAGCATATTATTTAATACTTTGAATCATTTAGTTAATTTTATTGACTGCCCCACAGAGCTAACGTAGAATATGATATTTATAAATGCATCGTACATTTGCTGTTGTATCAATATGTTAAAATTTGTAATAACTTAATAATAGACGAGGACGATCTTAATGAAAGGAGCGATTCTTTACAGAAGGAATGCTAAAGTACTTTAAATTGTATTAACGAATATACTGCAACACCTATTATATTAATAGTGTGTACAATGTATAAATGATTCATTATTTTTGATTATTATATGCAACTAGATTTAACATTGTTAGCATATTATTTCAACATTTGAATCATTATTTTAATTTCATTGCCTGCCCCATAGAACTAACGTAGAATATGATATTTATAAATTTATCGTACATTTGCTGTTGTATCAATATGTTAAAATTTGTAATAACTTAATAATAGACGAGGACGATCTTAATGAAAGGAGCGATTCTTTACAGAAGGAATGCTAAAGTACTTTAAATTGTATTAACGAATATACTGCAACACCTCTTATATTAATAGAGTGTACAATGTATAAATGTTTCATTATTTTTGATTATTATTTGCAACTAGATATATCATTGGTAGCATATTATTTAATACTTTGAATCATTTAGTTAATTTTATTGACTGCCCCACAGAGCTAACGTAGAATATGATATTTATAAATGCATCGTACATTTGCTGTTGTATCAATATGTTAAAATTTTTAATAACTTAATAATAGACGAGGACGATCTTAATGAAAGGAGCGATTCTTTACAGAAGGAATGCTAAAGTACTTTAAATTGTATTAACGAATATACTGCAACACCTCTTATATTAATAGAGTGTACAATGTATAAATTTTTCATTATTTTTGATTATTATATGCAACTAGATATATCATTGGTAGCATATTATTTAATACTTTGAATCATTTAGTTAATTTTATTGACTGCCCCACAGAGCTAACGTAGAATATGATATTTATAAATGCATCGTACATTTGCTGTTGTATCAATATGTTAAAATTTGTAATAACTTAATAATAGACGAGGACGATCTTAATGAAAGGAGCGATTCTTTACAGAAGGAATGCTAAAGTACTTTAAATTGTATTAACGAATATACTGCAACACCTATTATATTAATAGTGTGTACAATGTATAAATGATTCATTATTTTTGATTATTATATGCAACTAGATTTAACATTGTTAGCATATTATTTCAACATTTGAATCATTATTTTAATTTCATTGCCTGCCCCATAGAACTAACGTAGAATATGATATTTATAAATTTATCGTACATTTGCTGTTGTATCAATATGTTAAAATTTGTAATAACTTAATAATAGACGAGGACGATCTTAATGAAAGGAGCGATTCTTTACAGAAGGAATGCTAAAGTACTTTAAATTGTATTAACGAATATACTGCAACACCTCTTATATTAATAGAGTGTACAATGTATAAATGTTTCATTATTTTTGATTATTATATGCAACTAGATATATCATTGGTAGCATATTATTTAATACTTTGAATCATTTAGTTAATTTTATTGACTGCCCCACAGAGCTAACGTAGAATATGATATTTATAAATGCATCGTACATTTGCTGTTGTATCAATATGTTAAAATTTGTAATAACTTAATAATAGACGAGGACGATCTTAATGAAAGGAGCGATTCTTTACAGAAGGAATGCTAAAGTACTTTAAATTGTATTAACGAATATACTGCAACACCTCTTATATTAATAGAGTGTACAATGTATAAATGTTTCATTATTTTTGATTATTATATGCAACTAGATATATCATTGGTAGCATATTATTTAATACTTTGAATCATTTAGTTAATTTTATTGACTGCCCCACAGAACTAACGTAGAATATGATATTTATAAATTTATCGTACATTTGCTGTTGTATCAATATGTTAAAATTTGTAATAACTTAATAATAGACGAGGACGATCTTAATGAAAGGAGCGATTCTTTACAGAAGGAATGCTAAAGTACTTTAAATTGTATTAACGAATATACTGCAACACCTCTTATATTAATAGAGTGTACAATGTATAAATGTTTCATTATTTTTGATTATTATATGCAACTAGATATATCATTGGTAGCATATTATTTAATACTTTGAATCATTTAGTTAATTTTATTGACTGCCCCACAGAACTAACGTAGAATATGATATTTATAAATTTATCGTACATTTGCTGTTGTATCAATATGTTAAAATTTGTAATAACTTAATAATAGACGAGGACGATCTTAATGAAAGGAGCGATTCTTTACAGAAGGAATGCTAAAGTACTTTAAATTGTATTAACGAATATACTGCAACACCTCTTATATTAATAGAGTGTACAATGTATAAATGTTTCATTATTTTTGATTATTATATGCAACTAGATATATCATTGGTAGCATATTATTTAATACTTTGAATCATTTAGTTAATTTTATTGACTGCCCCACAGAACTAACGTAGAATATGATATTTATAAATTTATCGTACATTTGCTGTTGTATCAACCCTCCCAACGCTACGTAGTGCGCTTCTTCGGAAGAGTAAAATGAACCCAATTACTAATAGCTGGTGTCCCCTACGTAGACATGTTAAAAAAAAATAAAATATGTTTAATTGATTGGCTTGATTTTAATATCATTAATTATTGATAGGGTCTTAAATTAAAGATTTTTCGAAAAATGGTCAACGTCAAGAAATTACTCTCTTAGTCATGAGTCAGTAACTTTGAGACATAGTTGAAATCATACTCCACGTAGAGTAGATAGTTTCAGATTCAAGTAAACATCCTCTGACGTATAATCTACATAATTGCAATGTTTTTTTTTTTTATCCGATTTTTAGTGAATTGTATTATATTATGTATGGAAGGCTTGGCCATATTGAGCTACCTTCCTTTATTTTTTAATGGATATTGTGGATAAGTAAAGATGCTGTTATTTGAATAAAGCAAATCATTTTTGATTATCCTTCAATCGACCGAACGGTAGCGACTGACGGAACGGAAGCGATTCAATAATTAATGATATTGAAATCTAGCCAATCAATTATACATATTTTCTTTTTTTGCATTTTCACTTACACAAGTTATTATAGTATTCTTATTTTTGTGTATTTTGTAATATGTATATTGTTTTTATTACCAATAAAAAATTAAAAATTAACAATGTTTTTTTTTAACCTAAATTTTATGTGTTTTCATTACTCCTTTGTGTATTGTTCCTCATAATGCTTGAATAACATAAAAAATATATGAGGAACAATATATTCAAGCAATATGAGGAACAATACTCAAAGGAGTAATGAAATACCTACAACAAATAAATAAATAAAATATTTGAATATCCCGCCCGCACGATTGGCCACGCCTCCTCGATCTTTCTACCTATTGCAATAGATGGCGACACTCGTATCGTTTTCATCATTTCATGCGACGCGGCCAATCAATGTACGATAGCTTGTTTTCTATAGTTAGTGTGTTCTATGGTCAATTTCGTAATGGTAAGCTCATCGCATGCTGATCACTGATTACACTCATTCATCCATGTGGTTTGATTTTGATGTGGTATATAACTTAGTTGAAGTTTCGATTCAGAATTTTCTCAATCTCAATGATCTCATTATTCTCATTTCACCGGCAGACAGCGATAAAGCAAAACCTGTGTTTCTCCTTTGAAAGTACTTATGTTGACTTATGTTTTGTGACTATATAGTGCACTGCATAATACAATACAAGCATAATAAAATCCTCTTTTAGTTTACATTTTCTACAAATGATTTTGTAATTATTTCGTTGATAGTGAATGCTGTTTTCAAAAGAAAAAAATCTGAAATAAACTGGATAATTTAAGTAAGTTATAAAATATTTCAATTATAGGTGTAATATTTACCGAATTCTGCATTTGTTTTTGAAAACAATTTGTATTACACCTAGTATTATATTTTATTAGACCTTTTCGTATGTAATATTGCTATGCTAGTATTTGTATTTCAGGTTTTTATTTATTTTATGATGTATTCATATTTTTGTCACATTTGTTTACATAACCTCTTTATATATTATTTGCGAGATCTACTTTATTTATATGCTAATAAATACTACTTTATGAATTGATCGTTCAGGAATAAATTTAAATTACATGACATTCTTGTACATAATAGCTATTCAGAATAAAATTATTTAATTAAACTAGTTATGTACTTACTCATTTCCACTTATAATCGCCTATGTGAAAGGTATCCTTGAAATTCATATAGGTATTATGTTTTCCGTGTATAAATAATTAATGTTGCAAATATTCCTAATAAACATTCCTAAGCTTCAAACATATGGCTGAAAATAGTTAAATGTTGTATAAAAAAAGTTAGTTTTCTATTTTATACCTATAATGAAACAAGATTGTTTAGAGGTGCAACTTATCTTCTTCGACAAATGATCATCTTATGTTGCATTGAATATTTTATCTCTTATTTTTGTTTTAGATTTTATCTTGAATAAATAATCAAAGCCAAGATGTCTCACGGCAATTCTGAAACGAAGCAAAGCTTCAAGAGCGGCATCATTGATTTTACAGCTGGTTCACTAGGTGAGATATTACATTTAAATATTATTTTTTTATAACCTCTCTTCTCATCATTGTGTAATTTCAGATATTTATGTCAAATCATAGAAAAATGATCAATATTGTATTTGAATGTTTGAAAACAAAACTTTGTATAGGTCAATTTAAATCTTGTTTATTTGTCTTTTTGTATATTTAAGTGATTTGGTTTTTACCTCTAATATATGGAATTTTTTATTCAATACCTTTTTTCATCCAGGAAAATATCATATGCTACTAGATCAAATAAATAAGAATGGTGAAAATCAGACATTTTGTAGTTTTAAACTTCTGTAACTATACTGTGATAAATTCCTCTACAGATTTTAATTTTCTACATACAGATATGCCAGTCTATACCGGGGGGGAAAAAATGTTTTACTACACGAAAGCCTTCAGCAAATTGACTAGGGCCCGGTTGCATCAAAAAAGTTAAACGAAAGTTTATAGTTAAAGTTACAAAAAAGTTACTTTTTTGTCAAATTGAGTTGCATCGCATTTTTGTTAACTTAAACTTAATCAAAAAGTTACTAAAATTTAAACCCCCAGACATGAGAGTTTAAGATTAAGTTAAAGTTAATTTTTGACATTACTCTCAGAGAACACATGATTTCTCTTTAGTTTCCCTATCGTAGAAAATACTTATGACAATTGTTTATTTTGTGATGTTGTTTTTTTTCGTGTGAATCGTTGAAATATAGTGATAATTTTTTTATGGGGATTCGGATTCATCTGATGACGATTTATCATGAATACATACCATGTTAACTACGTGAAAGGCGAAATTATTCAGACAAAAGACAAATTTTTGGTTTTGGGATGATGATGATGAATTTATCGCCCGATTCAGAATGTCCAAAAACAGGGTTCATCAATTAGTGGAACTCTCATTGTTTTTTCACACTTTGAAAATGGTCACTGGATGACCGAAACTAGTCAGTGTCATTAAATTAGTAGAACTGAAAACTTTGGTTTTATTTTAGCATTCCAAATTTATTTATTATTTTCATTAGAGAGGACATTGCACCACCATCTAACATTATTTCTTTTTTTCTTTCTACCAACGACTTAAAGGGATACTTCGTCGGCGGTAAATTTTGCTGACCGATCTCTGAAAACATCAATTCAATAAATACCACAAAATAAAACCATGCCAATAATATTGTTATGTAAATAAAATTTTAATTAATATATATTATTTTGAATTTGAATCCATGCCGATAATCAGACAGCAAATAAACAAATAATGACCGTAACGCGCACTGAGCGGTAACAAATAAAACGAGGTTATAAATATTATGACAGACGCCAATATCTAGCATGGACAAAATGGTATGGCAATATGACAAAAATAATTCCCGGTGTATTTCAGTTCATTATTACGGAATTTGACCATTGTTGCGTTTGTATCCCCATTAACTATAACTTAACTTTTTTTTTGTCGGTGCAACTCATATTTCATTTAAAGTCGACGTAACTTTTGTTAGACCATAAACGGAGTTTAAAATTCTAACTATAAACTTTATTTTTATGCAACCGGGCCTAACTTTTTAATTTTATTGTTTTTTTGTTTATTTTTACTCATTTTTTTATTCAGTAATGATAAAGATGCCTTTATCTGTTCTGACCCCCACAATAAAAATTTTTTTGGTCTTCTTAACTAAATGGTATAAGTATATTTTTTACAGGTGGAGTGGCATTAGTTTATGTTGGCCAACCATTGGATACTGTAAAAGTAAAGATGCAAACTTTTCCTCATATGTATTCTGGAATGATTAATTGCATCAAATCCACATTGAAGAATGACGGTTTTGTGCGTGGTCTATATGCGGGGACTACGCCCGCCATCGCTGCCAATGTCGCAGAAAACTCTGTGCTTTTTGCAGCCTACGGAGTCTGCCAAAAACTTGTCATGTCGATGACTGGTACGCAGGTAATTAATTTGTTTTACACAGTGCCACGCCAGTTCTGAACACCTAAGCATCCTTCGCAACTCCTTTTTCCCCTGGTGCTCCATTCAAAGTCGCCTTCGGGATATCTCCATAGCCCATTCTTAGTACATGTCCGACCCGCCTAAGTCTCACAATCATTATCTCTCTGAAGAGGATGGGATCTTTGTAAAGATATAGAGTTCCTAGTTGAATCTGGTATGCCTCTCAACACTGTCGCATCACCTTCCTTTCGACCTCATTGATTTTCCTGCATTCCAATCCATACATGTAATGGTTAAATAAGAGTTTTATATAGCAGGACCTTGGTTTTTCTAGTAAGGTGATGAGATTTCATGTATCTCTGCAACCAAAGGTTTGCAGCTACTACTCTTCATTTGATTTCAGTGGAGACACTATTATCATTAGTCGTCATGGTGCCAAGATACACAAACTCACTGACAGTTTCAATGGAGTATTCACCAATTTGTATATTTGGGGGTTTCCGACGCCCATCTATTGGCATGTATTTTGTCTTTGCTTCGTTGACTACTAGTCGCATGTATTTTGCTGACTTAGCCGGGGCTCTAAAGGCAGACAACCATTTTTAATTGTTTTTTCCATAATTTGCCTCAGTGAGAAAATATGGTCAGTGGTTGATTTTGTCTGGGCAGTGTTGAACCCTGTTTGGTATTTTCCAATTATACCATCTGAATATTTCAGTTATCTGCACACTATGTTTCACCTATGCGATGTTCGGTATGGTGATACTCTTGTAATTTGCAGTTCATCGGATCTCCTTGCTTGTGCAGGGGACTGCTCCATTCATTCGGCAATACTTCGGAGCTCCATATTCTATGAATAATAATTTTATATTATTGTTTTTTGATGGGTCGGTGGCAGAGCGGTTAGCGCGCTGGGCTAGTAATCCAGTGGTCGCGAGTTCGAATCCTGCCTCGACCGATTTCGTTCACCTATAGCACAAGCATTTATTTGCTTAGTTTAGGGAACGTAGGAAGATGTATATGTACTTGTTTAACAAGGACATATTCATTTTTTATAAAAAAAAAAATATTATTTAAGAAAGACCAAAAAGAAGCTTTTATGTTAATGTGACGATGTTCATTGATAACATTTTGATAATAGAAAAAACATTATCCTATATTTTTATTCGGATTCGTGCTGATAAATTATTACAATCTTTTTGATTAATATTATTTTTTTAGATTTATGTATTTAAACACATTGAATGTTTTCAAACTAGATAATACTCGTCTTCTTACGCGCCATATATAATTTGAATGATGCAATTTGTTACAAAATACTTGATTCAGTTAATCATTTCAAAACAATTGATAATAGTATATTGTACAATGATGATTTCTCATTTTACGCTTGTGTTTATTTGAATTTAATCAAATTGATAATATTTTATAGTCTGAAAGTAAAAATACATTATCAAAAAAATTAAACAAACGTGCTCTTATAGATTGGGGCAGGTTGGAGATGAAATTCATTCTGTGTTCCTAACAGGGTAGGCAGAGAGAACCAAGGGCCATGCACCTCTTATCTTTTTTTTTTTTTAACATGTCCACGTAGGAGACACCAGCTATTAGGATTTGGGTCCATTTTACTCTTCCAAATAATGGCACTACGTAGCGTTGGGAGGGGTTTGCAATATAGAAAAGAGTTTATTAATTCGGATTTTAAAAAAGACCCGGGTTGTACGAAGGTGGAAACACAGAATTCGGAAGATCGTTCAACAGTCGGGCTGCTGTATTAATAAAGGAGTTTGAGAATCGACTTGTTCGTATACATATGTTGAAGGTCCACTGTGAATGGGTGCTGCGATTGAGTAAAGCGAGTGACTCTGTTGCGAGTAGGTGGAGGAGGGACCAAAAATGCAAGTTCTTCTGAGCAATTCCCGTGGTAGTATCTATAGAATAAACTTAAAATACCTACTCTGCGTCTGTGTTCTAGTGATTGCAATCCATCAGTCAGTGATGGATCATCAATCAAACGTATAGCACGCCTTTGGACAGCGTCGAGGGTATTCAGTAGGTATTGGGGGGCGCCACTCCAGAGGTGACTACCATATTCGATAATTGGACGTATTTGCGCTTTGTAGAGTATACAGATCTGGGTCTTAGTAAAATATCTACGTGCTCTATATAGTACGCTCAATTTTTTGGAGGCGAGTTTCACCTTAGCTTCGATGGAGCCCTTGTAGTGTAATTGGTTCGTTATAGATACTCCAAGCAGGTCGATAGAGCTGCTGTTAGGTAGGGTGCTTCCGTTTAAAGATACTTGCAATTCATTGGGGTTTCTCTTGGCAGAAATTAGAGAGGCTTGGGTTTTTGAGACGTTAAATGAAACAAGATTACTTTCACCCTACAGGTATTGATCTTTACAATAATTCATTGCTTCCGTTATATTCAGGCATTGTCTGATACAAGCTCACCTATTGTTATAGAGAAATAAATTTAAATTAATTTCTTAAACTAATATGTATTGGTTCTCTGAGCTGGAAACACTGGTAAGTTGGAAGAAATTGCCACATGGCAATAAACTCGCCACTTGGGCAGGGTGCAAGGAAGTGTTCATTATTATTATTATTGCAAAAATGCTGATCTCAGTTATGATCCGGTAATTTCCTTCAGAACAGAGCGTACTCAGTGTGAGGCTGTGTGTTTGTGTGGTTGTGTGTAGTTGTTTGAAGTGGTACATGTAAAAATTTTCTGACTATTGGTGTGAAATTCCCCGATAATATAATGACAAGCGTGGGAAATCCTAATTCAGTCATCAAATAGCTATTTATCATTAAGTGTTCTAATTGAATATTTAATGATCGTGAGAATAACAATTTGTTAGGATTTTTATTATATAATTCAGATTTCATACTGTCAATCAATATTTATATTTACTAATTATATATTTAGATGAAATATAACTTCATTAATGAGTATAATCATTATAACATCATATTTACCTATACTAATTACTGATAATAGATGTAGGTAGGTACATATTTTTTTACTTAATTCTGACCGCCATAGAATAGTAGCAAGCCATTTACTACTATTGAGGATCCTAGGCTCAATTTTCAACAAAATATCTATTTATTTTTATTTTTTTTATTTATTTTATATATATAGAAATAAAATATAACAATTTACAATACTTATAATAGCATACACAAAAAATATTTTATTCATATTACCCCCCAAAAAGAGCTTATACTCGTGGTTTGGGGGGGATTCCTATATAAACTAAAAATTAATCTTCATTATCATAATTCATCAAAAACCAATAATATATACAATATCAAAAGAAAAAAAACATGCAATTAAAATACATTAAATATGATTAAATGATAATATATTTCATCCATTAAATTTATTGAATGATGATTAAATTGACTATGATTAAATTTATTGAATGATGATAATATATTTCATCCATTTCATCTTTATTTCACAAAATAAAACTCTTATTACAAATGTTAGCACTGTAACATTTACAAATATTACAATATATATAATTAATAAATGATCATTGAATTCTACTCAAACTAATCTTTGTAGTACCAGTGAACTCCTAAAGGGCTGAACCGATTTTGATGAATTTTTTGTGTGTGTTTGTGTGAGTCCCTGAATGGTTTAGATTCATGAAATGGAATTTTTAACATTAATATAATAAAAGGAAAATAAAAAATATGATTTTTTAAAACTATAAATTTTAATAGGTGGCGCTAATGTCGTATTGGCAATGTTAAGTTTTTTCTGTCTGACAACACTAAGAAATCTGTCACATCGTAGTTTGGCTTTTTTTTTGGCATTTAAACTTAGATTATATATGATAAAGATACCTAGTCAGCGCAATGAATGTATGCCAACTAAAACTACGCTGAAACAGACGAATTTCACCCGCCCGGCCGTATACGTACACCTACCGATACGCACACCTACATAATACGTATCTACTGCCTCACACACACACACACGTGTAAAAAAAACTTGGCATACATTTGAATTCAAAATTTGTACTACACGCGGTTTCTGTACATTATAATTCTATGCATTTAAAGTTCTTTTCTGCTCTGTTTCTGTATTATTCATATTTCAACTATATACATGTGCATGGAATTTTAATTTTTGTTCACTGTTTCATTAATATTCATATTTCAATTAGTTCGTTTTCATGTCCAGACCATATGTATGTGCTGTATTGTAATTATATACGAAATGACATTCAATCTAACCTCAAAGAGTTTAGCGGCTCATCGAACAAGAAAATGTAAGTTTGCTCAGCGAATAATAACATCCATATGATTCAAATATATATATATATATATATATATTTTTTTTTAATAAGGCACAGCCACCAATAGAGGCGGATTTGATTCAAATATATGTTACGTATATTTTATTGTTTCACAAATAGTTCAGGCAGGACAACGTCTGTCGGGTCCGCTAGTAACATACTAAAATGAAAAATATTATCAGCTTCCTAAATATTTCATGCAACTATTTGTTTTCTTTTCTAGAAAATAAGTGATCTCTCAGCGACAGAGAATGCAACTGCCGGCTTCCTGGCGGCTTTCTTCAGCTCCTTCACACTTTGCCCGACAGAATTGGTCAAGTGTCAATTACAAGCTATGCGTGAAGTTTCCATTAGCAACGGTGAAACTGTAAGTTTATATAATCCTAGATGTGTTTAGTGATTGTACTATCGGAAGTTTCTTTTTGGCCGTTCTGAAACTTTGATGTGTATTTACCACTCAACTATCGGATGGCGGGTCGGTGGCATAGTGGCTAGTGTGCAGAATTAATAATCCAGAGGATGCAGGTTGGAATCTTACTTCAGCTGATTTCATTCGCCAGCACAAGCATGTATGCTTAATTTAGAGAATGTACATATGAGGATGTACATATTATTTTTTTCTTGTTCAGAGAAATTCATTCTTCGAAAAAAATTATAGACACAAACATTTGTGGTTAATGTTTTATTTATTAATGCTGTTTGTTTTTTCGTATTCAACTGTGTATTTATTTTCATCTTGTTCTTAATTATGTCTGTATTTATACAAATCCAATTAATATAGGTAAAACACTTTAAATTCTACATTTTTATCAATTTCGTCAATAGCTGTTTCATCTTACTATCAATAAAGTTAATGAAAATGTAGATTTTAAAAATGGTGTTTGTACTTACATTATATTTATTTATAATAGAATTCTTTCAAATACATAATCATGAAATAAGATGTTCAAAAAAGATTTCAGGAATATTTATTAGATAAAGATGATTTATGAAGGTTTGAGATAATGCTGAGGTGGGGAAGTCTGATTGTAAATGACTTAGTTCCTTGTAATTATCATATTTTATACTCATTTGAGATGGATATTATTGTTTTGCTAAGTTTTTATATGTACATACCTTGTCACCTTATCTATAAAACAACATCACAAAAAAGGTCAACTAGAAATATTATGTATTCTTTAAAACATTAAATAAAAAAGTCTCTTATCAATTTGTATCGTATCATATAATATTATTTTACCATGTATTTAACATTCCTAGATTAATAATATTCATATTGTTTCGATAATAGTAAAACTTTATTTTATTTCAATGAGACAAAATAAAACAGTAGTTTAGGAAATAACTAACTGTACGTATTTGCATAGACCATTTCAAATATGATACTACTAAAATGAAACAGTAAGATAAGACTATTTGAAATAAATAGTTTGCTCTCTATACAATAAAACAAAAATAGATTATATCTGGGTAAACAAAAGGTTTATCCAGATATGATCTATTTTAAGCTTAATTACATACTTATCATATCCAAAGCACCATCATATATAGTCCCACAATATTTTAAGGTTAAAATATATACATATAATTATTTTATTAATGAGCATAAAACCTGTATTGTGTCACATAGTGTCTAGGGCCTGAATGCATAGTCCCACCTAAATACTAAATTCTAATTGCTAACGGCATTTTCATTGCACAGTCGCCCTGTCAAAAAATAAGGTTGATCATGAAGAACTTTACGAGTGGTTTAATACTAAAATACAATATTTTTTCGATTGAAGATGATTTTAACAACATTGTTGAATATGTATTTGGTAACTTTATCAAATTGAATCCCACACAGAGTATTTAGTTATCTATATGACATGCTGAAAATTCACTGGAATTTATGACAAAAAACAGTTTTATATGTCAGTAACAACCCATTGAATACATTCTTTCTCAATACACAACAATGTGAAGTGCTACGCCATCGACCTTAAAGATGTTTGGCATAGAATTAAGTAAAATCTCTGCAATACAATTAACTTAAGAATACTTTATACTATTAACCCTTAGAATGCGTTAAGCAAAAAATATATTATTCTATAAAATTCCTTTTAATGTTTTTTTAAATAGTTGCCACGTTATATTTTGGAGGGAAGGGGGGGCTCAAAAAATTTGATTAAAAAATTTTTTAATGTTTTTTTCGCATCCAAAGGTAACGTTTTTTACAAGGCATGGACTATAGTCGATTTACGCGTCGAAAGGGGAAAAAAATTTGGGTGACTTTAGTCGATTTACGCGTTTAAAGGGTTAAAAGCAAGGTTAAAAGTTACCTAAGACTGTGCATTCAAGTCAATGATGTCACGACAAGCAAAGCAGGGAAAAAAAATAGGAGATATCCATCATAATAACTGTCTCAACAATAAAGCAGTTTCCAGCAAGTAACTTGAGGATTTCATTGTAGAGGGGGGCCGGTTTGAACATATACCAACCAAGTTTGCACTTTGCGTAGCCCCTGTGATTTCTCAAGTTATTTGGCAATACCAATGCTTTAAAAGAATTAGATATTATATCAATTAAGAGGGTGACTGATGCCAACGTACCTATTTTTTCATATTGAATTTGCATCATTACTACAAAACGAATCATTTTGAAAGAAATAACCTAGTTAGTTTGGATATTAATAAAGAAAAATATACCTTAACTTTTTAATTATTTTCTGTATATATTACTGAAGGAAAATAATAAGCATACCCCGATTTTTGACATTTATCTTAAATTTTTAAAAAACAATAAGGTATTAGAGCATTATATTTTTTTTATAAATTAAAGAAGATTAAAATATCTGGAAAAATACGATGTTATGTTGCATTAATGCATCAGGTTAAGTTAATAAACCAAAAAAACTTTTATTTTGCAATGGCGCTGAATGGAAAATAAACGTTTTTTAGGTTTATTTACTAAACCTCAAGCATTAATGCAACGTCACATCATATTTTTCTAGATATTTTTGTCTTCTTTAATTTAAAAATAATTTGTTGTACTACGCCTTATATTTTATTAAAAATATAAGATAAACGTTGAAAATTGGGGTATGCCATTATATTTCTACAAGAATTTATACAGAACATTATCAAAAAGTAAAGATATATTTTTCTTTATTAATGCCCAAACTATCTAAATTATTTTTTTCAAAACGATTTGATAAGAAATAATGATGGTATATCAAATTGAAAAATAGGTACGTTGGCAGCAGTCCCCCCCTTAAGTTACTTACTATGGTCATATTTTTATTGTAATAAATTAATATAAATTATCCATTGATGCACATTTAGGGAACACCATTTATCTAAAAGCTTTACTACTTTTTTGTTTGTAATTATGCTTTAAATATTTAGAAGTAGCAGGGTGTTTCGCAATATTACGTTTGTTTTATTTTGGTCCTATGTACCGAAAACAACTTTTTGTAAATCGGCAACATATGACTTATATTTTCAGGTAAAAATAGGACCAATACAACTAACACAACAGATTCTAAGGGAAAGAGGAATTCGTGGAATGTTCAAAGGACTCACATCCACAATGATGAGAGAAATGCCTGGATACTTCTTTTTCTTCGGTGGATATGAAGGTTATAAAAACTCAAAATCATAGCACACTTACAATACCGATACATCACACACACTTATTCATTCACAATTTAGGCAGCCCGATAGTTTAATCAATTACCCAATAGTATAAGAGATCATGGTACCTTGGTGTGTGGGAGTTGAATGACTATCACATACCTTTAGTTACTTTATCTTTTATCTCCCATCATTTTATTTCAGTAATTTTAATAAAATTTTTTTTTGCTAATTTTTCTTTTTGATTAAAACTGTAGAATAATAATAGTATAGAATATTCTTTAGCCTGCAGTAAACGTGACTGCTTTATGTTGACAAATTTGGTCAACATTTTGCTACGAGCATTCAGTAATTATTTGGCCGTCTGCGTGATACGTTCTCCAAATAGGGAATTTTTTAACTGCTTGCAAAATTATTTACGCAGTCATAACGAGTAGTACTATACGAACAAAGTCTACCAGCAGAGTCATACATATATTGACACGAGCCAGCCAATTCACTTTTTCAGCGAGGTATTGTATGGGAATGAGTATTCTATAGCTTTATTACTACTTGCATGTAACACATGAGATCCAACTGTCGATAGCGATAGTATGTATAGTTGAAGAATAAGTACCAAACTATAAACCCATAAATACAAATTATTTAATATTTTAAGATATTTGGTTTTCTATACAACACATGTACCACGGTATGTATGTATGTCAAGATAGGATAGTATGGAGGTCAGTCCTTTGATCCTACCCAGAATATGAAAACAGCATGATGTTATGTATGTATGTTTGGAGATTCGTATCAAACTATTAAGTCTTCTTACATATTGTGTATAGGCGACTGCCATACAAATTGTATGAAGCAATGTCGTCACTAAATTCAATTATTATAAAAATTGTTAAAAAAAATTGAGATGTGCTAACACAATGTTAATATTTTTTATAGAAAACTAAATTATCTAGTTGGGGTGTTTTGGCTTTTTTTGATATTTAAAAAAAAAAATGAAATAAAGGCAGTTAAACTCATAAATTTATCATAAAAAAAATATTTTTCTTAATAAAAAATGTTTGAGAAACCCTGGAATTTCTTTAAAAAAATTAATTTGAGATTTTGTATTTGTCTATGTTCATACCTAATTTCAGCATTCTAGCTTTTATGGTTTCTGAGATGATACATTGAAAAATAAACCAAAATTTCAAAAGTTGATAACCCCTGAATAAACCAAAAATTCACTATTCTGAGTATAAAAGTTTTGTAGGACTGTAACTGTTTATATATTCTGAAATTTTGGGCTCTGTAAATTGTGCAGATCAAAAGTTATAAGGGGGGGGGACAGACACACAAAACTCACATAAAATGTTCTACTCCGAATTCTGAGTAAATCCATGTATGGGAACATATATGCTGCGAGGCCTCTAGTTGGTGTTATTAGCATGCAAAAAGTCCACTACGCCATACAAAATTTTCCTTTGTACACGCATCTTGGCTTAATAATGTCGATTCATTAGAGAATTGAATTCTCATGAACGAATCGACAGTTGGATTATTCTATGATTAAAACATATTTTATTTATACCTCCTACTAAATGTATTTACTAGTGTGATTGACTGGCAGAAAGCATCTACGAGCAATAAGTGGAAAAAAATAATTATATTTTGAAAGTATTTTAGTTATATGTCTACAAGTTTTGTATTGTTTTTTTTTAGGAACAAGGTCACTTCTAGCAAAACCAGGACAGAAAAAGGATGATATTGGACTATTTAAGACAATGGTGGCTGGTGCAGCTGGAGGCATCATCTTGTGGAGTGTCATATTCCCAGCTGATGTCATCAAGTCTAGAATACAAGTCTCCAACCTGTCTGAATCTTTCACAGAAGTGGGATTAAAGATCTGTCGAACTGAAGGTATAATACTATTCAATTTGAAGTATAGATAAGTCAACATATCCTAAAAATTTATCATGATTTTGGTGAAAAGCGGAATGAAAATATAAAAGTGTCATGTTTTTATTTCAATAAAAATTTTCCACCAATTCTGACTCTATAACAAAATAAATTACTTAATTTCTAACAGAATAAATGACAATGTATAACGCGACGTCCTACGTAGGCGATTCAAAGTGAATGCGAAGCGGCGCAGTGCGAAAATAACAAACAGTTCATAACAAACTATAGAAGTGTCCTACATTACCAACCGCGAGTAGGGTACGGTACGGTGCGGCGGGATGCGAAGCGAACGCGATCAGTTGGTTTGATATTTTTGCGCGAATTGGAAGCGGTGGCATAGTTTTTTTTTGTTAACTATAATGTCAGAAGCGCAATTCGCACGCACGTAGGTCAGAGCCGCCGCGTCGCACCACATCGCTTTGAATTCGCGTGTAACCGCTTCGGATCGCTTCGCAATCACATTCGTTTTGAATCGCCTACCTAGGACGTCACGTAACAAATTTCATAACAGAATAAATTACTTAATTTCTTAAAATATTGGGGAAAACATGAATAATCATTGTACTGTCGTATTGGGTATTTTGTAGAGAACCAGGAAAAAATTTCCTTTCTAATGTATTTAAATATAAGTGTGGTCTTCAAAAATGTTTTTTTATATGTTATATTTTAGTATGTTTATGTGGTTTATTTGATAACTGAAATAAATATATCACCTTATTTTTTACTCCCAAAATTTTACCATATAAAAACATCTTTTTAAATACAAATAAATTTGAATTATCGTTTCAGGTTTTCTGGCATTATACAATGGACTGAAACCAACATTAGTGAGGACAATCCCTGCAACAGCAGTATTATTTGTAGTATATGAATACTCAAAGAAATATATGAAGAGGATATTTGGAGATGATTAAGTTCAACTTTTAACATCAAACAAATGGCTGTTTATCTTAATATATTTACCATAGAACAAAACCTATTTTACATGGTGCTATATTTTATGCATTTATTTTTAAAACCGAGTAGTTATAAGTAGATATAATATCAATTAACTGGATATATTATATGAGAAGGGGGAATTATTTAATAATTTTTAACTGTATTAAGTTAGTATTAGAACCAAACATGTAGCATATTCTGTTTTCTTTCTAATGTATATCCTATGTATTTAAAAATCTTTATTCTGTTAAATTTAATGCATTTTATTTGTTTCTTTGTAATGTATGAAAGAAATTAAATTTTATTGAAAATGGTATGAGTGTAGTATCATAATGTGTATATTATGTTAAATTAATAATAATTTTAGTTTTGTTTTTAATTTCCTGTTGATTTTTATGAAATTGTTTTTATTAATTTTGTGTAAATTAACATTAGTATTTATTTTGTATAACAAGTGTGTATGACATATTACGAATTCTTACAATGCCTCTGTATCACCCATAAACTGGTTGGCAAAATATTTTATTCGTCTACAGTAAATAATAAGGTAATAAGAATCATAAATGTGAAGTGCCTGTTAATAATAGCTAGTAATGTTAATAATAGCTAATAATGTTAATAATTTGACTTGGGTTTGTCTGGAGGAGTAATTTATTTAAAATGATTTCTCACGCAAATCTTGCTTCCCTAGACTAGGAAAATGGTCAGTTGGAAGAAATTGTCATTTGACAATAAACTTAAAACTTGCAAAATATCAGGATATGTTTTCAATGAAAAATAATATTGAAATGAAGAAACAATGTATTATTTATAAATAAAAGAATTTCAGAGTATTTTTAAATATAAATTATATTGCAAATACAATATACAAACTACTTCAATCACAGTTCATGCCATGTACTGTACATAACTAATTATGTTACAATAAATCATATATGTAAGTGCCTAGGTACTTTGTAATTTATAGGATCATGTATGGTAAGTCCCTATAATTAACAAGTACCTACTAGCGCGCACCAATTAGGTGCATAATGAGATTAACAGCAATCATTATTTTCATGTTTTTCTTCAATTTAATTATGTACAATCTTTGTGTTATTTAAACAAAAATATATGTATGTACATTTATTTTCAAATAATATATTTTGTTGTATTAATTAATGGTTTTTCTTTATTATAGTATATTTTTTTTTGTATAAAATTTAAAGCTTGAAATTAACAGAAGCTGTTATGTTTCTTAAGAACGTTTTCTTTTCTTCTTCGTCCTTGCAGGTAATCCAATCTTCAATATTTATCTGAAATGTATCAATATTTAAAATAGCTAATAATAAAAGCAATTTATTAGGCTGTGGAAAATATTCCCTGTCTCGGAAATAAAAACTTTTGTTTTGAAAATTTATTCAGTGTATTTTGGTATGTTATTAAATTTAAATAAATATCTACCAATTTTGCAACTTTGCTAAGAACTGTAAGTTTGTACAAAGGTGATTTACAATCTTATACTATCTGTAAGTTTACTATAGAGTTTTATACTTAAGTTTGGCTGTTATATGATTGTACAATATTCATATATTTTTTTCAACAAATTTTCTACAGATATTCACATACTGAGAGATTTTATGTGTAAGATATACTATCAAATTTTGTCCCAATGACTCCTTTACACATAAATACAATTAAATTACCTAATCTTACGAAAGCATTATTACTAATCTGTACAAATTATATAAAACTCAAATGAATATCAAAGGCTTACCATTAATGGTTTGTATCCAATTTTATTCAATTGCCTCAACTTCATTTCAGTCAATCCAAGTGGTTCTTTTGTATTGCTTGTATACGCATGTAATACTCCAACTACAATAGCTAACCAAGTTTTTCTAGATGCCGGCGGTTTGTAAATTTGACCAAATTGTTTCTTGGGAAAGTAATTTTCTGCTACTATCGCATCTCCAGCACTGTTATTACAGATTACAATATCTAAAAAAACATAAAAAAAAATTACAGAGGAGTGCAAACTGATACGTATATTTTTTTTCAATAAAAATATATTTGATTAGAGATCCATAGATAAAGAATCATTTTGCAATGGGCATGATGACTAATTTTGAAAAACTATCTCACGATGTTTTTACGCATTCACTGTTTTCAAATATATATACATTTCTACACAAAATAAAGGTTTAGTAGCAAAAATCGCCATTTTAAAATCAAATTTGACATTTACGCCAAAAAACGCTTGTAGTATCATGGCGGCTGCCGACCCTGACGGTGACGTCACGATATCGTAAACTACATATCACTACTATATGTATTCTAAGACGATTTGTGTATTTATAATCAATTCAAAAGTGCATAAGTGTTGTGCGGTCCCTAAATGTACAAACATGACGAAAAAAACACCTACTAAGGTATTTGTTTTCGTCCCACGCGAAAAAAAAGAGAAATAAGTGATTAAATTTCGCACGGCGAGACACAAGTGAATTTTATTAAGTACGCGTTTACAATGAAGTACAGTATTTGTTCCACCACGTTTAGCTCTCAGTAATATAATATTTACCATTATTTAGGCAATAAGCATATAAAGAACTTCATTAATGTCCAAACGTCAAAGGCCATTATACGTTTCCCGCGAATGTTTTTAGCTTATGAACACATAATGTAGAGAGAAGAAGGAGCATATTTTATCGATTTTCGAGATGTAAGTTGTATTTAAATTACAGATAAATAAAGTACTTATATGTATTTATTATTAAGTTTTTACGTTTCGAAATTCTGATGAGCAAAAGTCTTTGTTCGACGCAAAGAAATATCCGACCATCAAAAGTTCCATTCTAGGTAAGACGGGCAGAAGAAATGACTACTATAGCTGCTGTTGCTAAAAATAACGATAGCAGATAAATATAGCTTGTTATGAACACAATACAAATAACGAGCGCTATGTAATAATTAGTATGCTGCTAAAATTGTAACGATATTTTAAAACGCATGCTTCGCGTAATCGCCGTCGTTTCGCGAATCGCTTCATTGCATGAAAAAAATATAGCTTGGTAGTTTAGTTTGCCAGTGACCAGTATCATAACGTGTCGAACGTTCGTCAGCTCACCATCGCGTGACAAAATTGTAGAATACTAAAACTAAATTAGTTTACCATACGTTGCGAGCGTTCATTATTTATTTATTTATTCAATAAGAACTAAGTTACATTACAAAATACAATAAACTTAGGCCCGATATTACAGTCGGCCCTCAACTCATTGAGTTTGTTTAACTCAAGATTAATGTTAAGGGGAGATTGAATCCATTTCCGTATTACAGTGCAATATGACATGTCAGTTACTAAATCTTCAATTATAGACATAATTCACTTTTTCTGTGGTTATTATCTGTCAAATTTAAATAACCTCAAATAATACTAAATACAAAACGGGACGCTACGACTTTAAATACCATTGTTTTATTATCCAACATGGTAAATTTAATTTTTTCACCAAAATAATGCTTTTAAATGCCCATGTTCAATATGGCTGTCAGTTTGTTTTGTTGTGTGGCGCCACCGTCGATACAACTAACGCCTTTAGTGATACAACACTGAAACTACACACGTTGCCTAACGCCTCTAGTGATAGAAACTGAAACTACACGAGTTGCCTAGCAAATGACAGTTGACTCACAGTTAAGTACTTAATCTGCCAGAAACGTTGAGTTAAATATTTGTCGTTTTAGTGACATATTTGAAGGAAGATTAGGCCTAAACGGACACTGTAATACGCTATATTTTTGTAAAACTTGAGTTTAGCTCTTAAACTGACACTAATACCGGCCCATAGTATCCCCCGATAGGTAGGCGAGTATCTAGGTAAATTGAAACTATTTGCTTTGATGAATCCTTGTTCCATTGCTATTTTATTGTTTTGTTTTAGTTTTAAGTACCTAATTAAAATATTATTATTTAAAATAAACATTGGTGCAGACCGACAATTAATGCGTATATTGTATTGAAGACAATCAGAAGAATTGACGCGACCATACTATGACGTCGTGCGCTCTGATTGTTTTTTCTCATAAAATGGCGGACTAACACATTTTGTATTTTTATATTTATAATATTATTATTCACTCCTTTAAAATGAAAATAAGTACATTTATTAAATCTTTATAACCTATTTTATTTTTTAAAATCATAATTTCAATGATTTTTTTCTTACAGTCATCACACCTATTACATAAAATTCTATTTTTTTTTAATATATTAATCATAATATGTATATGAATCATAACAATTATCCCATATGTATATTAGATTCATCATAATACATTGTGTAATTCCATTTCAACCTCATGTAACACTGTACAACTCCCACAAATAATATAATAACATCATTTTATTTTATAATCAAGCAATGAAAGCCACCAAGTTATTTATTTCTGAAACGTTAAATATTCTCCACCACGTTACAATACTCGGTGCGTGTTATAACAGATGCGTCAACGATTCAATAGAGCGGATAGCGATATTATTTGGTTTATTGTCCCAAATAAACCAAATAAATCAATAAATAAAAATAGCATGTTAAAAATAAGCAGCATATTCCATATAGCTTGTTATGAAAAAAATAGCCATTTCGAACAACACTATAGTTGACAGTAACAAACACAATTGACAGTAACAATATGATGACGTCATGCGCTCTGATTGGTGTTTCACATAAAATGGCGGACAAACATATTTTGTATTTTTATTTTAATAATATTAATATTATTCGCTCTTTGAAAATGAAAATAAATATATTTTTTCAAATCTTTATAACATATTTTATTTTATAAAATCATAATTTCAATGATTTTTTCTTACTGTCATCACGCCTATTGTAGAGATAGGAACCATATAAAAAAACAATAACATTATTTCTAGCACTTGCAGTTTTCATTTGTCATTTTACTAAAAAAATATTTATGACTTGCAAACGATGCAAATATTTCAAGATTCTTTTTAACTTTTAAAAGACAGATAAAAATGCACCATCACCAATATGCCATGGCCATGGCTTTCATACACCTAGCGATGAATCAATACTACTGAGTACTCATAAAAAATAATGGATACACTGGTTAGTTGGAAGAAATTGCCATATGGCAATAAACTCGCCACTTGCGCAGGGTCCAAGGAAGTGTTTATTATTATTATTATTACTCATTATGGTATCGATACTACTCATTCAATACTAGTATTAGATAACCCCAACATTCGATATTGAGTACTGGTATCGTATCGATTTGTACCAATATCTTTGGCCATGAAAGATTAAATAAGTCTTTAACTTCCAATGATATGATGTCATGTGCACTTGAAAAGTCGTAAAAGTTCACTAGGTATTTGGGAATTAAGTTACATAATAGGGTATTGTCTTAATTACTCATGGAAAGATAAACGAAAACTAAATTGAATGTATATTCAATGCCAAACGAAAACTAAATTGAATGTATATTCAACGCCAAACGAAAACTAAATTGAATGTATATTCAACGCCAAACGAAAACTAAATTAAATGTATATTCAATGCCAAACGAAAACTAAATTGAATGTATATTCAACGCCAAACGAAAACTAAATTAAATGTATATTCAATGCCAAACGAAAACTAAATTGAATGTATATTCAATGCCAAACGAAAACTAAATTGAATGTATATGATATTTTATTGACAAACTTTTTTTAACATCTCAATAGACAAAGTTGGGATATTGTAGAAGAACCAGGAACAGGATATTTCTGGAGCAGTTCAGGGGTGACATCTGTGCGAGACACCTTTATCTTATTTATAAGGACTGTTGCTTTCATTCTTTACAAAATAAACTAATTTCTCAATAGATAGCGTTACAAAAAAAAGGCTTTTCCGTTACTTCATAGATGACAATAGTATAGTTCCTTATTTTCAGGTGAATTGTTACACACTATTCAAATATATAGAACTTTCAAAAATTACATTGATAAGGGAACTCAATAAGAAGGCATAATTGGTGAACGTTGCGCAAATGCATAAAGTGATCACGTAAACCAGCCGATGACAGGTCGTAGTAAACCCTGTAGGTTCCTCGAGTTCCCGGTTCTTCTACAATATCCCAACTTTGTCTCTATTGAGATGTTAAAAAAAGTTTGTCAATAAAAATAATGATAAAAGTTTTAAAGGTTTCTAGAACTCTCAACGTAAATAACAATATAAACAAATAAACTACATTGAATAGTTTCAAAAGCAAATTAAGCATAGAATAAAATATTAACTTACCACCTCTGTCAAAGTGTGGCAATAAATGTCCCGTATACACATATTTAGCTCCACCCCTCATCTTTCTCAATAATAATACAATATCCAGCATTGCTTTACTTCCAAAATCAAGGCTGTACTTGTCACCAGCCTCGGGAATATATTTAAAATACTTTCTAGCTAAAGTTTTCTTGATTTTTTCATCCAAAACAGGCCCCTTGTATCGTTTGTATTCAATTTCAACAGAGGCATTCAAAACCAAGAGTGATCTCCCAGAATTAACATATTCACCGTGAGTTCTTTTGATAAAATCTGGATCCAAGGCTTTTTCAATTAAATCATATGTATATATTCCTTTTAGCACCAAAAAAGATACACAATTAACAAAAGTTCGTCCGTAACTTTCAATTTCATTTTGTCTCTTAGGATCAAGTAACTCTTGTGAAATTTGTCCCAAAACAATTTTGTCAAATGATGTATTATACATGCTGAACGTAAACGCCAATCTTTCCAAATCTTTTAATCTAACACCTGAAGGATTATCCAGAAATCTTTGAGCGACAGCATTCAAGGTCTCGGTATGTTTTAACAATGAGGTTGTGCCAGCCAACGCAATATGTGTGCAAGACATTGAAGACAATCTTGGTATTTGACTAACAAGGCTGTCGAGTAATGCAACAAGTTCATCAGAAGATGATGAAAATATAAAAGAATACCTGGCTATCTTTAAAATGGAACACAATGAAATATCTGATATTGTCTCGATATTTAATCTTGCCTTAGCCAATATCTTACCCAAAAGGTTCATATCTCGAATCGGGTTTTGACTTTTAAAGAAACCCATACATACAATGGCTATCTCATCTATTGAAAAAGAATCGAAATGTTCATGAAATTGTATTTCCAAATTTATCATTTCACTTGGTTCCTTCCTAGATGTGTTCAGAATAAAAAAAGTTTTGACTAATTGAGTTGGAGTTAAAAACTTTGCTTTCTTCGTAATCTTATTCAACAGTGTCCACGTAAACTTAAATTGCCTGACCAAGTTTAATTGATAAATATAATCAGAATATAAAAACAATAAATCAAGATCGCATTTCCACAATCTGTCACACAGAGCATGATCTAATGCGGTCCATACTTCTATGTAATTTCTCGTTTTTGGGGTATCTGTTTTTGGCCACTTGAGAAGATTAACAAAAATGCCAATTAGCTGATCATCAGACATATTCTTAAATGAGTCAGTTAAAGCGTCAATAAAAGGATCCAGTATATTTGATGAAATATCTAAACATTCGACGTGTGCATAGTCAGAAAAAAGGACAAAACTATCGACAATTTCTTTCGGACTAAGCGAAGACCAATCTTTCTTCAGTTCTTCTACAAATTCATCATGACTAAAACTCTGTACATGGAATTTTTCATTTGGTATATTATATTTTTCACTCAGACTCAACATGACGTCACGTGCATGTTGAGTTTCATGTTCAACAAATAGTTTTGTGCCAATGATCGGTGTTATGTGGACATTTCGGGAATATTCCAACATTGGAAACTTTCGTCCAAAGCATTTAACATTGGAGGTTAAAATTCCAATTGGTGAGGAAATCTTACAAAATTGTTTTATTTTTATAAAATTTTGTCGTAAAAACATATTGTTCTTTTTCCACAAAGACTTCCTTTAATTTATAATAATCGAATTCAATAAACTTTATACTATACAAAACGAGACTTCAATTTTTGAAAGATGAATTCCATAGAAAACAATAGAAAAGAAATGTATTATGAATGCATAGAAAAGAGATAGAGTAGTTGTAGTCAAGCATCTTGAACTTTTTGCCGAGAAAGAGGGCGATTTGCACGTAAACCAACGAAGCAAAAATACATAAATTTGCGCTCTGCGCAACCGGAAGCTCGTTCAAGAAGTTTTGCGAAAATTATACGTATGTACTATTAGCAACTGTCGCAACACCTGGAAACAGGTGAAATGCTGTCGCGGTCCTGGAGAGTAGCGGATCCTGAATCGGAAAGAGCTCCGGTGTCGATGGGTTGCGTTCGTTTGGAGCCGCAGCCTGCAGTGTTCCTCTTGAACCCTGCTGCCCTGGGGACACCTGCCCAGCCATTGCGGTTCCCGATATGTCCATTCAACTAGCATCTGCTGTTGTCCGGGACAGGTGGAGCATTCCCCTGGTATCCTGCCACCATCAACCAACGATGACGTCCGTCCTGGAATTGGATGTGTCCATGCATGGCCAGGAAGAGATAAGACAATATGTGCCCATAATGAACAGGAATAATTTTTGTGACATCAGTAATTTTCTGTGATATTTTCAACTATGATTTTATGTGTTGACAATAGTTGTGTTGAAATCGTGCATTCGATTCATGACGTCCTGAATTATAATTATTATTATCTAAATTGTGACGTCCTAAATTTGATTTAAGTATTGAAGACTGATTTCATACTTTCTTTTGTGACATAGTCATGCCGTCTGACGATTGTGCATTGACACTTGAAATTTATTTATAGTTAGACCACGATTTCAATTTCTGGACAATTTTAACATTGAAATGTGAGCTCGTCCTCCAGGCGTCTTGGGAGGAGGGTATCAAGGGGACCCGCCACGACTAGTTGGTACTTGATCCGAGCAGCCGTTCTCGGTATAAACAGAGCTTGAGGTAACTTTACATACGAGCAGTACGATAACCGCAAATCTGTCTTCGCAGTAACAGAGAGTCTAGGCGTACTGGGCGAAGCGACACCGAAATTCCTTCATACGTGTGAACGAGTTGGTGGTTGACTGGTAGAGATTGTCTGCGGGCAATAAGTCCGCCACGTTGTATAAACCAATAAAAGTATTTTATTATTATTAACGCTATCACAGCGGTACCTGTATGAGCTGACTGAATAATGACGGTGAACAATGTATTTCCTATCAGCGTCTAAAAAAATAGAATGCATAGTTATTGAATCTGCATCGGTAATATAACGATTTTCTTGTTCCTACGCTAGAACCACCTTCTTCTTTAACAAATACTCTTTAACCCCAAAACCGCTTTAGAGTCGGCGACGCTGCCTCAAATATTTATTTGAAGAATAACGTTTGTAGTGTATCAATGTGATGAGACCTCTCGTCTACCACGAGGAAACATCAAGCCAAGGTGTGGGGAAGAAAATGAGAGACAAATGATGGCGACACTTAAAAATTGTTTTAGTACGGCGCTTTTTTATTTATAATATTCACAACTGGTCCATGGCAAAAAAAAATAATTAAATAAAAACAACAGACAACAAATAAAACAGAAACACGTGGCATCTACCGAAACGAACTGTCAAACACACGTGAACACACGAAAAGACGCCGACCAGAATATACCGCCCCAGGGTACAGCGACATCCTTCCTCCAGGCATGTCACTGTCTTCCACGTGGTGACTGTAGTTCGGCGGGGCCCAGCCTCTGCGTCAGGCTAGCAGGTCTTCCTCGTGTCCGGCGTGGTTTCTTCTTCTCCTCCTGATCTCCTCCTCCGGACCGTCACCCATGGCTGGCTCTGTGCCCCACGGCACGCTATGACTGCGCATCTCGACAGAGGTGGCATACCAGCTGGGGCCTCACCGGAGGCGAACCGACGCCCCAGACGACACGGATTGCCCCTTGTGGTCCAATCTGCGAGCCGCCGCGTTCCCTACGCGGTCGCCCCACACTGCGCTCTGCCTCCAACCTCCTGTCCTGTTGATGCCTTCATCTTGGTTCTGGGGCACCATCAGCGTTCATGCGCGTGACGGGTCCTGTCTAGTAGACCTCATGCACCGTCGAAAATATGGCCGCCATCGGGAGCACGTGTCGACCGATGACGGCGTCACACCAAACCGTCCGTCCTTCACCAGCGTCGAATGCCAAGAGGGCGCGTGCCATAGCGCGTGCTAGCTGCAAGTTTCGTTGCTTGCCCGCAACGAGCGCTAGCTGCTTTTAGAAATGTTGCCGGGGAAAAAACCTTAAAAATATTGTTTTTCGGCAAAATTTATTCTCGGGCATAACAAATGTTTTGAAATATTATTTTGATAAATGAAGAAGGCGGAGAAAAATACTAGTCTCACGTTGGGACGCGAGATTGATATAAGGAGGCTGGGAAGAAATATATTGGTCCCATGTTGGGACGCGAAATTGATAACTTAAGAAGCTGAAAAGCATAATAAAAATAAACATTAAACTCTGCCCCTGAAAATAAAAATCAAATAAAACATAATCGGCTGCGATGTGCCTGAAAAGACAAATACATACAAATACAGGCATGGTAAAAATTATATATACATAACTGGAAAGATCTTACCAAACTGCTGGTCTCGTAACGGGACTGTAGAGGAAACACACTACATATCACTTTATATTAATTAAAAATAACTTAAAACTATCTTAAATTCACCCCTCGTTGGTTATATGGACCTGAAACACACTTATTCACTATTATGCGATTAGTTAAGTTATTTTTATTCTTAAAGTTATTTTTAATAGTAACTTAAACTATCTTAAATTCATTATTACTCATACATTTTACATTTCAAATTTATTTTCAATAGAAAAGACAATGCTTAAATATATAAACAAGGCCTGGGAGGCCGCTATAATCCGTTCCTAGAATTAATAGAAGAAATACATTAGGCCAAAGTAAAATAATGGTTTTTGGGTTTCTTTGATATCATAATGCATGGAAATATATCTGTAGTGTACGTAAGTGTGAAAGGGATATCGTGTGTGAAAGAGACGGATGTTGTGCCTATATAGGCTTGGTATGAATGAGTAGGGGGCATTCTGCCATAGGGCCCGTACCAGACAATATAGAGCTTGATTACAGAGATAACTACTGAGATATTTATTGAAGAAGACCATCCCCAATATACAATTGAGGAGATAGTACTGTGCACCCCATCACAGTACATTACAGTGGCGCAGTCGACAGGATTAAAAGAGATAAACGCTCAATACGAGAATCTAGGAAGATTCTAGAAGTTTTTTTTTATACCTACAAGTGGTATAAAATTTAGAAGAAAAAATTGCTACCTACATTTTTTTTCTGGAGTGTTTTTGGAGAGGAAGCGGCATCATCCAAGGAAGATTGGAAGAAAGTGGAAGTGGAGAATTCAGGAGAATTCAAGTATCAAATTCTGGAGAATTTGAGAGTTTTTGGGAGCTTCGCAGTCGGAGTTGGAGTTTTCGGTACGGCGGTACAAGGATGTCGGTGAAGAAGACGAGGCCAGGCAGGGTTTCGTCATCTTTAAGCAATCCAGGAGAGGACAAGGTCAACGAGCAGAGTCATCGTCGGGTCGGTGCAGAATCAGGCAGGAGAACATAGAGGCAAGAGGGTCAATTGAGGAGCATCTGAGACGGTCGGAGTCGAGCTACTTCGTGGTCACGGTCTTAAGTTAAGTATTTTTTTTTTAAATAAAATACTTAGCTAGTCTCGAAATGGAGGCCGTTTTGAGAGGATTGAGTCCGTTTTGCCATAGGTCTGGTAATTGGCCGATCTTCAGAAAGAGATTGGACCAGATTCTCATACTCGGTGATGAGAAACTGTCTGATGAGAAGAAACGAGCAATTCTTCTTTCTAGTTTAACCGAGAGTACCTTTGTATATTTGAGTGAACTATGTTTTCCTAAGGAAGTTACTGAATATAAATTTGAAGAATTATGTAAATTAATGGGGAATAGTTGCAAAGGCAATGAAAATATTTACGAATTTAGAGAGTATTTTTATAATTGTAAACAAGGTAATGATGAATCTATAAAAAGTTTTACAGAGAGATTGAGAAGTTTAGCTATAAAATGTAATTTCGGAACCCGTCTTGAGGAAAATTTAAAGGATTTATTTATCATTGGAATTTTAAATAGAGATATAAAGTATAAGTTATTTTTAAATGGTATAGATAATGACTTCAATAAATGTGTTAATTTGGCAAATACCTATGAACACATATTAGTACGTAAAAACCAGGAAAGTAATTTATGTGATAGTATTGAAAATAGTATTTTATCGGTTTCGTCTTTAAATGTAACAGGACAAAAACAATTCGCTAAACATATTTCAAGGTCGCCAATCAGACACGAGAATCGACATACCGAGCGCATGCGCGGTACAGTTGATGAGAGAAAAGTTTTGTCGCCATTAAAATTGCAATGTCATATTTGTCAAAAATTTGGTCATATAAAAAAGAATTGTTTTTTGCGGAATATTAGATGTTATAAGTGTAAAAAAAGTGGACACTATGCTAGTAATTGTTTGGAGAACAAAGTGCAATCAATTTTTGCGATAAATAATGGAAATTGTGAACCAATAATGCTAAATGTAAAAACAGATGAAGTATCACTCAAAATGATGCTTGACACCGGTTCTGGTGTAAGTATAATGCCTTTACACTTATTTAATAAATATTTTAAAGGTTATAAGTTGAGAAAGTGTGATTTAAAATTATCAGGCTACGATAATAAAATATTAAGTGTTATAGGTTTTTACGAATTTAATGTGGAATATAATAACATCAGTGAGAAACAAAAATTTATTGTTGTGAAAAACGGATCGTCATTTTTGTTAGGTAGGGACTTCATAAATAAATTTAATATAGAATTTAGGAATATTAATAGTTTAGTTTCAACATCGAGTGATAATATTGATATACAGAACAGGCAATGTAACAGTTCGTTTTTAAACAAAATGAAAAAATTATATAAGGATGTGTTTACAAATAAGACTGGTAGTTTTAAGAATTACGAAGTGAATATTGAGGTTAAACCGGATTTTCAACCAAAATTTTGTAATCCAAGGCCAATACCTTTTAGTTTAAAGGACAAGGTAGAACAAGAAATTAATAGATTATTAGATGAAAACATAATAGAGAAAGTGGATATTAGTGAAATAGCAAGTCCAATAGTTATAGTTAAAAAAAAAAATGATAGTATAAGAATATGTGCGGATTTTAAAAACACATTAAATCCTATGTTAAATCGTTGAAAATATCCCTTGCCTAGAATAGAAGATTTAATGGCAAAATTGAAAGAGGCAAAATATTTTACAAAATTAGATTTAAAAAATGCATTTGGGCAGTTAAGGTTAAATAAAAGATCAAGCAAATTATGTGTTATTTCCACTCATTTAGGTTTATTTGCATATAAGGTTTTACCATTTGGATTAACGACATCTCCGGCAATTTTTAGTAATGTACTTAATTCGGTAGTGAGTGACTTAAAAGTTGCATGTTTTCTTGACGATATTTTGATATTTTCCGATACGTTAGAGGGGTTACAATATGAAACTGAAAGAACTTTGCAGAGATTAAATGATTGTGGCCTAACTGTTAATGAAGATAAGTGTGAATTTAATAAGCAGGAAGTTGAATATTTGGGGTTTAAAATTTCTAATAGGGGTATTCAACCATTGGAAAAAAAAATTGAAGCAATTATTAAAATGGAGGTGCCTAAAAATGTATCAGAATTACGTAGTTTTTTGGGAGGTATTAATTATTATAGAATATTTGTTGATAATTTAGCGAGTATTTTGGAGCCAATGTATAACCTGTTAAAAAGGGATACAGAGTACAATTGGAATGAAGAGTGTCAGATTGCTTTTGAAAAAGTTAAAAAGATATTAGCATCGAATAGAATATTAGTACATTATGATCAAAATATACCTATTAAACTTATTACGGACGCGAGTAACGTGGGAATGTCGGCGATAATTTGCCATATTTTTAAAAACGGTGTTGAAAGGCCTATTGCTTATGCCAGCAAAACATTTACATCAACAGAATTAAAATACTCAATATTAGACAAAGAGGCCAGTGCTATTATTTTTGGTTTAAAAAAATTTTATCAATATTTATATGGAAGAAAATTTATTCTGGCATGTGATAACAAACCTTTGGTACACATTTTAGGAGAAAATAAAAATATTCCAATATTGACAGCGAGTAGATTGCAAAGGTATGCATTAATTTTACAGAATTATGATTATACAATTGAATATATTAATACTAAAGATAACAAAGCAGATTTTTTATCAAGATTACCTATGAAAATATCAGAAAATGATAATGAAGAAAATTACGATTTTTTAATTAATGAAATTAATGTTGAGGAAGTAGAAATTGAATACTTAAATATAATTACGGAAGATTCAAAGTTGGATAGAGAGATAATTATAAACAATTCGAATATTGATAAGTTATTTATTGAGATAAAAGAATATTTAAATCATGGTTGGCCTGAGAAAAGGAGAATTTCAGGGGATATTTTGAAATATTGGCAAATCAGGGATAGATTATCAATTGTTAATGATTGTTTATTTTATGATAACAGGTTGGTAGTACCGGGAGTGCTAAAAGAGATAATATTAAAGTATATACATCAATCACACATGGGAATTGTGAAATCGAAAAATTTAGCAAGAAATTATTTTTTTTGGTTAGGTATGAACGCAGATATAGAACGAACAGTGAAAGAGTGTAAACAATGTGCAGAAAATTGTAATACTCCACCTAGGGTGGAATTACAAAGTTGGCCTGTGGAAAATAAAATTTGGAATAGAATACATTTGGATTTTTTTGGTCCCATATCGAATAAATATTTTTTAATTTTAGTTGATTCGTCGTCGAAATGGATTGATGCTATTGAATTAAATAACATAAATACATATTGCACATTAAAAGTATTAAAAAGAGTATTTTCTATTTTAGGTATACCTAATTGCATAGTTTCAGATAACGGTTTAGCCTTTACATCAAAGGAATTTAAAGAATTTTGTAATAAATTGAATATAAAACATATCACGTCAGCAGTTAATCACCCAGCTTCAAATGGTTTAGCGGAGAATGCAGTTAAAACAGTTAAAAATTTTCTAAAAAAGTTAATAAATAGGGATAGATTACAAGAAAATTATGAGGAAAAGTTATTGAAATTTTTAGTAGATTTTAGAAACACACCATCAATTACAACAGGTATCGAACCAAGTGTACAAATGATAGGAAGAAGAATTAGATCAATTTTTGATACATTAATTCCAGATGATGATAAATCCTTTGTGAGAATAGACAGAAACGTTCAGGAGAGAATGAAATGGATACAAAACAGACAAGGTTATTATTACGGGGGGAAGAAGAAAGGAAAGAATTTTGTTATTGGATCTAGAGTTATGACAAGAGATTTTAGAGACTCTAAAAATAGATGGGTACCTGCTACTGTTATCAAGATATTGGGAAATAGGAATTTTATTGTGGAAACTGTTGGGAAATTAAAATGGAAAAGACACATGGATCACTTGGTAGAACGAAGGGTACACTGGGATGATATTAATAATGACTCTGAGAGTATTGAAGAGTTAGGTCCACTCTTTGAAGTGGATATACCGACCGGGGTTAATTCGGATTCTTCTTCTCTTTCAGAAAGGACTCCTTGGAGAGACAGACTGAGACCACGACCAGTGAGACAACGATATCCCAGATGAACATACACACTATGAATCATTCACTCAAGGAAAGAGAAATTAATTGACTGAATAACATATGTATAAATTAATTATGAATGTAAAATAAATTGTTAAGGTATTGTATTATTATTGTATTGTAAATATGTAGCTGGGATGAAATTGAGTGAGTGAATGTTTTCTGAGATTAGTTGTGGGAGTGTAGTGTACGTAAGTGTGAAAGGGATATCGTGTGTGAAAGAGACGGATGTTGTGCCTATATAGGCTTGGTATGAATGAGTAGGGGGCATTCTGCCATAGGGCCCGTACCAGACAATATAGAGCTTGATTACAGAGATAACTACTGAGATATTTATTGAAGAAGACCATCCCCAATATACAATTGAGGAGATAGTACTGTGCACCCCATCACAGTACATTACAATATCGATCACAATACCTATGGAAATATCAATCGCCTCTCCTTTTATGATCGAGATAATCCATGCAAAGACAAAAGAAACCAAATATCGTATAATCAGACAAAAGTAAACGCATTACCAGAGCAAGAACGTATACGACTAAACACGATTCTTCTTTCCACCGCAATGTTCTACATAATAACATTTTCTTTTTCGATAAACGTATATGTAACGCTTAATATCGCTTCCAGAAAACCGCATCGCGAAGAAGCTTCACCTTAATTATAATGGGGCCAATACCATACCGCAATCGCTTCCAACCATCGAACAAACAAAACCGTGTAACAACTATCCATAATACAATTCGATTTCCGATAACTCAACGTCATAACGCATTTACATAGTTTTATGCTCATATCTATCTTCGATCGCAATACAACATCTTCCGCAAGTCCCTGTATCTAATACCTCTACTTCGTCGGCTGATTCATTCGTGTCCATCCGTTATCTCATTTTCCTCGGTGATTTACTTACGTTGGCCTCTCAATTAAATAATAAAAATACCGCACTTTTTCCCACAGGAATATAACACACTAAAAATCCATCACGCCGTATTCTGTTATTTACCTATCAATTATTACGTCATTATCTCATCTTTTAAGTCATTATATCATCGTACTACGTCATTATCTCATACTACGTCATTATGTCATCTTCTATTGTTAGCTTATCGTAATTAATCTCGACTTCATCTCATTGCATTATTACTCATCTTATTACATCTCGCTAACCGGCTACTACTAAACTTATTCCTTTCATCTAATTCGCTATCGAGTAGGTAGTCTAATTCTGCTTTCGTTACAAATCGTTGTCTCTTTGGGTCACAGATTTCTCCAAATCTGCGCGAATTTAACTGCGAGTGGCTGTAGAGTCTATCAATGCTACATAAAGAGAATCATCAATCGTCTAGTTTATCTTCGGGGAGGCTAATCCTACCAATAACACATAGATCGTCTATATTGTATTCTTATTCGTAATTCCGTCATTCTACTCCTCTTCGTACCTATTCATCTCATTACTACTCAGCGCAACTACTGACGTACCTAACTCATGATCCGGCGCGACTACCGGTCTTCTCTTATCGAATTTCTCAGGATTTTCTCATCATCCGACGTATCATCATCATCATTTTACTACCTCTCGACGTTTCTACTTGCTTCTTTCATCCGACGTATCTTCATCATCATCTTGCTACCATCCTACGTATCCAATCAACTATCAGCTTCCTACTGCTCGACGTATCTGGCGCGACTACCAGTTCTACTTCCGACGCGAATTCTGAACTACTTCTTATGATGCGTATCTTCTCGCTATTAGCCTCCACGGTCTTTACATCGTCATCATCCTCTCTATGCACATACAGCCTCCACAACCACTACAGCAAAATCTACAGAATTGGGATCATCATTATCCTCCAAACAACTTCATTCTTCATTCACAGAATTTTTATTACTCATCAAAACCATCTACAGATTTACTAATCACCTTCATCGTCAGACTTATAAACCACCATAACTTCATCATCTACAGATTTATTATCCACCTTCATCGTCAGAGCTATAAACCACCATAACATCATGATCTACAGATTTATAATTCACCTTTATCGCCAGAGTTATAAACCACAACAACTTCATCAGCTACAGATTTATTCTCCACCTCCATCGTCAGAGTTATTTTAAATTCTTCACCTACAGAATTATAATCCACGATACTTCGTCAGAGTTATAATAAATTCGTTACCTACAGAGTTATTATTCATCAATATTCATATACAGAGTTATTTTTCTAAAACTTCACCTACAAATTCAATAATAATTACAGCCTCCTGTGAGGTCACGATATCTTCAAACAATCGTTATATTATTATTATTAGGGCGCCAGTTCCACGTGTATAGACCTGGTGGAACACAGGTTCAATTTATTCAGATACTCGTTAGACCATTTGCAATAAAAAATCTCATTCGATAAAAAAACGCTATCATATCCTCTGCTATCCGACGTCGTAAAAATAGTACTAAATATTCTATTAATTTAACATATTTAAAAATAAAATAAATATCTAACTGCTGGGCTAACAAATAACAGCAATTCTATATTACCGCGGCTCATATTATCATTTATATTATTCGCTACAAACCTAGTCTCATATTTTTATAAGTATACCACAAATTTCGTCATCACGTTCTACTATCCAATAATTGCATACATATATAACGACCGAAAATATATAAAGAAAATCCACCTAAAAA
This sequence comes from Molanna angustata, assembly GCA_963576475.1. NCBI lineage: Eukaryota > Metazoa > Arthropoda > Insecta > Trichoptera > Molannidae > Molanna > Molanna angustata. Next base: position 2,906,844 of record OY754969.1, read on the forward strand.
AAACATAACTATCAAAACAGTAATAAATTTCTACAACTGAAAATCTCCACGTGGTCTGTGAAAACAACAGTTATTTAAACACGCTCAAGTATCCCGACAAATAAATATTTCAATATCAGTAAAATAAATATACCTAAAAATCATTCTTAAAAATTACACGCTTCAAAAAAAACACAGCTATCTTCAAACAAAACTTAAATCTCAGGGCGGTTCGTTAAAAACTACTGTTTTTAAAATGCCCCACGTTGGGCGCCAATTGACAAATGAAGAAGGCGGAGAAAAATACTAGTCTCACGTTGGGACGCGAGATTGATATAAGGAGGCTGGGAAGAAATATATTGGTCCCATGTTGGGACGCGAAATTGATAACTAAAGAAGCTGAAAAGCATAATAAAAATAAACATTAAACTCTGCCCCTGAAAATAAAAATCAAATAAAACATAATCGGCTGCGATGTGCCTGAAAAGACAAATACATACAAATACAGGCATGGTTAAAATTATATATACATAACTGGAAAGATCTTACCAAACTGCTGGTCTCGTAACGGGACTGTAGAGGAAACACACTACATATCACTTTATATTAATTAAAAATAACTTAAAACTATCTTAAATTCACCCCTCGTTGGTTATATGGACCTGAAACACACTTATTCACTATTATGCGATTAGTTAAGTTATTTTTATTCTTAAAGTTATTTTTAATAGTAACTTAAACTATCTTAAATTCACCCCCGATGATAGGTAGAGAACCTGAAAAGAACTTAATCACTACTTTATACAATTAAAAAAAAATGCTAAGGCCGTCCGATAGCCTAGCAAACTCGCACTCTCGCACGCGGGTCTCTACAACTACCGACCAACCACTGACGCCTACCGAATGACAACTCACACTGACAACTACCGAATGAGAACTGATCGACTACAGCCGGGCGACCCAGCGCCCGTGAAACATGGAGTAGGGGAGGGGGGGGGTGGTTAACTGAATAATCAATCCGTACCGCCGGGTGCCAACCAAGATTCCAGGAATCTGCCAAATGCATTTTACATTTCAAATTTATTTTCAATAGAAAAGACAATGCTTAAATATATAAACAAGGCCTGGGAGGCCGCTATAATCCGTTCCTAGAATTAATAGAAGAAATACATTAGGCCAAAGTAAAATAATGGTTTTTGGGTTTCTTTGATATCATAATGCATGGAAATATATCGATCACAATACCTATGGAAATATCAATTTCTTCGTAGTTCTTGATTTTTAAAAATTGTAAGAAAAAAAAATAGTAAATTTGAATCGTCGAACTGGCAATATTTTTGAATAGTTTATTTATCTATTTTATCTTTGGATTTGGTAGAAGTTTCGGGAAAATAAAATTATCGGTGTCTATTGCAAAAATATTTTTTAATTTGATAATCCATTTGGATCTATTGATATATAAAGTTTTATAAAATAACAAGGTAAAACAATTTTCATTCTAAAATTTAATTTTTTATTATCATAATATATTTTCTCACTTCTCGATATTAAAATTAGTAAGAAGTATTTTTAGACAACAAAGATGGACGAATGACAGTTCGATATAAACAAAAGATATTTTTTCAGATGCCGAATATTAAATTGCAATCTTCAGACAGCGAAGTGTTCGACGTTGATGTAGAAATTGCAAAATGTTCAGTAACGATTAAAACCATGTTAGAGGATTTGGGAATGGACGACGACGAAGAAGAAATCGTCCCATTGCCGAACGTCAACTCAGCGATATTAAAGAAAGTCATTCAATGGGCGACTTACCACAAAGACGATCCACCTCTTCCCGAAGATGACGAAAATAAAGAAAAGCGCACCGACGATATAACTTCGTGGGATGCTGACTTCTTAAAAGTAGACCAGGGAACATTGTTTGAGCTAATTTTAGCAGCTAATTATCTTGACATCAAAGGGCTTTTGGACGTAACCTGTAAAACTGTTGCAAATATGATTAAAGGGAAGACACCAGAAGAGATAAGAAAGACTTTTAATATTAAAAATGATTTTTCGGCTGCTGAAGAAGATCAAGTAAGAAAGGAAAATGAATGGTGTGAGGAAAAGTAAACTCTAAAAAAATTAGTACTTATTATATTTTATTTCTTATGCATCCTACTGTTTCTCAATATTTGGCTCTTCCACACTACTATAGCCGGATAAAAAATATATAACTTTTATATGTATTTATTATTAACTAGGTTATTCAATAAATTATGTAAATGCATTTTTTCATTAAAATTTTCTTTTTTTTGCATGTAATTTGACTTAAAATTCATTGGCCTGAGAATTTGTAGGTAATTCAATAATAACTAAGCGTGTTTTTTTTTTCAAAATTAACCATCTGTGGACTGGTTAGGTTTTGCTTCTATCAAATATTTTAATAACTTAAGGTTTTGAAATGCATAAAGGCAAATATAAAAGTGTCAGGTTTTACAAAAAACTTGTCTTCAAATAACGAGTAAACAAAATGTATATAAGCAAACGTAAACCACTTGTGAATTGTTTTATGTAATTGTTTAAAATGTAAAATGAAAAATAAATACAATGTTTGATGTTCACTTTCTGGACTATGACTCTACTGTAAACATATTTCTATATTGTTGAGACTTATGCATTTTGCCAGTATCTTTCAAAATGAATATGATTCAGTCGAACTTTAAATGAATGTATAAATATAATAATATATTTTGTCCCATAAACAATTTTGCTGCAATTTACTTTTAGTTTATTCAACCAAATTTAATCTCATATTCTCATCAACATTTAATTTATATTTAATTTTATTGTTTTTTAAATGTAAGTTGATTGATATATAAGCTAAATATTATGTTGTGAACAAAACAAATAAAAAAAAAGACAACTAAATATTGTATATTTTATTTTTCTAATAAATATAAATGGTATCAACGCTGGAATGGTGATTTATGACTTTAACAATAGTTAGAATCAATTAATTTCTTTGTCATAATTTTAAACTAGTTTTACAATTTTTTGTCTCGTGAGTCTCGTTTCTTGTAAAATCATTGCTGGAGTATTTATTTCCGAATAAATTCTAAAATTAGAAAAGCGAAGTAAAACACTAGTGCAAAATGGAGTATGAAATACTGATTTGTTGTATTGCACTTAATCCTTCATGTGAATATTAATTTTCTCTAAATTTGAAGCGATACTCAGTTGTGCATAATTTATTTAAATAAATGTCAGATCTTTGTTCTTTGTACTATTTAAAATTTTCAAAACACGCTTCTTAAATTCCCATCTGATTGGTGTATTTTTGGAAGATAACTATCAATCAATTGAATAATATGAGGAGTTTTTAGAGAATGAAGGTTTTCAATTTGACAGCTGTTTCCTGTTATATACAAGCTGATTAGGCAAATGCTGGCTACAACTAATGAGCTAACGAATAATGTACTTGCAAATCTCTTCAATTTATTCCTGTTACTCTGGCATCTGTAATGCATTAAAAATTATCAAATTGTATCAAAACATATATGCAAGTAATAAATGGAGAAGATTGGATTATTGTCTCTACCAATTTCATTTGCCTATTGCACAGGCATTTATGCTTAATTTAGGGAGTGTATGTATTTGTTTTAAGGAGATATTCATTCTTCAAAAATAAAAAATATTTCACTTTTCACGCAGTTATATTCTCTTTTAAATATATATCTTTTAATTACGAAAGAAAATAAAAATAAGATTACTAAGAAGAATATGCAGCAATACTTCACAAATAGATGGACGGTGGCAGAGCGGCTGAGTTAGTAATCCAGTGGTCGCGAGTTCAAATCCTGCCACGACCGATTTCGTTCACCTATAGTACAAGAATTTATGTTTAGGGATTATATGAGGTTGTATATATACTTGTAACAAGGACAAATTCATTCTTTAAAAAGATAAATATGATTTTTTTGACCATTTAATGATTCCAGATCACTCGTGTGTTGGAATTATTAAACAGGAATTTAATAATTCTTATAGTGCTTTGCTGAAAATCATGTATGGTATGTAATGCTCTGTTTCTTGGTTTTCATTTTTACTTACATAAGTATGTCACACAGAATTATGAAAATATTATTTTACGTTCTATATTATTTTATATTGCTTATCCGACAACTAACAGCTACTATGTCAGATTCAGCAAGCACCAAATAACAAGTCTATATAAGTAACAAATAAAATAACACATCTATATTTTTATTTATTAATTTCAACAAAATATATAAGTTATTCACCCGAGTAATAAATAACAGACTAAAAACAAACTGGATAGTTACCAACCAAGAGTGCAGGCTGGTGTTCGAAAGTGATATGGAAATAATGACCACCTACAAACCCTGAAAAACATTATTCAAAAACAACAGAAACAATATGTCGGCCTTCATGGCTCAGTGGGTTGGGTATCTGACTCCCGAGCTAGAAGTCCCGGGTTCGATTCCCGGTGGAGACACAGTTTTCATATTGTGTTTTCAGTCTGGATCTGTGAGTCGATAAATATCGTAAGTCTCCAGAATGTGGCAACTTATTATTGGGTGCATGTTAAATTAATATTTGACATAGTACCTGTTAGTTGCACGAGAAGCAATATTATATAAATAAATATACCATAGGTCCTTGCATTTAAAGACTGAAAAGGGATTTGATTCAGTTGAGATTTGGGCAGTCATGAAGGGTTTGGAAAACTACAGAGTGAACTATAGGTATTCAAGTATTTTGAAAAACATGTATAACAAAGCAACTTCCATAATACGGTTACATAAGCCTACTCCAAAAATCAATATAATAAAAAGAGGAATTAAGCAGGGATATAGATCTCCCCCAAATTATTCACCCTGGCATTAGAAGACGTTTTCCGAGAAATAGACTGGATCAACATAAACGGAGAAAGAATGAACAACCTTAGATTCGCTGATGAAATTGTCCTATTTGCCAATACAGAGCAAGAAATTAAATTGATGTTAACAGACCTCAAGAATCAATGCATTAGAGTGGGACTAAAAATGAACAATAATAAGACAAAAATTATGTCATCTATTGGTTCAGAACCCATAAAAATTGGTGGTCAAGATACTGGCAGAGTGGAATCATATGTCTACCTCGGTCACATCGTGAAACTGGGAAGAGATAATTTAGAAGCTGAACTAGAAAGAAGAAGAGGTCTAAGATGGGCTGCGTTCAGCAAATTATCAAATGTTCTGAAGTCTACAAATATCCCAATCCACTTAAAGAAAAAAGTTTTTGAAGCTTGCATACTCCCGGGAGCTTTGGATCAGCAGTGATATAAATAACCAACTGAACCACGAAGCCTGACGTTCTATTTAATTGAGCGATACCGGTGAATGGGCATCAATGCTTGGCATTGAGCGATACTGGTGAATGGGAGTCGCGTTTGCAAACTTAATTAAATAAAACATAGAATTGTATATGTATTTCATAATTCTATGTGATTATGGAGTTCTATCATGAGTGACAGTTTCAAGCATTAAAATAACAAGTAAGTATGTAAATGTCAAGTAAAACATAATTTTTTAGTGAAATTGTACATATTGTTAGTGCATTCACTTTGATTATTTCTTTTGTATATTTTGTATTTTTCCTGTGATAAAGATGCATATGTTTAGTTAGCTGTTTCTTGTTATTAAATAGAAATGGTGACATTGTTTTTAGACAATTTACTGTCTGCAGTTGTAACTTTATTACCAAATGAAAATTTCTTCCAAATAATCAGTGTATGTAGCCTGGACAGGTAAGAACTGCCCGAGCTATAATCATTAATTAATCTTTCCACCAGGAATCAAACCCAGAATTTCTCAGAACCAGAAGTCATATGACTTCTCACTGTGCAATAGTACCAACAGATAATTAAGTTGTAATCATTGAAACAAAGTTAAACAAAAAAACAGTTGTTTCTAGATTTGATGTTATATTTACTTGTTTTGTGGGGTGTAATCCTTGAGAAGATTACAGAATTGTTCCTCTGCTAGTTTTAGCACTGGTACTTTTATTTTTAAAATCCTCTTTATTTCATGTAAAGCTTCTGGATTTTCCAAGTAACAGGAACATTTATTTTTGGAATAGTGTTGATTAGATTGCATTGTATTGATTTTTATTTAGTTGGTTCTGAAAATTGATGGAAATATATTTAGTTGGTTCTGCAAATTGATATGATTCAATCCAATAATTTGATTCAGTTGATATTTATGATTAGTTTTTGAAGGATAGATTTTTGTTATCCATGGCTTCAGTATTTTTAAAAATCATTCTTTTTCATTTTTTCCAACTTAATGTGGCTAAAAATGACAATGTATTACAATTCATTCTGTTTTTAGATTGGTCATTGGAAGAGTGGTTAGCGCTCTAGGTTTGTAATCCAGTGGTCGCGAGTTTGAATCCTGGCTTGACCGATTTCTTTCATCTATAACTGTACGAGTATTTACTTATGCTTAATTAAGGGAATGCATTATGTCATCAGTAGGTACTTGTTTCAAGCACATATTCATTTTTTTATTAAAAAGATATTTTGATATCTCGGTTATCTTACAAACTTCTCACATGGGGTGCACAGAACTCAAATTTGTTTTTTTTTGCATGGTTTGTATTATGTGCAAACCGCTCCACTCCACGAAGAAAATTTACTTACCGGAAATTATAATTTATTTTAAATACCTATTGATCTTTTTTGTTAGTTGTAAGAAATTGCCATATAGCTATAAACTCCCCACTTGCGCGGGGTGCAAGGAATTGTTTATTCCAACTGTCGATTTGTTCAAGAGAATTTATTTCTCTTAACATATAACGACAAAGAAAGGCGAGATTTATATTTTTATGTACCTACATAATATATTCTTTACATGGATTTACTCAGAATTTGAAGTAAAAAACATTATGTGTCCGTCCTCCCTTATAACTTTTGATCCGCTCAATGCACAGAGTCCAAAATTTCAGAATACATAGATAGTTATAGGCCTACAAAACTTTTATACTCAGTATTTTGAAATTTTGTTTCAGTCAGGGGTTATCAACTTTTGAATTTTTGCTTAATTTATCTATATATCTCAAAAACCATAAAAGCTAGGACATTGAAAATTGGTATAAATATAGAATTAAGTATATAAAATCTCTGATCAGTTTTTTTAAAGTTCCAGAATTTCTCAAAGATTTTTTACTGAGAAAAACTTTTTTATAAGTGTATATGTTTAACTACGTATATTTACAAAGTTTTTAAAAATATCGAAAAAAAGCCGAAACACCCCAAATAGATAATTTAATTTTCTATAAAAAATATGCACAAAATAGTAGTACATCTCATTTTTTTTTTAATAATTTTTATAAAAATTGAATTTAATGACGACATCGTTTCATACAATTTGTAAGGCAGTATGCACTACACAATATCTACAGGGACTCAATAGTTTGCTACTTAATCTCCAAACATACATATATACCATCATGCTGTTTTCATATTCTGGGTACCTCCATACAGACCTCCATACAATCCTCTTGACACAATAATAAGAGTAATAATGAATACATGTAGAATCGTTAAAGGTTTTTTAAACGTTAATATTCGGAAATCAGTAGAGTTGATAAGTAGTATAAAGACCTCCTCAGAGCGTAATCCCTTGATATGTTAAGTATCTGGATGGGTGAATTATTCCCAATTGAATGCTTGATGATGCGTTTGTTACATTTTATTTTGTTCTGTTAAATAATTTACAATTTACGCATTAATCTACTAATTCTTTTGAGGAAGTGTACCTATAATAGTAATAATAATAATTGAATGTTATTATTTGTAGTGCTTAATTGTTATTGATATCATTAGTAAATTGGCCAGCGCCGTAAAAAACTTTATTGACCAAAATAAAATTCATACAAAACATTATATTATAGCCAAAAGGCGGACTTGCTAATGAATTATTGTCTTCCAGTCAACTTAAAATACATAGGTACCTATATGTTTTGTATAGAAAACAAAATATCTTAAAATACCCAACAATTTGTGGGTTTATAGTTTGGTACGTAGGTATTCTTCTACTTTACATAATATCGCCATCGATAGTTGGGTCTCATGTGTTACAAATAGTATTATTATTATCTTTTACCAGGGTGAACTTCTAAATGTCAGAAGTTATTATAATGAGCTATACAATTTGTATGCTATTAGGAGTTTTTCTCAATATTGGTAGAAACTTACCGGGACACAAATTTTGGGGTTTATGGTTAGTAGATGCGCATACCGTCCCCTATTACACCGAAAATTGTCAAGATGTTTGCCGACTATATTGCACAATTTAGACACCGATCATATCGAAAATTTTCATTATAAAAAGGAGTTTCTTGTGGAAGGTATTCTATAGTCGCTTAAAATATAGAACAAGTTCTATTAGTCGAGATATAGCAACATCAAAAAACAATTTTTAATGGCTGTTTTTTTGATATTTCCTTCCGTATTGAAAAAGGTAAGTCTGGCACTTGGGAGTGGTTGCGTTTACCATTGCGCATTCCCTTTCTGTAAGTGATTATCATTTTTATCTTTGTAAGGCCTTTTTGTGCTCTTATACCATCCATCTTGTAAAATATTATAAAATAATTAATATTTTGATAGAGTGACATCTATGGGATATTAGTAAAAGTATTTATCTGAAGTTCATTATATAGTTTGTGTTATGTTTTTCTTTGGAATATAACTTACCAGGTTTATTTATAGATGTCACTCATGTGTTATGATTATTATTTAGGTATAATTAAAATGTAAATGGAATAGTCTAGAAATTATATTTATTGGCAAAATTAAAACAATAATATCAATTAGTTTCACAACAATAAAAAATTGTTGTGAAGAATATAAAAATGTAAATTTCATTCTGGTTTTGACTGCCTTACTGTGTACAATATATACCTATATATATATATATATATATATATATATATATATATATATATATATATATATATATATATATATATATATATATATATATATATATATATATATATATATATATATATATATATATATATATATATATATATATATATATATATATATATATATATATATATATATATATATATATATATATATATATATATATATATATATATATATATATATATATATATATATATATATATATATATATATATATATATATATATATATATATATATATATATATATATATATATATATATATATATATATATATATATATTAAATCTAAGGTTTTCGCGAGTACAAAATATGTTATTATTAAGTATTTTGGGGATAACCCGCGTCAAATTCTGATTCCCGAGAGAATCAGTCGTCTGCCGACGTTTCGTCTGAATCACATCAGTCAAATGTCTGATGTGATTCAGACGAAACGTCGGCAGACGACTGATTCTCTCGGGAATCAGAATTTGACGCGGGTTATCCCCAAAATACTTAATAATAACATATATATATATATATATATATATATATATATATATATATATATATATATATATATATATATATATATATATATATATATATATATATATATATATATATATATATATATATATATATATATATATATATATATATATATATATATATATATATATATATATATATATATATATATATATATATATATATATATATATATATATATATATATATATATAAATAATCTGTATAATTTTATTGAATTTATTTGGAATACATGTATTAAAACTACAAGAGTTTTATTTGAATGAAACACTATATCTTCTCCAATTCAAATATTCTCTGATTATTAAAGTAGAGAATATTTCACATCTGATGACAATGAAACTTGATGATTTGATCAGCGCTCACCCAGGAGGATTTCTGAAAAAAATATATATTCATTTTTTTAGATATTTCAGTAACAGTAAGTACATATTTCACAAACGGGCCGATTTTATAGGCACAAATAAGAAATTATATTGAAATAATGTTCAAATCTGCAATTTTCACCTATAAATAGGATCCGCACTGGTAAACGCAACCACTCCCAGGTGCCAGACTTACCTGTTTCATACCTTTATTCAATAAGAAGGAAAATATTAAAAAAATGATTCATCGAAAACGTTAATCTCTCGTAGGTATACAAACAACTTGGAATCTGTATTTCTGATTGGTTAGAAGAAATTGCTTAATGACAGTAACCCCGCCAGTGTAGAATATATTTGTTTATATTATTAAAGAAGGTAAATAAATAAGTAGATTTATTTGAAGAATTGTAGATCTTGACAAGTGAGAGAATGCGGCTGACTTTTTTTTTTAACATAAGAAATAATATACACTTTATACACATCAAAGTTTAAGAAAGATTAGGGCAAAAGTGAACATATGTACAATACGCCGCACAACATCGTTACTACTTTTATCGATTGATTCGAATTCCTGAAATAAAATTGGTTTTTGCACAGGTGCAATTTCCCGTAAACTTTCACTTGGCGATCACTACCATAAATATAAATAAACACGTGATAGGTATTATACCTACCGTAATTTTTGCAAATATGTCTAAAAATGAAATAAAATTACTGTAGAAGCATATTTCCTTTAAATCCCTTCCATGCCATTGTCCCCTCACCGATGTATGAGAATTGTCACTTGTCAAAATAATTTTGGGTGACAATAAGTGTCAAGTGAAATTAACCAGTACAAGTTTGAAGACCACTGCGTGTGGATGTGTGCACAGAAAAAATAATCAGTGAACCAGGAATATAGAAGCATCGGTGAGATCGTTTAAAAATACAGTCCACTACATAAAACCTTTTATACCCATCACCTGATGTTTTCTACAATTACCGTATAGACGCTTATTACCGTATAATGTCAATATCAAAATATATTTAGATTATCCGTAGGTATTATATACTCTTTGATTTAGATGGGAGTAAGAGAATATCTAAAGCATATATGAATACAACATATGAGTTATAGCCAAACATCTTGAACTTTTAGCCGATAAAGGGGGCGATTTGCACGTAAACCAACGAAGCAAAAATACACAAATTTGCGCTCTGTGCAACCGGAAGCTCGTACAGGATGTTTGGCGAAAATTATAACATTAATGTTTAAAGATCAAATATTTTTAATGAGTTATTCCTTTGAAGATAAGTTAATTTTATAAATCTTTTGTTCAAAGCCTTAAATTCTTTTATATTTGATAGACGTTAAATATAAATAGCAAAAATATAAAGATTATGTATGGTACCTATTTAAAAGGCAGCCCTTCCTGACTATCACCATTCGTGCGGAGCAATTGGCATGGTTTGGACACGTATGTAGAGCTGGGGAAGATCGCACTATCAAAAATATCTTAAACGCGAAACCAATAATTGGTAGAAGACCATCGGTATCGATATGTGGACAATGTCATGGCCGACCTAGAGAGAGTAGGGGAAAGGGTAGATTGACACCAAAAGACTCAAAACAGGAAGAAGTGGCAAAGCATCATCATGGAGGCTAAAACTCTGCAAGAGTTGTATATCCATCGAAAGCAAGTACATATTTAAAATAAACGTAAAATATTACTAAAGATTTTTGAGGTAGGATTGCCAGATCCGATCAGATTTTTGCCTCTCCTAGCAACGGCGGCGGCATTCCGTCGGCCTGTGATATGCAATTTATGGTTACCTTCTAAATATTTAGATGAGTGATAGGTAAAAACATAGATCATGAGTCCAAGATACCAAACCTTCAAAATTGAATACGACATCAATGACAAAGTGGATCGATGAGTATAATATATACATGGGGCATAAAAATAAGCTGGGAAAAGATAACCAGACAGCATAAATACCCAGACGAATAGGGATGAGTTGGGCAGCTTACAATTTAATAAAACATGTCTTTGAGAAGAATGAGGTTCCAATATGCCTAAAAAGAAAAACTTTTGAAATGATGACTTACCAAAAGAAGCGCTGAAAGATTGAAATGCACGTAGCGATCCATGGAAAGGTCCATGCTCGGAGTGAGTCTGAGAGACAGAATCCGAAATGAAGAAATAAGGCGTCGGACCCGAGTTCAATCCGAGAAAAGTTGGTGAGCGCTGTGCCCCAAAAATCCTTAAATGGAGACCATTGGAAAATGGAATAGGCATCGGCAGGCCCCAAAAAAGATGGACCGATGATATTATCAGGACGGCGTGGTGAAAATAGATGCAGATGGCATCAAAAAGACAAGGGTGAAAGAGACCTATCCACAACAGTGGAGGGAAGAAGGCTGATAAAGAAGAAGACGTTAGGTTTATAATATTAATATAATTAGTATAATTATCATTACTTGAGCCAGGCTTTCGGATATTTATTTATTTGTTTATTTTTATTTACTTATTTTTTATTTATTTATTTATTAATTGGCTTACTACTACATTTTTATACATACAATTGAAAAAGAAAAATAAACAAGATAAATAAAAAATATAAACAATATCAAAAAAATAACCACGACAAAAGAGACAAAAATAATAAAAGTAAAAGTAATAACAAAAAGTAATAACAAAAAGTAAGAAGAAAATGAATAAACAAAAAATAAAAAATATAAATAAAAATATAACAATATAATCAAAAACAAAAACAAATATAGTACAAAAGTTTCTAGAACATAATAAAGGTAAAATCTAAAAAATAATAGTAGTAACTGGTATGTTTTTCTGGCTCAAGATGTTTGACGAAAACTATACCTAAATTCTCGGGCAACTTACAAGTAATGTGTCAAATATTAATTGAACACGCACATAATAATGAGTTACCAAATTTTGATAACTTGTATTTATTTTATCAAAATTTAGTAACTCATTAACTCACTCACTTGAAGTATTTCGGCAGTTTCAAAAGTTATCTTTTTTATCGTTTTCACGTATCCGATTCGTCCTCGTGTCAGCTTTGTGATAATCCTGAACAGACTTCTGAGCATATCCTATGGGAATGCACTAACTTCTCCGTGTCAACTCTACACGACGAGAACTCTACAACGATGTCCGAGGGAATTTCTTTTGAACCCATTGGACATGCAGATATTATAGCCACGAAGAGCAACTTCAGGGCTTTCGAGACTTTCTGTCAAAAATTCGGTTCACTTTTATCGTCACTTTCAGCGAACGGTGAGCCAGCTGTTTCCTCATAATAAACTGTCTTTGGTACTTTAAGTCTGCAAGGTATTAGAGTCCTCCGGAATCTTTTTCTTTATGTGTTCTTTCAGAGTTTTGCAAGGGGCCGTTATTAGTTCCCATAAACAGAATGGGCGGTGGTAGAGAAAAAACTTGCTGATATTGTTTCCAGTGTGTCTCCATCGAGAATCGAATTCGGGATCTCTGGCTCAGAATTCAGATAGCTAACTGACCCACGAAGGCTTCAATAGAAAATGTTGTTTTCTCTGCCTGCCTAAATGGGGACATCGTGATGGCATGCGTATATTTTGTATAAAATGTAGATTCCTACCTATAGTTATATGAAACAATGTGACCGAATAATTATTTTTTACTGCAACGTCGGGCGATGAGTCGATTTACTTGATTTCGGATGTATTTATAAGAGTAGGTACCTACATAGTTAGTTATCGCAAGGTGACCATATTTTGCAGTCAGTGGGAACAAAGTACAAATTCATGCAAATTCAAAAAGAAAGATTTTTTTATTTTTATACAATGTTTTTAAATGGTACCTCAAAAATGATACACACTACAAAAAGAGTGTGTTGTGGCCAACACTTAATTCTCCACCACGCATTCTTTCGTAAGCTACCATACCTACCATATTGCATATTGAGATCTGTTCTTTTATTTGAAATCATTATTTTTACTGTCAATCATTGTTTTTTGTAAAACTCGTGAACTTATTTTTTTTTATTTTATATCTATCATAAACAAATTATATTATAGTTATGTAATCAACTTGAATCGTAAAAAAACTTGAACCAGACCTCCAGGTGCGCAGAGCGCAAATTTGTGTCTTTTTGCTTGGTTGGTACATGTGCAAATCCCCCCTTTTCCGCGAAATGGCTCAAGATATTTGGCGACAACTATATTTATAATTATTTTCTATGGAATTTTATTTATCCCTTGCCTCATTTTCTCTAAAGGGAAGTTATAAATACGTTCATAATATTTTTTATTTTATTTTATTTTATTTTACATTGCTTCTCGGGCAACTAACAGGTACTATGTCAAATAAATTCGTATTTAAGAGGGTGACTGCTGCCAACGTACCTATTTTTTCAATTTGGTATACCATCATTATTACTAAACGAATCATTTTGAAAAAAATAACCTAGTTAGTTTGGATATTAATAAAGAGAAATATACCTTAACTTTTTGATTATGTTCTGTATATATTCTTGTAGGAAAACAATAAGCATACCCCGATTTTAGACATTTATCTTAAATTTCTAAAAAAATATAAGGTATAGAGCAATATTTTTTTTTATAAATTAAAGAAGAACAAAATACCTGGAAAAATATGATATGACTTTGCATTAACGCATCAGGTTAAGTAAATAAACCAAAAAAACTTTTATTACGCAATGGCGCTGAATGGAAAAATAATGTTTTTTAGGTTTATTTACTAAACCTGAAGCATTAATGCAACGTCACATCATATTTTTCTAGATATTTTTGTCTTCTTTAATTTAAAAAAAAATATATTACTCTACGCCTTATAGTTTATTAAAAATATATGATAAACGTTGAAAATCGGGGTATGCCATTATTTTTCTACAAGAATTTATACAGAACATTATCAAAAAGTTAAGGTATATTTTTGTTTATTAATATCCAAACTATCTAAATTATTTTTTTCAAAACGATTTGATAAGAAACAATGATGGTATATCAAATTGAAAAATAGGTACGTTGGCAGCAGTCCCCCCCTTAAATTTTTTTTTTTATATATTATGTAGGTGTATATAAGTCGATACGATAAATAAATTAATTGGACAAAACAAATTACAGATATCTTGGACAAGTCATTTTATATAGGGACCTCGGAGTCAATTTGTTTATCTTTCTTCTACTATACCTGTATGGCTGTATATTTTGAAAAGGCTAAATATATAAACATCTTTATATTTGAACTATAATATATTATGTATTGATGAACTTTGCTCATGTCGTGTTTACTTCTAAAAGGACAATATGATAAATTGTAAGATATACTTTCTGTATGCCGTTGTCAATGTCTGAAATTGTTCCTGTTCCTAATACAATAAAATAAACACCTGAAAATGGCTTTAAACAACAGAAACACTATTTCTGAATAATTCAGTGTACCTACATGACTTTGAAATGATGCTGACGGACATTACTGCGTGTACATTCACAAACTACTCCAGAACAGATATTTTTTTAACCCAGCGAAGTAGTCAACGATACCTGTCTAGTGTTAATTAACGTATTGGTTATGGCCTTGAGAGGAATTTCGGAGTTTCATATCCCACTCCAACGGGAACGTATAGAGCTTAAAAGCTCTGTTAGTCCCCAAATAAACAGACAGCTAGGATGGGTCTGCGCTGCGGCTACACCCAACTATACTAGCTAGGCTCCTATGTCCGCAACTTAGCCCCGTAATATATTATGTATATGTCCTTGTAAAAAGTACGTATAGATCCTCTTATAATATTCCCTAAGTTATGCATACATCATTGTACTATTAGCAGCCCAGCCCCCCTAGACAACGTGTCATTTAGCTCAAGAAAAGAAACAAGAAAAGATATCTCAATGTATGGAAGTGACAGTAACCAGTCACGTGACAACTGTCATTTCCATACATCAAGCTATCTTTTCTTGTTTCTTTTCTTGAGCTAAATGACACGTTGTCTAGGCCAGCGGTTCCCAATTTTATTTGGCCATGGAACCCTAAATGATCATACTTTTTTGGCGGAACCCTTGATCTCGCTATTTTTATTTATTTATTTAGGTTAAATTTGGACAAAAAACAGCATTTTGATAACTACATAAAGTGTTTACCTTGTATGTATGTACATAGTTTGAATATTTTCATGTTAGACTGTATCAATAAATCAAAATCAAAACTGCTGCGCAGCGAAAAATTTTTAAGCTTTTAATGTTTGCACCAGTAAACCAAAAAAGAAAAATGCCGCGTAGCGAGAAAATATCAGTCCAGTTGTGTTTGTATCAATAAATCAAAACGTAAATTGCCGCACAGCGACAAAATTTTAGACTTGTAATGTTTGTCCCAAGAAATTAAAACTAAAATTGACGCACAGTGAGAAATTTTTTATTTTATCGTGTTAAATATTACCTGAAATTTTCTCACTGCGCGGGAATTTTCGTTATGATTTGTTGAGTCAGTCTTGTTGTGTTTGTATAAATAAATGAGATGAGTCATGGGTGTGCTGTGCTGTGTGCTGTGCAATGCACCGCTCGTCTCCACGTCCCACACCGCCCGCACTTTTTATCGGGTAGACGCGACGGCGCGCGGTAACGAGTCTTCCACGAACGTTTTATGTTTTATTTCGATATTATTGTAAGCTTTTAATAGATTGATGTATGGATTGGATATTTTTTGTAATGTAAGTTTTATCTGTATCTATACTTAATTAATGTATTGTTAGCTTCAATTCGAATAAATAAAAAAAAAATTCTCTCGGAAAGACCGCGGAACCCCTATGACCCTTCCACGGAACCCCAGGGTTCCGCGGACCACCATTTAGGAAACGCTGGTCTAGGCACCCTGGGCAAACTGCGGTCCGTCGCGTGTTTATTTATTTATTTATTTCTTAAGAGAAAAAACAATTTAACATCACACATAGGTACATATTTTTGTTTTAAAAATAATAAATTTGATTTGTATGTGCAATCACAATATTTCCCATAGAGAAGTAACAATGTAAACATAGACATGCTTAGAGATTAAGATAGAGATAAAAGTAATAAAATATAAAAAATCAATACTTTTTGAAAAAACATACTATGAAGTACCTATAGTTTGGAATACACAAGAATGACATCACTCATAAAACATTACTTCCTCAACAGTGCATTCCAGCCACAGCCAGGTCCTAAGAGGTTGTATCAGTGATCTTTTTAAAAATTTCCCCTTTGAATATAGATTCAGATGCAACAAAAATGTCAATATGGTCATTGAATTGGTCATTAAAGTTTTTACATATTCTATAAAGCGGTATCCTGAATCCTGCATTAGTCCTCGGAGTATTTGTATTGTTATTCTAGGTGGAATTTGTATTTGAAGCATACTATTTAATTGAATGCAATCGAATTTATTATGTGATATTTTATATAGTGTTAATGCATCAAATAATTTTCTTCTGTTGGCAAGACCAATCATGTTATACCTTTTAAGTAAATCATTGTATTGGAGCTGACGTTCATGATCATGTTCATGTTCAGTGCGGTCCAAGAACAATATTTTAATTTAATTTTTTTATATTACTTCTCGGGCAACTAACAGGTATTATGTCAAATATTAATTTAACACGCACCGATAACAAGAAAGGCTGCCAAAGATCGTAATGCGCGAAATACCAAAGGGACGCCGACCACCGGGAAGACCATCAAAGAGATGGAGGGAGAGCTGGACGTCCTCGTCCCAGGACCTGTAAGATCAGATCATAGATCTAAAAAAAGAGGAAGAAGAAGAATAACAAGTTGCTACATTCTGGAGACTTACGATATTAATATAGTCTCACATATAGGTACACACTAAAAACACAATTGAAAACTGTGTCTCCACCGGGAATCGAACCCGGGACCTTTGGATCAGCAGTCAGATACCCACAACTAACTGAGCCACTAAGGCTGACGATATGTGTCGAAAATCGAAAAAAAAATTCTAAAAAAATACTTTAAACTTGACCATAACATTCGATTGCATAGAAATTGCAAAAAAAGAATAGATGAATCTCTTGCTGTACTATTTTTTTTGCCGTGTGAATTTTAATACTTGATTTATTTATTACTGGGTTTCTAAGTCAGTGTGATGTCCTCTCTGCCACCGATCCATATTAATCCATATTGAAACAAATTACTATTTAATTATTATTTAAAGATCTTCTCTGCGTGCCGTATCAGGTCCCCCCGACGTTGGCGATCACTCTGGAGAATGCCTCTCTGTTCTGCGCCATTCGGACTAGCTCTCCTACCTGCGTTATTCCAGTCCACTGCCGGATATTGCGCAGCCAAGACATCTGCCTTCTCCCTACTCCACGACGACCCTCAATCTTGCCTTGTATTATCAGTTGCAACAATTTATACTTTTCTCCTCGCAGAATGTGGCCCAAATATGATATCTTACGAATTTTTATATTTGTCAGAAGTTCTCTGCTCGTATGAGCAGAGAACTTCTGACAAATATAAAACTGCTTGACGCAAAACTTGTACGTTGGATATTAAATCTGTCCACGGTACTCGAAGCATTCTTCGATGAATCCACATTTCAAATGCTTCTAACCGGTTCATTGTATTGACTTTAAGCGTCCAAGTTTCGCAACCATACAACAGGACGGACCAAACATAGCACTTTATCATTCTCTGACGGAGTTTCAAATTAAGGCTGTCATTGCAGAACAGTGTTCTCATCTTGTTGAAAGTATTTCGCGCTATTTCAATTCTGCGTTTTACCTCAACATCGGGGTCTAAAGATTGTGTAATGACACTGCCAAGATATGTAAATTTTTCCACTCTTTCAACATTTACACCTTTTAATTGTAGAGACGCTGCGGAGTAGTCCAGTCGACCAAAGGTCATCCATTTGGTTTTATTCACATTAATGTTTAATCCCAACTCCTCTCCAGTAGCACATATATCGTTTAAAAGTTTCTGGAGGTCCTCAATGCTGTCCGTTAATATAACTGTGTCATCTGCATATCGGATATTGTTTATTATCATTCCGTTAACTTTCACTCCTTTATTTGAAGTTCCTACTGCCTTTTTAAATATTCTATCTGAATATAAGTTAAACAGGAGGGGCGATAAAATGCATCCCTGTCGTACTCCACGTTGAATAATTACAGCATCACTGTTGTTATTTCCAATTTTTATTTCTGCTGTTTGGAACCAGTAGAGATTTTTAATGAAATTTAAATCCTTGGAGTCAATATTGCACTCTCTGAGCATCTCTAACAATTCAGCGTGCCTTACTCTGTCAAACGCTTTTTCATAGTCTATAAAGCAAGCAAACATTTCCTTTCGTTGGTCTTTGCAATTTTGTAACAAAACATTAATTGCCAGTAAAGCTTCTCTTGTACCGAACGCATTTCGAAACCCAAATTGAGAGTCGTCGAGGTCCTGTTCACATTTTGCTCTAATTCTTGCGTGGATAATTTTAAGAAATATTTTTAATGTGTGACTCATTAGGCTAATAAGGCGATAATCGCTGCACTTCTTTGGGTGTTGTTTCTTAGGCAATGTCACAAATGTTGATTTTAACCAATCTTTGGGAATAATCCCTGTGTCATAAATCGTGTTAAATAGTCTTAGCAGATAGTCAATGTTTTCATCGTTAATGAGTTTTAATACTTCGGCAGGTATTTCATCCGGACCACATGCCTTCCCATTATCAGAAGTTGTAACGGCATGAATTATTTCTGATTTCAATATTGATGGGCCTTGTAGTGGGATTTCAACAGTGGGTTCAAGTCAAACATAAGGTTCAAGTCAAACATAAGTGGGTTCAAGTTAAAGATAAACAAATTAATTATTTAAAGATAAACTCAAGACACTTTGAAACACTCTCTCTCATATTCCATTCCATTCTATAAAATTGTTTTTTTTTGTGGCTCTTTTTTATTTTTCTATGTACCTATTGTAATTTTAATGTTGGTGTTTTCTTGATTTTGTATTTTTTTTTGTTCTTTCTATATTTTGTTCTGAAATTGTGTCTTTTTTATATATAGGTATATAATTGTTAATTGATTTATTTTATATATTTTATAAGATTTATTTTATGTATTTTTTGTGAAGTATTCATATAATGTAAGCAAAGAGCTGCTGCTTTCCTAAACACAAGATTCTAGCTTAAATTAGGAAAGGAAATATTAATATGTCGAGAAATCTATCTAAGCATATGTAATCGTATATATTGTATAATGAATAAATAAATAAATAAAAATAAATAAAATATTGAATTATTTGTATTTACACACTTTGATATAGAAATGTATGTCGTCTTAAATCTTGAATATTCTAAAAAAAAATAACCACGAAGTGTAGACGTGTAGTTACCCTAATATAGTCTAGTACCAGAGGCAACCAGTTCATACACAGGTGTGCTGTTGGCTGGTGCATTCAGTTCATATACCTCACTCTTTAGTTCACCTGGTGTCGGACGGTCGCTTTGTCGGACGTTTCGTAACTTAGTCCAATTACATCTTCCGTTCAAATAATAACCTTAACTACTGTTTTTGTACATCGCGTTGATTTTTATCTCATTTTTGCGAAACGTGTATTGCGTGCAGGATGACAACCTGTCAAAACTAAACAGTGTTCCGTTTGTGCGAATAATAACATTATTTTATTCATTTTAAATACTACGTATGTGATAATAACTTACTTATTGTGTTGAATAATAAATTTAGTTTATTTTCTCTAGAAAATTGAGTGTGCACGTTATTTTATTTTATTAAAATATCGGATCGGTTTTGAACTTAAAAAAATATTAATTTTGTGATGTGAAAAAGTGAATTTTATGGTGTTTCGATGTAATTTCATTAATATCAAATAGGTAATACATAGTAAGATGATCATATTATTTTTTGTATAATTAAGAGTTCTTCGATATCAATCAGTTATAATCATTTCATGGCTCGGTTATAAATCTTACGGTTAGGGTTCGATTTCCTGTATAGGATTTTCATTCATTTTGACTTTTTATAGACTGGATCTGTGAGACGAAAAAAATCGGTAGTATCCAAAAAAATTGTGGTAACTAGAAATTGGGGAATACTAAACAAAGTTTATTTTGGTTTTTGGTTGTATATAATAATTATTTAAATTATATCGCTACCTGATTAAGTTGTAAAAGTCTTGTTATTTAGAAGTGAAAATGTTATTGTTATTATAGAAGTGTATGGGATTCAGTTCTCTCTACTTATACCAACTTATACGACGTGCAGATTTTACTACAATCATAAAGTACGGCAATTTTCAAGCTGATCAACAAACTTAAATGTTTTAATATGGAGATTATAGTTTGATCATTTCGTATATGTTCCCATAGAGTAAATTTTTATTCATTTATTAAAAGAAACAGCAATTAATAGAAAATAGGAATACACATAAAACATACATAGACAGACTCAGCATAGTAGTTCTAATCCTCCAATAACAGGTGTTCACTACATATATGTGTGTAAATAAATCATAATTCATTAAATTAGCCTTTAAGAATAAAAATTAAATTAATTACTTAACTGTGAAGGGAAAATATCTCGCAATTATTGTTGACTTGCTTTTATCAAACGCTTGATTTTTATGTTTGATTGTTGATTTGTTTTAAACTTAATTTTTGACTATAATATTAAATGATGGGTCACCAGAAAAAAATGTTTCAAAAAACTAAATTTATAACTGACTATTATTTTATCACCATAAATTGTTTGTGTGTTTTTTTTCCTCATTTGATTTCATTAGTTTATATTATAGTATTTGTGGCATATTCATTATGACCTAGATCTAATTTTTACTTTTACTTATCAAATTTTATCGTTGTTTTTAATCTCTACTTTCTAAGTGGAGTTCATTCCTCATTAATTAAGCGTTTAGACATAGATTTACCAACGTCATTTTTGATGGAAGTTTTAGACACGTTTGTGGTTTGAATCAAATATTCGTATTGGAATCAAATTTCACAAGTAATTTTTTAGAAGAAAAGAGATTCACTAAGTATATGTTTGTAAATTAAAAAGCACTCTCATTAATCTATCTAAAATAAGTAGTAGATAAGTACTATTATTTTTTGATTCAGTAAGTCACTATTTATTCAGTAAGTCCGGGCGGGGCACGCACCTCTGGATTTTTAAAAAATCTATGTGCGGATTTATATCACTAGCTATGTGTAACCATGATCCAATTTGTCTGGTGCCCCTTTCTAAGGGTTACGAAGGTCAGATGGCAGTCGCTTCAATGTAATAACCAGACTCGCCAATTCTAGGATCATGGTCAAAGCGTACCCCGATAGAAACGGGACAAAAGCGCTAAGGGGAAAGAAAAGTAAGTCACTATTTAAATTTCATTGCAGAACTTAGAGCTCCTTAATTTCTTATTTCCTGCCGTTATACTTTCCGTCCTTTCAGTAATATCGTCCTGTCACACAATGTATGACAGGGTCAGAAATGAGAAGAATGTAAGATAAATGCAGATATCATTAATAGAATGAAATGAAAGTGAACACATTGAGATGGTTTGACCACATGGGGAGAATGATTGAGGAACGCCTGACGAAGAAAATATACATTGCGGACAGGGACGCCCAAGAAAGGGATGGCACGTCCATGTGATCGGTATTTTGAAAGACGGAAAGTTAGAAGCGTGAAAAACAGATGAATATGTATAAGACGATGTATAAATGTCGACGAGGCGATGAATGTGTATCAAGAAATAAGTGGCGTTCGGTTCTCACTATCTACCCCATGAGGGATATGGCGTGATGGTATGTATATATGTATGTATGTATATGATTATCTCCCATCCCATCACACTGAACCATAATAATTACCTACTTCTCAAAATTCATTTTGAAAAGTGTCTCTAAACATCGAATATTTTTATGGTTCCATATTATAAGCAAATATTGCAACTAGTTTTATTGTCTTCGGTAGAAGGCGATGACGTTCCCAAGCTTATTTTCAAACTATGTGTCGTCATTTCCACTAAAATTATATGGGAGAAAATAACTGAGAGATCACTTTATATTATTCTGATTATTTTTCTTGACGGTGAGCTTTCAGTGTGAGTAGACGTGTGTCGCGCGCGTGCTTTTCGTTAAGTCCTTGAAAATGCCTGGTGATATTCAGGCGAAACGTCGGAAGACAAATGGTCTTAGTCAAGACCTACTGACACGGGAAAACCGAGATAAAAATATTATAACATATATATATATATATATATATATATATATATATATATATATATATATATATATATATATATATATATATATATATATATATATATATATATATATATATATATATATATATATATATATATATATATATATATATATATATATATATATATATATATATATATATATATATATATATATATATATATATATATATATATATATATATATATATATATATATATATATATATATATATATATATATATATATATATATATATATATATATATATATATATATATATATATATATATATATATATATATATATATATATATATATATATATATATATATATATATATATATATATATATATATATATATATATATATATATATATATATATATATATATATATATATATATATATATATATATATATATATATATATATATATATATATATATATATATATATATATATATATATATATATATATATATATATATATATATATATATATATATATATATATATATATATATATATATATATATGTTGTGTAAATAATGGAAATAAATAATTTCATTTCATTTCATCACCTTATAAAGAATTATCAAATTTGGATTGATAAAGGAAATCAATAAAAAGGTCGTAGCCCTATGGTGCCTGATTTGTCGATTCTCCTATAAAATAATATATTCCCGTTTCGTTTCTATACAATTCGTTTTTTGAAAAGATAAAATTTGTCATAAAATATCAGTTTATGTTTGATTTATATTTTCTTGCAAAGAAAGATACCTATTTTTAATATGGTATTTGTTCTTCTTCTTCTCTGCCTAATCCCGTCCTCTCCTGGACGAAGGCCTCCTCCATTTACTTCCAAGCCGCTTTATCTTGTGCTCTTAGCGTTCATTTGACACCGGCATGACGACTTATGTCGTCTCTCCATCTCATTGACGGTCCTCCGATAGCTCTGGTTGGCATTCGCGGTCTCCAAGCTAACACTTTCCTTTGCCATCATCTGTCTTCGGTGTAACAAGCCCGATAATACGATGAACGATATCAACAATTTTTGTCAATTGCCTGTTGGTGACATTAAGTTTTCTCAATCTTTTGGTTGTAAATAATTGGTACCTATAGATAGTAATGTATATTATATACTTACCTACACTTCTTCTCTTATACAAAAATATCATGCAATGAAACCCTTATTTAACATATTGCATGTAGTTTGATAAGAAGATATTAGATTTATTGATCAGATTTAGCAACAATTCAGATACTAATTGTACAATTATCGATAGAGCACTATTTCATAAATCACTACATAACAATGTCGGAGATACGGTGGAATGCGTATTTTACGCAAACTTTGCAATTAACGCAACACCAATCGTACGGCAAAGTGTAACTTGTGACAACATCTTAAATTTATTACAAAAAATAAATACCTACAGTAAATTTAAGCCAAATTTCAGAATAGATCTTCATGTATCATATTTGCCATTACCATACATTCTTCTGAATATTTTAGTTATTTGAAGAAATTTCCGCCAACATTTTTACTCTCCACACTATGGAATAGGGGAGAGTCATGATTTCGCAAAATTTAAGCGTATTTTTTTTACATCAATTTCTCAATGGGTATCATGTAGAGAATGCACACTATGAGTTTCGTCGTGATGTGTTTGTGTGTATGGCGTATACGCTGTACGCCGTACGCCGTACGCCGTACGCCGTAGCATTTATCTTTTTTGTGTCCTCTCTACAGCCCAAACTATAAGTCTGATCGACTTCATATTAACATCATATGTGTAAAGTGCAAAGACCTAGAGCTGATTAGTTTTCCATAGACACCTTTTGATTTCTTCTCTATGAATTCATCATTTACGTTGTTTTTTTTTTGTGTCCTCTCTGCAGCCCAAACTATAAGTCCGATTGACTTCATATTGATATCACATGTGTTAAGTCCATAAACTTAGAGCTGATTAGTTTTCCATAGACAACGGTTCATTTTTTCCCAATGTTTCTTTATGATTTCATCTATTAAAACTGAAAAAATGCTCTCACGACCTGGAAATTAAAGATATTTTAATTTGGTTTCAACTATTTATACAACACCAAGAATCTTCATAAAATTGTATTCAAAGTTGGTCAATGTTAAAAGAAAAATATTCAACGGTTTCAAAAATTATATTTAATTTAATGGATATTTGTATGAAACTTATATGTAACAAGAGAATTTTTTTATATTTGGCAATGATCAGTTCATTGATTTCATATTGATAGAAGAATATTAATAGCTTGAACTTAGAACTGATTAGCTTTTCATAGATATCATATAATTTCTTCATATGATATCACGTGTAAACATTGTCAAAATGCTCTAACGCTCTTTGAAACAAAATTTATCTGCTTTTTTTAAAATATTTCATACAACATAAGCAGTCTTCACTATACTGCATTAATAGTTTGTCTATCTTAACATAAAAATATACTATCGGAAGAAAATTTATATTCCTGGTAGTAACATTTAGTATGAATAAAAATGTAATTAGATAAATTTCTATGTATGGAAACGTTTAGTAATTTGATTTCATGTTATAATGTAAAGAGCTTGAACATAGAACTGATTAGCTTTCCATAAATAACAAAAAAAATCTTCATATGATATCACCTGTCAAAATTTGGAAAATGCTCTCGCGTTCTTTAGAACAAAATTTATCTGCTTTTTTTAAAATATTTCATACAACATAAGCATTCTTCACTATACTGCATTAATAGTTTGTTTATCTTAACATAAAAATATACTATCGGAAGAAAATTTATATTCCTGATAGTAACATTTAGTATGAATAATAATGTAATTAGATAAATTTCTATGTATGGAAAAGTTCAGTAATTTGATTTCATGTTATAATGTAAAGAGCTTGAACATAGAACTGATTAGCTTTCCATAAATAACAAAAAAAATCTTCATATGATATCACCTGTCAAAATTTGGAAAATGCTCTCGCGTTCTTTAGAACAAAATTTATCTGCTTTTTTTAAAATATTTCATACAACATAAGCATTCTACACCATACTGCATTAAAAGTTTGTCTATCTTATCATAAAAATATACTATCGGAAGAAAATTTATATTCCTGATAGTAACATTTAGTATGAATAATAATGTAATTAGATAAATTTCTATGTACCGAAAAGTTCAGTAATTTGATTTCATGTTATAATGTAAAGAGCTTGAACATAGAACTGATTAGTTTTCCATAAATAACAAAAAAAATCTTCATATAATATCACGTGTCAAAATTTTGAAAATGCTCTCGCGTTCTTTAAAACAAAATTTATCTGCTTTTTTTAAAATATTTCATACAACATAAGCATTCTTCACTATACTGCATTAATAGTTTGTTTATCTTAACATAAAAATATACTATCGGAAGAAAATTTATATTCCTGATAGTAACATTTAGTATGAATAAAAATGTAATTAGATAAATTTCTATGTATGGAAAAGTTCAGTAATTTGATTTCATGATATAATGTAAAGAGCTTGAACATAGAACTGATTAGTTTTCCATAAATAACAAAAAAAATCTTCATATAATATCACGTGTCAAAATTTTGAAAATGCTCTCGCGTTCTTTAAAACAAAATTTATCTGCTTTTTTTAAAATATTTCATACAACATAAGCATTCTTCACTATACTGCATTAATAGTTTGTTTATCTTAACATAAAAATATACTATCGGAAGAAAATTTATATTCCTGATAGTAACATTTAGTATGAATAAAAATGTAATTAGATAAATTTCTATGTATGGAAACGTGTAGTAATTTGATTTCATGATATAATGTAAAGAGCTTGAACATAGATCTGATTAGCTTTCCATAAATAACAAAAAAATTCATCATATGATATCACCTGTCAAAATTTGAAAAATGCTCTCGCGTTCTTTAAAACAAAATTTATCTGCTTTTTTTAAAATATTTCATACAACATAAGCATTCTTCACTATACTGCATTAATAGTTTGTCTATCTTAACATAAAAATATACTATCGGAAGAAAATTTATATTCCTGGTAGTAACTAGTTAGTGTGTTCTATGGTAGTAACATTTAGTATGAATAAAAATGTAATTAGATAAATTTCTATGTATGGAAAAGTTCAGTAATTTGATTTCATGTTATAATGTAAAGAGCTTGAACATAGAACTGATAAGCTTTCCATAAATAACAAAAAAAATCTTCATATGATATCACCTGTCAAAATTTGGAAAATGCTCTCGCGTTCTTTAGAACAAAATTTATCTGCTTTTTTTAAAATATTTCATACAACATAAGCATTCTACACCATACTGCATTAAAAGTTTGTCTATCTTATCATAAAAATATACTATCGGAAGAAAATTTATATTCCTGATAGTAACATTTAGTATGAATAATAATGTAATTAGATAAATTTCTATGTATGGAAAAGTTCAGTAATTTGATTTCATGTTATAATGTAAAGAGCTTGAACATAGAACTGATTAGTTTTCCATAAATAACAAAAAAAATCTTCATATAATATCACGTGTCAAAATTTTGAAAATGCTCTCGCGTTCTTTAAAACAAAATTTATCTGCTTTTTTTAAAATATTTCATACAACATAAGCATTCTTCACTATACTGCATTAAAAGTTTGTCTATCTTATCATAAAAATATACTATCGGAAGAAAATTTATATTCCTGATAGTAACATTTAGTATGAATAATAATGTAATTAGATAAATTTCTATGTATGGAAAAGTTCAGTAATTTGATTTCATGTTATAATGTAAAGAGCTTGAACATAGAACTGATTAGCTTTCCATAAATAACAAAAAAAATCTTCATATGATATCACCTGTCAAAATTTGGAAAATGCTCTCGCGTTCTTTAGAACAAAATTTATCTGCTTTTTTTAAAATATTTCATACAACATAAGCATTCTACACCATACTGCATTAAAAGTTTGTCTATCTTATCATAAAAATATACTATCGGAAGAAAATTTATATTCCTGATAGTAACATTTAGTATGAATAATAATGTAATTAGATAAATTTCTATGTATGGAAAAGTTCAGTAATTTGATTTCATGTTATAATGTAAAGAGCTTGAACATAGAACTGATTAGCTTTCCATAAATAACAAAAAAAATCTTCATATGATATCACCTGTCAAAATTTGGAAAATGCTCTCGCGTTCTTTAGAACAAAATTTATCTGCTTTTTTTAAAATATTTCATACAACATAAGCATTCTACACCATACTGCATTAAAAGTTTGTCTATCTTATCATAAAAATATACTATCGGAAGAAAATTTATATTCCTGATAGTAACATTTAGTATGAATAATAATGTAATTAGATAAATTTCTATGTATGGAAAAGTTCAGTAATTTGATTTCATGTTATAATGTAAAGAGCTTGAACATAGAACTGATTAGTTTTCCATAAATAACAAAAAAAATCTTCATATAATATCACGTGTCAAAATTTTGAAAATGCTCTCGCGTTCTTTAAAACAAAATTTATCTGCTTTTTTTAAAATATTTCATACAACATAAGCATTCTTCACTATACTGCATTAAAAGTTTGTCTATCTTATCATAAAAATATACTATCGGAAGAAAATTTATATTCCTGATAGTAACATTTAGTATGAATAATAATGTAATTAGATAAATTTCTATGTATGGAAAAGTTCAGTAATTTGATTTCATGTTATAATGTAAAGAGCTTGAACATAGAACTGATTAGCTTTCCATAAATAACAAAAAAAATCTTCATATGATATCACCTGTCAAAATTTGGAAAATGCTCTCGCGTTCTTTAGAACAAAATTTATCTGCTTTTTTTAAAATATTTCATACAACATAAGCATTCTACACCATACTGCAATAAAAGTTTGTCTATCTTATCATAAAAATATACTATCGGAAGAAAATTTATATTCCTGATAGTAACATTTAGTATGAATAATAATGTAATTAGATAAATTTCTATGTATGGAAAAGTTCAGTAATTTGATTTCATGTTATAATGTAAAGAGCTTGAACATAGAACTGATTAGCTTTCCATAAATAACAAAAAAAATCTTCATATGATATCACCTGTCAAAATTTGGAAAATGCTCTCGCGTTCTTTAGAACAAAATTTATCTGCTTTTTTTAAAATATTTCATACAACATAAGCATTCTACACCATACTGCATTAAAAGTTTGTCTATCTTATCATAAAAATATACTATCGGAAGAAAATTTATATTCCTGATAGTAACATTTAGTATGAATAATAATGTAATTAGATAAATTTCTATGTATGGAAAAGTTCAGTAATTTGATTTCATGTTATAATGTAAAGAGCTTGAACATAGAACTGATTAGCTTTCCATAAATAACAAAAAAAATCTTCATATGATATCACCTGTCAAAATTTTGAAAATGCTCTCGCGTTCTTTAAAACAAAATTTATCTGCTTTTTTTAAAATATTTCATACAACATAAGCATTCTTCACTATACTGCATTAATAGTTTGTCTATCTTAACATAAAAATATACTATCGGAAGAAAATTTATATTCCTGGTAGTAACATTTAGTATGAATAAAAATGTAATTAGATAAATTTCTATGTATGGAAAAGTTCAGTAATTTGATTTCATGTTATAATGTAAAGAGCTTGAACATAGAACTGATTAGCTTTCCATAAATAACAAAAAAAATCTTCATATGATATCACCTGTCAAAATTTGGAAAATGCTCTCGCGTTCTTTAGAACAAAATTTATCTGCTTTTTTTAAAATATTTCATACAACATAAGCATTCTACACCATACTGCATTAAAAGTTTGTCTATCTTATCATAAAAATATACTATCGGAAGAAAATTTATATTCCTGATAGTAACATTTAGTATGAATAATAATGTAATTAGATAAATTTCTATGTATGGAAAAGTTCAGTAATTTGATTTCATGTTATAATGTAAAGAGCTTGAACATAGAACTGATTAGTTTTCCATAAATAACAAAAAAAATCTTCATATAATATCACGTGTCAAAATTTTGAAAATGCTCTCGCGTTCTTTAAAACAAAATTTATCTGCTTTTTTTAAAATATTTCATACAACATAAGCATTCTTCACTATACTGCATTAAAAGTTTGTCTATCTTATCATAAAAATATACTATCGGAAGAAAATTTATATTCCTGATAGTAACATTTAGTATGAATAATAATGTAATTAGATAAATTTCTATGTATGGAAAAGTTCAGTAATTTGATTTCATGTTATAATGTAAAGAGCTTGAACATAGAACTGATTAGCTTTCCATAAATAACAAAAAAAATCTTCATATGATATCACCTGTCAAAATTTGGAAAATGCTCTCGCGTTCTTTAGAACAAAATTTATCTGCTTTTTTTAAAATATTTCATACAACATAAGCATTCTACACCATACTGCATTAAAAGTTTGTCTATCTTATCATAAAAATATACTATCGGAAGAAAATTTATATTCCTGATAGTAACATTTAGTATGAATAATAATGTAATTAGATAAATTTCTATGTATGGAAAAGTTCAGTAATTTGATTTCATGTTATAATGTAAAGAGCTTGAACATAGAACTGATTAGCTTTCCATAAATAACAAAAAAAATCTTCATATGATATCACCTGTCAAAATTTGGAAAATGCTCTCGCGTTCTTTAGAACAAAATTTATCTGCTTTTTTTAAAATATTTCATACAACATAAGCATTCTTCACTATACTGCATTAAAAGTTTGTCTATCTTATCATAAAAATATACTATCGGAAGAAAATTTATATTCCTGATAGTAACATTTAGTATGAATAATAATGTAATTAGATAAATTTCTATGTATGGAAAAGTTCAGTAATTTGATTTCATGTTATAATGTAAAGAGCTTGAACATAGAACTGATTAGCTTTCCATAAATAACAAAAAAAATCTTCATATGATATCACCTGTCAAAATTTGGAAAATGCTCTCGCGTTCTTTAGAACAAAATTTATCTGCTTTTTTTAAAATATTTCATACAACATAAGCATTCTACACCATACTGCATTAAAAGTTTGTCTATCTTATCATAAAAATATACTATCGGAAGAAAATTTATATTCCTGATAGTAACATTTAGTATGAATAATAATGTAATTAGATAAATTTCTATGTATGGAAAAGTTCAGTAATTTGATTTCATGTTATAATGTAAAGAGCTTGAACATAGAACTGATTAGCTTTCCATAAATAACAAAAAAAATCTTCATATGATATCACCTGTCAAAATTTGGAAAATGCTCTCGCGTTCTTTAGAACAAAATTTATCTGCTTTTTTTAAAATATTTCATACAACATAAGCATTCTACACCATACTGCATTAAAAGTTTGTCTATCTTATCATAAAAATATACTATCGGAAGAAAATTTATATTCCTGATAGTAACATTTAGTATGAATAATAATGTAATTAGATAAATTTCTATGTATGGAAAAGTTCAGTAATTTGATTTCATGTTATAATGTAAAGAGCTTGAACATAGAACTGATTAGCTTTCCATAAATAACAAAAAAAATCTTCATATGATATCACCTGTCAAAATTTTGAAAATGCTCTCGCGTTCTTTAAAACAAAATTTATCTGCTTTTTTTAAAATATTTCATACAACATAAGCATTCTTCACTATACTGCATTAAAAGTTTGTCTATCTTATCATAAAAATATACTATCGGAAGAAAATTTATATTCCTGGTAGTAACATTTAGTATGAATAAAAATGTAATTAGATAAATTTCTATGCATGGAAAAGTTCAGTAATTTGATTTCATGTTATAATGTAAAGAGCTTGAACATAGAACTGATTAGCTTTCCATAAATAACAAAAAAAATCTTCATATGATATCACCTGTCAAAATTTGGAAAATGCTCTCGCGTTCTTTAGAACAAAATTTATCTGCTTTTTTTAAAATATTTCATACAACATAAGCATTCTACACCATACTGCATTAAAAGTTTGTCTATCTTATCATAAAAATATACTATCGGAAGAAAATTTATATTCCTGATAGTAACATTTAGTATGAATAATAATGTAATTAGATAAATTTCTATGTATGGAAAAGTTCAGTAATTTGATTTCATGTTATAATGTAAAGAGCTTGAACATAGAACTGATTAGTTTTCCATAAATAACAAAAAAAATCTTCATATAATATCACGTGTCAAAATTTTGAAAATGCTCTCGCGTTCTTTAAAACAAAATTTATCTGCTTTTTTTAAAATATTTCATACAACATAAGCATTCTTCACTATACTGCATTAATAGTTTGTTTATCTTAACATAAAAATATACTATCGGAAGAAAATTTATATTCCTGATAGTAACATTTAGTATGAATAAAAATGTAATTAGATAAATTTCTATGTATGGAAACGTGTAGTAATTTGATTTCATGATATAATGTAAAGAGCTTGAACATAGAACTGATTAGCTTTCCATAAATAACAAAAAAATTCTTCATATGATATCACCTGTCAAAATTTGAAAAATGCTCTCGCGTTCTTTAAAACAAAATTTATCTGCTTTTTTTAAAATATTTCATACAACATAAGCATTCTTCACTATACTGCATTAATAGTTTGTCTATCTTAACATAAAAATATACTATCGGAAGAAAATTTATATTCCTGGTAGTAACATTTAGTATGAATAAAAATGTAATTAGATAAATTTCTATGTATGGAAAAGTTCAGTAATTTGATTTCATGTTATAATGTAAAGAGCTTGAACATAGAACTGATTAGCTTTCCATAAATAACAAAAAAAATCTTCATATGATATCACCTGTCAAAATTTGGAAAATGCTCTCGCGTTCTTTAGAACAAAATTTATCTGCTTTTTTTAAAATATTTCATACAACATAAGCATTCTACACCATACTGCATTAAAAGTTTGTCTATCTTATCATAAAAATATACTATCGGAAGAAAATTTATATTCCTGATAGTAACATTTAGTATGAATAATAATGTAATTAGATAAATTTCTATGTATGGAAAAGTTCAGTAATTTGATTTCATGTTATAATGTAAAGAGCTTGAACATAGAACTGATTAGTTTTCCATAAATAACAAAAAAAATCTTCATATAATATCACGTGTCAAAATTTTGAAAATGCTCTCGCGTTCTTTAAAACAAAATTTATCTGCTTTTTTTAAAATATTTCATACAACATAAGCATTCTTCACTATACTGCATTAATAGTTTGTTTATCTTAACATAAAAATATACTATCGGAAGAAAATTTATATTCCTGATAGTAACATTTAGTATGAATAAAAATGTAATTAGATAAATTTCTATGTATGGAAACGTGTAGTAATTTGATTTCATGATATAATGTAAAGAGCTTGAACATAGAACTGATTAGCTTTCCATAAATAACAAAAAAATTCTTCATATGATATCACCTGTCAAAATTTGAAAAATGCTCTCGCGTTCTTTAAAACAAAATTTATCTGCTTTTTTTAAAATATTTCATACAACATAAGCATTCTTCACTATACTGCATTAATAGTTTGTCTATCTTAACATAAAAATATACTATCGGAAGAAAATTTATATTCCTGGTAGTAACATTTAGTATGAATAAAAATGTAATTAGATAAATTTCTATGTATGGAAAAGTTCAGTAATTTGATTTCATGTTATAATGTAAAGAGCTTGAACATAGAACTGATTAGCTTTCCATAAATAACAAAAATAATCTTCATATGATATCACCTGTCAAAATTTGGAAAATGCTCTCGCGTTCTTTAGAACAAAATTTATCTGCTTTTTTTAAAATATTTCATACAACATAAGCATTCTACACCATACTGCATTAAAAGTTTGTCTATCTTATCATAAAAATATACTATCGGAAGAAAATTTATATTCCTGATAGTAACATTTAGTATGAATAATAATGTAATTAGATAAATTTCTATGTATGGAAACGTGTAGTAATTTGATTTCATGATATAATGTAAAGAGCTTGAACATAGAACTGATTAGCTTTCCATAAATAACAAAAAAATTCTTCATATGATATCACCTGTCAAAATTTGAAAAATGCTCTCGCGTTCTTTAAAACAAAATTTATCTGCTTTTTTTAAAATATTTCATACAACATAAGCATTCTTCACTATACTGCATTAATAGTTTGTCTATCTTAACATAAAAATATACTATCGGAAGAAAATTTATATTCCTGGTAGTAACATTTAGTATGAATAAAAATGTAATTAGATAAATTTCTATGTATGGAAAAGTTCAGTAATTTGATTTCATGTTATAATGTAAAGAGCTTGAACATAGAACTGATTAGCTTTCCATAAATAACAAAAAAAATCTTCATATGATATCACCTGTCAAAATTTGGAAAATGCTCTCGCGTTCTTTAGAACAAAATTTATCTGCTTTTTTTAAAATATTTCATACAACATAAGCATTCTACACCATACTGCATTAAAAGTTTGTCTATCTTATCATAAAAATATACTATCGGAAGAAAATTTATATTCCTGATAGTAACATTTAGTATGAATAATAATGTAATTAGATAAATTTCTATGTATGGAAACGTGTAGTAATTTGATTTCATGATATAATGTAAAGAGCTTGAACATAGAACTGATTAGCTTTCCATAAATAAAAAAAAAATTCTTCATATGATATCACCTGTCAAAATTTGAAAAATGCTCTCGCGTTCTTTAAAACAAAATTTATCTGCTTTTTTTAAAATATTCCATACAACATAAGCATTCTTCACTATACTGCATTAATAGTTTGTCTATCTTAACATAAAAATATACTATCGGAAGAAAATTTATATTCCTGATAGTAACATTTAGTATGAATAATAATGTAATAAGATAAATTTCTATGTATGGAAAAGTTCAGTAATTTGATTTCATGTTATAATGTAAAGAGCTTGAACATAGAACTGATTAGCTTTCCATAAATAACAAAAAAAATCTTCATATAATATCACGTGTCAAAATTTTGAAAATGCTCTCGCGTTCTTTAAAACAAAATTTATCTGCTTTTTTTAAAATATTTCATACAACATAAGCATTCTTCACTATACTGCATTAATAGTTTGTTTATCTTAACATAAAAATATACTATCGGAAGAAAATTTATATTCCTGATAGTAACATTTAGTATGAATAAAAATGTAATTAGATAAATTTCTATGTATGGAAACGTGTTGTAATTTGATTTCATGATATAATGTAAAGAGCTTGAACATAGAACTGATTAGCTTTCCATAAATAACAAAAAAATTCTTCATATGATATCACCTGTCAAAATTTGAAAAATGCTCTCGCGTTCTTTAAAACAAAATTTATCTGCTTTTTTTAAAATATTTCATACAACATAAGCATTCTTCACTATACTGCATTAATAGTTTGTCTATCTTAACATAAAAATATACTATCGGAAGAAAATTTATATTCCTGGTAGTAACATTTAGTATGAATAAAAATGTAATTAGATAAATTTCTATGTATGGAAAAGTTCAGTAATTTGATTTCATGTTATAATGTAAAGAGCTTGAACATAGAACTGATTAGCTTTCCATAAATAACAAAAAAAATCTTCATATGATATCACCTGTCAAAATTTGGAAAATGCTCTCGCGTTCTTTAGAACAAAATTTATCTGCTTTTTTTAAAATATTTCATACAACATAAGCATTCTACACCATACTGCATTAAAAGTTTGTCTATCTTATCATAAAAATATACTATCGGAAGAAAATTTATATTCCTGGTAGTAACATTTAGTATGAATAAAAATGTAATTAGATAAATTTCTATGTATGGAAAAGTTCAGTAATTTGATTTCATGTTATAATGTAAAGAGCTTGAACATAGAACTGATTAGCTTTCCATAAATAACAAAAATAATCTTCATATGATATCACCTGTCAAAATTTGGAAAATGCTCTCGCGTTCTTTAGAACAAAATTTATCTGCTTTTTTTAAAATATTTCATACAACATAAGCATTCTACACCATACTGCATTAAAAGTTTGTCTATCTTATCATAAAAATATACTATCGGAAGAAAATTTATATTCCTGATAGTAACATTTAGTATGAATAATAATGTAATTAGATAAATTTCTATGTATGGAAACGTGTAGTAATTTGATTTCATGATATAATGTAAAGAGCTTGAACATAGAACTGATTAGCTTTCCATAAATAACAAAAAAATTCTTCATATGATATCACCTGTCAAAATTTGAAAAATGCTCTCGCGTTCTTTAAAACAAAATTTATCTGCTTTTTTTAAAATATTTCATACAACATAAGCATTCTTCACTATACTGCATTAATAGTTTGTCTATCTTAACATAAAAATATACTATCGGAAGAAAATTTATATTCCTGGTAGTAACATTTAGTATGAATAAAAATGTAATTAGATAAATTTCTATGTATGGAAAAGTTCAGTAATTTGATTTCATGTTATAATGTAAAGAGCTTGAACATAGAACTGATTAGCTTTCCATAAATAACAAAAAAAATCTTCATATAATATCACGTGTCAAAATTTTGAAAATGCTCTCGCGTTCTTTAAAACAAAATTTATCTGCTTTTTTTAAAATATTTCATACAACATAAGCATTCTTCACTATACTGCATTAATAGTTTGTCTATCTTAACATAAAAATATACTATCGGAAGAAAATTTATATTCCTGATAGTAACATTTAGTATGAATAATAATGTAATTAGATAAATTTCTATGTATGGAAAAGTTCAGTAATTTGGTTTTAATGTTATAATGTAAAGAGCTTGAACATAGAACTGATTAGCTTTCCATAAATAACAAAAAAAATCTTCATATAATATCACGTGTCAAAATTTTGAAAATGCTCTCGCGTTCTTTAAAACAAAATTTATCTGCTTTTTTTAAAATATTTCATACAACATAAGCATTCTTCACTATACTGCATTAATAGTTTGTTTATCTTAACATAAAAATATACTATCGGAAGAAAATTTATATTCCTGATAGTAACATTTAGTATGAATAAAAATGTAATTAGATAAATTTCTATGTATGGAAACGTGTAGTAATTTGATTTCATGATATAATGTAAAGAGCTTGAACATAGAACTGATTAGCTTTCCATAAATAACAAAAAAATTCTTCATATGATATCACCTGTCAAAATTTGAAAAATGCTCTCGCGTTCTTTAAAACAAAATTTATCTGCTTTTTTTAAAATATTTCATACAACATAAGCATTCTACACCATACTGCATTAATAGTTTGTCTATCTTAACATAAAAATATACTATCGGAAGAAAATTTATATTCCTGGTAGTAACATTTAGTATGAATAAAAATGTAATTAGATAAATTTCTATGTATGGAAAAGTTCAGTAATTTGATTTCATGTTATAATGTAAAGAGCTTGAACATCGAACTGATTAGCTTTTCATAAATAACAAAAATTTCTTCATATGATATTACGTGTCAAAATTGTCAAAATGCTCTAACGTCCTTTAAAACAAAATTTATCTGCTTTTATTAAAATATTTCATACAACATTAGAATTCTTCACCATACTGCATTAATAGTTTGTCTATCTTAACATGAAAATATACTATCGTTAGAAAATTTATATTCTTGGTAGTAAAATTTAGAATGAATAAAATATTTCATTGTCAATATTTGTGGTGTGGAGAGTTTAGTGTTGGCCACAACCCACTCGTTTTTAAAAGAATTAATATGTCCTTGTAATAACGAGTTCATATATATCCTCATACGTTCCCTAAATTAAGCATAAATGCTTGTGCCATAGGTGAACGAAATCGGTCGTGGCAGGATTCGAACTCGCGACCACTGGATTACAAACCCAGTGCGCTAACCGCTCTGCCACCACCCATCTAAATAATAAACGATGATATTACTTTGTCTCATTCTGTATAATATATTTTTTAAGAAAATACTACAGCAATTACTGATCCTGTACATCCATTCCCTGTACATCCATTCCCTGTACATCCATTCCCTGTACATCCATTCCCTGTACATCCATTCCCTGTACATCCATTCCCTGTACATCCATTCCCTGTACATCCACCTTGTATACATATCTCTCATTTTGTCTTTTGTGTTAATTTATTAAAAAAAATACTGTACGAAATATACTTATTACCAAAGTTTTAAAGTTGCTTATTTTCATTGAAAGAGATTGGGCTATAGCAATAGATCTGCCTTTTAAAATAAAATCATGCAAATTTACTGAGCTGTTCAAACAAACTTTCGATCACTTATTTATTATGTTTTGTAAACAATACATGCTATTCGGGGGTGCAGAAACTTCTATGAAATATCATGAATCATTTACACTGTATTGGATTTTTTATACAAATGATAAATTAAAAATTCTTTTCTGAGATAACTGATACCGGTTTATAAATGAGTTTATTTTAAACCTATGATTTAATCAATTAACTGTCATAAAAACAATTATCTCTGCTATTTCTTGAAGGGATTGAAGAGTTGGCCGTATTAATATTCAACCATAATAGATAACCTTTGATAGCCACCAATAAATAATAATGAAAGTCCACGTAAAAGAAATTAATTAGCCACTTTCTTTAGCATCCTCTTTGGGAAAAATGTTTTCAGTGAGCGAATGTTTATGGAATCTTGTTTTTTTGTTCTAATTATCATCGTCACCATACATTATTATAACAAGAGAAATTATGTATCTATACGTTGACAGGTTGTGATCTCTCTCCATGTTTGATTTCAATATTGTACTTGGCAATGCAGTTGTTGAATTGATGTTGGTAAACACGTTTCGACAGTTTACTACTGATCGAATTCCCAGCGCAATATTGACTTGTGTTCTCTTTACCTATTGACTTTGCGTTCGATAACAATTCTTGCGGTAGTAACAATTCGATAGCTTGTTCTTTGTGTAGAAGATTGTTCGTTTTCATAATTTCAAATCTTTTTGAGTTCGATTTTTCAAATTGTAATGATAATGATTGGGAATGATTCAGTATTAAAAACTTCCTTGTTTTGTTCCATTTTTCAAATAATGCGTGTTTGTAAAATATTAAAAATGTACTTATATCTTAGTTTTGTTCCATTTTTTAAATTATGAATGCGTGTTCTATTCGATAATTTGTTCTTTGTTTAGATAGATCTTAGTTATTATTTATTCTCATATTTAATTTTTATTTTACGTGACTTTGTGTGACGATTATGATAAATAATAAGGAATTATTCCGTATTCTTAAACAATCGTTAAATTTATTTGTTTTGTTCCATTTTTCAAATTATGAATAAAAAAATGTGTGTTTGAAAAAAATTTGATATATTTGTTTTGATCTAATTTTTAAATATTATGAATTACAAATGCGTGTTCGTTGCACATTTAATAACTTTGTTTTGTTCCATTTTTGAACTAGTAACTGTTGGCCAACATGATTTAAAAAGTGACTAGTTTGATTTTTTACTAACTATTTTTGAAGAAGTGACATAGTTTGATTCTTGAAATAAGTTTGTTTACGTTTTACTGCAATTTTAATAAATGTGTTGCTAAAGTGAAAAAACTTTTGGACTTCATAAAGGATACACAAAAAATTTCCTGCTTCATTTGAAATTGGTGAGTATTTTTGTGTTCTAGTATTATTTAATTTAATTTATATATGTGTTTATGCCCCATCAATGTGTTCTCTAAAAAATTGAATATAAAACTTATACTTACTTTTTTTTATTTATAGTCGTTATATCATTCTTAAATTACATCTAAAAATATATAGCCTGATACCAGGGAGGCAAGTCTGATCCAACCGGCGAAAACAAAATATGGAGTTCTATGACACGTTGTCATAGAACTCCATATGACAATTATATCCATGATATGGGTAATCACTAGGGTTTTGATTTCGCCGGTCGGACCTGACTTGCCCCCCAGGAGCCTAAATCATACTCTTTGATTCCATGTTTTCTGGTATTATTTGAATATGAGCTGAAATTCTTTGGGAAGGATAAAAATAGATCATCAAAAAGGGCTGCCGCATTCTTACAAAGCTTACATTTTTGGTATATCGTAACTCGTAATATTAGCTAATGTATTTATTTATTTTTATTTAAGTGAAGCTAACAGCTCATTTTTACCGTTAGATTTAATTTGCATTACAATCCATCTATACTTTTTTACTTTTCGGGTCCGAGCACTTCTCCATTAGGCCACAGCGCTCCAAAATACAGCAGAAGCAATAGCATTGGCAGGGACCCTCATCAGGTCTTCTGCATCGCAGGGTCTTCCATGTTAGGTAGGGTAGTTGGTGTCCCGGTCCCAAACTTTCCGACTGCATGGTTGACCTGATCTCCACTATACTACATATGTGTAACAGATCTTTCCTTGTCCTATCTGTTGATAATTTTTGAGATGTCGTTCAAAGAAGACATTTTGAATTTAGTCTTGCTGCTGATGTTGTCTCGGGTCCGTTTTCTGTTTATATCTCTCTCATTCGTAGCGACTTCCCTCCTGATATTCGGAGGGACAATACCTCCGATTCTACCAATACAGCAATAGAAAATAATAACAATTAAAAACAAAAACCAATAGATTTACACTCACTCACACACACATACATGCACATTTGGTAAGGGAGGGACGAGAGTTTTTGAGGGTAGGATAGAGGGATAATTACGTATCACCTTCAGTATTTCTTTTCGAAAGCTATCATATCTTGCGTTGAAAATGTTTACCTCGGTTGAGAATAATGCGTTGTAAAGGTTGCACATGCGCGGAATTTCGGCATTCTTCCTGATATTTAAATACTTTAATTTTTTATGGATATTGAGTCTACGGCGGTCCTTTGTTCAAAACCTTGTAAATCAATTATTATGGACATTTCAATCAATGTATATCAATGATACATACTCAGTTGATTTAGAAGAGGTGTTATGTGACTTCGTTTTTCTGCACCATAAATCAACCTTCTCGCCACATTGAACACAATCTGTAATCTATCGAGCTGATACTAAAAGTAGTTCAGTATCCAAACTACTGGTGCAGTAAAAAACCAAGGTATAATTATTGAAAATCAATCCAATGCCTACCTTCATATTACATCTACTACATCAGTTAATGTATATTTCATCTTCTTCTTCCTCATTTATTTCATGACTGAGAATGGTGGCTACATTAAATCACTCGACGAATGGTCCGTCTCTATGTAGGGACGATCCTGGGCAGATCGGTGATTGAAGATCCTGTGGCGAACTTAACAAAGTTACTGCCCGTTTCTCTTGTCGTGTGTCGGGCACGATAAAATGTCGTGTGTTTTATTACCACTAGATCACACTTGTCATGTGTCGTGTGTCGGGTTTCTCTTGTCGTGTGTCAGGCACGATAAAATGTCGTGTGTTTTATTACCAATAGATCACACAACTTTTTATCGTGCCTGACACACGACAAGCGGGAACGGGCAGTTACTCCATCGCGTCAGTAAGCGAGCTCTGGTTCTTCTACCCTTCACGCTTCCCATTAAGACGAGCCTCTTGAGGTTATCGGAAATCTTTTGGGAATATGTCCGAAATACTAAAGGATGCGTTGTATGTAAACAGTATAATTTTTTCTGTGAATAATTCGTTTAATATGGACACATTGGTTCTTCTATAGCAGTCCATGGTGTTCGCAACATTCTTTGCCAATACCACATGCTCTTTCTCTTTTAAAGATTTAAACTTATACCTAAATAACTAAAGAAAATTTCAGGGCGCGTGTCCATTGCAATAATTATTATGTACCTACATATCTTTTAACAATGCAGTTTAGATTAGAAATATAGATTGTATCTACCAATGTACACCGCAATGGTTGGTGTTGTGTTATTTCAGTGTTTGGTAGCACTGAACTATCCAATGGTCACGGAGTTACCAACATAACCGTTACACTATTTTTCCATACAATGAGCTATGAATAACATTAATATTACAAAACAGCACTGAATTATTTCCAATACACACTAATCTAGTGGTGTAACTCACACAGACACGGCCTATTTGTTTAGTTAATGATTCATTGAATACATCTC
This sequence comes from Molanna angustata, assembly GCA_963576475.1. Lineage (NCBI taxonomy): Eukaryota > Metazoa > Arthropoda > Insecta > Trichoptera > Molannidae > Molanna > Molanna angustata. Next base: position 2,949,123 of record OY754969.1, read on the forward strand.
TTCCAATAAAAACTTATCAATAAAGACAATAAACAATAAATACACAAAATTGTTAGAAATAATAATTCAACGAAAATACACAACTATATAGTTATGCCTATTTGATACATAACCTCAATGTCAGCCTTATAGAGCAATATTCTGACGATGTGCCTCTATTTATGTCCTCTGTAGGTACAAGGTACAGTTTGTACATACAGACAACACCATAAGTTCATTTCATTTGTGTAAAGTACCTTATACATTAACTAAATCTGGGGGCAATTCTGGTCAAGCGGCGGAATCAAAACCATCCATGTTTACCCATAACATGGATATAGGTACCTAATTATCTTATGGCGTTCTATAACATCTTAAGATATTATAGAACTCCATAAGATAATTATATCCATGATATGGGTAAGCATGGATGGTTTTGATTTGGCCAGTTGGACCTGTTGATCAGGGGGGCAAGTTTGGTCCAACTGGCCAAATCAAAACCCTCACGATTACCCATATCATGGATATAATTATTATATGGAGTTCTATATTATCTTTAGAGGGTTTTGATTTCGTCGATTGACCAGACTTGCCCCCCTGGTTTGTTTTTCATAAACAAAATAAGAAAGTTTTTTTGAAAGTTTTGATAAAAATGCATTCGAGGATTGCCAACTTTTCATGAAAAATAGCATAAAAATAGGTAATTATGTATATAGTAGAAAATTTAGTGTTGGCCGCAACCTACTAGTTTTATTTTTATTTATTTGTTTTTCATCACACATAGTACCTATATTGATGTTTATATTACTAAACAGAACATAAATGATATGCGATAAGCCTCAAGCCTCCACAAAATGTAAATTGAAAATATGTATAGGAAGGTCAATGCCTAAGTGTATGTGTATACCTGTATGTTTACGTACACATTTATGTTGATAGCAGTGGCGTGCGGGGACATTAATGTTATAACAAGGCATTTCCATTGACTACCCCAATATACGTCGTTTCATTGAATAAAACTGTTGTTTATTAGCGAATAAATGCCTACTGTAAATGATAAATTACAGTGGACCCAAGTTCAAAACCTGCCTTGGTCAATTTCTACGAGTACCTATACATAGATAGTTCATTAATATGTACTCGTTTCACAACATATGAACTTATAACGTAGAAAATGTGTATCTAATGTGTTGATTTTAAAAATAAAACTATTTTTAGTTACGGGAGAGTACTGCTCCCATCAACAGAAGCATTATAATTGTATCTTCCGAAACAATTTTTTAAAATGATCCGCAACAATCTATATTTTTTTAACAAGAAGTTTAATACTTCTTCTTTTTCTTCTGGTGATCTGTCAGGAACCCCCGACGTTGGCGATCACTCTGGCGAATCCCTCTCTGTCCTATGCTGCCCGGAATTTCAGTCTAACACTTATTTTGTCAATATTGTATAACTCCATCTTGAAGTTTGTCTTTTTTAATTTTATTTAGTCGTTACTGTGATTAAATACAATACAAGTTTTTATCTAATTTATAGTGCTAATTCAATTTAAATCAACCGAAAAGATCGAAACAATGTGAAAGGATTTATTTTTAGTGAAAGGATGTATAATAATAATAATAATAATAAAATACTTTTATTGTTTTAAACAACGTGGCGGACTTATTGCCCGCAGGCAATCTCTACCAGTCAACCACCCTACCAGTTAGTCTCGACACGCCGGTCGATGGAAGGACAGCGCTTCCGAAACATGTCGCGAAGTGACTCAAAAAACAAGTGGTTTATAGCAAATTTATAATTCAAAAATGGCTTAATTAATGATATTATTTTATTAAACTTGAAAACTATGATTATTTTTTATTATTAGTAGGTACCTAATAATATTTATTTGTGCCAAATGGACGAAGAAATATTTTTTAGGTAATTGCTAAGAATTACAGATTTATACAATTAATTGAGATACATTTAGTTATTTAGGAATAAACAGGAAAACAGTTAAGCGATAAGAGATGAGACATGACCACGAATATGAAAACTATGATGACTTTTTTAAAAATAATCACATATCATATTTGGATTGTCGCTATTTTTTCCAATGCATGCCATGCATTTATGGTTACAACGGACAGAACGTCACTGGTAGTAAATATACATATTGTTTATTTGATTTTTTTTTTCCTTTTTTATTATGTGCTTACACATTATATACGCGATTAGAAAAGCAATAAAATTAACTTTGTTTTATCAAGTCATGAACTTGATATCTTTGTTCGTGAAATGTATGCACGATTGTGGAAAATATCACATGATGTATAATTTTCTTTTACTTGTCTAGTGGACTTTATGATTTAAATTATAATAGTGTGGGCTAGACTGAATGAATGAATACTGTACTTATAATATTATATAGGTAAGTAGGCATATTTTCATTTTTTTATATTCATTTTAGATTTTTTAATTATACCCTTTCATATAAAAATACCAACTTCAAAATAAATGTGAAGAAAAATTGTTACGTTCTTTCGTTCAATTCGCCTAGACAATAATGCGCAAAATCAGGGGCGATAAACGTGTTTTGCGCCCGTAGCAATATATTTGAATCCGTCCCTCCTCCCCCAATGTTTTTGGAATTTTAAATGTAGAAAAATTTAAAATTATTTAAAATTACATCGGGTCTTAAATTACTAAGCGGGATTTTTTGCATGCACACCATCATGCCGAGCCTCTATCCGGGTACGCAAAAAGAACCGAGCGCCATACCTGTGAATTTTTGATTTATATGCTTACCATTTTAGAATTTTAAGCGCCCTTTTAAGACATCGGCCTCTTGTTCCTAATTGTTCTATGATTTATCCGGCCCCGCGCAATATCCTTCGCATATTGATGATTTTCACGATTTCAATCATCAAATCTCTTGGTTCAGTTCAGATGGAACTTCCCCAGAAGTAATCCCTTGCCAATGAAAATCGTATTCGGACAACGTGATCGAGAATTATAATTAATCAGAATTCGATGAAATTCATAAGTGTGATCATCTCTAAAGCACTCCCTTCCAATTAAATAAGAAATCATTAAAATCGGATAATATGGTAAAGAATTACTATCGCTGAAGTGAAAATTGAAGAGTTTGATGATTTTCCAATGGATCCCATGATCTTTACCAAATTGAAATGAGACCAATCGGAAACAGAATCAACCCCTTTTATAATGAAAACAGGATCATAAAAAATACGTCGTATCGATAACCCTGTGTTGTTCCATGGAATTTCTGCCAAGTTCCATAGAATTTACAAGAAACGTGAATTCGAACAATCCAGAACGATAAGTACCTATATAAGCTCGTTTTACATTCGACCGTGATTGTTCCCTTAGCTGTCAGTTCGAACGCGTCAGTCAATATTAATCAGCCTATAAATTCAATTTCATTATATTCAAGTTAAATTATATTGTTATAAAGTAAAATTGGTATGGTGAATAAAATTGTGAAGTTAAGTAGGTACCTAAGTAATCTCATTCATTCAGTTGACCTAAAACATTTCTTTGCATTTGAGATGAATTAATATGTAGAGGGAGTTTTTTGTTCAGATTAATAAATCAATTATTGAACACGCCTAAAAAACCTTCCAATAATAAAGTATCATTTAAAACTTAGCAATAAACAAACCTCTAAAACCCCTCCGTTTTTGGAAGTCGGTTAAAAAATAAATATAGGTAATGATTGTATCATAAAAAATCACCCCCTACAATTGAGTGAAGTATGCGACATTACGTGAGTTTGTCTGCCATCTGACCAGGTGTGTGTGTTATATGAGGCATTGTACATATATGTACATAGTAGATAGGCAGGTAGGTTCAAATATAATTAATAAATACGTAGTAGGTACCTAAAAATGTTTTGATATTTGGTTCAACGCACACGACTCGTTAAATGGACGCCATTTTATCAAAACGACCAGCCCGTATACCAGACTGTTTCCTTTTCCGGTATCTTGCCTTTATAGTGAATCGTTTAATTTGAATTTATAAATTGTGATAAAAATATCCACCTTTTTGCGAAAATAAAAACCGTAATGCACGTACTTAACTTATAAATCATCTATAGCCAAACGAGACTTTACTCGTGGATTATCTTCAAATTTTAGCTATTGATTTTTACTGAGATACAAAATATACATCGCACAGAAATCATTCTATGAAAAGTGAACAGCGTTTTTTAAAATCCATTTTACATAGTTTCTTACAAGGGCATATAAATCTAAGCACCTTAATATGGAATCAAATATGTTAAACAAAGTGTGTTTCTAAAAAAATACCATCAATGTATCTCTAGTGAATGTTCGTCACACAATTTTAAAATTCATTATCATTTCCCCTAAAAAAAATATTAAAAATATCCTACTTTGCAGAATTTTTTTACTATTCCATGACTATATGTCGTAGAGGAATAAATCTTTTGTATGCTTAAAGAGTTTATAAAATCAAAGAGAATAACCGTTAAAAAATAAATATCAAGGTTTGTTTTAAAATGCAAAAAATCGACAAATTTTGGGTTTCCCATAATTTAAACAACGTATAGTTAAACCATTTTTTTAACGCACGCGATAGTTTACCCTTACTTCATAGTGTATTAGGCGGTTTTATGTATATTATGTTTTCAGTCACTAGTTTAGCGTTATATGCTCCCTTGTGGAGTTTACAGCGTTTTGTTATTGATTTGATTTACGAAAATGTTTTCTTAAACGATTTTGAATGAGATGTTATAGTCACTGTAAAATAAATATATACATTGAATATTCTTACGTACACTTTCATAACAAGATCAAGAAATATGCTGGTATTATACATACATAATGAATTAACCTACAATGGGACATTCGTTTGATCCCCGTTTGATCAATATCTAATATAACTTTGTTGATTGTATGGGGGGAGGTGGATGTGCAATATGCATGTATACGGTAGAGAACTAAGCATATACAGATAGGTACAGGTTTATAGTAAGGGTTGACACGAAAACTCAGAACTAGAGAATCATGTTTGTAGGGGAATAGTTTTAATTGATAACTCATAAATACACAACGATCGAACAGTAAAATATGTATATTTATAAAGACAGTTAAATATGAATAAATAGTGATCCACTATCAAATTAAATTAAAATCGACGGTTAGTAGAAAATATTCAAAAGCCAATAGTTTGTATTCTATAGAAGGGACAGAATTAGCTCACGGATCCTTTGGAGTTACCTACATAATTAACTCTGTTACTGGATCTTCAATATCCGAAGCCTTTCGAGCTGATCAAGACCGTCATACTTGGAGTAACCACCATCTTTCTGTCATCGACAGCGTTAAGAATGTGTGACTCCATAACTTTGCGGTGAAAATTAACATGATTTACTCAAATGAAAGTTCTGTAAAAATTAAAATTATAACGAAAATCTTGATTGACATTTTCCACAGTAATAAAGCACTTTATAATATTTCATTGAAAAAACTCAAAAAACATCAATTTATTTTGTTTGTCGATGGACAAAAATATTCTTAATGACACAAATTTATTTAAGTAGTTTGGTGACACTCCATGATGAAGTCTATCTCAAAAACGCACAATTGTATTGCAAAAACTTTGTTTTTTTTTTCGGGAATTCCCTAGTTTTATGATTGTGTATCTTCCTTATCAACAGCTGTAAGTCAACAGTTCACAATGGAAGGGAAACAGGAAAGGAGAGATTCCCCCAACTGGTATATAACTTCATGGTCGCGTGCTCACTATATATTGGACTGAATTAGGTACATGCACAGTACCGGCCACAGGATAAATATTAACGCTTTTTATTTTTTTTAAAACAATGAAAATGTTCTTGTGAAATGTACATATACATCCTCATACATTCCCTTAATTAAGCATCAATAATACTTGTGCTATAGATGGCAAGATTCAAACTCGTAACCACTGGATAACTAACTAGCGCGCTAACAGCTCTGCTACCTCCCACCTAACAACTACTTTTTCTACATATTTTAAAAGGTGGATGGTCTTTTTGACTGGGGTCTTAAGTCTTGGTTATGGGATGAAAATGCCACTCCATCCGTCTCTTTGGTGGTCTTCCCGGTGGTCGCAGTTTTGGGGAGTCTTTCTGGATCCACCCTTTCTTTTTGTTCCTTCCAATAGAGGCTTCTTTTTCTGTTCTAACTCATAATGTCTTCCAGAACACAGGTTTTACTTATCTCATAATCTATAACCGTTTTGCCCAAGATGTGTCTCAGTGTTCTTATTTCAACAATTCAATATGATAATTCTAAACACACATATTGACATTTATCTATAAATATACCTACTACTTTTCATGATATTATTGTAAGCTAATAATTGATGTATGGAGTGCATATTTTATTTTATTTTACATTACTTCTCCGACAGCTAACTGGTACTATGTCAAATATTAATTCAACACGCACCCAATTCCATGTTGCCACATTCTGGAGAGTAACGATATTAATCGTCTCACAGATCCAGACTGAAAGCACAATATTAAAACTGTGTCCCCAGATTCCTCACATACTGAGCCACGAAAACCGACAAAATGCATATCTTTATTTATGTAAATTAATTTATCTACACTTTCTTTTTCATACATTTGCTTCAATTAGAACAAATAAAATTAAATAAACAAATAATTAAAAACAATCCTTTTATTTTTAAGTAATGTTTAATTTATTTTTTCTTAACGTTGAGTATACATAGTACATATAAGGTATAATCGAAATAAAATTTGAATTCGATAAGAAATCGTAACAATTTTGCTATATAATATTTGTTATCACTAAAATCGCAGAATATGAAGATGACTTTAGAAATAAAAAAAATGCAATATGACAAAAGTCTTTCTTCGTATCATTCTAGGCATCTTCTCTTTGACTCTTTATCTAAGGCCGGCCCATTGGCAGGTGAATAGATAACTAGCGCCCGGTGCGTCATTCATACTTCCGGTTTATGGTTTACCAGTGGAAAGTATGTACCTACATATAGTAAACATACATATATGTATTTATATTATACACGTATTACATTCGCTTTTTATATATTTCATAACATTTTGAACGAGAAGCGTGTTCATTAGGATTAACTCCCCAGTGTTTTCTTCACACCCTACTTGAGAGGATGGTACACCTTGACAAAAAAGTGAGAGAAAAATGGCTGGAAGAATGGCAATCCTCTACTAAAGGAACCCATTATAAAACCTTGCAAGATCATATTTCAAGAATTCCATGGTTTTATGGTCAAAAACTCCCTAAAATTGACATCTCCCTACTTTGTCGCTTAAGAATTGGCCATTGCTCCTTGGCATCTCATTTATTTAGGATTCAGGTTGTTCAATCCCCAATATGTGAATGCGGTGAACAGGAAGAGAATAGTGATCATATTTTCTTTGAATGTAAATTATTAAATAGAGAAGAATTTATGTCAGAGATAATAACATCATGCACTTCATATCCTGTTAACTCTAAATTCCTTTTGTCATTGAATGATGTAAATATTAATAAAAGTATAACAAATTTTTTGAAAATAAACAATAAACTCCTTTGAAAAAACTGTCCCCAGGTCTTGGAATTTGTATATAGTTTGTGTGTATATAATATTTTATGTGGGTATTCCGTATGTTTTCGAATTATGCCGACCGTTTTTATTATTTCGCCTTTTTTGACTAAGAAATTATTATTTGCACATTTTTACGTTTATTTTTGTTTGATTTCATAGATATGTAATATTACCAAGAGTGGGACAAGCATTACGGTGGGTGTGTTTTCAATGTTTGTCACCTACTACAATGTTTGTCTTACTAGGGATTAGTGGCTATATCACTCGATATCGGGTGGAACGCCAGAAATTAATTAAAAAAAACATTTTGAACTAAGAAGTCAAAACATACATTTAGCTTGGTTTAAACTTTTGAGGCTTTTAGCTATTTGTCTCAAATGCCATTTTTCCCTCCATTATTTTGTACTAGTAAATCATTTAAATTAAAAAACCAAGTAATTACAATAAAATTATCTCATTTGGTTCATGTTTTCATGTGCTTATTATAAATCACATAAAGATCTTATCCATTATAATGTGCACAATAGCGGGTTTATTGCCATAAAACAATTTCTTCCAACCAACCAAAGCAACATTAAATTTATAACAAAAAAGAGACAGGTTTTGGGGTTAGGTTGCGGACATAGGGGCCTATGTGGTGAAGTTGGAGGTGGCCGCATCCCCATCCAAGGTTTCTGGACAAAAGGACGGTGCCCTCTTTAATTCTTACCTATGTAAGAGCAGGGCAGACGCCTTAATGTCTTGCTCGACGGTGACCCTTCACATGTGGCGAGGATTCAGCCCGCATCACTCACTTGGCGTAGAAATCGAAGAACTGAAAGTACTGTCAACGTGGTGAGGTTCCTATATATCGCCTACACGGGTACCAAGGGGTGGAGGAGCCCCCCCACCATGACTGAGGCATATCCCGCTTGGCGGTAGCTCGCCATGATGATGAAAAGATGATGTAGCCGACATCACGTTTGGTGTTGAAATCGACAAACTGAAAATACTGTCAACTCGTGGTGAAGGTTCGCTGTCAAGTCACGTGTTACCGAGCACTGTTGGGATGGGAGACCCTCACCATGACTGACGAGCCTCCACGTTTGTGGTTGGACTCTTAGTGATGGTGGAATGAAATATGCTTGATGGTAGTTCTTGTTTTGTCCGCTCCGGGTATGAAAAGTAGATGAAGTTGATGAAGTTTTAAAACGATCTCTATGGAGTGGGGTGGGAGACTGCGAAATTTTATTAAGTAATAACAAAAAAAAACACTCGCAGCAACAAAGAAAGGAGGGAGATAGAGGTTATGGGATGTGAGAAAGGTTGGGGAAGGAGTGTCAATTAAGAGTTATTAGACATTTATAACAACTTAAGTCTTTTTTTTTAATCGATTTGAATCGATTGTGACGTCATTATATCATTACTTAGGATGATAGTCTTGATGATTGTATTTCAAATGAGGAACTGAGAAATTCAGTAGAATGAATAGGAATAGCTAGAGTGGTACGATCAGCAGATCGAAGAGGCAGATCGTGATTTGACAAGAATATAACATATTTCTTAAGATATTTTTAATATTATTTCCAAAGTTAATTAATAAACAAACAAAGATACATATCTTCTAACTTGGTCATATAAATAATGTTTCTTAAAAATTTTAATAACCATTAAAAATAAAAAAAAACGCTTATTACTTAATTCCGATGTTTATTAAGACTATAACCTGCAACCGGTTTCGTGCTAAGCACATTTTCAAGTAGTCACTACTTAATTCCACTGTTTATTTTAGACTACGTGCTAAGCACATTTTCAAGTAGTCACTACTTTATTCCACTGTTTATTTAAGACTACGTGCTAAGCACATTTTCAAGTAGTCACTACTTAATTCCACTGTTTATTTTAGACTACGTGCCAAGCACATTTTCAAGTAGTCACTACTTTATTCCACTGTTTATTTAAGACTACGTGCTAAGCACATTTTCAAGTAGTCACTACTTTATTCCACTGTTTATTTAAGACTACGTGCTAAGCACATTTTCAAGTAGTCCCTACTTAATTCCACTGTTTATTTAAGACTACGTGCAAAGCACATTTTCAAGTAGTCACTACTTAATTCCACTGTTTATTTTAGACTACGTGCTAAGCACATTTTCAAGTAGTCACTACTTAATTCCACTGTTTATTTTAGACTACTTGCTAAGCACATTTTCAAGTAGTCACTACTTTATTCCATTGTTTATTTAAGACTACGTGCTAAGCACATTTTCAAGTAGTCACTACTTTATTCCACTGTTTATTTAAGACTACGTGCTAAGCACATTTTCAAGTAGTCACTACTTAATTCCACTGTTTATTTTAGACTACGTGCTAAGCACATTTTCAAGTAGTCACTACTTAATTCCACTGTTTATTTTAGACTACGTGCTAAGCACATTTTCAAGTAGTCACTACTTTATTCCACTGTTTATTTAAGACTTCGTGCTAAGCACATTTTCAAGTAGTCACTACTTAATTCCACTGTTTATTTTAGACTACGTGCTAAGCACATTTTCAAGTAGTCACTACTTAATTCCACTGTTTATTTTAGACTACGTGCTAAGCACATTTTCAAGTAGTCACTACTTTATTCCACTGTTTATTTAAGACTACGTGCTAAGCACATTTTCAAGTAGTCACTACTTAATTCCACTGTTTATTTTAGACTACGTGCTAAGCACATTTTCAAGTAGTCACTACTTAATTCCACTGTTTATTTTAGACTACGTGCTAAGCACATTTTCAAGTAGTCACTACTTTATTCCACTGTTTATTTAAGACTTCGTGCTAAGCACATTTTCAAGTAGTCACTACTTAATTCCACTGTTTATTTTAGACTACGTGCTAAGCACATTTTCAAGTAGTCACTACTTAATTCCACTGTTTATTTTAGACTACGTGCTAAGCACATTTTCAAGTAGTCACTACTTTATTCCACTGTTTATTTAAGACTACGTGCTAAGCACATTTTCAAGTAGTCACTACTTTATTCCACTGTTTATTTAAGACTACGTGCTAAGCACATTTTCAAGTAGTCACTACTTAATTCCACTGTTTATTTTAGACTACGTGCTAAGCACATTTTCAAGTAGTCACTACTTAATTCCACTGTTTATTTTAGACTACGTGCTAAGCACATTTTCAAGTAGTCACTACTTTTTCCACTGTTTATTTAAGACTTCGTGCTAAGCACATTTTCAAGTAGTCACTACTTAATTCCACTGTTTATTTTAGACTACGTGCTAAGCACATTTTCAAGCAGTCACTACTCGAAAATGTGCTTAGCACGAAAACGGGTGTAGGTTGTAGTGGAATTAATTTATAAACGTTTTTTTTTTATTTTAATGTTTATTAAAAATTTTAAGATATTTTAATGGAATTACAAGACTTCAAGATTCTTGTCTTGCATGACACTTGGTCTTGCACAAAGGGCGAGACCGAGATTAAGACTAGTCACATTCATCACCACTGAAGACTAAAGTTTAACAAATACTTATAAACAGTCGTATTGCAGATTTCAGTAAAAAATATGATCAATCTGGTTGATTTAAACATGATTGTACAACTTCACGCTTCCAACCTTTTGTTACGAGGATTGGTTTAATTTCAACGTACAACAAGCTTTATAAAGTAGGTACCTACATAACTACACAGACAGGTAGATAGTCGTTCTTAAATGTCAATTTATGTATTTCTAATCATCGCGCGTCGTTGATATCATTTTGCTGAAGATGCGATCAGCTATTTGAGGTATTTTTTTTATATTTGTTTCCTCAAAAGCGGATATGATGAGTTTATTTACCTACCTTTATTTTGGGTAAAACGAACACGTCTCATTCAGGCAAAGAAGCTATAATAATAGTATAATTATCGTTCCATACCTATCTAGAAATTTTTCGACCTGACGCTGTTTCTATCCTAAATAAATAAATAAATAAATATATAAATAAATATAAATAAATAAATAAATAAATAAATAAATATAAATAAATATATAAATAAATATAAATAAATAAATAAATAAATAAATAAATAAATAAATAAATAAATAAATAAATAAATAAATAAATAAATAAATAATAAATAAGTAAATAAATAAATAAATAATCAAATAAACAAATAAATAAATACATAAATGAATTAATCGATAAATATATAAATATTTATTAAGGGAGTATTAAGGGAGCATATAACCCCCATCTATTGACTGAAAACATTATACGTTAAAACCGCATGATATATTATTATAGGACACGGAAATTTTTAAAGTTATCATCACTGATTTAAAATTGCCTCCTCTGCCTCATATCAGTTCTGTTAATACCAAACTTCGGGGCATATCCAATGGGATTATTGTCACTCAATGATGTCCTCCTCGTTGCTGTCCGTGGGCCTCTTCAAAGTCCCATTGGTCATGCGGATTTTGTGATCTCGAAGAACAATTTTAAAGGCTTCGAGAAGTTATGTCATAGTTATGGTGCCTTACTATAAGTTGATTCCCATTTAGTTTATTTTTTTAAAGAGATCTTAGTCACACCTTTAATGCTTTATATTTAAAAAGATCTGAAGTCGATGACGGTCCATAATATTTTAATCACATTCGTCGACTGTTTTTTTTTGCATTATGGTGACGAGATTGCTAATGTAGAGGACTCCATGAGCTACTCTTCGTGCTATGCATATTTTGTCGCTCATTTAGCCTTCTGTGAAGGGGCCGTTTACAGTCCCCAGAGCGGGTGGTGGTGGAAGCAGCGAATGTTAAAACCGCCTAATACATGTTAGCAAATATAAGTATCGCATGCGTTTATACGTGATATAAATAATCGGAAACCCATAAGTTTTAGTTTTTTTGCATTTTGAGAACAAACCTAACTTGAAATGGTTTTTTATCGGTTATTCACTTTGATTTTATGCAATCTTTAAGTACATAGAACATTTATTTCTCTGCGACAAATAGTTATGGAGTAATTTGAATAAAAATGCTGTAAAAAGGATATTTTAAATATTTTTTAGTGGGAGTTGGAATGAATTTTGAAATTGTATTCACTAGAGAAATGTTGAAAATTCTCATGGTATTTTTTTATAAACACACTGTTTAGTTTTGTATTAGATTTCCAATTTGGGTGTTTATGTTTCTGTGGTATGACGTAAAATATTTTATGATTAATTTAATATATTTGTAACACAAAATGTATAAATTTAACTCTTTTTCCATGTAAACTCTTGCGTGCGTTATACATTTTTCTAAAAAATGGGTCCGAAGTTTTGGATTCACGTATTTAATATACATACATAAAGATGTACCTAAGTATATTGGTATTTATAATAGTAGGTGAAGATATTACAAAAGTCACGATTTAAATTTATATTTTCGCAAATGTAGGTATCATTGTATCGGCAGACTACGGAAATATGAAAGTAAATAAAATTATAATTTGTTGCAGAATAATTATTTAGGTAAATCTATCTTGTTCATACTAAATATACTATCTTCTAATTAAGATGATGGGATTTCGAAATAAAACGTGATCTGCATTATTTGTTATTAAGTGTTTTGATAAATTATTTAAGATAGGAAGGTTTGATCATTTGATCCTTTATTCATAATCAATAATAAAGTATAAAAATTATGCAAATCTTCAATGGATTGCAACCATTGTATTATTATCTGTGGAAACCAGAAACCCAGACGTTAATGCACATCGTCTATTAAAGACAGTTTTTTTAAACAATTTATTTAGTTAACACACAGCATTAAAAACTATCATCATCATCAGCAATGGCGCTACAGCCCGGTGTGGGCCTTGGCCTCCTCAAGAAACTGCCTCCATCCCGCCCTGTCGACAGCAAGTCTCCTACAATTTGTCTGTCCGATCGCTCGTATATCGCCCTCGATGTCGTCCAGCCATCTCATCCTAGGTCTCCCTCTGCTTCTTCTTCCTTCAGGACAGGTGTCCAATACTTTCTTTGGGACCCGCGCAGCTATCCTCCATTCTACGAACATGTCCGAGCCAACGTAGACGTTGTATTTTGATGTATTGGACAACGTTTGGTTCGCCATACATTATTTCTAGCTCATAGTTAAACCGGATTCTCCAAGATCCTCCTTCACAGGTAGGGCCAAATATTTTGCGAAGTATTTTCCTTTTGAACACCAACAATGCATATTCGTCCTTCTTGGTCAATGTCCAGCATTCTCATGCATATGTCATGACCGGTCTAAGAAGAGTTTTAATGAGGGTAAATGTAAAATTAAAAACTATGTTGTACAATAATTACATGAAAATTACACAAGGGAAAGACAAAAAATATATATAACTCAAGATAAATGCAGATTAATATCAATTCGGATATTTCTAAAATATTTGAATAATAAATAAGCTATAAACCACTTGTTTTTTGAGTCACTTCGCGACATGTTTCGGAAGCCTGTCCATCCTAAATGAGGAAATCTGTCCTTCCGAAATTATTTCTAAAATATTTCAACAAATTTTCGCAAAATAGGAGACAGCTGAATATTTTACATTAAAAAGCAAAATTTAGTAAAGAGGATTCTTTTATAAGATAATTATTGAAAAAACTTCCAATCAAAGTGTAAAATGAAAGTATATGTACCTATTGGTAATATGATGGGTGGTGGTAGAGTATTTATATTTATTTATTTATATAACACTTTTTTGTACATACATAAAATTACATAGTATAAATGGCGGACTTATTGCCTAGAGGCAATTTCTTCCAGTCAACCATCTGAGATCAATAGTACAAAACATATTTTCGGCATAATATATACATAATAACACAATAACACAACCAGTATAATACAGCATATCAAAAGTGAGAAATTACACAAACTTAGAAAGGAGAGGAAAATCAGAAAAGGAAGGGAGAGGATGAGGAGCGATCAAAAAGGATGGAAAGTGAAATTGGGATATGTGTTCGTTATGGAATTGAGAGGAAGAGCGAGCATTTAAGACGAGATTTGAAAATTGGAAGTGATGTGGCAGTTCTAATATCAAATGCTAAATTGTTCCACAGCCCGGCAGCATGAATAGTGAAGGAAGATGAATAGTATTCAGTAACGTGAGGTGGGATGGCAAGGGTTCTTTCTTCTCTAGACCGAAGTGGGAGTCCATGAGAGGCCAACGGTTGAAATCTTTCTTTCAGATATGCGGGGGCATTCGGATTGTTTAATACATTAAACAGGAGGCAGAGGGTGTGCTGATCTCGACGCAGATGGATGGGAAGCCATTTAAGTTGTTTGCGAAGATGCGATATATGATCGTACTTACGGAGGTTAAATATGAAACGTATGCAGACATTTTGTAGACGATCTAGTTTGTTAAGATGTTCTTGATTGAGATCTAAGTAGCAAATGTCTGCATAGTCAAGAATAGGGAGAAGGAGAGTTTGCGCAAGTTTTATTTTAATATCTTTAAGTCTTTTCAGAGAGTGGATACTACGAAAAACTTTGAGTAGTTAGCATACTGTGGGTTTGTAATCCAGTGGTCGCGAGGAGCTCTGGAAAAATTATCTTAATTTAAATATCTTAGAATGTTGTCCTTCTTGAATCAATTGTTTGGATATCTGACACCTGAACCAAAGGTCCAGGGTTCGATTCCCAGTGGAGACACAGTTGTTTTTAATTGTGTTTTTTGTTTGAATCTGTGTGACGCTATACTTATATCATAAATCTCCAAAATGTGGCAACTTGTTACTAGGTGCGTGTTAAACCACCTAAGCAATAAATTAGAAATAATAATATCGGTCAATCATCCATTTTCGCGATATTCAAACAAATTAAATACCTACTCTAAAGAAATGGTTCCAAAAGTAGGAACCTACATTATAGGTACTCGCCATTAGTAATCAGTTGTCAAATAGAATTTAATTTTAAAAATGACACAAAAATGAACATTCCATAGATATTTAAATTGATTGAAGATAGGTGTCAAAAATAGTAGGTAAAGTAGGTACCTACCTACATCCGTTTGCTGCCTTGTCTCGTCTCGCCTCGTCTGTTCCAAATTCAACTCGCTGGGAATGTGGTCACTGGCTGTCTACAATATCTATAAAAGCGATTGCAAATTGGATTTGGTTATAGTGTGCCGAAATAAATAGAAAATTCGATGCAATATTTCCGGTTTAGGTACGAGTTATTATTATGATGTTGTATTATCTTTATTAGGTAGGTACATACTTATAATACCTTTCTTAAGTGCTTTTCCAATTCTATTTATTATTTTATTTGTTGTGTGATACCCATGTAACTATTTTATTCAAGCTGTATTTAGATATAAAACTTGATCACTCTTATATTTTTTTAATTATTATGTTAATGTTTTTATTTGTAACCTAAAACTAAATTACTTATAATAAAGAAATGCCTCAGAACAGACTCGTCTAGTGAGCAGTAAATTTCCGGATTGAAACACCATTGTACCAAATATGTTCATTATAAGTTTTTTTTAATAAAGTTATTTTTGTATTGTTATTTTAACTTCTTAATAATGGAAAATAAAGCATTTTATTTCATTTCAAGTAATTAAAATGACAAAGAAATAAAAATTCATTTCTCACTCTAATGTTGCTTCTCTGGGCTGGAAACACTGGTTAGTTGGAAGAAATTGCCATATGGCAAGCAACTCGCTACTTGCGCAGTGTGCAAGGAAGTGTTAATTATTATTATTGTTATATTATAATGAACCCTCTAAACTATTAAATTACTAATTAAAATATAGATATCCTATTATGTAAACTGGATGAAAAAACAACTTTCAATAAGAAAAATATAGCTAGTTTAAGAATTAAGAGAGAAATATTAATAATTAGCAATTATAAATACTTAACTTATTGAATTGCTTAATATGGCGGCTGGCAGAAGCAGTATTGCCAACTTAACAATTCCTAAGTAGATAGATAATCGGGGTTAAGAAGAGTAGAAAGCGATAGGTAATCCAACTATCGATTCGTTCATGAGAATTCTATTCTCTTAATGAAACGACATTATTAAGCCAAGATGCGTGTACGACGGAAAATTTTGTATGGTGTAGTAAACTTTTTGCATGCTTATAACACCAACTAGAGGCCTCGCAGCATATATGTTCCCATACATGGATTTACTCAGAATTCGGAGTAAAACATTTTATGTGAGTTTTGTGTGTGTGTCTGTGTGTCCCCCCCCCCTTATAACTTTTGATCCGCTCAATTTACAGAGCCCAAATTTTCAGAACATATAAACAGTTACAGGCCTACAAAACTTTTATACTCATAATTGTGAATTTTTGTTTCAGTCAGGGGTTATCAACTTTTGAATTTTTACTTTATTTTTCCATATATCTCAGAAACCATAAAAGCTAGAACGCTGAAAATTGGTATAAACATAGACAAATACAAAATCTCAAATAATTTTTTTTTTTTAATTCCAGGGTTTCTCAAACGTTTTTTATTAAGAAAAATATTTTTTTTATGATAAATTTATGAGTTTAACTGCCTATATTTCCATTTTTTTTTAAATATCGAAAAAAGCTGAAACACCCCAACTAGATAATTTAATTTTATATAAAAAATACAAACATTGTATTAGCACATCTCAAATTTTTTTTAACAATTTTTATAAAAAAATGAATTTAGTGACGACATTGCTTCATACAATTTGTATGGCAATAGCTACACACAATAATCTAAGAAGACTTAATAGTTTGATACTTATCTCCAAACATACATACATACCATCATGCTGTTTTCATATTCTGGGTAGGATCAAAGGACTGTCGGCCTTCGTGGCTCAGTTGGTTGGGTATCTGACTGCTGATCCAAAGGTCCCGGGTTCCATTCCCGGTGGAGACACAGTTTTTAATTGTGTTTTCAGTCTGGATCTGTGAGACGATTAATATCGTAAGTCTCCAGAATGTGGCAACTTGTTATTGGGTGCGTGTTAAATAAATATTTGACATAGTACCTGTTAGTGGCCCGAGAAGCAATTTTAAATAAATAAATAAATAAATAAATACTATCTTATCTTGACATACATACCTAGGTACATGTGTTGTATAGAAAACCAAATATCTTAAAATATTAAATTATTTGTATTTATGGGTTTATAGTTTGGTACTTATTCTTCAACTGTACATACTATCACTATCGACAGTTGGATCTCATGTGTTACATGTATTTTTTCTATATTTTAATAAGAAAGATGTATTTTTCTATATTTTTTTAATAAGAAAAATTTACCCTTACACATTGGTTTCCTCTCTTAGTATTTAAAAAAAATGTTTTGATTTTTTTATAACATTGTTCATTCTAGACAAAAACAGTAATGGGGGAGGTGATGAAGGATGCTGCCCTTTCATTGGCAGAAGCCAAATTTCGAGCTGGAGATATTAATCAAATGTTTCTCCAGAATGTTACTAAAGCTCATACCAAAGTAAAAACAATGCAACTAGTTAATAATTAAACGTGGTAGCTGCTGCATACTGTGTAGTATAGTATAGAGTCTATTGTCCACTTACCTACTGTTCGTTACCTACCTACATAAAACTAACAATGTACTTACCTACTTTTTAATCTCGAACTACCTAGGTATTCTAATTTCGTTTAAACAACACACATTTTATTACATTGTATGCCTAATCAGGTAAGTACCGTGTAACAACGTGGTAGGTAATAATTATTACTTTACAATCTAAATACACATACAAAAACGAATGGATTTGACGAATGGATGGATTTGAAAATCTCTAAAATCATATTTCAACTGTCTGTAGATTTTTCAAGAGAATTTATTTCTCCAGATCGACAAAGTTTCAAGGCAAGATCGACAAAGTTTCATGTTTGTATGGACAGGTCACATTTTTTATGGTTTTTCAACATTGAAGTTAAAAAACACCAACAGTAGGTACTTATTTGTGGTATTTAAACAGTATTTAAACTTTTTAACATTTTTTGAAAATATTGAATTTAGTGATGATATCTTTTCACACAATTTGTATGGCAGTATACATTACACAATATGTACGAGAATTCTCAATAGTTTGGTACTTAATATAAGTAGCGTCTAGCCCCTGAGTTTCTTTTCTGCATTCTTAGGTTAGGTTTAAGTTTGTGTATAATAATAATAATAGCGACTCGCGTGAGCGAGTTGCTTTATAAATTGAATTATAAATTATCATTAATTAAATATATAATATTCTTTTAATTTTTCGCATTTATTATAAAATTTCACAGCTCATTTGACTTAATACTACGAGATCTCAACCAATCAGAGAGCCAACCGGAAACAGAATGCAAACGGGTAGATTCAGATTGTAGACTCTAGTCTTAATATCTGTATACATATACAAACATACATACTATCAGACAAGCTGTTTACGTATTCGGGGTAGAAAAAAAGGACTGACTATCTTTTCTTGACATAACCTGTTTTGTATAGAAAACTAAATATGTTAAAATATTCAATAATTTAAATTATATGGTTTTTATGTATTGTTTGGTAGGTACGTATTAGGTGTTCTTTTAACTGTATATACAAACGCCATAGTTGGATCTCATGTGTTACATGCAACTAGTATATTATAAAATATTCATTTATTTGTTAACTCGTTTAGTTATAATAATGTAATTTTTGGTATTAATAATAAACAAAAACATGGTACCGAGAATTTATCATTTTGAATTATTGTATTTTAATTTTTTTGTGGTCTCTGTGTTTTTTTTTTATTTCCGTATGATATATTTTTTATTCGGCGCTGACCGATACATTTACGATAAATAACAATTAAGTACAGCAAATAATAACACTCAATTATTATTAGGTACTACCATTATACACTTCCTCAAAAGAATTAGCAGATTAATGCGTACATCAAAACAAAATGCAACAAACGCACCGATCAAGCTTTTAATTGGGAATAATTCGATATTATCGAATAATATAATATTATTTCTATCGAATAAAATATTAATAAACATGTAAAAATAGAAAACACTAAATACCTACTTGGATAATAATTATATAAAATTTGAATCATATATTTAATGATCGCAAAGCATTGACCCTGCCGGAGGGTCAATGCTTTGCGCAAGCGCTTAAAGTGATCACGTATACCAACCGATGACAAGTCGTTAGCCCTGTAGGTGCCTTATTTCCCGATTCTCCTATAAATATAAAATCGAACTACGTCTCTATTGAGATATTAAATTTGTTAAGGAATAAAATTTGAATTCAGGAGTCAACAGGTTGATAGGATCATGGCGATTGTTGTATTTTATTAGGACATTTTCAATAATTTACAATTCACGCATAGAAGAGGTGTTGAAAAAAACATTACAGCACGCGCATCATTGGCGAGTTTATTGTCATGTTGAAATTAGACCAGAGAGAAGATGATTGAAACATGAAGAGATTTAGACGAAAACATAATATTATATTATAAAAACATTACAGCACGCGCATCATTGGCGAGTTTATTGTCATGTTGAAATTAAATCAGAGAGAAGATAATTGAAACATAAAGAGATTTAGACGAAAACATAATATTATAAAAAAAGTAAATTATACAATGGAGAAAACGCTAAAAGATGCTGTATTATGTTTTCTTATGCCTACACAGTAACTACTATATTATTAAACAGATCTCACGACCCGCTTATACCTCAGTTGGTACAATATTGCATATACCGTCACATAATAATGCATGTCTTGTACAAAGATTTTTATCTAATTGTTACTTTGTATCAGACTTTTCTACTGATCAGATTTAAATACAAGTTTCTAATATTATATATGCATGTAAGTAAATTAAAGTGACATACCCAGATAAACTACATGCATCTTTATTCATTCATCCATTTGTAGATCTTGGCACTACAAGCAGGTACCTCTTTTCATTTATCCTCATTGGCCTCATGATTATTTTATTTTTCATTTATTTAAAGAAATTTCATCCAACATTGAATGTAACATGTCTCAAGAATAAAAATAACAAAAACAAGAAGAGAATTTAAAATACAATTAAAACATGAAGTACTTAAAAACAATTGGTAAATGAATACAAACAGATCAAAATACAATTAAATAGAACACAAATGCAAATGATTGAAACATAGATGGATAAAAAATGAAAAAAAAATAGATCGATGAATCAAAAGCCCTAGGTATTTTTAAATCAAAAATGGGAAATATACGTCATGTAGAATAATGAATGGAAAATATACCTACATGTAGAACCATAATCATTTTTTTATTAAAAAATACCTACTATAATGGAGTTCTACACCTTAAACACCGTCAGTATTGACAATTTAAAAAATCAAAAGCCCGTAGAAAAATTCAAAAATTTAAATTTCTTTAAACGATATTCAAGTTTTTGGTTAAATATTTTTCTCGGTATACGATATTGTATAAATCTAAGCAGAAAGCTTCGGTAATTGATGATCAACGCGTTGTATCGAGATTCTTGAAGCAGTTTTTATGGGTATAATTTGTAATTTTGTCAATATCTTGAATCTTTCTTAGAACCTAGCACATATGTGTATCTGTCATTTAGGTAATCAATCCTAGTTACGGATAGGTCGCTGAAACATCGGTCGCCTAAGTTAGAAGTCGACTTCAATTTAATGATAACGTTGCTTAGTTGCCCATCATCACACTTAGTGGATTTATGTAGTCTCTCTATATTTACATATATAGATGTAATGAAAAATGATAAAGAGATTGTGCCGGTATATTACTAAGCATAACAGGACAGATAATTCTACAAACAAATTCGATGCGATCTTTGAATGTTAGCGATGTTTCGAGTTCATGAGGTGGAACTACGTATAATGTAATGTCACGCACGATAAGTTGTTCTTAAAAACTTTCATTTAATATTTGTGTAATATTAACTATTTCCTTACATAGTCGTGTTTATAATATTTGAAATATGTATCATGTTATTTTATTTCAATGGTATTGCAACAATGTTGGTAGTTGCCGGATATCGATAAGTTGATATAACTTAGAAGGAATATTATTATAAAAGTAGCAAATATTGCTTATTTTATAATAATTTCCTTTGATTATCTAGACTATGATTACAACTATCAGAGAGACAAAAAATAATTAATGGTATTGATTTATTAAACCTACGAAACTGAGGAAATCGTAAGATGGAGCCGGAAGAGGAGGCAGTTCTGGTGGAACCATAAAAATAGAAAGATAAATAGAAGAAAATAGAATCACTAGCGTTGATCTAAATGAAACCCTTCCAGGTTTTGATCTGGAAGACCACCAAGAGATGGAAAGAAAGTTGATCATCCGAATCCGTGGAATGAACCGTTTGGAACAGATATTGAATTTCATCCAAGATGAAGGAGGATTCATATAACTAATCAACAATGAAATTGACAGCTATTTTAGATCAAATGTTCTATTTGGCACAGCCATTTTGAGGAATTTATTTCCATCTCAAATACATTCTCGAATACATAAGACATGTGTATGACCCACCATGACCTATGCGATTGAAGCCAGAGCGGACACCGATTGAACAAAGAGACGACAGAGATGAGAGCCCTATTATACTTTCCATCGCGGGATTCACCATTATGGATCGAATGCGATACGCAGATATAAGAAAGATCTGTGACGTTGGGGATATCGTCAGATGGTGCAGCAGCCGATGACGATTCTGGCGGGACCACGTGGCGAGAATGGGAGACAACAGGTTACCCAAAATTATCTCCCAACAAATTGATTTTGGCAATCGACCACGAGGAAGACCACCTAAGAGATGAGGAGAAAGATGGAGCTCGACGTCACAGAAGGGCTTGCAGACACACTTCTTGAAAAAAAAAACAGGTTTCCAAAACCTCATTATTAAATCTTATCCATCATCTAATAATTTGGTTATTAAAACTCATATCCTCATCTCTTATTTTCAAACACATAGGTACCTACATGTGGCTTCTGTATCAGAATACAATGGTTTTTATAGTTGCAATATTAATTTCTTGCAGTTGATGACTAATGACTATTTATTCAATCTCATTTGTTGGCGTCAAATCTAATGTGCAGCTGAGCCAATACTATACATACCTAATATTATATTTAAAATTGAATGAGGTGTGTTAATTTACGTATGAATTTGAAAAAACAATAAATTTCCAATGCAGACACGTTTTGTTTATTGGAGGCAGCAGCTATAAAGACTTTAGAGGAATATTCTTTTAGATATACGGAACATTTTGCTTTTGGGAGAAGGTGAGTTTGCTCCCCCCCAACCCATCCTCTGGGATTGGAAAGTAAACCCTGCCTTCGACCTGGGGTCAGTATACTATACTGGTTTACCAAGCCACTGCATTTATGGTCCCCTAAAATGGCTCGCCATGTTCGGGGTTCTTTGCTTTGGTGCCCAGGCGGGCACTTGTGTTGGAGTTGATCGGCGGCCTATCTTGATGATGTCATCCCGGCCGCTGCGCGGCGGGTCTGGTTGGAGGTGTGAGCCGAGGGAGATCTGTGTGAAACGGTTCGTCGCTGGCCGGCCGCCGAATAGTACAGGGGCCCGACCTAAGCTAACGACTACGGGTTGGCTGCCCTATCAGTCGGCGCATAATCTCGCTGCAATTGTTGTGCCGGATCGTGACCGGACGAGGTCCCAGCAGTTGTATGCGGGGGGCACCAGGCGTCCTCCACGGCCATATCCTCCCTTCTTCAACCTAGCAGCGCAGCTGCCGGAACAAATGTCCTTGAAAAGGGCTTCTGATCTCCTCGTTTCACAATGCCACCCCCCCCCCCCCCCACAAAACCTTCATGACAGATAAACCCAATAATAATGTTTTTACAGCGACAACCAAGACTGCATACCCTCGCACCATTTGTGAACTGTTGGTAGACTTCGCTAACATCAGAGGTATCCACAGTAATTTAAATTCTGTTCACCATCACTTGCAATCTCAAAAACCACACCTGCTCTTTCTCACGGAAACACAAATTCAAGATCCACTCGACACAAGTTACCTCAACTGCCCAGGGTACATACTCGAAAGCATGTTTGTGCCCAAAGGAGGCTTGTGCCTCTACAGCCGCGAAGACATCAACTGTGTCAGATTGAAGGAGTTCGAGAACCCCGCCTTCAATGTTATGTGGGTCCGTTTAAAATCTAACAAATTCATAAAAATTTATGCTTGTATCTACCGATCTCCAAATATGAGTGATTATGATTCTTCCGAGCTTTTCAAATACTTAGGAGAAACCATTGACAGTCTTCTGTTTCGCTACCCGTCGGCAGAATTTGCGGTTCTCGGCGATTTCAATGTCCATCACTCCGATTGGCTGAAATCGGGAACTACCGATTCGGCTGGCCGCATGACGGAATCCTTTGCTTTGTGTCATAACCTGGAGCAACTTGTTCAAGAGCCAACTCGCATCCCTGATGTCTCTGGGCATCGTTCCAATCTGCTTGATCTTTTTATGACTACCTCGCCAACGGGATACACACTGAAAGTCACAGCCCCACTGGGCTCTTCAGACCATTGCCTTGTGCAAACGGCCATCCACTTCATCCCGGACCTTCCACCCGAAAAACCTAAAAGGAAAATTTGGCAATACAAGTCAGCAGATTGGAATGCACTGCGAATACACTTTCGCGACTTTCCTTGGAATGAAGTCTGTTTTAGAACCAAAGACCCTTCTATCTGTGCGCGTGAGGTAGGGGATGTCATCACTTCTGCTATGGATGGCTATATTCCCTCCTCCCTCAAAACCTGCGGACCAGGCACAAAACCTTGGTTTGATTCCAAATGCCGAGAAGCAGTCACGCGTAAAAATCTGGCTTTCAAAACATTTCAAAAACTTCAATCCCCGTCAAACAAGAAAGCATACAACAAGATGACAAAGGATTGTAAAAAAACCATTAATCAGGCTAAAAAACTCCATGACCAACATATAAGTCAAAAACTCTCCTCATGCCCTAACGGTAGCCGAAGATTCTGGTCATTGTCAACCTCCATAGGTCAGAACTTTTGCACATCTTCATTTCCACCTTTAACGAACCATGACGGATCCATTGCTAACTCTGCCACCGACAAAGCTAATCTTCTCGGTAAATTATTTGCAGATAACTCAACCCTTGACGACGGAGGAAAAACTCCTCAACCAGTTCCACATTGTGGTTTTAAAATGAACGAAGTAAGGATTAACTTCTCTGAGGTTTTACTCGCCATCCGAGGGTTGGATGTTAACAAAGCTAATGGACCAGATGGAATTCCCGTTCTTGTGTTAAAAAAATGCTCCGCCGAACTAGCCCCAGTTCTCACTAAACTCTTCAAACTCTCGTTTAAAACTGGTATTGTCCCATGTGACTGGAAAAAAGCGGTCATCCACCCAATTCCCAAAAAAGGTGATCGCTCCAACCCATCTAACTACCGACCTATCGCTATTACTTCTGTACTCTCCAAAATAATGGAAAGGGTACTAAACACCAAGTTGATCACATACCTCGAAGCAAACAAAATTTTAAGCGACCGCCAATATGGATTTCGTGGAAATCGATCTTGTGGCGATCTACTCGCGTATGTGACATCCGTTTGGGGTCGAGTTATGGAACGCTTTGGAGAAGCTCAAACTGTCGCCCTTGACATCTCTAAAGCTTTCGACCGGGTTTGGCACCGAGGTCTCTTAATGAAACTCCCTTCTTATGGACTACCCCAGTCTCTGTGTACTTGGATTGCGAATTTTTTAAAAGATCGCGAAGTCATAACTGTAGTGGACGGTTGCTCTTCTTCTCCCCATTCCATTAATGCGGGAGTCCCTCAAGGGTCCATTCTATCTCCAACCCTATTCCTCCTACATATCAATGACTTGCTCTTACGCGCCCCCATCCACTGTTACGCTGATGACAGCACAGTCCATGACAATTTCTCTTTTGACAAACCTCCTAAACAGAGTGAAATATCAGAAGCCCGGAAAGACCTTCATCAAAAAATAAATAGCTACCTCCACTCAATCAATACCTGGGGTGAAAGTAATCTTGTTTCATTTAACGTCTCAAAAACCCAAGCCTGTCTAATTTCTGCGAAGAGAAACCCCAATGAATTGCAAGTGTCTTTCAACGGAAGCACCCTACCTAACAGCAGCTCTATCGACCTGCTTGGAGTATCTATAACGAACCAATTACACTACAAGGGCTCCATCGAAGCTAAGGTGAAACTCGCCTCCAAAAAATTGAGCGTACTATATAGAGCGCGCAGATATTTTACTAAGACCCAGATCTGTATACTCTACAAAGCGCAAATACGCCCAATTATTGAATATGGCAGTCACCTCTGGAGTGGCGCCCCCCAATACCTACTGAATACCCTCGACGCTGTCCAAAGGCGTGCTATACGTCTGATTGATGATCCATCACTGACTGATGGATTGCAATCACTAGAACACAGACGCAGAGTCGGTATTTTAAGTTTATTCTATAGATACTACCACGGGAATTGCTCAGAAGAACTTGCATCTTTGGTCCCTCCTCCACCCACTCGCAACAGAGTCACTCGCTTCACTCAATCGCAGCATCCATTCACAGTGGACCTTCAACATATACGAACAAGTCGCTTCTCGAACTCCTTTATTAACACAGCAGCCCGACTGTGGAACGATCTTCCGAATTCTGTGTTTCCATCTTCGTACAACCCGGGTCTTTTTAAAATCCGAATTAATAAACTCTTCTCTAGATTGCAAACCCCTCCCAACGCTACGTAGTGCGCTTCTTCGGAAGAGTAAAATGGACCCAAATCCTAATAGCTGGCGTCCCCTACGTAGACATGTTAAAAAAAAAAAAAAAAAAAAAAACATGCCAATATAATGAATACATCAAAAAAAAAATTTTTCTTATTTCTGACACTTCATTCCTGAAGTCGTGTCCATCTTGGAAAGCTATTGTTGCCTGACCCAAACCCTATGACTTGTCTAAAAATGAGTGCAGCCACCATCTTCAGTCGTGAGGCAACGGGGAAATGAATTATTAAATACTAGTTCTTCCATAATGAGATACCTTTGATCTCTGCAGAAGACAAATAATGGCGTCGCATGGCAACTAATTGGATAAAGTTGCGACGATTGCTCGAGAAGGTCAAAACACATACTGGATCGAAGCGCTACAGGTTTAGGTATGTATGTATGTATGTAGTTCTTCAATACCTAATGTTGTTTGTCTCTGATCATCTTGGCTAATACTGGCTTTGTTTTGAAACACTTAACAGCCATAAATATACAGAAAGTTTTATTTTTCACCCATGTACCTACTTGATGCACAGATCTGTTGGTACACAGGTAATATTAATGGATAATTTGACGCTCGTGATTCAGTTTATCTGTATTTAGTTTAATGTACAATGTAGACTGTCAAAAAAACAATTATCTAATTATAAACAGTTGACATGGACACCATCAAAGATATTCTTGATAAATTATCCATGCATTTGTCTATTAGTTAACTTGCTTATAACTATAAAGGAACCAAATATGCATATAAATTACTTGACATATACAATATATGTACCTACATTGTAGTGGAGAATATACAATATTCTTCTATACAACATAGGTTTAAAAAATAGTGCATCTAAATAAAAAAATTCTACGGAAATTGTCTATGACTTCCAACATTTATATTATGACTATAGTTACAAATTCAATGGGCACTATAGGTACCTACTATCTTACCTTCCTATGTCTTCACATAATTTCTCCTCATTTGAATAATATTGAATTGTTCACGTCATTGTTAAATTGATTCATTGACTGATTCCCAGTTGGTACGTTTATATATACTTTCCTAACCATATCAATTTATTGTTCATCATCACTTACTAAATTTATGATTATCTATGGTCTAGTCCAACTGTCGATTTGTTCAGGAGAACTTTGTTCTCTTAACATATCGACAATGTATCAAGCCAGAATACGCGAGAATTGTATGGAGAGGTCTACTTTTTTCATGGATTTTCCAACTTTGAAGTCAAAAAACACCAACTTAGAGGCTTCGCAGCATATATGTTCCATACACGGATTTACTCAGAATTCGGAGTAGAACATTTCGTGTGTCTGTGTGTGTGTGTGTCTGTGTGTGTGTCTGTGTGTCTGTGTGTGTGTGTGTCTGTGTGTCCGTCCCCCCCTTATAACTTTTGATCCGCTCAATTTACAGAGCCTAAAATTTCAGAATATATAAACAGTTACAGGCCTACAAAACTTTTATACTCGGAATTTTGAATTTTTGTTTCAGTCAGGGGTTATCAACTTTTGAATTTTTATTTTATTTTTCCATATATCTCAGAAACCATAAACGGTAGAACGCTGAAAATTGGTACAAACATAGACAAATACAAAATCTCAAATTACTTTTTTCAAAAAAATTCCAGGAGTTCTCAAACATTTTTTATTAAGAAAAATATTTTTTTTATGATAAATTTATGAGTTTAACTGCCTATATTTCCAAAACTTTTACAATTATCGAAAAAAGCCGAAACACACCAACTAGATAATTTAATTTTCTATAAAAAATATTAACATTGTAGAAGAAGATCTCAATTTTTTTTTAACAATTTTTTTAAAAATTGAATTTAGTGACGACATCGCTTCATACATTTTGTATGGCAGTCGCCTATACACAATATGTAAGAAGACTTAATAGTTTGTTACTTCATCTCCAAACATACATACATACCATCATGCAATTTGCATATTCTGGGTAGGAAAAAGGATCTTCTTCCATACTATCCTATCTTGACATACATACCTACATATGTTGTATAGAAAACAAAATATCTGAAAATATTCAATAATTTGTATCTATGGGTTTATAGTTTGGTACATATTCTTCAACTATACATACTATCGCTATCGACAGTTGGATCTCATGTGTTACATGCAACTAGTATAATAATATACTAGATGTAGTTAAGGAAAACTGAAATATGTTGCCAACCAAAACGTCAAACGCACGATATTCCATGACTCACTTTTTACACGGAGTACCTACTACATCTAGTATATTAGAATAAAAATCTATGGTTATAACCTGTATATATTATTTCCCAAACGGGTGGCAGTTGTGAGCCCTCAAAATCTACATTTTTTTTGTATGTGTAAATATAATATATTAACCTTGAATTCTAACTTATGCGAAAAGGAAAAGCACCTAAATTAAAAGTAAAAACATTCATAAATATTTTTGTCAAGAGAGAGGAATCTGGCATACGGTTCTCTATGCTCAAGTATTTAATTAAATTTAATACTGATACTTTGGCAACTAACGGCTACTATGTTAAATATTATTTTAACACCCATCAAGTTCTAGGAATTCTCGGAATGTTGTCAAATTCTAGAAATTCTAGGAATGTTGTCAAATTCTAGAGCCATAAGATTATGAATGATAGTTTGTTAAACATAAAAATAACATTCACAAACCACATGTTGTAATC
Organism: Molanna angustata; assembly: GCA_963576475.1. Taxonomy (NCBI): domain Eukaryota; kingdom Metazoa; phylum Arthropoda; class Insecta; order Trichoptera; family Molannidae; genus Molanna; species Molanna angustata. The sequence continues at coordinate 2,978,178 of OY754969.1, forward strand.
ATAGTACAAATGGGATTAAAGCAATCCTGGAATGCACACAATTATTGGTCTGCAAGAACCGAGATATCCAATTTACACCTCAGCAACAGACATTACGAAGGCGAATGCACTTTGATCTAAGGAATGGCGGAGGTTACCTATGTATTTCTTCACGTAATAATATATCAACCAGCCTGAAGCCTCATCTCTTACAACTGGAGATAGATCACTATAGGTATATGTAGATACTTATAACTCTTTGTTAGGTATTAACTTCATCTTTGTTATTAGAAATATGTACCTACACAATTCTCAAACTTGTGCAACGACATCAATAGTTATTACATTTAAAACAGTTCATTAAGAGGACATATAACGCTAAATCTAGTGACGGAAAACATGATATGTATATTAAAACCGCCTAATGTACTATGAAGTTACGTGTTATTAAGGGTAACTATCGCGTGGGTAAAAAAAGGTTCATACGTGATTTAAATTATCGAAAACCCATTTTTTTTATTTTTTGCATTTTAAGAACAAACCGTACTTGAAATAAAAAAGGTATCAGTCATGCACTTTTATTTTACGCACTGTTTAAGCTTATAAAAGATTTATTTCTCTATGATACATATTTATGGAGTAATTTAAAATAAATGCTATAAAAAAAGGATATGGAAATGTTAGAAGTCTGAACAATAGAAGAACATGCATGAGACGTAGCATGAATGTTGACGAGGCGGTGAATGTATGTCTAGATAGAATAGTGTGGCGTTCTGTTCTCTCTGCCTACCCCGCAAGGGACATGGCGTGATGGTATGTATGTAAAAAAAGGATATTTGTAATAATTTTTTAGGGGAACTTAGGCTGAATTTTAAAATTGTGTAACGAAAATTCACTAGAGAAATGTTGAAAACACTTACGGTATTTTTTCTAAAACTAGTTGCATGTAACACATGAGATCCAACTGTCGATAGCGATAGTATGTAAAGTTGAAAAATAAGAATCAAACTATAAACCCATACTTAAATCCATATTATTGAAAATTTTAACACATGTTGGTATGTACCTACATATGTCAAGATAGGACAGTATGGAGGTCAGTCCTTTGATCCTACCCAGAATATGAAAACAGCATGATGGTATGTATGTATGTTTGGAGATTGGTATCAAACTATTAAGTCTTCTTAGATATTGTGTGTAAGCTACTGCCATACAAATTGTATGAAGCAATGTCGTCACTAAATTCAATTTTTATAAAAATTGTTAAAAAAATTTTGAGATATGCTAATATAACAAACATTTTTTATAGAAAATTAAATTTTCTAGTTGGGGTGTTTCGGCTTTTTTCGCTATTTTTAAAAAAATTGGAAATATAGGCAGTTAAACTCATAAATTTATCAAAAAATAAAATATTTTTCTTAATAAAACATGTTTGAGAAACTGGAATTTTTAAAAAAAAATTAATTTGAGATTTTATATTTGTCTATGTTTATACCAATTTTCAGCGTTCTAGCTTTTATGGTTTCTGAGATACATGGAAAAATAAACCAAAATTTCAAAAGTTGATATCCCCTGACTGAAACAAAAATTCACCATTCTGAGTATAAAAGTTAAGTAGGCTTATAAGTGTTTATATATTTTGAAATTTCGGGCTTTGAAAATTGAGCGGATCAAAAGTTATAAGGGGGGGACAGACAGACACACAGACACACAGAGACACACACACAGACACACATACACAAAACTCACATAAAATGTTCTACTCCAAATTCTGAGAAAATCCATGTATAGGAACATATATGCTGTGAGGCCTCTAGTTGGTGCTATTAGCATGCAAAAAGTCCACTACACCATACAAAATTTTCCTTCGTACACGCATCTTGGCTTAACTAGTTGCATGTAACACATGAGATCCAACTGTCGAAAGCGATTGTATGTATAGTTGAAGAATAAAAATCAAACTATAAACCCATAAATCCAAATTATTGAAAATTTTAACACTTGTTGGTATGTATGTCAAGATAGGACAGTATGGAGGTCAGTCCTCTTTTCCTTCCCGGGATATGAAAACAGCATGATGGTTCTGTATGTTTGTTTGGATATTAAAATCCTATCAAACTATTAAGTCTTCTTACATATTGTGTATAGGCGACTGCCATATAAATTGTATGAAGCGATGTCGTCACTAAATTCTATTTTCATAAAAATTGTTAAAAAAAATTTGAGATGTACAAATACAATGGTGATATTTTTTATAGAAAATTAAATTATCTAGTTGGGGTGTTTCGGCTTTTTTCGATATTTTTAAAAAGTTTGGAAATATAGGCAGTTAAACTCATAAATTTATCATAAAAAAAATATTTTTCTTAATAAAAAATGTTTGAGAAATCCTTGAATTTTTTTGAATAAACTAATTTGAGATTTTGTATTTGTCTATATTTGTACCAATTTTCAGCGTTCTAGCTTTTATGGTTTCTGAGATATATGAAAAAATAAAGTAAAAATTCAAAAGTTGATAACCCCTGACTTAAACAAAAATTCGAAATTCTGAGTATAAAAGTTTTGTAGGCCTATAACTGTGTATATATTCTGAAATTTTGGGCTCTGTAAATTGAGCGGATCAAAAGTTATAAGGGGGGGACGGACACACAAACACACAGACACACACACACACAGACACACACACACACAGACACACACACACAGACACACACACACACACACACACACACACACACACACACACACACACACACACACACACAGACACACGAAATGTTCTACTCCGAAATCTGAGAAAAAATCCGTCCATGGAACATATATCAATCAGCTCTTCGTTCGAAGTACAATCAGCAAGATTATGGAATAGCCTTAGTCCGGATATTGCGTCGTCTAACTCACTTAGTATTTTCAAGAAAAAACTAAAGAAGGAATATTTATCCTTGAACACCTGATCTCGATTTCCTCTCCTGTCCTTACCATATCCTTTTTCTTGCTATGAATTATAATTTTTTTTTTGTTTTAATAGTATTTAAGTGTTATACGTATTTTCTTTGATTTCTTTTACTCTTTTTTATTTGCTGTTGTACATACACAATGTTGTCATACTTTGTAATCTGGTTTGTTGGAAGAAATTGGCCTAATGGCAATAAGCCCGCCAGTGTACAATTATATTTGTTTATATTATGTACAAAAAGATGTATAAATAAATAAATAAATATATGCTGCGAAGCCTCTAAGTTGGTGTTTTTTGACTTCAAAGTTGGAAAAGCCGTGAAAAAAGTAGACCTCTCCATACAATTCTCGCGTATTCTGGCTTGAAACATTGTCGATATGTTAAGAGAACAAAGTTCTCCTGAACAAATCGACAGTTGGAACACGCTGTTTAACATATTTGAGGAATTTGATTTGAAATTGGGGTGTTTTGGTTTATATGCCCCCTTAAGTATTTATAGACACGACAAATGACAAATTATGACAATATTATAATACAATACGTCGTTCTCGTACAACAGATTAAAAAAATTATTGCAATACCAAAACAAGATACGATAGGAAAAAAATACACTAAGATAAAAATTAAACACAAAAAAAACACCAATAAAACGGGAATTGAGAGGAAATCGGGATTAGGTGTTTACATAAAAATTTAATATTCCTTCTTTAGTTTTTTCTTGAAAATACAAAGCGAGTAAGACGACGCAATATCCCGACTTAAACTATTCCTTAGACTTGCTGAATTTATTTATTTTTTATTTATTTATTTATTTGGCAAAGAGAATGCCATGCCTTTACAGGGAAACCTAAACTGGCATGGCATTAAAAAGAACAACAAACCTAATAACAAAATAATACAAAATCACAATTTAAAAAATACAGTTCCTGCAATACATAATACAATTTAAAAATAAAACATTATAAAATTCAGAAAATTGTTTTCACTGATATTGAAGACGTCAACTTCGCTCGACAAAATGTTGAACATTGAGACGGCTTTGTGTATTGGAGATTTGGCTAATAAATTTGTCCGACTGTATGGCTGCAGAAACAACGCGTGATTTCTTCCTCTGATGTAATAAATTAATAGGAGCATGTATGCCTATTTCGCAAAGTAAACTAGGATTATATACTAACCCATTTACTAGTTAGAAAAAGTATTTCAATAGACAAAATAATCTTCTGTTTTCCAAGGAGTTGTATCCAATCATACCTAATAAAAAAGCAGATGGATACAACCAAGGATATGTACCATACGTCCGAAGGTAGCAATATCTGAGAAATTTTTTGTGAACTCTTTCGATCATAATACAATATGTAGCCTCATATGGAGACCAAATATTTGAGTTTGTTTCGAGAATACTCAATACAAGTGTATTGTATAAAGTTTTGATAGTGTGAAGGTCTTTGAATTTGTGGCAATGTCTTAATATGAACCCGAGCATTTTGTATCCTTTTGCAACTAATATAAGGATATGCTCGTGGAATGTAAGTCTAGAGTCGAATACTATACCCAAATCTGTTGTTGTATTGACTCTTTCCAGAATATTGTTGCCTAGTTTATACGTAAAGTGAATAGGATTTTTTGATTTACTATAAGATAAAACATGACATTTTTTAAAACTAAAGGATAGTTTATTTTTTATTGCCCATTCACCAATCGAGTCGATATCGGATTAAAAAAGATGGCACCATTCAAGATTAGAAATTGTTGTGAATAATTTAAGATCATCAGCAAAAATAAGATAATCTGCAAATTTAATGGTGTGACCAATGTCATTGATAAATAATAAAAATAGCAAAGGCTCCAAGATATCTCCCTGAGGAACGCCAGAAAAAACAGGAAATTCGGAAGAAATTGCACCATTGCAACTAACATATTGTCTACGATTTCAAAAGTAATCCACGAAAAAGTATATCATACCTTCCGAGAAGCCGAATTTACCAAGATTCATCATAAGAATGTCAATGTCTACTCTCTGTCAAATGCCTTCTCAAAATCATAATAGGTAACATCAACCTGGTGACCCTTATCCATTTGTTTCGATATAATATATTGAGTAATATTGAGTAGGTTGCTGGAAACGGATTTTTTCGGTCTAAGGCCGTGCTGATTTTCATCTAAATGAGGTTGAACATGACTTTAAATCTTTTCAAATAAAATTAGTTCAAAAATCTTTGCAATAATTGCTGCTAGTATCGCAACAGGGCGATAGTTAGATATAATATTACATTTGTCACCTTTTTTTAAATACTGGCGTTATTTTGGTTGATTTCCATAAATGAGGGAAATTTTGTCGGCCTTCGTGGCTCAGTTGGTTAGATATCTGACTGCTGAGCCAAAGGTCCCGGGTTCGGTTCCCGGTGGAGACACAGTTTTTAATTGTGTTTTCAGTCTGGATCTGTGAGACGATTAATATCGTAAGTCTCCAGAATGTGGCAACTTGTTATTGGGTGCGTGTTAAATTAATATTTGACATAGTACCTGTTAGTTGCCCGAGAAACAATATTAAATAAATTTCCGGTAGATAAGCAAGTATTAAAAATGTGGCAGAACGGTTTTGTAAAATGATCAGCACAACCTTTGATGATAAAACCTGGTACTTCGTCGACTCCAATTGATTTCGGCTTTTTTAATTTCTTTATTGTATTTTGAACATCGTGTTCAGTGACTGATGTTATGTGAAACGGTGGAGCAATATTAGTATCTGTGGCATCAGAGCCAAGAGGATTTAGTAAAGGTGGAGTATTACTATAAACGGATCGAAAGTAATCAGCGAATGCTGTGGTAATGCCATTGGGACATTTAATTTCCTTTCCATTGCAGTATGTTTAGATTTAGATTTTTTTAAGTCGTTTATATACTTCCAAAAATCGTTTGCATTTACTTTTAATTTTGATTCCATGTCCAAAAGATACTGAATGTAGGTAGGTACTCCGAACATCGAGCTGGTATAAGATACAAAAGAGAAAGGCAATCGTGGTTTCACTGGAATTCAGACCCACGAGCACAGGCGACCAGAGTACCAGCCAGAACAGGCGAGTCACATGGGCTTGCGACTATGTACGCGGGATTAAGGGGCTCAAGTCACGCCCGCCACTCACTCACCAATCTCCGACTGATACTCCACTCCCCTGCGCAACCAAATCCAATAGGACTAGAATTGACTTATGTCTGTCCGTACTGGAATTTTAAAATCGATTTTTAACCAACTTCCCGATCAGTTAAAGCTCTAAATTTGTGTATTCCCGATGACAATGCATGTTAAAGTTGTACCCAGCTTGATTCATTTGATATTTTGATAAAATTGCACAATTTTGTATTTCATACAAAGTAAACAATGATGTTATACATAATAAAACTAGGAGTATTTTTTATTAATTTCTTTTAACAGTTACATTTCAACATGAAGAAAACTTTTAAAAGGGTGTCCTAAATTTCTTGATTCACTTGTTTATATCAAATAATTTAACTGAGCATTTAATTGTTACCTCCAATTTACACAAAAAAAAAACAATTCGAGAGAATCAAACATAATCAAGTTAGATATCATTTTTAATAAGTAGTTGAGACAAGTTCTGAAGAAAAGAGAGAAAATAGTTGATGAAAATAATATAGACATTACTTATTTAAGATTTTACGCATATCTTTACAAAAAAATAATACAGTTAAGGATCTTGGATGTACACAAATATTCTTCTTCTTCTTCTCGTTAGCCTACTCCCGTCCACTCCTGGACGAAGGCCTCCTCCATTTATTTTTGGAGGGTTGTTTGGCGTTAAATCACCACGCTTGCCAAGCGGGTTGGTGATTCGCAGTGTTTGTGTGATGATTGGGTTTGTTTGTTTACTTTTTAGTTCATGTAGCTGCTGCCCTATATCACCAATATACCGTATCAGGCGTTAGTGATACGGGGATTTTCGAGGTTACCTTCCTGGGGGAACTAGTACAAATATTATGCACACTTATTACATTCTAACTTATGAAACAGAAACAAATATGTATTGCATTTCACCAAATCTGTGATATACCTACAACATTTTTTCGTGAAGTAAATGTAAAATTTCGAGCTTTTTTAATAACAAGAATAATAATTAAATAGTTTCGTGGGCCTTGTAGTTTTTTTTAATTATTTACAATAAAAAAGGTTTTATGAAAACTATTTTTACAAGAAAAGTATTTAACAAATTCAAATAAAACTCACGCAATAGAACAAAGATGTAAAATATGCTGTTCTTTATTTCAAAAACGTATCTTTTGAGAGTTCTGTGGAAAATATTTTCAATGTAGTCTACTATAGACTCTTAAGAAGTCTCCTTCATTGTAATAATGTCTTACTCTTTTGTGGTGAGATTTCATCGTGAATTTAAATGATTTTTTTTATCTATTTTTTCGGTTAAGTTGGTACCTACCTACCAACAGTTTTTAATGGCTGTCATAATTTATTCGTTTGATATTCAGCATCGATCGTTGACCACTTTCTCTCAAATAAAAATAAAATATAATGCTTAGCAATATACATTTCGAACAGTGTCCACTTTGTCTACTTTCATCTATGGACAAGTCGGTTGCGTTTAAATAATAATTTCTTGTTTCCTGTCCCAACAAACTGGTTTAACTACAGAATCATCTAAACCTAGAAAAAATAGCCACATTCTTCAGAGAAGACAAAAAAATCTCACTTCTATTAATTGATTATAATATATTTGTTGTTAGAATAGTAGAAGTAGACGTAACATTTATTTAGATGTAAAAACACACATAAAAATATTTTTATTGACAAACTTTTTACCATCTCAATAGAGACGAAGTTGAAATATTGTAGAAGGACCAGGAACTCAAGGCACCTACAGGGCTAACGACCTGTCATCGGTTGGTTTACGTGATCACTTTATGCGCTTGCGCAACGTTCACAAATATATAGAACTTTCAAAAATTACATTGATGAGGGAACTCAATAAGAAGGCATAATTGGTGAACTTTGCTGAGAATGAAAAACCCTGTACATTGTTTATATGGAAAATAGTAAATGGATTTCTGAAAAAATCAACAATTTAATAAACAAATACCTAAAAAGAGTGAATGTTTTGCAAGCATACGGAGTAATCGCGAATACCAGTAGATAACATTGCTTTAATATCTTCATAAAAATACTAAATTCTACTTTATCTAAATATAATGACAAGACATTTTTAAAACAAAACCTTGTTTTCTAATACGATGCAGATTAAAGATATAAATGTTGCAAGGTTTTAATTTAGTTTTGATTTATTCTTTAATAGAGATGTAAGTACATATTACAATTAAACCATCCTGATCAAACATTCCGATTAAAAGTGTAAACGTTTAGTTTATTTAACGAATTCAGATTCCAGTTGAAATCTAAACCTTGAATACTTCGCCAAAAGGTCACTCCGGAGTTATGTACAACTCGAAGTAATGTATTCTCAACCGCAATCGGAAACTGTCTCGAGAGGCCCCCCGAGATTAGATCTTTGGTAATCTGAGATGGTCGTGCATTCGACAGGTTGAATCATATTGTAACTAAATATAGAGGAACTGAAGACAGGTAGGCATAGATGTACTCTCAATCCACTGCAGACATAAAACTACCTTCTTAGTTAACAGTTAATCCAATTGTCGATTTGTTCAAAAGAATTTATTTCTCACAATGAATCGACAGTATTAATCTTAGTCACGTGTGAGAGAATTGTATGCAGTAGTAGAGATTTTGCATGGTTTTTCAAACTTTGTTTTTTAATGTTCCAGATTTTCTCAAACATTTTTTATTGAGAAAAACATTTTTACTATGATAAATTTATGTGTTTAACCAATACCTATCGTATGTAGATAAATATGGTTTAACCAAAGTTTTAAGAATATCGAAAAAAGCTGAAACACCCCAAATAGATTATTTAATTTTCTATAAAAAATACAAAAATTGTAGTAGTACATCTCAAACTTTTTGTAATTTTTTTTATAAAAATTGAATTTAATGACGACATCGTTTCATACAATTTGTAAGGCAGTATACACTACACAATATCTACGGACACTCAATAGTTTGATACTCTCCAAAAATACATACATACAATCATGCTGTTTTCATATTCTGGGTAGGAAAAACAGACTGAGCTTTTTACTATCCTATACTGACATACATACCTTCATGTTTTATATAGAAAATGAGATATTTTAAAATATTAATTAATTTGTGTTTGGTACGTATTCTTCAGTTACACATACATACTATCGCCATCGACAGTTGGATCTCATGTGTAACACACAACTAGTATTAACTAAATTCTTAGGTTTGTTGGCGACTTGTTGAATTATAAATATCATCACACCATGTCCCTAATGGGGTAGGTAGATAGAACCGAACGTCGTATTATTCTATCCTGGCACGGATCCATCGCATCATCCTCGCCTGTTGTTTAAGCTTCTTTTAATATTTCCATCGTTCAGAATATTATTCACATGACGGCCCTGACCTCTCATTACATTTTTCTTTATTTTACATTCGTTCCTAATATCCTCATTTCTTATCCTGACACATACATCGTCCTGAAACATATTTTTCACAGCGATCTTATTCAACTTTACCTATATTATTTATTCTGTTTTCATATGCGTCTTCTGCCTTGTCCATGTCTCACATGCATAAGGTTGGGACTACAAAAGCATCAAGAATGCCAACTTTGGGTTCCTTCGATGTATGGCGATCATTCATTACTGGCATCAATACCCCGTTCATTCTGTTTCCTGTATTATTTGGTATAATTATCTTTTTTTTGCCAAGTCAAGTCCCTCCGACGTCGGCTACCAATCTGGCATAGGCATCTCTGCCTTGAGCTAACCAGAACAGCTCTTCCACTCTGTGGACTCCGGTCCATTATTCCCCGATGATATTATTACTTAATAAAAATAATGTAATGGCTGGTTTTGTTTTATTTGTTTATTTTTATTATTGAAGAGTCGTGTGCACGGCATATCGCCAGAATAATGCTATATACGTTCTGGGGGGCAAGTCTGGTTCAATCGGCGAAATCAAAACCTTCACGATTACCCATATCATGGATATAATTATTATATGGAGTTCTATAAATATCTTTAGATGTCATAGAACTCCATGAACTGTCACTTCCATACATTGAGTTATCTTTTCTTGAGCTAAATGACACGTTGTCTAGGGGGGCTGGTTCGACCGGCGAAATCAAAACCTAGTAATTAACCATATCATGGATATAATTATCGTATGGAGTTCATGACAACGTGTCTTTTAGTTCAAGAAAAAAAATAACTCAATGTATGGAAGTGACAGTTATCACGTGACTGACTTGCCCCCCTGAAAGGCAAACTTAGATGTAATTTTTAAACTAATCAAAAAGTATGCAGGTACCTACTCGTAAGTTTTTCATAAAATTTACCATTCGGAGAATCATTTGGCTCTCGTTAGTACAAAGTTTGTATAAAATCTCAAGTTAATACCTACATTGTCAAGAGCATTATTCGGACGATGAGTTGCAATGTTGTAAAATTGAGAGTAAAATCCACATAAATTATCTCAAGATTATATATTTTTTTTAATTATACCTACTATTCGCTTTTCCACAGACTTGTTTATGTTTTATTCCAACTGCATATCAAAATAATCAAGGTTAATTATTTTATTTTTTGAGATGACATATTTTTGCATTCTCAATTATTGAATACCTAATAATACCAATTGAATACCAACATAAATGTATGTGTAGTAGGTACTTAGTTATTTTTAAGACTAGGTATTCCTAGGACTAAGTAGCAATATAGGTACGTATGTGTTTTATATATTTATATTTTATATTTCTCGCTACGGAAGCACTTCCATGACTTTGAATTATTAAATTTCATTAGAATCTGTCAGAATAATATATAATAGTTTATCAAACAACATACAGAAAATTTCTATCCCGATGTATCTTGTAAGTACCTACTCAGTTGGATCCAAGTTAACTTTATCACCGGTCATAATCATTGAGAAATAAGCGCGGGAAATTGATTCACAGCCTTTATCTAATATGGCCGCCACGCAACTCTATTCGATGTGACGCATTATTTATCTCCATTTCAAATTTATGGCTACCGCAACAACTGGTTTGCCGGTGGTTTTGTTTTACACGTTAAGTACCTACCTACCTATCTACACATGAGATTTAAAATGCATTTCTCTATGGCGTGGGATTTGAAAGATTTCAATTGACATTGCGACTTGCATGTTGAAAATATCATTTGTCAAGCTACATATGTATTTATTCAAACTAATCGAGTCACGTAATTTACGCTTATAATTATTGTTTTTTTTTATTATTTAATAACACAGCCTCTAGATAAAGATTTTTGCATTATCTAAAATTAAAATCAGCCGAGTTAAATCAAGTATATTTTTTTCTATTCATAACTTTTCAACAGACGATTCTTGAATAAACTCCATAGAAAATCAATAAAATATATTATACTTCAATTTACATATTTATGTCATACCTACTCTGGAGACAAACTTAGACAATACTTGCCAGAACCAAAAATTTAGTTAGTGTGACAAAACTTTTTTCGTCTATTAGGTAATTATGTTTTTTATATCATCTCAACCCAAAATTCGCAATTTTACCGCCTGTTATTTCACTAAATGTCCATATTTTAATTTAATTACTCGCGAGATAAATACTTTTATTACTTTTTCACAAAATATTTAGTTATGCGTAGGTGAATAGTTTTAAAACACTAAATAATAAATTCCACAGATATTGTATTGACAGACACGTTCATTAGCACGTTCCAAATTTAAATTACAATAGTTCACAGACACGAAATCACACAATAGATTTTCTCATTAAAATGTCGTTCACCAATTCACCAGTATACCTATCCAACGTAATGATTGTAGTCGAGTATCTACGATGAAAAAAACGAGGATTTTTTCTATGGAGATTGTTTTTTATTTCACTTCCATCACGTTTTGTATGTTTTTTTGCGTCATCAAAACGGTTAAAATCCTTTTTTGCTTCTTCGTTTGAAATACCAAAGAAGAAAATAATTACATAATAATAATGGATACGGTTGTAATATCTTCATGTTGGATGCTATGAAATTCATAATATAATATCTTACTCTATTAGTCGGGCCTCGCGTTGATTCAATCAGTAAGTAATTTAAACATATTATGTGTTTCTAAGTGATTTTGCTACATCCGAAATTTGATAGCTATATATCCATCGGATATCTTCATCTTACGACTTATTAAAGCTTATTTTAATTAATTCATATTTAACTGAAGCACCATTGAGCATATACACCGTAAGATATAAATGAAAAAATAGTCATTGTTTTATTTTTGAATGAAAGTCGCCATAATTTAAAAATGGAACGAAATTTTATGAAAAATCAATTCTAGGTAGGAACATTCTTGTTCCATTTCTAAATAGTAGGTACCAAATCAATTTTAAATTTTTAAAGGTTTATTTATATTCCATGCTTTTAATATTTATTATCAAATTTTTTTTTTCAGATACCTCTAAATAACCATTACTTTTCTATTTAAGGCATTTTTATATGGCAGTTTCTTGTGACTTTAGGGCTTTCAAAACTTACTTTCTTAAATACGGCGCAGTCTTATCTTTACTAACGATGAGCCAGTTGTAGCTATCTTTGGAACTTAAAGTGCAGTGTCTGCAAGGTTTTAGAGTTCTCCGGACTCTTCTTATGTTATTTCAGATTTTTGCAAGGGGACGTCATTAGTCCCCATAAGCAGAACCGGTGGTGGTGGGGAAAGAACAGTTTCTTGTGAAGATCTTCGGCCTTCTTGGCTCAGATAGTTATCTGACATTTGAGCCAGAGGTTCCCGGCTCAGATTCACGGTGGAGACAGATTTGTCTCTCTGGATTTGTAACAAGATTATGACTCAAGTCTCCAAAATGTGTAAATTCTGAGTATCTAAATTTGACATTGACTTACCTGTTACAAAATAAGTTTTTCTGACTGAATATTCTCTATGTATTTTTCTTGTAATTATGATAGCTTATTTTAATACTACGAGGCATTAAAATAGATAATACTTTAATATAGGTACATAATATGTACCTATGTGTTATAGGTACATATGTTAAAAATAGGTATATTCAGTATTTGTATTCGTATATTGTATGTAGATATCCTTGAAGTTTGCGATAAATATAAATGATTCCCTGGGGCCCTATTTGAACTTAACCATATCAAATTCTTTCTTGTGTATTTTTAAGATGTAACACACACACATACATACATACATAATATAACAAACAAACACGTGCATTGTTCAAAAACGTATTTATAAATATTACTTCCATGTCAAAATTGTTGCGATGTAAAACGCAACAAAACTTAATTGAATTTAAATTAAATTCAAATTACTAGGTATAAATGAAAACACTATTTAGTTTCACTATTTAATTTTAACAATTAGGGTTTTCATTTATACCTAGTATAATGGAGTTTCACCACGAATTATCCGTCGACAAAATTAACATGTTAAATTCAAATTACTAAACAGAATTCCGGTTTAATTCACTATTTTGTTCTCAGCGATTATTTATATTTTGGAATTACCGCATAAATCTCTGGTATGAAGATCTTTTTGGAATAAGTTTTTGAAAATTGATAGAAGCAAAAAACTTATTTAATTTATTTTAATTATTTTCTAGAAATAACCGTTAAATACCTAACATTTCTTATACAGATATATTGTGAAAAAAAAATAACCGATTAAAAATTTACAAAGTTTTAATAGTAATATTTTTTTACTAGTGTGTAGGTAAGTATAAATACTTAAAACTATGAGAAAAATATATATTATCCAACTGTCGATTCGTTCATGAGAATTCAATTCTCTTAATGAATCGACATTTTTAAGCCAAGATGCGTGTACGAAGGATAATTTTGTATGGTGTAGTGGATTTTTTGCATGCTAATAACACCAACTAGAGGCCTCGCAGCATATTTGTTCCCATACATGTATTTACTCAGAATTCGGAGTAGAACATTTTATGTGAGTTTTGTGTGTGTGTCTGTGTGTGTGTGTGTGGTGTGTGTGGGTGTGTGTGTCCGTTCCCCCCTTATAACTTTTGATCCGCTCAATTTACTGAGCCCAAATTTTCAGAATATATAAATAATTATAGGCCTACAAAACTTTTATACTCAGAATTGTGAATTTTTGTTTCAGTCAGGGGTTATCAACTTTTGAAATTTCGGTTTATTTTTCGATATATCTCAGAAACCATAAAAGCTAGAACGCTGAAAATTGGTATAAATATAGACAAATACAAAATCTCAAATTAATTTTTTTTTTTTTAAATTCCAGGGTTTCTTAAACATTTTTTATTAAGAAAAATATTTTTTTTATGATAAATTTATGAGTTTAACTGCCTATATTTCCAAACTTTTTAAAAATATCGAGAAAAGCCGAAACACCCCAACTAGATAATTTAATTTTCTATAAAAAATATTAACATTGTATTTGTACATCTCAAATTTTTTTTAACAATTTTTATAAAAATTGAATTTAGTGACGACATCCCTTCATACAATTTATATGGCAGTCGCCTATACACAATATGTAAGAAGACTTAATAGTTTGATAGGATTTTAATATCCAAACATACATACAGAACCATCATGCTGTTTTCATATTCCGGGAAGGAAAAGAGGACTGACCTCCATACTGTCCTATCTTGACATACATACCAACATGTGTTAAAATTTTCAATAATTTGGATTTATGGGTTTATAGTTTGATTTTTATTATTCAACTATACATACTATCGCTATCAACAGTTGGATCTCATGTGTTACATGCAACTAGTTTATAAGAACAGTGTATTAATGTATGCATGTATGTCTGAGATTGTGGTATATGTGTGTATAACAGTAAAATCTTATGTAAAAGTAATTTTTACTCGTAGATAGATATTATATGTAAAGTTCTTTGAATGTAGATTGTGTCAGATAGGTACCTACACAATATTTTTTATAGGAAACAAATTGAGGAAAACAAAAAGAAATTGTAGATTTCATTTTCAAATAAAATAGACTTTTGTAGGTATATCTTCTACAAATCGTAATTCCAAGTGAAAAAATAGAATCATTTTTAAGACGAATGACAAAATAAATAGTTTGTTATTTTTATAGTTCTGTGTCATTTTGTAATGTTGTAAAAATGTATTATTATTCAAAATCTATGACAATAAACCAAAACGAAAAACATTGTATCTATAAATCTATAGATATTTCTTTTTACTGACCATTCGTGTATCATAAATGTTTTGTAAGAAACAAAAAAAACATAACAATGATTCAAATTGTCATGATGTAATAATTTATTTAAATAATTGAATTTAACATGCAACGCTTTATACACAGCCTCATCTTCACTTCACTATTTACAAACACTCTGTAATGTTGCCATGGTGATATTTTGCGTCGTTATATGTAATTTACTGTTATTTTGAAATAATGATTTATGTTTCATATTCGCCATAACATTAGAAATTCACGAAAACGATAATGCACTAATGGCAACTCATACATAATACAAAGCTTTAATTTGCACTTGCAACGTTAAAATTTTGATGAGCTCTGGATAGCTTGTTTTACATAGGTATGTATATTATACAGGATACTTTTTTTAAAATATAAAGCTATATTAATTTATTCAATACATTTTGTACAAGTTTGCTAGGCACCGGCTGAGAATAGTGCTTCCTTTCTTTTCTATTGTCGTCGTTTCGGGTGTTCCGTAAGGGATGGGAAATTGAAAATACAAGGGGTTAAATAACATTATCGCGTATTCAGCAATGAGATTCACCACCCTTCAGAATGTGTCCTTTTTAGGTGAGACGAGACTGGTGTGTGATGAATGAATGTACCTACAAATAAATATAAATTGTGCACCAGCGGGGTTTTTTCCAGTAAATAGTTAACAGTTTATGTAGTAAACAATATGACGTGTGTTTTTACTCCATTGTAAAAATATTTGGAAAAATATATTGATTCAAGACAAAAGGATATAAAAGTGTCCCTAGAAAAAGGTTCTTTATAATACATTGCGGCTAAAAGTTATTTTATGGTTTAAAAGGGGTATATTATATAACATTAGGTAGTTACTACAAGTTTAGCTTAAACCCCACGAGGGTCATGGCGTGGTGGCATAATAATAATAACATTCTTTTATTATGCAAAACAAATCACATAATGTGGCGGACTAGGCAATTTCTACCAGTCAACCACACTAGTAAATACAATAGTACAAGCAAGTAAAAAAATACAAAAAAAACTTCATGTAGGTATATACGTAGTGATATTATCTTTCATACGATTCGTCTATACTATAATTCCCATCATCAAATATCTTGGTTTAGTTCAGTTGGAACCACCCCAGAAGTAATTCTAAACAATCATCAAATTCGGACGATGAAGTAAAGAATATCGCCGATTTAGCATTTTTTTGGTTTTTGGTGTTTTTCGTGTATTTTATTTTATTTAATTGAGCACAGACACAGGCATCAATGCCCAAATATTTCTGTGCATAATAGTTTATACATGGGAAGTACATAATATTATAATAAGTATTATTTGTAGGTATATAAGTTTCCTACCTACACTACACTATGAAGTGTACGGAAGGTGCAGTGTCTATTTTATAATATGTATACCTATAATTATTATGTTGCGGGTGGAAGTTACCTACATAGTAAGTTTACGTTGTAGATCCAAAGATTAAAAAAAATTAAACATGAAAATCGGATAATAATTGAACACGAGAAAATGAACAGAGAAGTTATACATAAATTTAAACGAACTGGGATAGTATGTGTTTTTTGAAAGTTATTTTGGAGTTTGAGAATAAATCAATATTATTAATTTGATGAACTGAGTTGTACATTCTGATTAAGCGAGGAACTGGAGAGAAATAATCGATATTCGTATTATGGGGGGGACTGCTGCCAACGTACCTATTTTTCAATTTGATATACCATAATTATTTCTTATCAAATCGTTTTGAAAAAAATAATTTAGATAGTTTGGATATTAAAAAACAAAAATATACCTTAACTTTTTGATAACCTTCTGTATAAATTCTTGTAGAAAAATAATGGCATACCCCGATTATCAACGTTTATCATGTATTTTTAATAAACTATAAGGCGTAGAGTAATATATTTTTTTTAATTAAAGAAGACAAAAATATCTAGAAAAATATAATGTGACGTTGCATTAATGCTTCAGGTTTAGTAAATAAACCTAAAAAAACATTTATTTTCCATTCAGCGCCATTGCGTAATAAAAGTTTTTTTGGTTTATTTACTTAACCTGATGCGTTAATGCAACGTCATATCATATTTTTCCAGGTATTTTGTTCTTCTTTAATTTATAAAAAAAATATATTGCTCTATACCTTATATTTTTTTAGAAATTTAAGATAAATGTCTAAAATCGGGGTATGCTTATTATTTTTCTACAAGAATATATGCAGAACATAATCAAAAAGTTAAGGTATATTTCTCTTTATTAATATCCAAACTAACTAGGTTATTTTTTTCAAAATGATTCGTTTCGTAATAATGATGGTATATCAAATTGAAAAAATAGGTACGTTGGCAGCAGTCACCCTCTTAAAGAATTTTATGTGAAAAATATTTCTAATTGGTATGTACTGTTATTTTAATTTGTGGAATGGATCCAATAATACACCACACGACGTGAACAGTACTTTCAGTTCTTCTATTTCCACGCTCAGTGAATGACACAGGCTGGATCCTCGACATTAAGGCGTCTGCCCTACTCTTCCATAGGTAAGAATTGACGTCCATAGGCACGCACTACGATGACGCTCGAATAAACAGGCAGGACAACGTCTGCCGGGTTTTACTAGTTAGTATATAGATTATACAAAATATATTAATTATGTAGTTCTAATTTGCAACATTATAAAAATTTAAGAATACGTCTGTTCCTAAACTTCTTGTTTTTTAATTTGATTTTTCAAGATGGATATCGATTTATGCGAATTAGAAGGTATAGATTTCGAAATAATTGAAACTTCTTTGTTTTCTTTTGAAATTATGTAAAACCAATATGGCAAAAAATATACAAAATATGTGTGATACAGAATAAAAAAACAATTTCATGTATTTATTTTTTTATTTATTTAGGGACATACCTATACAGTCTTAAAATACTAAAATAGAATAATACACTATAAAACAATAACAAAAAGACCAATTACATATGTCCATATTAAATATGAAACATTTTAAACATCATAAATTTAAATATAACTAAGTTTTACTGTACGTTTGCCTGTGACGGGAAAGGAAAGGAAGAGAAAAAAAAGGATGGGAAAAGGATTGTGACAGTTAAATTGTTATATTTTTTTACAAACAACAACAAAAAATGTAAATAAAAGTATAAAAGGTAAAGTTAGAAAAAAACACAAATAATGAACAAAAAAATTAAACATACGAGTTTATACTATGCACTTATAGAGAGAATTTTTGTATACGTTATTACTAGCGGTGAATACCTATAATATCAGAATGAGTGATACTGGCCGAGAGGTTATATCATATTATTCAATAGGCAATAATTTAATCTTTGGATTTCATATTATTATTATTTTTTATATTGCTTCTAGGGCAACTAACATGTAGGTACTTTACAAGTTGTCACATTCTGGAAACTTACGATATTAATCGTCTCACAGATCCAGACTGAAAACACAATTAAAAACCGTGTTTCTATTGCTTCTAGGGCAACTAACATGTAGGTACTTTACAAGTTGTCACATTCTGGAAACTTACGATATTAATCGTCTCACAGATCCAGACTGAAAACACAATTAAAAACCGTGTTTCTATTGCTTCTAGGGCAACTAACATGTAGGTACTTTACAAGTTGTCACATTCTGGAAACTTACGATATTAATCGTCTCACAGATCCAGACTGAAAACACAATAAAAAACCGTGTTTCTATTCTCTTGAACAAATCGACAGTTGGAAGTTGGACTACATAGATATTATTCATACCGATAGATGGCAGTAGTGTGCAATAAAACCTCATTACGAAACAACACCTCTTAAGTATAAGAATGGTTGGACAACTGAATAAATCGGTCAAGACAGCCCTCCAAACCCTCAGAAACGAGAACTGGCAAACATTCCTCTCCCAACTTGACGACAACCCCGAGCAAAAGTGGAAAATCGTCAAAAGCCTCCGAAAACCCTCCACCAGCATTACCGCCCTCTCGGGTGGCCCTACTGGTAAAGCCTACTCCGCTCAAGACCGTGCCGAGCTCTTCGCCGACACCCTCGAGCAAACTTTCACCCCCTTCACTGACCGTGACAACACCCAACATGTCACCATGGTAAATTCCACAGTTTCAAATTACCTCTCCGAACCCCTACCCCCACAAGAACAACAAATCCCCTTCACTACCCCCACTGAAATAAGAAAAGTGGTGAAATCCTTAAAAAACAAGAAAGCCGCTGGCCCAGACGCAATCAACAATCGCACCATAAAAGCCCTTCCCCGTAAGGGTATCTGCACCCTCACGGCCATCTTCAATGCCTCTCTGAGGCTCCAGTACTTCCCAACAGAATTCAAAAAAGCAGACATCATCATGATCCCCAAACCCGGCAAACCCCCTTCAAACCCTTCTAATTACCGCCCCATCAGCCTGCTGTCGTCTTTAGGAAAGGTCTTCGAAAAACTCATACTCTCCCGGCTCGATACACAATACAAAACACTCAATTTAATACCAGACACTCAACACGGTTTCAGGCAATCCCACTCTACCACTCACCAACTTCTAAGAGTCGTCGAACAAATCACAGAAGCCTTCAACAAAAATCAAGTCACCGCAGTTCTCTCCCTCGACGTCGCCAAAGCTTTCGACTCTGTATGGCACGAGGGTCTTCTTTTCAAACTAATCCAAGCTGGCCTCTCACGCCCCATGACTCAC
Source organism: Molanna angustata (assembly GCA_963576475.1). Taxonomy (NCBI): domain Eukaryota; kingdom Metazoa; phylum Arthropoda; class Insecta; order Trichoptera; family Molannidae; genus Molanna; species Molanna angustata. The sequence goes on from OY754969.1 coordinate 2,998,188, forward strand.
CTATTAAAATCATTCCTTTCTGACCGCACATTCAGAGTCAGAGTGTGTGGAACATACTCCACGGTACGCCCCATAAAATCGGGAGTTCCCCAAGGTTCGACACTCTCCCCGCCTCTATACAACGGATTCACCTCCGACATACCCATCCCTGACAACAGACTGGTCATGACTGCACAATACGCCGACGATCAAGCAATCCTGTCAACTTCCTTCAAACCGAAATTCGCCTCAATACGAGCCCAATCATACATCCTAACACTTGAAAAGTATCTCACAGACTGGCGCATTCAAGTGAACCCCACAAAAAGTATTTCCGTCTTGTTCACCAAAAAAATATCCCCCCTCCCCCCCCCCTCTCTGCCTCTTTGGCACCCAAATTCCATGGTCAGACCACCTTAAATATCTCGGACTCACACTGGACAAATCACTTACGTGGAAACCCCACATCTCTGACATACGGAAAAAAGCCATCGGCTCACTCGCTGCTCTCTACCCGCTCCTCTGCAGAAACAGCAAGCTATCCGTAGACAACAAATTACACATATACAAAGCTGTTATCAGACCGTCCCTCACGTACGCAGCTCCCATCTGGGGAACAGCTGCCGCATCACACATATACAAATTGCAAGTAGTGCAGAACAAGGCGATACGCATCATTTTAGACGCTCCCTGGTTCGTGCGCAACGCGCAATTACTCAAAGAGACTGACCTCCCCCTCATATCAGACTTCATCAGACAACTAGCCGAAACCTTCTACTCGGGACTTCCATCACACCCGAATTCGTCAATCAGCTGCCTCTCAGCATATGACCCAAACACGATCTTTAAACACAAAAGACCAAAATTGATCTTAGCCCGCCCACCTTCTTAATCTCAGCCTCAATCGTGCTACAAAACTAAAACAACACATTCATTAACATTTCATAACACATACGAAGGATTAAGAGGTCCAACACGAGGACCTGGAGATCCGAAAACAAACTCACTCTACACTGACGAGTTTGACGTATTCCAGGAAATATTGTTTTTATGTCTAATTTTTGTAGAAGTTATCTGCTCTTTATTAGCAGTAACCTTACTAACTAGAAATGGGCAACTCAAAACTCAACAAAATTCCTTGCGTCAACCCGCAACCCGCAGTGAGCCGCGCAGCTCACTGCACCGCTCACTGAGTTAGCCCATAATTGCGTTATGACGCAACAAAATGAATACGCCGAGTGAGATGTGTACCGCGCACCATCTACATACATGACACATTCAACAACTCACAGGTCACAGGCTCGTAAGTACCTACATACAGCGCATGAATGAACTACGTTGACTTGCGTCAGTAAGTGAGTTTAAATGAGAATAACGAATAATATCTATTAATCAGTTTCGCCACGAGGTAATGCGTGTAATTTGCGGCAGTGAATAGTGGTTTCGTATTTTTCAACATTATTTCTACATATGTAGGTATATCAGATTTGCTCTCCCTTTCCGTCCTCTCCCTTTCCATATTTCCTGTTCCCACTTTTTATAACAAAATATGTTTTTTTTGTATGTGTTATAATATATTTTTTTTTTAAATAATTAAGTACCTACCTATGCACCGGTCTGTGTTTTTTGCTTTGTATAATTGCTTGTGGAAATTGTCTTGGCAGTATCTTTATTAAGTACCTACTTGTTCTTATAGTTTGATCTAATGTTTACTGCTGTATGTTTCCCTAATGAAAATAATCTTCTTCTTCTTCTTCTTCTTCCTATTCATAGATCCGAAAATCTGTTTGTACCGCTATGTGGACTGCCAACTGTCTCGCCATCTCTTTGGAGGTCTTCCTGGTGGTCTTCTTCCAGCTGGGTTCTCCTGGAGAGCGATACGTGGGAGTCTATTTTCAGCCATTCTGTTTACATGTGAGCTCCAATATCGCCTCCGCTGTCTTCCCCATCTGACGATGTCCTCCGTACTACACTTTTTTCTTATTTCGGTATTTCGAATTCGGTCTCTTAGAGTGTTTCCGGTTATACAAATAATAATAACTAAAATCAGTAATGACACAATTTCCTACCTCTCATCCTTTCTTCCTTTATTTTATTTTATACATCACGTCGTTATATAATTCTTTATATCGTTGCTTTTTTTTTCATTAAAATTGTTTGTTATTTTTTAAATATGCTTATTCTAACGTTGTTTTTTTTTATTGAAATTGTTTGTTATTTTTAAATATGTATATTCTTTTATTTTCTTTATTTTGTATTGATGTGGATAGTTTGTAGTACTTACCATTCTATTATTATGTGAAACAATGTTATTGGGTGTACAGATTGTTGTATACTTCTTTTATATTTATCATATACTTTTCTTTCTGTACTCCTGTTTTGTTTCCTAATCAAAAATAAAAAAATAAAATAAAAATAAAAAATAAAATAAAAAAAATATGGATATTTTTGAAAGTGACGTCAGTTTTTCTTAAAGTTTTTAAAGGTAATAAATAATAATTGATTTACTTTGCTGGTACAACACCTTTCCATGCAACTCAGTATCGGTGCAGCTCACAATTCACTGCGCCGGGTCATTAAGATAGTAAAAAAAATAATTAAATGTATAATATGTAGGTTTTCCAACTGTCGATTTGTTCAGGAGAACTTTGTTCTCTTAACATATCGACAATGTATCAAGCCAGAATACGCGAGAATTGTATGGAGAGGTCTACTTTTTTCATGGCTTTTCCAACTTTGAAGTCAAAAAACACCAACTTAGAGGCTTCGCAGCATATATGTTCCATACACGGATTTACTCAGAATTCGGAGTAGAACATTTCGTGTGTCTGTGTGTGTGTGTGTGTCTGTGTGTGTGTGTGTGTGTGTCTGTGTGTCAGTCCCCCCCTTATAACTTTTGATCCGCTCAATTTACAGAGCCTTAAATTTCAGAATATATAAACAGTTACAGGCCTACAAAACTTTTATACTCGGAATTTTGAATTTTTGTTTCAGTCAGGGGTTATCAACTTTTGAATTTTTATTTTATTTTTCCATATATCTCAGAAACCATAAACGCTAGAACGCTGAAAATTGGTATAAACATAGACAAATACAAAATCTCAAATTAGTTTTTTCAAAAAAATTCCAGGGTTTCTCAAACATTTTTTATTAAGAAAAATATTTTTTTTATGATAAATTTATGAGTTTAACTGCCTATATTTCCAAAACTTTTACAATTATCGAAAAAAGCCGAAACACCCCAACTAGATAATTTAATTTTCTATAAAAAATATTAACATTGTAGTAGAAAATCTCAATTTTTTTTTAACAATTTTTTTAAAAATTGAATTTAGTGACGACATCGCTTCATACATTTTGTATGGCAGTCGCCTATACACAATATGTAAGAAGACTTAATAGTTTGTTACTTCATCTCCAAACATACATACATACCATCATGCAATTTGCATATTCTGGGTAGGAAAAAGGATCTTCCTCCATACTATCCTATCTTGACATACATACCTACATATGTTGTATAGAAAACAAAATATCTGAAAATATTCAATAATTTGTATCTATGGGTTTATAGTTTGGTACATATTCTTCAACTATACATACTATCGCTATCGACAGTTGGATCTCATGTGTTACATGCAACTAGTGTATTCCAACTGTCGATTTGTTCAGGAGAACTTTGTTCTCTTAACATATCGACAATGTATCAAGCCAGAATACGCGAGAATTGTATGGAGAGGTCTACTTTTTTCACGGCTTTTCCAACTTTGAAGTCAAAAAACACCAACTTAGAGGCTTCGCAGCATATATGTTCCATACACGGATTTACTCAGAATTCGGAGTAGAACATTTCGTGTGTCTGTGTGTGTGTGTGTCTGTGTGTGTGTCTGTGTGTGTGTGTGTCTGTGTGTCTGTGTGTGTGTCTGTGTGTCCGTCCCCCCCTTATAACTTTTGATCCGCTCAATTTACAGAGCCTAAAATTTCAGAATATATAAACAGTTACAGGCCTACAAAACTTTTATACTCGGAATTTTGAATTTTTGTTTCAGTCAGGGGTTATCAACTTTTGAATTTTTATTTTATTTTTCCATATATCTCAGAAACCATAAACGCTAGAACGCTGAAAATTGGTACAAACATAGACAAATACAAAATCTCAAATGAGTTTTTTCAAAAAAATTCCAGGGTTTCTCAAACATTTTTTATTAAGAAAAATATTTTTTTTATGATAAATTTATGAGTTTAACTGCCTATATTTCCAAAACTTTTACAATTATCAAAAAAAGCCGAAACACCCCAACTAGATAATTTAATTTTCTATAAAAAATATTAACATTGTTGTAGAAGATCTCAATTTTTTTTTAACAATTTTTTTAAAAATTGAATTTAGTGACGACATCGCTTCATACATTTTGTATGGCAGTCGCCTATACACAATATGTAAGAAGACTTAATAGTTTGATACTTCATCTCCAAACATACATACATACCATCATGCTATTTGCATATTCTGGGTAGGAAAAAAGGAACTTCCTCCAAACTATCCTATCTTGACATACATACCTACATAATATATGTTGTATAGAAAACAAAATATCTGAAAATATTCAATAATTTTTATTTATGGGTTTATAGTTTGGTACATATTCTTCAACTATACATACTATCGCTATCGACAGTTGGATCTCATGTGTTACATGCAACTAGTTTATATAAGTAAAGATTATTATTACATTCATTTTATTTCATGTACATGTTTAAAAATATCACAACTATCCCGATTCTACTTTTAAAAGTAGAATCGGGAAAGAAAGTATGTCGGTTAAAAAGCAGGCAACTCAATAACTCAATACCCTAACACTGTTCGCATTCTCCCGGTCTAGCACTTACGACTCACTGCGCCGTGAGCCAATACATTTCGAAGGAGTGAGTTAACACACCCGACCTAGTGAACTGAGTCGACACAATTGACCGGCGCAACGCAGCGTTGCTCATAATAGAGCTGGAGAAAAAAGTAGTTAAATAAATTAATACTTTACGTAATAAATTGCGGTGGAGGTGGAGGGCCCATAGTCTCGCCTCATGGGCGCCCGCAGGATGCAAGGGGGGGGGGCCTGGATTGATTGAAAATAATTAAATAATGTTACTTTTATTTTAAATAACTTTGTGTTAGTATAAATAAAGTGTGAAGAGACAGAACATTGGCCAGCTTGGAGAAACATCATCGCCAGGTTGGCGACGCGATGCACCGCTGTGACGTGAGCGTCAAGCGTTCGACCCCCGCGCCTCATTGCTCGGGTCTGCATTAAAACATTTATTTTATTTATTTATAAAAACTTACAAGTTATTGAGTACAATTAATATGAAATGATGTATTCAACCTCACTAGGATAAACCTGTATCGAAGTTAAATAAATTCACATTTTTGACAGACATATATAACACAAAATGAAAAATAATACTAGTTGCATGTAACACATAAGATCCAACTGTCGATAGCGATAGTATGTACAGTTGAAGAATAAGTACCAAACTGTAAACCCATAAATACAAATTATTTAATATTTTAAGATATTTGGTTTTCTATACAACACATGTACCTAGGTATGTATGTCAAGATAGGATAGTATGGAGGTCAGTCCTTTGATCCTACCCTGAATATGAAAACAGCATGATGGTATGTATGTATGTTTGGAGATTAGTATCAAACTATTAAGTCTTCTTAGATATTGTATGTAGGCTACTGCCATACAAATTGTATGAAGCAATGTCGTCACTAAATTCAATTTTTATAAAAATTGTTTAAAAAAGTTTAAGTTGTGCTAATATAATTTTCATATTTTTCATAGAAAATTCAATTATCTAGTTGGGGTGTTTCGGCTTTTTTCGATATTTAAAAAAATGGAAATATAGGCAGTTAAACTCATAAATTTATCATAAAAATATATTTTTCTTGATTTTGAGATTTTGTATTTGTTTATGTTTATACCAATTTTCAGCGTTCTAGCTTTTAAGGTTTCTGAGATAGTATATGGAAAAATAAACCAAAATATCAAAAGTTGAACCCCTGATTGAAACAAAAATTCACACTTCTGAGTATAAAAGTTTTGTAGGCCTATTACTGGTTATATATTCTGAAAATTTGGGCTCTGTAAATTGAGCGGATCAAAAGTTACAAGGACACACATACACACACACACACACACACACACACACCCTCACACACACATACACACACACACACACACACACACACACACACACACACACACACACACACACACACACACACACACACACACCCTCACCCTCACACACACACACACACACACACACACACACACACACACACACACACACACACATAAAATGTTCTACTCCGAATTCTGAGTATGTAAATCCATGTATGGGAATATATATGCTGCGAGGCCTCTAGTTGGTATTATTAGCATGCAAAAAGTCGACTACGCTATACAAAATGTTCCTTCGTACACGCATCTTGGCTCAATAATGTCGATTCATTCAGAGAATTTAATTCTCATGAACGAATCGACAGTTGGATTATACAAAATAACATGTCACTAATGTCGCCAGTTGGGTACTTATACTACTTGCAACAGTATTTTTTAAAGAATATAAACGATAAATTAATAAAACAATAATATAATATGTAGGGTAACCATAAGTATTGCAAATAAAAATAAAAAAAAAAACATACATATATTTAACTTAGGAAGGTTTACGATGAAAGAATACTTTTGCCATCCTCAGCAATACAAATATTTTGACATTTTTTTTAATAAGAGATAGGAATTGATTGATTTTAGATAGTCGGGAAGAATATTGAATATTAGTGTAGCCTGATAACAGTAAATTCGCTGCCCAAAAGAAGTTTTAGTATAGACTGTCATAAAGTTTAGGGAAGTGCTTGTTCTGGTAGTACGGATTTGTTGTGTTTTTTCAGGAAATTCAATATTTATAAAAAATCTACTAAGTGTATGTGTAATGTGTAACTGTTTTATACTCATGATATTGCATTCTTTATATAGAAGGTTGGATGGATAGCGAATATTTTTTTTGTACATAACTTTTAGTATCAATTTCTGAGCAATATTTAGTGGCTCTACATTAGATTTGAGACAAGACCCCCAACATACAATATTATAAGACAGTAGTAATTGTACCAAGGTAAAATAAATAGTTTTTAACTTACCTTGTCCAATATCACTAAGTTCTTTAAAAATATAAGTAAGCTTCCTAATATTCTTTGTTAGCTTGTTGATATGGTCATTCCACCTCAGAAGCTTATCAATTATTATTGGTGATATACTAAAAGTTATATATTAAGTTTTTGTTGGGTTCAATGTCAAGATGTTATCATTCAGCCAGATTTTGACTCTTCTTAATCCTGAATCACATTTGTCAAAAGTATCCTTCCATGTATCACCCTCAAAAATTAGAGCAGTATCGTCTGCAAAACTTACAATCATGCCTGGTATGTTCAGATTACACAAATCATTCAGAACAGGTTTTTAACCTAGTGAAGCAGTTTACATTCCGCATCTAGTTCTTAAGTATCTTTTTTTGTAAAAATATTGTATTGTTAAACTTTGATGTGTACCTGTATATTATTTCTTATGTTACAAATAATAAAAAAAAATCATTGATGTAAATTAAGAACAAAATTGGTCCGAGCACACTTCCTTGTGGAACCCCAAAAGAAATTGCTATACTATCACTTAAATGATTATTTACATTACTTAAAAATATTTTGCCCCCCCCCCCCCCCCCTAGACTAGGAAATTTTCTGCGGGCGCCCATGTCTGGCCCCCAATTTCCCCAGATTTAAATCCTGTTGACTTTCGTATTTGGGGTTATTACAAAGAGTTAGTAGGTATTCAAAAGTGTATACCTACTAACTTTTTAACCACCCAATATCGCTATACTTACATACATGGGGGTTAAACATATAAGTATTGAAGTCCCCTATTTCCCTGCTTCGGTTTATCCACTCCTCATGATACACCGTGTATATATGGATATTCTCAGAATTCGGAGTAGAACATTAAATATGTCTGTGTGTGTGTGTGTGTGTGTGTGTGTCCCCTTATAACTTTTGATCCGCTCAAATAACAGAGCATAAAATTTCAGATTATTTAGGATTGTTTAGTAAAATTGCCATATGGCAATAAACTCGCCACTTGCGGAGGGTGCAAGGAAGTGTTTATTATTATTATAGTTATAGCCCACAAAACCTGTAACTCTGAATTTTTGTTTCAGTCAGGGGTCATAAAGTATTGATTTTTACTTTTTTTTCCATATATCTCAAAAACAATATAAGCTAAAACGCTGAACATTAGTAGAATTATACACAAATACAAAATCACAAACTGTTTTTTTTTTAATAAGTTCCTAAGTTAATGTAACATTTTTTATTAAGAAAAACATTACTAATATTAAAATTAAAACTATCATCTGCACCAGGGTTTGATAACGTGTCTGTTAATATCCTTGTGTTAATGAAAGAATACTTAAGTAAACCGATTAAACACTTGCTAAACATAAGTTTCGAGACAGGAATTTATCCCGATATTTAGAAGCAGACAATCATATCCCCAATTTATAAAACAGGAAACGAGGAAGATATTTCGAATTACCGCCCAATATCATTAATCTCGAATATAGCCAAAATTATCGAAAAGGCCGTTAAAGAACAAATTTTAAAATTTATTGAGGGACACAAACTAATAAATAAAAATCAATTTGGCTTCAGAAATAATTTAAGTACACAGGACGCAATTGCTACACTCACCTCACACATTTACAAATCCATAGATAATAAAGAAAAATGTTTAGGAATATTTATTGACTTAAAAAAAGCTTTCGATAGTATATCACACGAACTTCTCATTAAAAAACTTTGTGAAATTGGTATTGTAGATAAAGTAAATTCATGGATTTCAAGTTATTTACATCAAAGGCCTCAGTATGTTAGAATTAGTGGACACCTTAGTGAATTACAAACATCAACATTTGGAATTCCACAAGGCACTGTGTTAGGCCCCATTTTATTTATTGTGTATGTTAATGAAATTTTTCAATTGAATTTAAAAGGTGATTGCGAGATAATATCGTACGCTGATGATACAGCCATTATTTGTAAAGCAAAAAACTATCAACAATTGAACATAAACGCAAATACTAATATCAATATTATTAGAGAATGGTTTGGCTATAACTTACTTTCGCTGAATTTACAAAAAACGCATTACTTATTTTTCTCACTAACAAACGAAAATCACACACAAACAAAACTTATTATTCATAGCAACAATTGCAAGTCAGCAAATATCTGTGATGACAAATGCGTGAATTTGCTGAGAGTGGAATTTATCAAATACTTGGGAATAACAATAGACTCTAATATTAAATGGAAACAACATATAAATATTACGACTAAAAGAATTCGCAAACTAATTTACATTTTTCTAAAATTAAGGAATACACTGTCATTGAATCTTCTAAAAACTTTGTATTATGCATTTACCCAGTCAATTATAGAATATGGAATATTAGCATGGGGTGCAGCATTTAAAACCAACATTAAACCTGTTAAAACTGCTCAAAATTTAATCATAAAAGTTATTAAAAAAAAAACCAAGAGACTACCCAACACAGCAACTATATAAAGAATTTGGAGTTTTAAAACTGGATAGCATATTTAAAAGAAGTGCAGTATTTCAAACTTACAAAAATATTATTGATAACAACGATAATATAGATATAATAAGCTCCCGCCCTCGCTCAGAGGGACAAATTAAGGTTCCAAAATATAATACATCAACCATGCAGCATCACTATTCTTACCTAGGAATAAATTGTTATAATAAACTTTCTTTAGATATAAGAAAAATCAACCTTTTGCAAAATTTAAAAAAGTATACAATAATTTTATATTCACAAATCAACGTTAAACAATTATTTATCTAATATAATATCTTTAATGTACCTATTATGGACTTGAAATAATTGCTACGCTCTTCCTCCGCTGAACACGAGATTTACTCTTTCAGTGGAGTAATACGTATCTATAATATAATTGTATTAATTATAAGAAATATCATATAACTATGTACCAACATATTATTTGCAATAAATAAATAAAATGTTCTGGGTAGGAAACAGACTGCCCTCCATACTATACATGTTTTATATAGAAAACAAAATATCTTAAAATACTCAACATTTTGGATATATGTAAGGGTTTATGTTTTGGTACATATTTTTCAACTTTACATACTATTTCCATCGACAGTTGGATCTCATGTGTTTCATGAAACTAGTATTAACTCAATTCTTGGGTGACTATTTATTACCTGAAAAAATCTGCCATCTTGGAAGTTAGATCTCAAACACTTTTTAATAGGAATCTTGAATATATCCGGCAATTCCGGACGTTCAATAATTATTAATGAAATACCATCGTTTGTAGCTTTCTCTGAATTGCAAGGAAACGCATACGACACACAAATTGATATGTAGAGACGCATTGAATGGACTGTCCGATTGATAAATCTTCCCCTTATTGTGTTGATGAAACTTTCAGTGGTATAATGCCAAGTGGGTTATCTGCAGAAGCATGTGACCTGGTCATCTAAAGACCTTCTTCATGATGATCAAACTCACATCACTCCAACAACATACTTCTCGAGGCATATTAATATACCTACCCACATAATCTTAGAAATCTATATGAATTAAACTTTCAATTAAATTACCAGCGGATTATATTTGTGAAATTATTGAAAATATGACTTGGATGGTTTTTAAATACAAGTTTCTATCTTAATATATATAAAATCGTCGTGTCACGATGTTCGTACACGCTATAATATATATTCTCTGAAACCTCCCAACCGATTTCAATGAATTGTTCTTAATTTGTATTTCGATTTCAATGCATTTTTGTACCCGATAGATGGCGCAGTTGTCGAAATGTAAAAACATATTTTTATTTTTTCAAGGAATTTATTATTTATTTTTTTCTATTTTTCTGATCCAAAAATTTATATATCCACAATTTTTAACTTCCCTACACACCCACCAAAGAATTTATTGTACAGGAATAAAGGGTCGTAATTAATTTTTATGTAGTCTTAGCTTTTAATAGATGGCGGTGTGAACAAACCTATTGGCATCATGTACCTATTACGTATCTAGGGAACCGCACTCAAATGTACGAAAAAAAGTAGAATACATAAAATGAGGTATGTGGCAGAACAAGGTCTACCCGGGCACACTAGTTTATATAGTGCTGTTCTCGGAAACTAACAGGTAGGTACTATGTCAAATATTAATTTAACACGGACCCAATATAACAAGTTACCACATTCTGGAGACAAATCATTGCTCCATAAGTTAAGTAAATAAATGACAAACAATTTATACTACGCATAGAAGAACGGCTATTACAGTTAACTTCTGACCCCATTTTAACTTAAATTTGATTGTTCGAAGATCATGTACCTAATTCAATTTAGTATATCGACCGAAAGTAGGTACCTGAGGGCTTTCCATTTTAATTTACAATAACTTTTTTCTCTTCTCTCCTGTAATCTTTATTTTTGTCATGTGATTACCTTATTGCCATAGTACACACTATATTGTATATTTAACATCAACTCTGGTTGGTTGGAAGAAATTGCCGTCTGGCAATGAGCCCTCCGATGAACAAATTATAATATGTAGGTACAAAACGCTGCAAATTAATCTGCATCTGTCTGCATATAAATAAAGTAGACCTCGTAAGATTGTCGTTCTGGATTTGCGAATGTTTGTGCACGGCTATATTCATATCAGTCTGCCTGCCCTTGAAATCTTCCTATGTAAAAATCGGCAAATTTACAGTACAGCAAAAAACTTATAATATCATATTTTTATAATATTACATTTGAAACAGTATAAAAACACAAAACCTCGCGAGCTGATATGTTTTTTTTAGTATTTTCAAAATAAAGTATGTTTAAATGTTATATAATAAGAATTAAAGAATGCATTTTTGCTTTACTCGCTGAGTCGCCAAAATTGATTTATGCGAATATACCCTTACGGTGATTATAATGTCAACGTAAAGATGTGTTGGTTCCCGCCAAAGCCAGAGCTGAAAAGGCACGAAATAATGAAATCCTACATAGAGAGAGGGAATAATTTACATGGAACAATCGTTTCCTTTTGTATTGTGGGTATGATTTGCTTTACTTGCATTGTTTCACCGATTTAGCTGTCAAAATAGGTTAAACTTTACAAGTGGCCTACAACGCCAATTATATTGATTTTTTTGTTTAAAGATAGACAATATTATACATATTAAGGGGAAAATATTATTTTTTTGTGGAAACGCTTAATTTTTTTAAAAAAATGTACGAAAAAATTATATAAAGGAACATAAATGGTGGGTTTTCGACATCTATCGGCAAATTTTCAAACTTATGGAAACATAATATAAAATCATTTTTGCAAAAAACAACTTTTTTCCTACGAAATTTTGTAAAATAGGAATATACAGTTTAAAAATATAAGATTACAAAATATTTAAATACCTTCTACTTTCGTGTCAGGTATTGAAATTTAATTATTACTTAATTATGGAGTATTATTCAAATGACATCACAAAAGCGCCGCAATGCGTTCAAAAATATAAGTTTTCCTCCGGTGAGAATAATATCAAATAGAAATAATAAAAAGGTCATCAAAATGAAATATTATTATCAACAACTATTGATTATAAAATAATGTATGCTGTGCATGTCACAACTTTAAAAACACATTCGTTCTATATGGGCAACCCAAAGTTTGAATCAATTGGACTAACATAAATAAACAAAATACTTATTTAAAAACAATTGAATAAATTGATATTATTTATCTTAACTAAATGTCGAAGAATAATAAAATAACATTACTTACTGATTTTCAAAACATAAGTAGGTACCGGCCTACAAATCCATTTTTTAAAGTTTAAATTTAAACTAAAATATAATTAGGTATTATATGTCTATAACCAAAATGAGGTAAATAACTACATTTTGATGATGGAGAATAGAGTGCTGTTACTCATCATAATATGCCCATGAGACACAAAGCGAAGATGCAGGTCGATAAATTGCAGCATCCAGAGTAATAAATTTATCTTCCCACGGCACTCACGGTAAAGGGCAAGCGTTCGTTCTTCCTCGCGGGTGCTCAGGTTGACGGGGCCAAGTCTTCATGGACTTAGAGGCGGTGCGTGTGGCTGGGGCCATTTGTCCATGCGGAGTAGCCGCAAAAACAACACTGGTAATGGACTGGAAGCCCGCACCTTGTGGAGTCCACTAGGTGTTGAGGAAAAGTGTTGTCGATGAATACTGCACCGAATATATTTTTTAAGTAAGTACCTACCATAAAAGCTTCGCTTCATTTTGTTGCATGAACCGCCGAAGGCGGCCATTTACCGCGCAGCGGTAAAAAGTTGGCAGAAAGCCCTAGCTTAGAAGCTGAGCGAAGCGATGCTTCTCAGCTAGTAAATAATAATTGATATAAAATATAACACCACTATTGTTGTGAAACTTCCATTGTACCATACCATCACGCTATTTCTATATTTGGGGTAGGCAAAGAGAACCAAACGCCAGCAACTTCTCCTTTTCATACATTTCTCGCTTCATTCACGTCCATGCATCGTCTCATACACGCTCATTGTGAATTAATTGTCGCTTATTGTCGGCCTTCGTGGCTGAGTTGGTTAGGTATCTGACTGCTGATCCAAAGTCCCGGGTTCAATTCCCGGTGGAGACACAGTTTTTAATTGTGTTTTCAGTCTGGATCTGTGAGAGTATTAGAATGTGGCAACTTGTTATTGCGTGCATGTTAAATTAATATTTGACATAGTAGGTACCTACCTGTTAGTTGCCCGAGAAGCAAAATTGCAAAATTAAATAAATAAATAAATTCCAGCATATTTCATAAATATATAGTGGAATTCACAATTGAAATATACTGAAATTCCACTATGTTTCAACTGTGAATTCCACTATCTTTCAATTGTGAATTCCACTATATTTCAATTATATATTCAACTATATTTCTATCAAGAATAAATTTTACTATATTTAAATTGTGAATTCCACTATATTTCAATTATATATTCCACTATATTTCAATTAAGAATAAATTCTTCTATATTTAAATTGTGAATTCCGTTATACATCAATTGTAAATTCCACTATATTTCAATAATTGTGAATTCCAGTATTCGTCGTTCGTATTAGTCAGTCAAGAATTAAAAAGATTCATTCCACTATTGGAGTCGTAGGGTGGTACTTACTGAAAAGGACCTTTATTTCCTGAATTAAACGAGAAGTCTATGCACTTTCGGCCACCTTGTACATATATTATGATTGTTCGTTTTACGTTTTCATTTACTTATTCATTTTTTACTTTTCATATTATGTAGATCTTTGGTTCACGTAGGTTTCATTTTTGCGCTAGTTGCGGGGGAGACCTGCGAAGGTCCAGTATATCCTCTACTATTATCATTTATTAATAGTGACACTTCATATTTTATATTGTCACTACTTCGCAGAATTGAAGAAGTGTTTATGACAGAAAACATTTGTTATTTTGATACTTTTTTATGATTATTATAATATTGTTGATTTTATGTGTTAAGTTTTTATGTAATTTATTAAATCGTTACTAAATGTATATACACCCTTTCTCAGCACAAGCATTTTATGCTTTCTGAGAAAGGGAAACTAAACAGTGTACTGAGTACTGACATTCAAAGTGTGGTTATATATGTAGGTATATTATATTTTATTAAAATAATAATGATAATAGGTAATATCCAATATTTTCGTTTTTCATTTAAACACATGGTTTTGACTCAGTATTTGAAGCAGTATTATTTGTTTGTTTTAATATTTTAATATATAGGAGAGACCCGCCAAAGTTGACGAAATGCCTAAGATGACGAATGCTGTTTTTTTCTATGTAATGCAAAAGTGAGAAAACACTGTACGATGAAACGATTAAAGAATAGTATACTGACTACGGATCAAATCAGTCTGTCTCGTTTCGGCAAAGTGTTTGCATATGATCCGCAGTTTGTTGTTTTTTGAGTCGTTGATGTAAAAAAACAGTGTTTAAAAATAGTGTTTTAAAAAATATCGGTATACTTAAGCAAAAAACTGTTTATATATTTGAAATAAAGGTGTATTATACTATATCATGTAAGTAAATTTAAATCATTAATATTTATGAATTATATTTGTATATTTTTTTAAATGTCACTCACGGGAAAGATGACACGGGTAAGTTGACGAATTCGTCATCTTACCCTGCATAATACATATTATATTTTTGGTTGTCATCTTCTATTGTGAACTTTTTTTATTATTAAGGTTGATCAATATACATGTTGTATTATAAAATGTAATAACTTAACAGACTTTACGGGTAAGTAATTGCTTCGGAACAGACTCCGTCTAGTGAAGCAGTTATCTTTAATGTTTTTTTTTATAATAGTTACTTATTGTGTTCTAAATATATTCCTAAATACATATAATGTAAATAGCTTTATATCTTGACTGACTTAATGTTAATATTTATTTTTTATTTTAGATAAAATGCCGTACACATATGAAAGAACGAGGGAAAGAGACTTCCTTATTTCATGTTGACTTTTTAAAATTATTTAGGTACATATGTATAATATTGTGTCAACTCGTAATTAAATGCAATAAAAATGTTTTAATCCTTTATCTTTTTAATTTAATCTAGAATTGTAAGACATAACCCATACTGTGATACAATTCGTCAACTTTCCCTATGCATATAGTCATCTTACCTGTTATACGGGTAAGATGACGAATTTGAGGATGTTTTTAAAATACAATTTATCTATAAATTCTTATGTTTTCGCAAAAAATAATGTTTGTTTTATTGTAGGCAAATATATTATCTATAATATAGCAAATATTTTTTTTCAATAAACATTCCGTCAAAGGTGATATCTTACAAATCCCTTAACATCGCCAACTTATGCGGGTCTCCCCTAAAGTGGTGCCTTGGGGAGCTGACAAAAGATGTTTCATTATACCTTTCTTTAACGAATTACAATGGTTGAAGTATCCAGAAAGAGTTCCTTACTATGATTTACCCGATCCAAGGTCCATTTACTATGATTTACCCGATCCAAGGATAAACATCATAATTCGTTTGTACAAATTGTCTTATTTCTAAATCAATCGTTTTTTTTTTCGAATTGACGCTAATTGCTGTCGGTCGGTAGATGATATCGCCGCGATAAAATATGGTCCAGCTTACACAGATTGGTGTACAGTGTAGGTACACAGCAGTGTGATGCTGGGACTGCAATCATTCAACCAGGTCCAGAGTAGTCTAGAGTGGGAGCAATGTCCTCTAGGGTCATCGGACTATCGCCTTCTCCCACTTCATCTATCTATAGGTATTTAACAACATCTTACACTTACATCGAAAAACGATGACCACTACTTCTCGTCCAGATCAGCTCGATATAGGCATCTTCTCACTGACACGCCAATTTTCAACTGGGTCAATATATTTAATTATATTTGACACTCATTTTTTGATTTATGTAATAAGTTTTGATTTATGTAAAAGTTTTTATAAATTTATTTTTTTTATTTTTTGATTTACTAATGATATTAATAACAATTCAGCACTACAAATAATAACACTCAATTGTTATTATTAACATTATACACTTCCTCAAAAGAATTAGCAGATCGATGCGTAAATTGTTAATTATTTAAAAGAACAAAATAAAATGCAACAAACGCATCATCAAGCTTTCAATTGGGAATAGTTCACCCATCCAGATACTTAACATATCAAAAGATTAGGCTCTGAGGAGGTCTCTATACTACCTAACAACCCTACTGATTCCCGAATATTAACGTTTAAAAAATCTTTAACGATTCTACATGTATTCATTATTACCGATTTTTGCATTTTTATTATTAAGTTTTTCGATAAATTTATAATTTCTAAATTACGGATTAACGATTTTGGAATAATGCCAGTGGCTGAAACAATGAACGGTAATATTAGTATTTTACGAGAATGCCAAAGTCTTTTAATGAGTTTTTTTTAATCGTTACCTAAAGCGGTGTATTTTCTAATTTTTTCATCAAATGTTTTTATAATATTACTAGAATTTGTAATTGCCACGTCGTAAATATATGTAATTTTTTTACTCATTATTATTGGACTTTCGATTTTTATTTTTTTGATAGGTGGTGGTGAAGCGGTTAGCGCGCTGGTATAGTAATCCAGTGGAGGCGAGTTCGAACCCTGCCACGACCGATTTCGTTCACAAGCATTATGCTTAATTTATAGGAAATATATGAGGATGACATATTCATTCTCCTTTAAAAAAAATAATAAAAAACTTCTCAACAAGATTTGGTAAAATAAGAAAAGTGGTTTTAAGTTACTGTAATTTAATGACAAATACACTGAAGATGGACGAAATACAGGACTAGTCAATGTCATTATATTCCAGTGGAACTTAAAACTGATTGTATTGTTTCGTAAAAACATTTTTTTACGATTTAATTATAATTGATTTATTATAATCATAAAAATACAGTAGTTTTTTTACGACAACTATTGTGTTATAGAAATGGGTATAAAGCTTAATAATTTATTTACTTTATACAGTGTGCTACTACAAGTATTGTGTTATAGAAATGAGTATAAGGCTTAATAATTTATTTACTTTATACAGTTTGCTACCACAAGTATTGTGTTATAGAAATGTGTATAAAGCTTAGGTAATAATTTATTTACTTTATACAGTTTGCTACCACAAGTATTGTGTTATAGAAATGGGTATAAAGCTTAGGTAATAATTTATTTACTTTATACAGTTTGCTACCACAAGTATTGTGTTAAAGAAATGGGTATAAAGCTTAGGTAATAATTTATTTACTTTATACAGTTTGCTACCACAAGTATTGTGTTATAGAAATGGGTATAAAGCTTAGGTAATAATTTATTTACTTTATACAGTTTGCTACCACAAGTATTGTGTTATAGAAATGGGTATAAAGCTTAGGTAATAATTTATTTACTTTATACAGTTTGCTACTACAAGTATTGTGTTAGAAATGGGTATAAAGCTTAACAATTTATTTACTTTATACAGTTTGATACTACAAGTATTGTGAAACTACAAGTATAAAAATATCAAATTTTATGTTTCCTGAGCTTGGGGTCACTTTGAATAGTGACCCCAGGCACTATTTCAAAGTGACAGTTAAAAAAAATTAAGAAGCACTGATCAGATATCCTTCAAAATCTAATGGGGTCTCAGCGAGTATTAGATATTCAAGTTTGCAAAATTTGAAAATAATCGAAAGAGTGTTTAGTCCATGATCGATAATAAACACTCCGTACATATTGTGATGAAACTTTCAGATTACAATCTCAGCATGATACTAGTTGATAATTTTCAATAAAAAAATTAACTTAAAAATTGCGAATTCATGACTCCACACTATATCCTCTTGGGGTAGTGATGAGTAAAAATTATCATGTAAGGGAAACAATTAATTAATTTATTTCGTATAACAAGTGAGCATATGTGGATATATTGCCACAAGACAATCTCTTTCAACCAATCCAATAACGCGAAGCTGAAATTAATTTGAAACAATATTTACAAATGACAAAATGTAATATAATTCATCGATGTAATAACTAATTTCTGGAATAAAAATCCGTTGTTTCTTGATTAAAAAATATTGATCTGATATTTAAGTTATCACAGAAATCCACTGGCAAAATGAGCTTACTGCACCGAAAGAAAACAGCGTCAAACAGCATCGTCGAATATAGGTTTGAGGAAGAAATCTATCAAATGAATATAGCCATAGAAATGGTGGGTAAATTATTCATTAAATTTGTACCTCACCTCACATTTAGTAATGGTTAAAAGTAATTCCCACGCAGAGTAAACAAACCGAGTATCTATAGGCAGTGAATATCCTTCTGACAAAGAAGACTCCAAGTTTTTATCATCCGTAGCATACCTTTGAATAATTGCACGGTTTTGTAATCTACAATTAGATACAAGTCAGTTGTAGATCTCAGGTGGCGATATTTCCATTTCAAATTAAATTCATCGCTGGTCAATTGTATCAATGCTACCTAACCTAACCCATAGGTAGGTATGTACCTGTTATTCTCCTTCTCGTCTGCAGAGGTTGGCGACTATCGTTGCTATCTTCACTAATACCTTGTTCACTGCAGCCCTCGACAGCATTTTCTAAATTACTGCCTTAGATTACGGAGCCAAGAAATTCTTCGACTTCCCGATCCTCTATTCCCTGGATATTGTTGGTACTTTTCTCCTCTCATAACATGACCAATTCGAATCCTGCCTCGGCCGATTTCGTTCACCTATAGCAAAATCATTTATGCTTATTTTAGGGAACGTAGGAAGATGTATATGTACTTGTTTAACAAGGACATATTCATTTTTGTTAAAAAGAAGCATTGTAAATTCCATGTTTTCATACAGTCAAGCAACACTAGATCCTTTTTCAACTGTTGAAGAACAAAAACATTCCGAATTCTGTCTTTCCAAGTTAAATACTCTAAAATCCATATTAGGATTTGACATGATATTTCTATCTAACAAATTATATCATTTTGCTCCTTTGTATGAGTAATGTGGTGGAGGAAAGTGGACCTTTGTAGAATATTTTTAGTTATAATACCTAACAATAAAAATAGTTTATTAATTTCACTGGTTGACTACTGGCGTGGAATGATTGTCCAGATTAAAATAATCGGTTGATTTTATACAGACATTTTTTTTCCTTTGTGATTATTGAAACTTAGAATTGCGACCATATTATGAAACAATTTAAAAGTTGAACTCGTGCTTGCTCCATATGATTCAAACTTAATATAATTGTAAATAAATAAAATATGGACAGCACATTTTTTTATATACCCCACACTACCACCCGTTCTGCTTATGGAGACTAATAACGGCCCCTAGCAAATCTCTGAAAGAACACATAAAGAACATAAGAAAAGTTCAGAGAACTCTAAAACCTTGCAGACACTGCCCTGAAGCCCTGAAGTTGCTCTTCGTGGCTACAAGGTCCGCATGTCCAATGGGTCCAAAGAAATTCCCTCGGACATTGTTGTAGATTTCTCGTCAGAAAGTTGACACGAAGAAATTAGTGCATTCCCATAGGATATGCTCATAAGTCTGTTCAGGGTTAACACAAAGCTGGCATGTGGACGAATCGGATAAGTGAAAACGAAAAAGATAACTTTTAAAACTGCCGTATCAAGTAAGGAATTGCGAGGTCCAATAATCGGGAACAATCCACGAAAAATAAATTCTAGTCCTCACATCGGGGAGAAATAAAAATGTCATTCTGCCAACGGAAAAAGACGACCAGCGACGTTGCCAAGCGTCTACATAGAGGAGTACTCTGGGCTAAGTTCTCGATTTCTCCACGAAATGTGGGTAAATTTAAAGATGGGAGAGAAACGCCACCCAAAATTGAGCACAGCCTCTATACAGGTGTATACAGGTTGTGAATTGAAGCTCGTCGCTGTGTTTCCAGATCAAGGGGAGCCATACCTGTAAGAATAGGAAGTGTGTCAATCGGATTACCAAAACAATGAGTACCTATAAACCCAGGACCAAAACAGAACTTGCACTTGATGTGAATCAAATGACCTGTAATTCTTCTCTTATAGGATTATTAATAGATGTTTGCTAAAAATAGGAAGTAATTAATCTGAAAAAGTCATAAAGAATGTCTCTACTTAATACATAAATAACTATAATATATGTGAGGCAGTGTGTGTGGGTGGGTGTGAGGTTGTGTCATATGTCATTTTTTCAGGCAATATGTCATTTTTTTAAAAGATTGTATATCTTATTCCACATCGGTACAGGCTATGCCTAGTGAGGTGGATATGTACCTACATAAATGTGAACTTGTGTAATAAATACATAGGGTTGTATTACAAGAGTTATTTGAGAAAAAGGTAAGGTCCCGTACTGCGAGAATACTGCTTACGGGACCTCAACTTTTTCTTACATTATTCTTAAATAACTAAGATTTTAATATCCCATATCTGTACCTACATATATGTATCCCTCCCAGATTGTTAACACAATGTGTTGACAACCATTCGAAGCCAAGAATATGTTCGTAAATATGATCAAAATATATATTTTATGGGAAATGTACCTAAATGTATCCTGTGATTATCCTGTGAATATGTATCGTATCATCTATATTAATTTATATATTTTTTTTTTGTTTTCTTTATTTTACAATACTTCTAGGGCAACTAAAAGGTACTATATCAAATAATAAATTAATACGCACCCAATAACAATTTGCCACATTCTGGAGCCTTACGATATTAATCGTCTCACAGATCTAGACTGAAAACACAATAAAAATCTTGGTCTCCCCCAGGAATCGCATTCGGGACCTTTGGATCAGCAATCAGATACCTAACCAACTGAGCAACGAAGGCCGACAATGTAATGTTTGTAATGTCATCATTGTGACTTGTGACATATGTACTTCTAAAGAAGACCAAATTCCTGAACATCTCTATACTATTATTAATTTATCGGTGTCACCAATCTTATTTGTTCCTCCAAGAACACAACACAACATGTCTAATTTATTATGATGTACAGATTATATCGCGTTACACAAATTGCGATACATCTTACATTATTTGCAATCATAACAATTTGTGCTATTATTTGTTTTACAATTTAATTTTGTAATTTTTGAGGTCACAATAAAATATTAATTAGGTTGAACGATTTCTGAATACAAGGTCTATACCCATACATAAGAAACTAAAATTTTTCGTCGCGTTGTAGCGTCAATGCCCCCAAGTCAAATTGAAAACGCTGTTCGTTTTCGCCAAGCGCTAATTTTTTTTGTATGGGATTTGACGTTTGTTGTAGAAATTTTTTCTACAATAACAAACAACAAACGTCAAATCCCATACAAAAAAAATTAGCGCTTGGCGAAAACGAACAGCGTTTTCAATTTGACTTGGGGGCATTGTCTCTATACATTTTACCATGCGTACCTACCTACGAAGTACCTTCGTTTATTATTATTACATTTTCTTCTTCTTCTTCTGGTGCCATGTCATCAGGAACCCCCGACGTCGGCTATCACTCTGGCAAATCCCTCTCTGTCCTGTGCTGCCCGGAATATCTGTTCCACGGTCCTGAAGCCGGTCCATTCCCTAATGTTGCGCAGCCAGGACATCTGTCTCCTTCCAGTCCCTCGGCGACCTTCTATCTTGCCCTTCAGTATTAGTTGGAGCAAGTGATACTTCTCCCCCCTCATTATGTGACCCAGCTATGTGATCTTGCGGACCTTTATTGTGGACAAGAGTTTCCCTGTTGTTCTGGCTCGACTTAAGACTTCTGAGTTCGTAACCAGATCTGTCCAAGGGATTTTGAGCATTCTGCGATGCAACCACATCTCAAAAGCTTCCAGCCTGTTCATGGTGTTAACCTTCAAATTCCAAGTCTCACAGCCATGTCAGCCATATAGTAACACAGACCACACATAACATCTCATCATCCGCTGTCTCATTTTACAATGTGTAAATATTTTATTTATTTATTTATTTGTTTGTTTGTTCGTAGATTCTACGATGATATAATAACAAGTTATAAAATAATTTATACTTACATATAATGGCTATAAAAATACATAGATATTGCAAAAAATTACACTTAGTTCACTATTGATTGGTATAGGTAGGTACTATTTTTTTATTTATTAACAAATAACATATTTGATTTCAAAAAAGGAGAAGATTATTAATTCTTCGTGAATTTAATCTTATGCCTTCTTTGTTTTCAATCTAGGGGATCAGTTGGCATCAAAGCGATGCATCTCTTCCTCAAAAGTCTTCGGTGACTCTTCAACTCTGTGTATTTTTAAGTAGGTACTTATGTTCAGGGATAATTCTTTAAGTAGGTACTTATGTTCAGGGATAATTCTTTAAGTAGGTACTTTTGTTCAGGGATAATTCTTTAAGTAGGTACTTATGTTCAGGGATAATTTTTTAAGTAGGTACTTATGTTCAGGGATAATTCTTTAAGTAGGTACTTAATTTATTTCCTTTGTTCATTCGGTCATATGATCGTGATCATTATGTATGTACATTGTACATATTTCTCTTCTAGAATCGATACTAGAATACCCATGTACCTATTTCAGTAGATCAACAAAGTATTTCATCAAGTTGCACAGATTCATTAGCATTACTTGGTGGACTTACTACTCTGATATTGATGTTTGCTAATTTATAATATTCGTAATTGATGAACACAGCCAGCAAAATAGCAATGAATATAGTAAATAATTATATTAAATGTAGGTCTCTGCGCATATCGACGCTACTATATTCTACCAATGTACCAACATAATAAATGTATTACTTTAAGCTTATCTATAGTTAAAAGCAATTAAACAACTAAATTTTTTAACAATTAAATATATTAGAAAATAGTAAACGTAGGTATTAGGTACATTAATATATTATACAATTTATAAAAAAAAACAACAAAATTAACATGATACACACACCAGAATTCAATTCAATTCTCTTAATAAATCGACATTATTAAGCCAAGATGCGTGTACGAAGGAAAATTTTGTATGGTGTAGTGGACTTTTTGCATGCTAATAACACCAACTAGAGGCCTCGCAGCATATATGTTCCCATACATGGATTTTCTCAGAATTCGGAGTAGAACATTTTATGTGAGTTTTGTGTGTGTGTCTGTCTGTGTGTCCCCCCCCTTATAACTTTTGATCCGCTTAATTTACAGAGCCCAAAATTTTAAAATACATAAAAAATTACAAGCCTACAAAACTTTTATATTCAGAATTGTGAATTTTTGTTTCAGTCAGGGGTTATCAACTTTTGAAATTTTGATTTATTTTTCCATATATCTCAGGAATCGTAAAAGCTAGAACGCTGAAAATTGGTATAAACATAGACAAATACAAAATCTCAAATAAGTTTTTTTTAAAAAATTCCAGGGTTTCTCAAACATTTTTTATTAAGAAAAATATTTTTTTTATGATAAATTTATGAGTTTAACTGCCTATATTTCCAATTTTTTTTAAAATATCGAAAAAAGCCGAAATACCCCAACTAAAAAATTTAATTTTCTATAAAAAAATATTAAAATTGTATCAGTACATTGCCTATTTTTTTCAACAATTTTTATAAAAATTGAATTTAGTGACGACATTGTTTCATAGAATTTGTATGGAAGTAGCCTACTCACAATATCTAAGAAGACTTAATAATTTGATATTAATCTCCAAACATACATACATACCATCATGCTGTTTTCACATTCTGGGTAGGATCAAAGGACTGACCTCGATACTATCCTATCTTGACATACATACCTAGGTACATGTGTTGTATAGAAAACCAAATATCTTAAAATATTAAATAATTTGTATTTATGGGTTTATAGTTTGGTACTTATTCTTCAACTATACATGCTATCGACAGTTGGATCTCATGTGTTACATGCAACTAGTTTATAAAAACCATTTTACATTTCAAATGGGAAAGTTTTGTATTTCTAATGTTTTTGCGTAAGTACCCATTTTGTACATCTCTGGGATAAATATTTATAAATATTTTATCAATAATTCAATGTTGTTTTTTTTTTATTTTCAGATGGCTCCTCCAATATAGTGCAAGGATGCTGGGAGTGGATCAATATGGGAGTGCCCGCTTCACGGCGTCCACCGGCTCCACCACATCCGACACTATGTCTGCTGGGGCAGAGGGCGAGGGTTCAGTGGCCGGGGGCGTCAGAAGGCTCCGCTTGTCGAGACCTGCTGCGGGGCCCTACTCCTCCCGGGCACCCTTCGGGTTCGCCCTCAGAGGGGGGCGGGAGCACGGAACGGGGTTCTTCGTAACACACGTTGAACCTGGATCGGAAGCCTTCAACCAAGGACTCAAAGTAAGATACAATTAATTTTAAATAATATATAGTTGCCGTAGAGGTGTTCTGAATCATAACGTTTTTTTCGACAATGGTGAAAGAAATTATTTTTATAATATTGAATTATCAATTGTATATGTTTTTATCACACCAATTAAATATGATTCATTAAAAATTGAAAACTGCTGCCCAACTAGGTATACATGTTCTAGGGCTAGCAGTGTACACATTATAATATTTCACAGGAGAGACATATAGTAGGTTGTATTTACATTTTTAAAGAGTTACCTATTAAACTGTATAAACTAAACTATTTTTAAAGAGTTACCTATTAAACTGTATAAACTAAACTATTTTACACAGATTAAAAAAGTGAATTAGAGTCATCATGATATGCATATACATATTGTGTATGTAGGTATATTGTCATTTTTATTTTGTTAATTGCACAATCCAGAAAAAATATTTCTTGGGAATAGGCACTGACGTAGAATGGATGTGACCACATCCATTTATCCAGTCAAATCTCAGATCAAATCAAGACAGCACAAAGTTGATAAAATTAATAAATTGCTCATAACATGCTATTAAGAATTATGTGTCGGTGTAAAACGAAGGTATCAAATCTATATTATAAATTTGAATGTTTGTATGTATCTATGTATGTATCTATGTATGTATCTATGTATGTGTTGAATGCGCTCCTAAACCGCTTATCCGATTGCGATGAAACTTTGGTGAACTGTCGAGAGTATACCAGGGATGGTTTCTGGATCAAAAAATTTTAACTTCTTCTTCTTCTTCATCGAGTTTTAGGTCATTTTACCTATGAAGGTGGACTATCCTGGGAACCGTTCATCCGATTGCAATTAAACTTTGGTGAATTGTCGATCGTATGCCCGGGATGATTTCTGAATTTAAAATATTTTCTTCTTCTTCTTCTTCATCGGGTATCAGGTCATTTTACCTATGAAGGTGGACTATCCTGAGAACCGTTCATCCGATTGCAATGAAACTTTGATGAATTGTCGAGTGTAAGACCGGGATGGTTTCTGGATTAAAAAAAAATCTTCTTCTTCTTCTTCATCGGGTATCAGGTCATTTTACCGATGAAGGTGGACTATCCTGGGAACCGTTTATTCAATTTCAATGAAACTTTGATGAATTGTCGAGTGTATGCCCGGGATGATTTCTGGATTAAAAAAAAAATCTTCTTCTTCTTCTTCATCGGGTATCAGGTTATTTTACCGATGAAGGTGGACTATCCTGAGAACCGTTCATCCGATTGCAATGAAACTTTGGTGAATTGTCGAGCGTATGACCGGGACCTACTGAAGGGACGGGAGGTAATGAAGGGACGGGAGGTAATGAAGGGACGGGAGGTAATGAAGGGATGGGAGGTAAAGAAGGGAAGGGAGGTACTGAAGGGTATGAAGGGATGAGAGGTACTGAAGGGATGGGAGTAACTGTAGGGACAGGGGTAACTGAAGGGACGGGAGTAACTGAAGGGACGGGAGTAACTGAAGGGACGGGAGTAACTGAAGGGACGGGAGTAACTGAAGGGACGGGAGTAACTGAAGGGACGGGAGTAACTGAAGGGACGGGAGTAACTGAAGGGACGGGAGTAACTGAAGGGACGGGAGTAACTGAAGGGACGGGAGTAACTGAAGGGACGGGAGTAACTGAAGGGACGGAAGTAACTGAAGGGACGGGAGTAACTGAAGGGACGGGAGTAACTGAAGGGACGGGAGGTACTGAAGGGATGGGAGGAATTGAAGAGTCTGAAGCGACGGGTGGTTATGGAGGACAATTTTTAATTATACAGGCAATACGAAGTTTGCCGGGTGTTCACTAGTATATATATAAAAATGGATGTACGTATATTTGTATGTGTCCGATGAACTCCCAAACCAATCATCCGATTGCGATGAAACTTTGGGAATTTGTTCAGCTCATTCCGGAGAAGGTTTATGCATTATAATTTATTTATTTATTTATTCGATATCTCACAAAAAAAGTTGGTATTCAATTGATACTTAGTGGGTTTGTTCAGCAAAAATCCTATATACCCATACATAAAATGGTATATTATATAAAACTAATGCTAAAGAATAATGCTAAAGGTTCAAGTACCTATATTTGTTTGAATAATAAAATAAAATTTAAATGAATGAATGAATAGGGTCGGAAGGAACTGTAGGGATGGAAGGGAAAAAATACGGAATTATAATTAGCGAATTTGTATTAGAATGTTAAATGATAAAAAGGAAACCTACCGAACAACCATTTTTATATATTTGGAGGTAAATAATTAAACAGGCAGGACAACGTCTGCCGGGTTTTACTAGTATTAAATAAATTAAACGAAGGTAGTTAAAAACAAAATAGTGGTCATACCTCAAATCATTGGCAATACCTATTATTGTAGCTTGTGTGTTTTGACTCAGTTCACCCCTACGGCCACGATATGTACCTCGGATTTATATGAATAGTATATTTTGTATAAATGATATTATAACTCTTTCATCTCCTGAAGTATTTTGATCAAAACGGAAAGTTTTTCTTCTCATGTTATATTTTGATCAAGACGGAAATTTTTTCTTCTCGTGCCATATTTTGATCAAGACGGAATTTTTTTCTCTCGTGTTATATTTTAATCAAGACGGATTTTTTTTTCTTCTCGCGTCATATCGATTCTCAGCGACGTTGGACTGTTGGAGATCACTATAATAAAGGCTTCCCTGTCCTGTGCTGGCCGGAACAGACCCTCCACTCGTCTTATCTCCGTCCATTCCCAAATGTTATGCTGTCAGGACATCTCATTTTAGCTAACACCAACTTCGTCTTTTTATCAGTTGGAGATGAAACTTCTCTCCACGCAGTGCATGACCCAGGTACGAGACCCTTTTCACTTTGACATTAAACAGAAACAAAAATATTTATTTAAATTATTTTATTATCATCACCAAACGTACGCCAATCAAATATAGATGATACCAATTTAGATAAGAAAAATGAATTTGCTGTTTGTTTTGCGAAAATACCTACACCTGTCCCATCTCTACCTCAGCCACTGTCAAGCCCCCGACCGATCGATTCATTGTTTTTTCGTCTGTCCTCGCGTGTTGTATTTTTTTGTATTGTTGATAAAATTTTATTGTGTGAAGAAGAGATCAAGAGAATGAACGGTT
>OY754969.1:3031447-3368966 GCA_963576475.1 Molanna angustata
AAAACGACACCTCGAAGGAATCCCAACGACTATGACATATGAAGGTAATAAATATACCGATGCGAAAGGGATCTGTAATTCCTTTAATGACTTTTTTACTTCAGTGCATATCCGGGGCGACAGCGATGTTCGTAGTCGTGACTCCCAAGATGATGAGACATGTTTTTCGAGTATCGCACGTGTAAATAGTATTGAGATAAATAACGAGCTAGTTGAAAGGTACCTTAACTCAATAGACGTCACAAAGGGTCAAGGCTCTGATTCAATACCTGCTATTTTCATAAAACAGTGCTCGAAGGAGATCTCGTTGCCGTTGTCCATTATATATAAAAAATCTATTACCGAGGGATGTTTTCCATCCCATTGGAAAAAAACGCAAATTTCACCAATTTTCAAGAATGGAGACCGCAATGACGTGACGAATTATAGACCTATCTCTAAACTACCAATAATGAGTAAAATCCTAGAAAAAATAATTATCGATCAAATAAGCCCCAAATTAAACCCTCATATTATAAATAACCAACATGGTTTCCGGAGCAGAAAGTCAGTAGACTCGAACTTACTAGAATTCACTCACGCTGTAACTCAATCAATGCATAAAAAAGCTCAAGTTGATACAGTTTATACTGATTTTAGCAAAGCATTTGACAAAATAAACCACAAAATTTTACTTAAAAAAATTGCAAACATCGGAATTGCTGGTAAATTGTTAGTTTGGTTCAAATCATATATAACAAATAGGATGCAGGCAGTGGTGTTACATGGATATGAGTCTGACTTTAAACCAATTTACTCTGGTGTACCTCAGGGATCACACCTGGGACCTTTACTATTCTCAATATATATCAATGACATCGATAAATGCATAAAATATTCAAAAATACTACTCTTCGCCGATGATGCAAAGATATATAAAGAAATAGATGTAGTGAGCGACTGCGAGGAGCTGCAACAGGATCTAAATGGTTTACAGATATATTGTGAGCGGAATCAATTATTTCTGAATCCTGATAAATGTAATAAAATATCGTACACACGTAACCGCAAGAAAATCACATATTATTACAAGATTAATGGCGTAGAGATTCAGAGTAAAACAGAAATACGAGACCTTGGTGTTATACTAGATGAAAGTCTTAGCTTCACTAAACACATTGAACACATTACTTCTCGAGCCTTCAGTTTGCTTGGGTTTATTAACAGAAGTACGAAACATTTTAAAAATCCAGACTCTCTAAGGATTTTGTTCAATTCCTTGATCCGGAGCGGCCTGGAGTTCGGATCAATAATATGGAATCCTAATTACTTAATTCACACTAGTGCCATTGAACGCATTCAAAAGAAGTTTATAAAACAAATGAATTACCGGAATAGATTACATTTTGATCATTACAACCAGGCTCTCCAATATTACAAAATTAATACCCTGGAAAATCGAAGATTGATCATCGATCTGTGTTACCTGCACAAAATCTTGAATAACAACGTAGATAGTGCGGACATATTAAGCGCCCTACCATTCCATTGCCCGATCAGAGAACAACGTGACCCGCGCTTATTTTATTCCGATCCATCCAGAACAAACTATCATCAAAATTCGTATATAAATAGAGTTTGTAGGAGTTACAATAGAAACTGTAGAGATCTAGACCCGTTCACTACAAGTCTAAACATTTTTAAAAAAAAACTGATTATGGTATCGAATTTGGGTGCTACAACCTTTTAAAACTCAAGTAACGGACAGCGATCTTCAATACACTGTTGCCAAGATTATTACACAAAGTCGGGTAGATTTAAAAAAAAAATTCTTTTTGTCGGTATCACTGTGTTGGTGTTATTATTGTGGCTAGACATGACGTTCACACACACTTTACAAATATAAGCATGCGGACTGACTGACTGACTAACTCACGATTACATATATTAAAAAAAAATATATATAAAACAATAAATCTACGTAAATTTTTTATATCTTTTTCGAATCATTATCACACTTAAAACCTTTATTTGACGACTAAATTCTTCCCTTCCCCATACTTCCCGTATTCTCCCTTTCCCTCTTTTTATCTTTTATTTTTGCGTTTTGTATTTTTAAAAAAAAAAAAACTGAAATGTACTCTATGTAATTGTTAAAATGATGGATGCAGTTATTGGCGCCATAAATATTGAAATGTATCTACTTTAATTGTGTAACTGTTATAGCTGTTGTATCCAATAAATTATTAAATAAAAAAAAAAAAAAAAAGATTTAAAATCAATTTTTGTAGTACCTACCTACTTAATATGAATATATTTCCAATGTAAGTATTTGTATCCTTGTTACTTTTTTGTTTTTTTTTTATCTTTTATATAATTTGTTATTAGACAAAGAATTTTAATTTCTCTGATAAAATGTAAATTTCGATAATAGACCACAAACGCAAGGTCGGTATAGTTGTCGCCAAATATCTTCAACTTTAAGCCGAGTTCTCCCGTGGTATAAGTATCTATGTTTATTCTATAGATACCACGGAAGATCCTCAGAAGAACATGCATCCCTGGTTCCTCTTCCACCCATTAACAATAGAGCCACTCGTTTTAATCAATCTCAACACCTTTTCATAGTAAATCTTAAATATGTACACGAACCAATCGCTTCTCGAACTCAATTAGCAGCCCGGCTGTGGAACGAATTCTGTGTTTCACCTTCTTACGACCTGGGTATTTCTAAAATCGGAATTAATATTTTCCTGAGCAGATTCCAAACCCTCCTCAACGCTACGTGGTGCGCTTCTTCGGAAAAGTACCTACCCTATAATGAACCCAAATCCTAATAAAAAAAAAACTGGTGTTCCCTACGTGCCCATGTTCAAAAATATATAAAAGCGTTACGATACTAAAAAACGTGCATAAATACTATTCAGCGTTCGTCCTGAATAAGTAATAAAAATAAATAGGTATTATGACACTTTATTTCGGTAGGTACCCATTTCACAACGCAGTTGAATAATTACGAGCATTCTATAAGTTTGGGTCATTCAATAGTTGATTTTGTGGTTACTTTCTATGATGCGGTTTTTAACGACTACATATTGGTGTAACATGTACCTACCTATCTAAATTTTCTAATGAAATATTTTTTTTATACTACAGGTTACATAATTTGTTGTGTTTTCAAAACATTCAAATGGACTCAT
Organism: Molanna angustata; assembly: GCA_963576475.1. Taxonomy (NCBI): domain Eukaryota; kingdom Metazoa; phylum Arthropoda; class Insecta; order Trichoptera; family Molannidae; genus Molanna; species Molanna angustata. The sequence continues at coordinate 3,034,627 of OY754969.1, forward strand.
TATGAAATCTTCATATTATATTTGTAATAATGTGCCGAAAACTCCTCTAATTGCCATCACACTATCTGCCATATCTTGATTACAGAGACCGTGCGGTTTTTTGTAAATAAAAATAACCCGTATAGATAGGAGATGATATTTGAAATGAGAAAGCTATGTACAATTACAATTTTTGTAAATAAAAATAACCCGTATAGATAGGAGATGATATTTGAAATGAAAAAGCTATGTACAATTACAATTTTTGTAAATAAAAATAACCCGTATAGATAGGAGATGATATTTGAAATGAAAAAGCTATGTACAATTACAATTTTTGTAAATAAAAATAACCCGTATAGATAGGAGATGATATTTGAAATGAGAAAGCTATGTACAATTACAATTTTTGTAAATAAAAATAACCCGTATAGATAGGAGATGATATTTGAAATGAGAAAGCTATGTACAATTACAATTTTTGTAAATAAAAATAACCCGTATAGATAGGAGATGATATTTGAAATGAGAAAGCTATGTACAATTACAATTTTTGTAAATAAAAATAACCCGTATAGATAGGAGATGATATTTGAAATGAGAAAGCTATGTACAATTACAATTTTTGTAAATAAAAATAACCCGTATAGATAGGAGATGATATTTGAAATGAGAAAGCTATGTACAATTACAATTTTTGTAAATAAAAATAACCCGTATAGATAGAAGATGATATTCGAAATGAGAAAGCTATGTACAATTACAATTTTTGTAAATAAAAATAACCCGTATAGATAGGAGATGATATTTGAAATGAGAAAGCTATGTACAATTACAATTTTTGTAAATAAAAATAACCCGTATAGATAGGAGATGATATTTGAAATGAGAAAGCTATGTACAATTACAATTTTTGTAAATAAAAATAACCCGTATAGATAGGAGATGATATTTGAAATGAGAAAGCTATGTACAATTACAATATTTAGCCATGATAAAAAAACTTATAGAGTAGGTATTTAAAAGTATATTTCGTTGTTATATTGCATGGAATGGATGCATTCGGTATTGTCATACGTTAAGAACAGGATGTTCTCTACAATTTTTTTTATTTTGTTATTTTTGTAAAAGTTTTACTAATGTTTTTTTTACTAATGTTTGTTTTTGTTTTTTCATTTTTTCTGTTGTTCCTGCAGAAAATAATTTCTAAAATATGTAATCTTTGTATACGAATGATTACTGGATGAAATCTATGTACGTGCGTTAATGTATGGAGTGTGGATGATCGTCCAATCATTCCATACAATATTATATGTTCATAAATGCATGAAACCAGTGGGCTTTAGCCTGTTTTTCATGCTTAAATAAATAAATAAATAAAAGTTACTTCAGATAAATATGCACACATCGTTAGAAAAATGTTTCGTTTAAAATAATTATAGATAACTCATATTGTTTTCTTGTACAATCTCTTATTGCAAAGTTTTAAATATGAAATTAGAGGAACTTAATTTGGCGACATGGTAACATTATGTAATTTCCGATCCAGACATCTCAAAGGAAGCCATAATTGCCATACATAATGCAATTGTAGTGCCTATTTTGACGTATACCAGTGAAACATGAACGTGGCAAAAAACGCATGAAAGTAGAATAAATGCTGTAGAAATGAAATCATTAAGAAGAGTATGTAATATGTAGAACGATATTTATGATAGAATACAAAAAATGAGGACATAAAGAGAAAATTATATTATAAAAAAATGAAAAAAAATGACATTGAAAGAATGAACGATGACCAAAAAAATATACATGGGTGTAAGAGACGGAGTGAATAGCAAGAGTCGCCACAGAAAGGGACGGCATGACCACGTGAAGAAAGTCAGGAATGTTTGCAAAAATAGAGGAGTATGGCGCTCGGTTCTCTCTGCTGCTTACCCCGTGAGGAAGGTACATGGCCTGATGGTATGTATGTATGTACGCATGTATGGTAACATTATTCAGTTTATTTGTTTGACTGACAGTCGTACCAACCAGTAGCGCAATTGCTCATAGAAGCCGAAAATCTTGGCTTGCCTATGAATATTATATTAAGAAATTCTAGACCTATGTAATATTTTTTTTGTCTGTTTTATTGAAATTAACTACAAGATTAAAAATTGAACCTATGTAGATACGATGCTTGACAGAGCCACAAATTTAAATATTATTTTGGCATTTGATTTTAAAATATTTTAATGGCCACTCAATTTCATTGGACATAATTTTGGAAAGCTGGTTACTGGTTGGTTGATTAGGAGAGGAAGAGAAGAGTCAGAGAGAGAATTGACGTTTGTTCTAAGATGATTTTTCCACTCCGAAAGAGATTTTTTTACGTCATCATACAACCTTATTACACATTGTCCTCTTATACATGTAAACACACCTTCACCCTCATAAATACACTTGGTTTTTGGTCCACTTGTTAAGTTATTTATTGTTCTTTATATATATTTTTATTACTTTTTTTAATGTCATACATTAATTTTATACTATAAAAAATTATGAGGCAAAAATGTATGTCATAATTATTGTTATCATTACCTCAGAAGAGGCTTTGCCTAGTAAGGTAATAAATTCCATTGTAATATTTATTTTTTGTGATATTGAAATTATTGTACTATATCATGAAAATAAATAAATTAAAAATAATGAACAACGATGCTAAAAAACATTAAATTTTCAACATTTCCCAATTTTTTTTCAGGGTTTGCCTGGTCCCAAGGTTCTAGGCACGCCCCTGGTACCAACTCTACCATAAGTAAAATGTAGAATCGTTTATCTGTACAATTTTTTTTAGATAACCATTTCTAATACAGACCTATTTTTAGATAACCATTTCTAATACAGACCTATTTTTAGATAACCATTTCTAATACAGACCTATTTTAAGATAACCATTTCTAATACAGACCTATTTTTAGATAACCATTTCGAATACAGACCTATTTTTAGATAACCATTTCTAATACAGACCTATTTTTAGATAACCATTTCTAATACAGACCTATTTTTAGATAACCATTTCTAATACAGACCTATTTTTAGATAACCATTTCTAATACAGACCTATTTTTAGATAACCATTTCTAATACAGACCTATTTTTAGATAACCATTTCTAATACAGACCTATTTTCACGGGGATCATTGTTATACGCAATCACACATCTAATGTAACAAAGTGGTCACATTGCCTAAGGTATGCGGGGCCCCAAAATCACTCATAGACTTTAGTGGTAGACTTCCTAGTGATGTTATTGTTGCTGATAGTCTGTATATTATACAACTTCAAGCAAACACGGTATTTGTAGCATATATTTATCAGCAATGCTGTAAGGCACCGCACCGGCTTAGAATCCCGCAACAGGGAAAATAACATCTCACCTAATTCAGCAATGAGGTTCACAACCCAATGGCTTTTTAGGTGAGACGAGACAAGTGTGTGGGAATACATTCATGTTTCGTTCTTCATTTTATAAGGTAATGCACCCCCGCATACCTGTCACTGATTATCCCACATTGCGGTATGTACCGTGATGGGATGAATTTTCCAGCGAAACAGTATTCCACCAACCATTTGAACTTTAAAAATATTAATCATTCAATTTACATAAATAAATTCTTATTGCATAGATTCAAAGACACATCAATTATTTGTCTATACAAATAATTCATGTCAAAAGAATATATTGAGGTTATGTGTATGAATGGTTTGCTATGAATGCGGTAGTCACATAAAAAGATAAAGTACAATCACTTCTATGCTATGCATGTATATTAGTATATTATTATACAATTGTTAATTTTATCTTGGGTTAACTTTCATTTCAATCAATTTCTTTCCAATCGATTTATAACCACAGCATTCTTTAAACTAATGTCAGGTATGTATCATATAATCTAAGCTTCAACAAAAATTGTATCGAATATTGCGCAATTTATCACACGATGTAAATCATAAATTCTTTCCAACGTTAGGTATATGACTTTATATATTATTTCCGCTTCGTATTTTTTCGTGACTCGTCGAACATCATCGTAATTCTGTATCAATAATATTAATAATTTAGAGATGCAAAATTAATTGGTGCTCGATTTTTCCTTTTACGGTCGCATATTATACGTACCTTGGATTTTTCTTTTGACGATCGCATATTATACGTACCTTGGATTTTTCTTTTTACGATCGCATATTATACGTACCTTGGATTTTTCTTTTTACGATCGCATATTATATGTACCTTGGATTTTTCTTTTTACGATCGCATATTATACGTACCATGGATTTTTCTTTTTACGATCGCATATTATACGTACCTTGGATTTTTCTTTTACGATCGCATATTATACGTACCTTGGATTTTATTCCCTGCCGAGAGTCAATAATATTTTTTGACAATTTTGCTATATCAATCTCAACAGAGACGAAACGAGAACATATCATATTTATAGGAGAATCGATCGCCGAAACCAGGTCTCAAGCTCTGTAGGTGCTTCATTTCCCGGTTCTCTTATAAAAATATGTTCCCGTTTCGTATATGTTGAGATATTAAATATTAGACAAAAAAAATTGTTGGCTTCCTTTATCAATACTTTGAAAGAAATCCTTGATCAATACTTTCAGCTCCACGTTTGTCGCCTTATATTGCGAATTTATGAATATGGGTTTATTTATTTAATTCTTATTGGTCGTAAAAATTAAAAAATAATTGTCGGCCTTCGTGGTTCAGTTGGCTAGTATCTGACTTCTGATACAAAATTCCCGGGTTCAATTCCCGCTGGAGACACAGTTTTTTATTGTGGTTTCAGTCTAGATCTGTGAGACGATTAATTAAGACGTAAGTCTCCAGAATGTGACAAATTGTTATTGGGTGCGTAATAAATTATTATTTGACATAGTATCTTTTAGATGCCCGAGAAGTAATGTAAAATAAAGAAAAGATAGAAATATATAAATTTATATAGATGATATACGACACATGTTCACAGGATACATTTAGGTACATTTCCCATAAAGGCAAGGAGCAAAGTTAGGCAAGTACAAGCCTCGTTTATGAATTTAATAACGTTATTTAAACATTGAATTACTATTTAAAATTGATTGAGTACTCACAAGTATCGATACTTTAATATAGAATCGATACTACTTACTATTGACTATATACTAGTATCGAAAAACCACTGGTATTGTTTCATCCCTACCTAATCTTGACTTGACAGTGACAGGATTCAGCTTCGCTCAACTTGTCGAGAAAGAGAATTAAATTCTTTGAACGAAAAAAAATCAACTCGATAAACAAGGTTACTGCTTATAAAGAGCAGATAACCTCTCCAAAAATATAACAAATGGCTGGCGACGTTACTTTAAATTTCGGGTTAACCTCACCTGAACTGTCCATTGTTATACTTAAGAGGTGTTGTTTCATTATGATGTTTTATTGCACACTACTGCCATCTATCGGTATGAATAATATTTTTATTTTGTTAAATTTGAACAATTCTGTATTCCAACTTCCAAAGTATTAGGTAAAGATTCACGTAACTTGTATGTCAGGTCTTTATTTTTCATAGTCTTTTTAAACTATGATATATATATATATATATATATATATATATATATATATATATATATATATATATATATATATATATATATATATATATATATATATATATATATATATATATATATATATATATATATATATATATATATATATATATATATATATATATATATATATATATATATATATATATATATATATATATATATATATATATATATATATATATATATATATATATATATATATATATATATATATATATATATATATATATATATATATATATATATATATATATATATATATATATCTATATATATATATATATATATATATATATATATATATATATATATATATATATATATATATATATATATATATATATATATATATATATATATATATATATATATATATATATATATATATATATATATATATATATATATATATATATATATATATATATATATATATATATATATATATATATATATAGGAATTCGGAGAGGACCATTTAGATCTCGAAATAATGGAAACTTCTTTGTTTTCTTTTGAAATTTTGAGAAAACAAATATTTTCAAAATAAACGATAATGTTGGGTTTATCGAGTTCTTATTTGCTTCATTTTTGAAATAATGAAGATTTTTTGTTTTATTTCCAAAAATTGTTTTTTTTTGTTTTTTTTTCGATTCCCAGTAGAAACACAGTTTTTAATTGTTCTTTCAGTCTGGATCTATGAGACGATTAATATCGCAAGTCTCCAGAGTGTGGCAACTTATTATTGGGTGTTTGTTAAATTATTATTTGACATAGTACCTGTTAGTTGCGAGAAGTTATATAAAATAAAGAAAAATAAAATTGATTGGGAACCTCAATAAAAAGGCATAATTGGTGAACGTTGCGCAAGCGCATAAAGCGGTCATGTAAACTAGCCGATAACAGGTCGTAAGCCCTTTTGGTACCTTGATTTCCCGGTTCTCCTATAATATTCCAACTTCGTCTATATTAAGATATTAAAAATTTGTTATTAATATTTTTTTATTTATTTATTATATAAAATACAATTTTCCCTAAATCTAGTAACAAAGAATTTTTTTTTAATACAATATAATATATTTAACTTAGGTTACATAATAGTTACCAGATATTTTACTATTGTCATAAACTGCCTCACTAGGTGAAACCTGTTCTGAGACAGTGTATACATGTCTTATTAGTTTTCAGTTTTGGTTAGTAACTATGGGAGTATTTTATGAGTTCAGTTGATTAATTTATTTTTAATATAGTCTCTGCCCTTTTTTTTAATCCAAATTTTAATGTCTCGCTTAAATATTTTCAAGTTACTGTTTTGTCTAAGTGTTAAAGGTAGTTCGTTGTATAATTTGACTCCAAAATACAGGAAATTTCTTTGTCCAAAAGTTGTCTTGAGTCTAGGTATTAGGAATTTAGCCTGTTCGGTCTGTCTAGTTGGTCTAGATGTTTGCGTAGAGTCAAGTTTGTCTATGTTTTTATATATGTATGTACAAGCGTTCTTTGCATATAATTGTGATATATTTAGTATATTAAAGTCATTAAATAATGCGTCGGATGGAGTGCGGATTGATACCTTGTAGATTATCTTTAAAACGGATTTTTGTAGTTTTATCAAAGGGTCTATTGTAACATGGTAAGCGCCTCCCCATGATATAATTGCATATTCTAATATAGATTGATACAAAGAGAAATACATTATTTTAATGACGGGTAAAGGTAGGAAGTTCCTTACAGTACGGAATATGAAATTAATTTTTTTAAGTTTGGAAGCAATGAGTGAGATGTGATGGTTCCATTTTAAGCATTGGTCAATTTGTACACCTAGGTATTTTGTGAATTGTTTTTTTAATTGAGATACAAGAACAATCCGCGGTAAGGGTACTACAATTGTGTATTTTAAGTGGTGTATTTTCACTTGGTTGTCCTTGGATGGTTTTTGTGAAGGTGATGAAGACTGTTTTATCATAGTTCAACGTAAGCGTGTTATTATTTAACCACTTTTGGACCAGCGCCATCCCATTTTCTGCTTTTTTGTATGTGTGGTGCCATGATTTGTCACTGAATAGAAGAATGGTGTCATCTGCAAAACTAATTATGGTTCCGGGTATTTGGATATTGCACAGTTCATTTATATATAATAGAAACAGTACCGGCCCCAAAATGCTTCCTTAGGGTACTCCGTAGCTGATTTTAGATGGTTGACTAAGTTTATTTTGTATTTTAATTTGTTGTGTTCGGTCTGTCATATAGCTTTTAAGAATTTTCAATTCTTTACCCGTTATTCCAATTTGTTCCATTTTATGAAATAGTTTATCATGGGAAATAGTATCAAAGGCTTTTTTTATATCAAGGAATAGTCCTAAAGTTTTATTCCCCTTGTCCACATTCTGCACTATGTATTTTGTTACCTCAGAAATTGCATCGGAGGTCGATTTTTTCTCTCGAAAACCGTATTGATTTTCAGACAGAAGGGAATTTAATTCAAGATAGATTATGAGTTGTTTTTTTATTATTCTTTCGATTAATTTAGAGAGGGAGTTTAATATACTGATAGGTCTGTAATTATTTATATCATCCCTATTCCCATCTTTAAAAATTGGTACTATTTGAGCTTGTTTCATTGATTTGGGAAAAGTGCCTTCGATAATACATAAGTTAATTAAGTATGTAAGTGGGGTTATCAGTTCGTTTTTTAGTGCAACAATAGTTTTTGAGGATATTTTGTCTATTCCTGTGGCAGAGTTAGTTTTTAATTTACTGATTGATTGGTCTATTTCTTCTTTTGATACACATTCAAGAGTAAATTTAGTATTTGTTTGTCGAATTACCTGTGGCATTGTTAAGTTATGGTTGGGCGGAACAATATTCTTGGCTAAATCATATCCAATTTTAGAGAAAAATGAATTGAGAGAGTTAACTATTTCATCTGGTTTATCAGCGAAAGTTGTATTAATATTATTAATTTTTAGTTCTTTAACAGCGCTGAGTTTAGAAGGAGAATTTCCTGCAATTTCATTTATTATATTCCAGATTTTTTTCGGATTGTTTTTGCTTTCAGCTACTTTCGCAGAGTAATAAATTTGTTTGGCTTTTCTTATTATAACAGAACACATATTTCTGTATTTTTTATAGAGGCTAAGTAGTATCATATCATATGGGTTTCTGGTTATTGTTTTATGTAATTTGTTTCTTTAATGGATGCTTCTTATGATTCCTGGTGTGATCCATGCTTTAAGTGGTATTTATTATGTAGGTTTTCATGAGGGAGCCGCTTCCACTAACTATATATTTAACTCTCCAATACCGAGATTGCATAGGCTGGGAAATGAGCTGTGTGTTGATGCAGATATTTTCGGGGATAGCCTGCCGGTTTTTAAAAAAAATTATTTATAGGTCTTTCTAAAATTCAAATTCAATAGCTAACCTTGCAGTTTTCTTTCTTTTCTTTATTATTTGTTTTTTGTAATTATCCTTTTAATATTACACAATATGTTATTATAATTAATGCATGTGTTTATTTCTCTGTGTAATAACTTGTGTTGTCAATTTATTGTTGTTTCTGTATTTTTTTTAATATATTCGACCAGTATTGTTTAATTTTTAAATGTAATTTCTTGTTAATTCTGTAATTTCTTGTTAAAATGTTATTCTATGTTACACGTAAATGGCTTACGCCGTATATTGTATTAAATAAATAAATAAATAAAATATTTATATTAAAGTCACCCATCATTATAAGGTCTGCGATGTTTGTTAATGATTTTCGTATACAGTTGAGACTAGACAAGAATGGAGTGATATTATGGACTGATGGTGACCGGTAAATGGCAAGAATGCATAGGTTTTTGGAAATATTAATCTGAAGACAGTTTACGTTGGGGATATTTTGTTCTGTAACAGTAGCGTTTATAGTGTCCCGTATATTCAGTTAGTATGATAATGTCGATGTCATAATTTAGGTCTTCTAGCATTATAATAAGTTCGTGAAAATTTTTGTTAAAGCTTCGAATATTTAGGTTTAAAATTTTAAAATTATTTTCTCCCTTAAGGAGTTGACGGCAAAAATCTGGTTTACAGGTTGAGTATGAATGATTTCCTATTAAGGAATTTAAATCAATGTCATCGATAATCGAATCCATTTTAGAATCAATAAATTATAATAATATAAAAATAAATTAAGAAGCGAAAGTCCACCCACCCATCATCCCCCCGAAGAACATATTTTTATACCTAAGTTTTTCATTATACAAATACAATTATTTCAACATAAAAATATAATACCTACAATGAGAACACATAAGTTTTTCATTATACAAATACAATTATTTTAACATAAAAATATAATACCTGCAATGAGAACACAATTTTACATTTTTCGAAGAATATAGTTTTAGAAATTAAGAAAACAATTTTCAATTTGAAATATTTTATACTGAACTTTAAAAAGAAAAAAAAATGATAAGACAAATATATGAAGTATGGTACAATAATTTAGTTGGTATTGATTTGTTGAATTTTTCAACTAGTTGATATGATTTGGTACAGATATCATTGAATGTAAGTACCTAAAACCAATAGTTGTATGGTTTAATATGTTATTTATTCTTTATCAAAAAATAAATATAAATATGTAGGTATATTAAGCTGTGGTATTTATTATGTAGGTTTACGATATTTATGTATACCTATAAAAGAAAAAGAAGAAAAATCTTACAGAAATATCAAAAGTTTTTGCATTGGTAGGTAAGTGCCTTCTTGAGCCATCTGAAACACAGCTGTCAAAGTGTTGTATGTACCTACTGATTGTATGAAGTCAGCATTGACTGATTACAAATTAATGTTAAGTACCTACTCGGGTATAACATTTGCTAAAGTGTTGTATTAAGATAGTATGGTACATAGGTAGTACATAAGCACAATGGGCTCAAATTATTCCGAAGACGAATCAAGACTCAAACGAACATTAAAGTCATCAAAAACAAAAATGCACCAGTGATGTACTTTTGTCAATTAACCTTTACACAATCTTCAGAATTGCAAAAACGTATGTCCAATGTCAAAATATATGTAGGTATACTCAAAAAATGTAGTTGTTAAAAATAAATGATTTGCTGCTAATAATAACCAAGCAACTTTGTTAATATAGTACCTGCAAAGTTCGTTGCTTAAAATTGCCAAGTAAATGGTCTGCTAATTTTAACCGAGTAGCTTTGTTAACAATCTGTCAAAATTAATCTAGTAACTTGGTTAACCACGGACAACTTTGTATAATCAGCCAAGTAACTGTCAAATTCAACCAACCTAGTTGGCTAATTTCTATCAACTTACTCGGTAATCTGAACTAATTCATTCAGTATCCACAACAAACAACTTGGCTAATTTCAATCTACTAATCGGTAATCTGAACTAATTCATTCAGTATCCACAGCAAACAACTTGGTTAGATTTAATTAACTACTCAGTAATCTGAACTAATTCATTCAGTATCCACAGCAAACAACTTGGTTAAATTCAATCTACTACTCAGTAATGTGAACTAATTCATTCAGTATCCACAGCAAACAACTTTGTTAGATTTAATCAACTCACTCAGTATTCTGAATTAATTTATTCTGTATCCACAGCAAACAACTTGGTTAAATTCAATCTACTACTCAGTAATGTGAACTAATTCATTCAGTATCCACAGCAAACAACTTTGTTAAATTCAATCTACTACTCAGTAATGTGAACTAATTCATTCAGTATCCAAAGCAAACAACTTGGTTAGATTTAATCAACTCACTCAGTATTCTGAATTAATTTATTCTGTAGCCACAGCAAAGCTACTTGGCTATTTTCAATCTACTTACTCAGTATTCTGCTAATTTACACAGGTAGGATATTTGGAGTGAAATAAAATACAGGTTTCATTCAAAATTTCATTTATTGCACAGGAATGTGATTTATTGTATTAAAAAAATATTATATTTCTAATACATAGAGACATATTAAACATAATAAATATAAAAAAAACATCTTTTTATTCTCAAGAGTACATAATTTTTATTTCATGCAAGTTAGGTTGGTTCTGAAAATGCCAAAAAAACAACAAATTCTGGGTTTCAGATAATTTAAATTAGGTATGAACTCTTTTCATGTAGGTACATGCGATAGTTACCTTTTCTAAAAATTGCTGAAATTGACGATACAACCCTTTCAAAAAGAATTTTGTGGATAAACGAGTCAAAATTTACTAGGGAGGGGATTATAAACCTTCACAATTTATATGCATGTGGTCTAATGAGAATCCTGCGTGGCCCGTTTAGTGTACTTTCAGAGAAAATTTAGAGTCAATGTTTGGGCAGGAGTGATAGGCAATATTATCGTTGGACCATACTACTAGCTGGACAACCTTAATGGTATAAATTACATGGATTTCCTTCAAAACAACTTGTGTCCGGTTCACTATGCAATAGTATGCCAATTCCCGGATTGGAAGTCTAGACCCCATTCCGCGGCCCGCACAATCCCCAGAGCTATCGCCACTTGATTTCTATACCTATTTTGTACAGATAATGCAAACATCTTATCTTCTTCAGAATATTTTCAATGAAATTTATTACGTCTAATATTCTGCTCTTGGTTTTCAAGAAAATATTTTACAACTAGAGGCAGCTCATTCAGATATGACCATTCACCCTTTTTTAAACATTTTTTCAATACCAGGACACGTCTTTTTAAAGATATATGTTTACGCAAACAATTATTTGTTTTCTTGCGAGTGAACGAAGAACGCCTGACGAAGAAAATATACAAATCTGACAGGAACGGAATAAGAGGTCGCGGGCGCCCTAGAAAAGGATGGCACGACCATGTAAACGATATTTTGAAAGATGGAAATGTAAGAAGCGTGAACAACAGACGAACATGTATAAGACGATGTATGAATATTGATGACGCAATGAATGCGTGTCAAGATAGAAAAATTTGGCGTTCGGTTCTCTCTGCCTACCCCGTGAGGGACATGGCGTGATGGTATGTATGTATGTATCCTTGAGGGTTTTAAGGAAAATTTGCCACTTTACATCTCTCCACTTCTTCTATCGTGTCAGCAACGCATTTAACTAATCTTCTGCCAGTGCCTAGCAACGTCAATAGAACAATCATTGCCCACCATAAGATTGTGCGTGTCGCAGTTGACTGGACTTGAGGGGCAGCTGCACAGATGTGCGGTGGTCTGTTGTTGTCCACAGTCACATGTCGTTGGTATTCCCTGTTGCAGGAAGCCCTATGTAGACAGGTTATCCAATGTTCTCCCAACGCCCGTCCTCAGTCTGTTTAGTGTCTTCCACGTACGCCACTCCACGTTGTGGCCCGGGGGAAGACTCTCTTTAAGACTCTCCACTGAATTCTGGCTGCATGTTGTTTTTTCATCTTGCCTCCTTCTAGAATGAAACAAGAAATGTTTAATAACAATGATGCATTTAATTTCTATCAGACCATCATGGAGAAATGCAGTCGTGGTACCTTTGTATTAAAGTAAAGGCTCAAAGCTCGACTGCAAAAACTATAGAGCCATAAGTTTGTTAAAATTGAGTACTGTTATAGTGCGAGATTTGATGTATGCAGACGATAAAGTTCTGTTAGCAGTAAGTATGGAAGATCTACAGTATCTTGTAAGTATGGTATATGAATATCCGTATCCATACACCGTACCTACGCCATACATACAAACACATCATGATGAAAAACTCAGTGTGCACTCTCTACATGATATCCGTTGAGTAATTGATGTAAAAAATATGCTTAAAAATTGTGAAATCATGACTCTCCACTATTCCATAGTGTTACACCTTTATAATCAATATTTAAATAAATAAATAAAATATAAACTTTGTTTAACTTACTTTTCGAGGAACGTCCTGTGGATTACATGGAAATGTAGATACATAGGGCGACAAATGTCGAGCGAGGTTCAGGAACTGAAAACATACACAGTTCATTAAGTAGTTAATACATCAACAATATACCATCACGCCAGGTCCCTTGCGGGATAGGCAGAAAAGAGAACCGAACGCCACATTTTTCTATCTTGGCATACATTCATCGCCTCGTCAACATTCATGCATATTCTCATACATGTTCGTCTATTGTTCACACTTCTAACATTTCTGTCTTTCAGAATATCGTTCACATGGTCATGCCATCCCTTTATTGGGCTGCCCCGACCTTTCATTCCATTCCTCTCCGCAATGTTTATTTTCTTCGTCAGGCGTTCCTCATTCATTCTTCCCACTTACTTATGATGGATGTGGAAAGAGTGGTGAACTTGAGTGGACAATCGTAAGCGGGTGTTATCTGGGATGAGACGGTATCCATTGATGTTGACACATAAATGAGTTCTGTAAAAACAAATGTAGAGCGAGCGTTAATCTGTTATTTTCTTACAACTTTGAATTCATTTAATAGCATGATATCACACTGTACAACTTACCATTTCATCATTCGTCCTTTTCCTCATGACTGAGGATAGCGGCTGTAGCCTGTCGCCACACGTATGGCCCGCCTCCATGCCAATCTATTTATGGCTGAACGCAGAGCACCAGTCACCGAAGACCCCATTGTGGACTTAACCAAATCGCTCCATCTGGTCGGTGAGCGACCACGAGATCTCCGTCCCTCCACGCTGCCCATCACAACAAGCTTCTCGAGGCAGTCTGGTTCCCTTCTGGCAATGTGTCCAAAGAATTGAAGGATACGTCTGTAACATACCGTCGATAGACGATCCTCGATCCTTAGCTCGTCTAGAATTGACACATTGGTTCTTCTGGCTGTCCATTTATATTTTTCCAATATTGTCGTTAATTCCGTTGAACCACAAGAACATTGATGTGGCATTTGATAACATTGATGTGGTATTTTTAAATAATAAAAATAACACCATTACACCACACAATTTAAAACAAAACAGCAAGACACAAAAATATTTGAACAAGAAAACACGTCGTTTTGAGTTTTGACAGAAGACCAAAGCGAAACGGTTGCGCGTAATACATATTATTGCCAGAACAAAAAAATTCAACATCATTTCAGACATTTCAGTTCTTTCCAGTAAATAAATTCATCTGAATATTTTTAATAAACGCAACATATGTAAAAAAATAAGAAATAACAATTATTTTAATAAATAAAGTAGTTAATGTATTCCATCATGAGAATAAGTAGATATTGTTATGCCCGAAAAAAATAATGTCGAAAAACAATAATTTTTAATTTTTTCCGCGGCAACATTTTGACGGAAGACTACTAGCGCCCCTGACGGCGTGAGAGAACGACAAGGAAGCTTATAGCCAACGCGTCAGTGACGCGCTCTCTTGGCATTCGACGCTGGTGGAGGACGGACGGTTTGGTGTGACGCCGTCATCGGTCGACACGCGCGTCCCGATGGCGGCCATATTTTCGAGAGCACGAGGAGGTCTATGTGACAGGACCCGTCACGCGCATGGACGCTGATGGTGCCCCAGAACCAAGATGAGGGCATCAACAGGACAGGAGGTTGGAGGCAGAGCGCAGTGTGTGGCCACCGCGTAGGGAACGCGGCGGCTCGCAGATTGGACCACGAAGGGCAATCCGTGTCGTCTGGAGCGTCGGTTTGCCTCCGGTGAGGCCCCAACTGGTATGCCACCTCTGTCGAGATGCGCCGTCATAGCGTGCCGTGGGGCACAGAGCCAGCCATGGGTGACGGTCTGGAGGAGGAGATCAGGAGGAGAAGAAGAAACCACGCCGGACACGAGGAAGACCTGCTAGCCTGACGCAGAGGCTGGGCCCCACCGATCTACCGTCACCACGTGGAAGACAGTGACATGCCTGGAGTAAGGATGTCGCTGTACCCTGGGGCGGTATATTCTGGTCGGCGTCTTTTCGTGTGTTCGCGTGTGTTTGACAGTTCGTTTCGATAGATGCCACGTGTTTCTGTTTTATTTGTTGTCTGTTGTTTTGTTTGTTTTATTATTTTATTGCCATGGACCAACTATAATGATTTTTTTGAATAAATGCGCCGTACTACTCCAATTTCATAGTGTCACCATCATTTTTGTCTCTCCTTTTCTTCCCCACACCATGGCTTGATGTTTCCTCGTGGTAGACGAGAGGTCTCATCAATATTAAAACGAAATACCATTTTTATATATGGTCATTCCACCAATATCAACCACCGAAACGTAAATATTTGACATGTCGCTTTATACACAAATAGAACGTAGAATCTAACCTTAAAATTTACTAAATACAATATTCGTCAACATTATTATTGAATGAACATATAAATTGTTTATTTTTCAGTGTGTTAATTCAAGAAATGATGTTAAGAAATTGATCCTAATTTTCTATTACAGTTTTACGTTCCCGAGGTTTTTTCTTAAAAACAATTTTGTAATATGAAAGTGTAGTTCTTTTAGGATCGTTTTATCATTATCAGTATACTATACAAGTCATTCCTGTGACAGGCTCCAAATACAACGAAATTAATATGTTTTAAAATTAATGAAACGCATTTTTTCAAGTTAGCCAGTATGATATTTTTTTTAATATTAAAATGACAAATGAAAGAAAAAATCATGAATATTAAGTTCAAGCATATCAAAATAATAATATACATCTGCAAGAAATTTTGCTGTCTAACTTGCTTAACTCAGAAAGTATGTTGCCTTAGTATGAAGCAGTGCTCAACTGCAACACAATCGCTGTCAACGTCAATTCAGTTGCAATATGGATTTCGAAGAGGAAACATTATTTATTCTACTATAAAATAACTGACCTACATGGGCACATCCAACATTGAAAATACTGAATATTTCACACTTTTGTATCCATTACAGAAAAATACAACAAAATCTTTTTAACTGATGTCAATGAAGAACTGACTCATATTTAATTTTATTTATTTTGTTCTTTTTATTTTTTTAAATATATTATTTCATATTTTATTTATTTATGAAATAAAAATTAGGAAACGGACACCGTTATAAGAAAAAGTATTTCTCCTAAAGAAAGTCTAGCAATTGTAGTGGACAGATTGAAGAAGTTGTGTATTGCTGTCCCAACTAATCTAAGAATTTAGCTACACGGCGAAATTCGACCGCAATCCGACTGCTCATTTTGGCTACGACTGCTGTTAGTGTTTTGTAAACAAGAATTTTGCACTGGAACTGCAAACATCCATGCTGCAACAGTTTGAAACAGCCAACCCCGACTGTTTCAAGCACTTTCTATGGCGACCCATAGTCTTTTAACATTTTATAAATAACAATTGAGTGAAAACTCCATATATTATTTATATTCCGAATGACACATCATGCCAATCAAAATATTTAGAAACCAGAGGAAGCAGCTATCTTAAATGCGCTGGAAAAGATTGCAGAGATGTTGAGTTTATTAAAGAATACTATATATCAGGGGTGGGCAATCGGTTGATCGCGATCGAGATCGATCGCGACTATTAGTCCAGTCGATCGTGGCAAGGCAAAAAATATAAACATACATAAATACGTAGAACAGATTGCGCAACGTAATCACCAACTGCTGCACCCATCACGTTACGTTCACGTTGTCACGTTACTTTATGGATCTAGATTTCTGGGCATTGGTTTCCAACGAGAAATATCCATGTTTGAAGAAATGTGTTGAACAATATTGCATTCGTGTTTTGGTTCAACATATTTATGTGAGTCAGCATTTTCTTACTCAAAGCAAACAAAAAATAAACACCGTTCTCGCTTGACAGACGCTCATACACTGGATTCTTTAAGGTTAGCAATTTCCAACTACAAACCTGATTTTGCTAATCTAACGGAAGATGCTCAGACGCAGTGCTCACACTAATATACAAGTAGTTACTAAGAATAATTTTCAGTTTTATGTTTTCCCTCTTAATAAAATTTAAAAAATACTACTTAATTGTGTACTGAACCATGCTGTTTCATTTAAAATTTCAAGAAGTATGTAATTGGTAGATCGCACAGGGCTTCCTCAGTAAACAGTAGATCTTGGATCTAATCAAGTCGGCCACCCCTGCTATATATAATATATTATAATGCAAGTATTAATAACAAAAGCGTTGTTCCTATCTAAAGATCTGCAACCATACATTGGATAGTATGCCATGTCCTAGTAGACTTGCATAGTATGGTGAAAATGGATACATTATCACACTGCCTACAGTTATAAGCAAATAACTTGAGAAATCACATGGGCTGCGTAGAGCGTCAATTTGGGTATTTTGCTTAGGTTGTACACCTATATGCAACCATCCACGATGAAAATTCTCAAGTAATTCCCTCAAGAGTATACTTACTGTATTTTGATATAAGTATATTTACTTTGTTTTATTTTTTTTTCACATGGAGAAAATGTATTTGCAGTCTAAATGAGGTTTGATAAATATATAGTATGCAGACAAGTTCATTGAATATAAATATTTTTTTTTTTACTATCATAGTTCACTATCAGGATTATTCAGCACTTATGGTTTTAACACAAACTACATTGTTAACATTAATAATATGTATATTGATAACACTAATAACATATTGACCCTTCTTCTTGTTACTCTAGGATTTGTGTTAAAATATAACTTGTTTAATATCGTTGGGACATAAAGTTAACCGTTTATGATTTTAAGCAACACAAACAGAACGGCCAACTCTCTCCTCCTGCACAGGCTGTTCATTCCAAAGAATAAGTTAATTGATTGTGTCACACTGAATTTCCATTGAAATCCTTATATTCTTTAGTTAATATCATAGTGAGGTGACCAGACAGTTGAGCAGTTGATATTCAATGATGCTGAGAGTATAGTGCAATGATTATCTATTTATTTAATTTGTGTATGGTCATAGTATGGGTAGGCTATAGTTAGTCTACATATAAAGCCTAATATTCTGTATGCTTTCCCCAGCATGGCATCAACATGAATATTAAACAACAATCCAATATCCACGATTGACTCACACTTTTCAAATGGGTGTATGTTAATGTTACATATTTATGTAGATATTTATTTTATTATTTGTGAATGTTATAAACTGACATTAACTAATATTGAAGTAATGAGTTATTTATATTAGTTATATTAACTAATACATACATACCTAAACACAATAACCATATTGGTTATTATGAATTATATGATGGAAATTGTATACCTTTTTAAATTATGATTTATATGTGAACATTGTATTGTTTTTGTTAAATAAAAAAAAAAAAAAAAATATATATATATATATATATATATATATATATATATATATATATATATATATATATATATATATATATATATATATATATATATATATATATATATATATATATATATATATATATATATATATATATATATATATATATATATATATATATATATATATATATAT
Source organism: Molanna angustata (assembly GCA_963576475.1). Taxonomy (NCBI): domain Eukaryota; kingdom Metazoa; phylum Arthropoda; class Insecta; order Trichoptera; family Molannidae; genus Molanna; species Molanna angustata. The sequence goes on from OY754969.1 coordinate 3,053,671, forward strand.
ATATATATATATATATATATATATATATATATATATATATATATATATATATATATATATATATATATATATATATATATATATATATATATATATATATATATATATGTATATATATATATATATATATATATATATATATATATATATATATATATATATATATATATATATATATATATATATATATAATACATAGTGTATACACTATGAGTTAAGATATGTAGATGTAATTTATAGTAAAAGCGTTTATTAAAGGCACTCTAATATTATTATCAAAAGCCAGCAGTGATGAGATATGGTCATTTATAGGTACCTATTTGATACTTCTAGTCTGGTTCTCCTCTCCTTCCTTTTCCTTTTTTCAGAGGAAGAATGAAGGGCAGTCCAGTCGCCGCTCAATTAATCTTTTTAAGATCTTCTAAATGATTTATGTTAATGATTTTGTCGTTGCTGCTCTTTGTCACCATTAGTTTCGAATGATTGAACCATACATATTTAAAATCTTTTTCTCTTGTAAGTTGCTTCGCTTGCCACATCAAACCTTTATAGTAAGGTGAGAGAACCTCCCCAACATATATTTTATAGTTACACAGTTCTTTGTCCTTACTAACATCAATGTTTTTCTTTCTTTCGAGAAGTATATTTCTTTTTTCAGAATCGCAGAATTTAACATTAATTTTTGAATCCGGTGTAGTGGCTTTGTTTTTAAGTTTCTGGTTATATCTAGTTGCTTTAAAATCTTCATCTTTGAGGGTAATGTCCGCAGTTGCGGCAACTTTTTTAACCAGCTCCGACAGATCTTCGTTCCGCTTTTCCGGTATTCCATTTATTTCTATACAATCTGTTGTGTGTGCTATCTCAACCTGTGCCAGTCTCATTTCCAGGCTATGAATTATTTTGTTTTTATTTGTTATTTCGTTTTTCAATTTATCTACTTCCGCAGTTAAGTTTGTAATTATAGTTAGCTTTTTATTAATGTCATCGTATTGTTCACTGATGAACTCTCGATTCTGTTTGGACTCCTTACCATCCTCATTAAGCTTATTTAGTAGTTCGTTTTTTAAACTTTCAAATTTTTTGTCTATGTATTTCATCAATGTACTTTCATTGTCCGGTATCGGTACAGGCACAGTCCTGTTTCTTAGTCCCTTTGCAGTTATGTCGTCTTTTTTAGAATCCTCCATTATGAGGTTAAAGTTATTTAAATGTGAGTGAGTATCTTTTTGTTTTGCGTTGACTATAGATTTGTAGACGATCTTTTGGTGAATTAAAGTGGCTAATTTTTACATACCACAATACTTCTGTCAGTTTTGAGTGGGTAGGTTTTATGTTTTTTTTTTAAATCTTTTATTCACTTTTATGGTGTTTATTTTCTCTTATTCACTGTGATAACATAACACTGAGATTAAGTAATCCTCCTTTAGTGGTATTGTCTCAGATTTGTTATAAATCGGTAAATAGTTACACAGTAAAAAGCAAAGAGGTTTTACAGGTGCCACACACAACTGACAGCACTTAATATCCAATCAATACTCCTATAATATTAATATATTTTTTTACAGGGTGAATCAGTTACTTGAAAATGTGCTAAGCACGAAACCGGTTGTAGGTCGTAGTATAAATAAACAGTGGAATTAAGCTGTAAACGTTTTTTTTTATTTTTAATGTTTATTAAAAAAAATTAAGAAATTTTAATTGAATTCCATCAAAGACTTACGATCAAAAAATTTAATATAATTCAACTTGTATTTCACAATTTGAGATAATAGTCTCAATTTATTCTGAATAATTATTGTGAATCGATCATACATAGGTCAAGCATTTTTTTTTTGCGTCTAACATCATCTAAAGCGATTTATTCTGTTTATATCCGAAATTTCAAAATAGAAAAAATCATTTACACCTTTACCCACTACCAACTGACAATAAATACTAATTAAAATTAACTGCCTCAAGCGGTAGAAGGTTGAATCGACTTTCCATTTTATTCAGAAAACACAACAATATAATATCTAAACGTACCTACATCCATATATCTACATCCACACCATCGACCATTGTTATCAACAAACAAAACACTTATTGTGTTAGGTATGCCATTTTAATAGAGTTTATGTATGTAGGCAATCATTATTGTTATTATTGTGTTTTGTTCACATTCAATACGCCTCTGTAAAACTATAAATGACATGTGAATTAGAAATGTGAAATGTTAGATAAGATAGCATGTTACATAATAATATTTTTAGTCTTCCATAAAATTCACCAATACAAATAATACGTTGTGTCATTGAAAGACCAATCAATAATCATAATACTAAGTTTACAAAAAGAATAAATTCTCAAATAAACTTGACGGTATAATATAAAGTGTAAGAATATAAAAAGTACCTACAAAAGTATAAAAAACCAAACTCATAAAAATCCAAGTCTATTTGTGAGAGTAATGGTGTGTTTGCACATGTAATAGGACGATGTGGCGATTTGTGTAATAATTATGTAATATGTGTTATTTATAGAAAAACTAGTTTTATTTTATGAAAACACGACGGAATATTCATATTTTATAATACACTAGCGGACCTCTCTCTCTCTCTCTCTCTCTCTCTCTCTCTCTCTCTCTCTCACTATCAAGCGAATGCATACAAAAAAATACGAAGATACAGAATCCCCTAATAATTTATTCTATTATTTTCTATTATTTGAGTTGGATATTTAGAAGTTTGAAGAAAGACTGTTCAAAGAATAATCTTGGTCCATTTTAAATTTTGTCAAGTAATCATTTTAAAAATGCCATAAGAGTACATGTAGTGTTTGTAGTATCTATACAATAGATATGTAACGCTGTCTCATGTGCATAAGTAGCGATATGAAGGTTTGTCAATCGGCCAGTCGCACAGGTGACGTCGGCCGGTGAGTACGTGTGCCTCGGTATGAGCTACTTAGAGCAGTGGTGAGCCAGTGAGATCCTACAGTACCTATCTATATATTCATTCAAACAAAATATATATTTATAACCTTATTTTATAGTATGTAAAATATATATTTATAACCTTATTTTATAGAACGAAGGTGTACATTATTTCACTATAGAAAATTCTCTCTAATAAACCTACGTTTGTTGTTTGATCTTGACGTTTCGATCACAAAATATACCTACCTATAATTTATAACCTCACTTTACGAATGTTTTTAAAATTTGGCTATCAAGAACAGAATATTATATCACAATATAATAATATCACACGATAATATAATGATAATAATATACATAAAACTAAATAATTTAATATAATATTCATAAATTATTTTAAATATTTAAACGGAAATATTACGAAACATTACATAGAGATAACTTTGATATACCACTTAATAAAACAGAATATACTTGTAAAAAAAGCTAAATAGCTTTATACAATAATAATAAGAAAATATAAAAACTACTTAATAATTTCATAAAATATTAAAAATATGAAAACAAATACATCAAGTGAGAAAAACATCAAGTTTTAATGTCATGACCAACATTGCATAATATTATGACATATTGGAAGCCAATGTTCCCACTATACAAAATGCGTATTCCGAAAATATTTATAACGATTCCCATTTATATTATTCTTTTATTAAATTCCTTTTTGTGAATCTAATCCATTCAGGGACTAACATAAACACATATAAAATCATAAAATCAGTTCAGCCGTTTAGGAGGAGTTCAGTGACATACACACATACGGACGAATTATATATACAAATATATATATATATATATATATATATATATATATATATATATATATATATATATATATATATATATATATATATATATATATATATATATATATATATATATATATATATATATATATATATATATATATATATATATATATATATATATATATATATATATATATATATATATATATATATATATATATATATATATATATATATATATATATATATATATATATATATATATATATATATATATATATATATATATATATATATATATATATATATATATATATGTTATATGTTATATGTTATATTTGATGTTTTCACGGGTGAAATATGTTATAATATTTTTATCTCGGTTTTCCCGTGTCAGTAGGTCTTGACTAAGACCATTTGTCTTCCGACGTTTCGCCTGAATATCACCAGGCATTTTCAAGGACTTAACGAAAAGCACGCGCGCGACACACGTCTACTCACACTGAAAGCTCACCGTCAAGACCTACTGACACGGGAAAACCGAGATAAAAATATTATAACATATATATATATATATATATATATATATATATATATATATATATATATATATATATATATATATATATATATATATATATATATATATATATATATATATATATATATATATATATATATATATATATATATATATATATATATATATATATATATATATATATATATATATATATATATATATATATATATATATATATATATATATATATATATATATATATATATATATATATATATATATATATATATATATATATATATATATATATATATATATATATATATATATATATATATATATATATATATATATATATATATATATATATATATATATATATATATATATATATATATATATATATATATATATATATATATATATATATATATATATATATATATATATATATATATATATATATATATATATATATATATATATATATATCTAATATATCTAAAGTAATAAAGCAATCAAAATGTTAGTGTTTGTGTGTGTGTATGTGTGTGTGTGTGTGTTTGTCTCACGCCTTCTGAAAAACCAAGAGCATCTAAAAATCTAATTTATGTGCGAACGTGTACCTGTATACCTGATGCAGTGTCACGCTAAAAATAATGCGATAAAAATGCTGAATTTTAAAAATATTTCAATAATTATTTTTTTCATACAAAATTTTCCAAGTCGTATCTGTCAAAAAAGTGTACATTTTGCACGCAAATATCTGTTAGTTTAAAAGTTAGAAGTACGTATTTACACGAAAAAAATATATTTTCAAGTATAACTTAGCGTTTGAGTGAAAAACATGGTGAATATTTTGTATAATTATAATGTTTAACTTATTTTTAATGTAAGCGTTTTGTACATGAACGCCGCCATTTTAATATCTTTTCATACAATATTTCATTTTCCTACCGAATGAATATGTTCTTGAAAATAATAAACCTTTGAATTAAATGTAATTATGAAATAATAAAATGAAACACAAGACATTACAGCAAGTTTTAAGACATATATTGTAAAAATGTGTTTATTATTAGTAAAGATATAGGCATAATAAAATTGCATAATTTGTAAATAATATTTGATTTTTCTGACAATTTTCATTTTTATGGCATCGAACAAACCAATGTATGTAGGTACCTACATATTCAAAAAATGTCTCAAACCATTTGATATTTTTTACGTATTGGAATGGTTACTATGGTAACGGAAAGATTCTGATATTCAAATAAAATTTGTTATGAATCGAATTTATTTAGAACATTGTTGTAGGTAGGTACCTACCTATTATTATTTACTTACAAATCAACAATATACTGATTTCCTATCGGAAAATTATTTTATTTATTTATTTATGAATGTATGAATGTATGCAAGCGATGTGCTCCTAAACCGTATGTCCGATTACAATGAAACTTTGGCGAATTGTCGAGCGTGTGCCCGAGGTGGTTTCTGGATTTAAACTTTTTTCTTATTCTTCTTCTTCTTCGTGTATTTGGTCATTTTACCAATGAAAGCGGAATATCCTGGGAAAAGAAGGTCCGACTGTCCCTCCATCTCTTCGCAGGTCTTCCAGGACGGTTTCTGGATTTAAACTTTTTTCTTCTTCTTCTTCATCGTGTATTTGGTCATTTTACCTATAAAGGTGGAGTATCCTGGGAAAAGAAGACGGTGCTTACATCTCTTCGCGGTTCTTCCAGGATGGTTTCTGGATTTAAACTTTTCTTACCCGAATGAAGGGACGGGATGTAATTGAAGGGAAGGGAGGCACTAAAGGGCCTGAAGGGACGGGAGGTATTAAAGGGCCTGAAGGGACGGGAGGTACTGAAGGGCCTGATTGGAAGGGACGTGATGAGGGATTGAAGGGACGGGATGTACTGAAGGGCCTGATGGGACGGGAGGTACTGAAGGGTCTGAAGCGACGGCTCCTGGAGTCTAATTATTTTTCTTCTTAATTTTATGTAGACCTTTAAGGACAGTTTTAATACAAACTATTTCCTATAGATTAATCTTCTTCTTCTTTTATGAAGACCTTTTGCTCAGTTTTTATACAATCTATTTCCAATAGTCTAATTCTTCTATTTTATGTATTTTTTCTTATTTTATGTAGACCATTGGGATTTTTTAAACAAACTATTTCTTATAGTCTTATACTTATTCTTCTCTTTTTTATTTAGACTTTTGGGTTAGTTTTAAGTCTAATAGTCTATTGTGCAGAAATATTATTAACGATATGCACACTTGATGAAAATACATATGTAAAAACGAATGGGATGTGGGATGTGAAGATGTAACCTGCACTAGAATCTTTTCAATACTTTTGTTTAATCAAATTTAAACCATTTATATCATCCTATTTTAAATAATTTTTAACACCTACATAATATATTTGATTTCGTTGACAATATTTAAAGAAAGGGAGCTGTGGCCATTACTGAATTCTTCACAACGTTTATATTCAAATTATTTACCATAGTTTAAGTCTTCTTCTTCTTCGTTAATGTAGACTTTTGTGTCAATTTTAAGTTCATCAGTCTAATTGTGCAAAAATATAATGCACACTTGATGAAAAAATATAAAACGAATGGGATGTGACCAACACTGGATCTTTTCAGTACATTTGTTTAATCAAATTTTAACCACATCCCAACATCCAAAATTACTAAATATTCAATAGGTAAGTACATATTACAATTTGTTTTCGATGATAATATTTAAAAATGGGGGTTGTGGCCAAACCAATCTCTTTACAATGTTGATAAACAGTCATATTTAAAACCATTTCGAATAGTGAAGAAATTGTATATTATACTTCATTCACACTTTATAGCAATATATAAAAAATAATGGGTTGTGGCCATCACTTGAACATTTTACAATCAAATTCAATCATATTTCAAACCACTTTTCATAGTCCGATTTTGCAAAATAATTGGGTGACAATATTATAAAAACGATTGCTTTTTCCTTCACAATTTTACATTCTTGGCCAACGGCGGGACATAAAAGCTAGTCTAAAGTAATAAAGCAATCAAAATGTTAGTGTATGTGTGTGTGTATGTGTGTGTGTGTGTTTGTCTCACGCCTTCTGAAAAACCAAGAGCATCTAAAAATCTAATTTATGTGCGAACGTGTACCTGTATACCTGATGCAGTGTCACGCTAAAAATAATGCGATAAAAATGCTGAATTTTAAAAATATTTCAATAATTATTTTTTTCATACAAAATTTTCCAAGTCGTATCTGTCAAAAAAGTGTACATTTTGCACGCATATATCTGTTAGTTTAAAAGTTAGAAGTACGTATTTACACGAAAAAAATTTACTTTCAAGTATAACTTAGCGTTTAAGTGAAAAACATGGTGAATATTTTGTATAATTATAATGTTTAACTTATTTTTAAAGTAAGCGTTTTGTACATAAATGCCGCCATTTTAATATCTTTTCATACAATATTTCATTTTCCTACCGAATGAATATGTTCTTGAAAATAATAAACCTTTGAAATAAATATAAATATGAAATAATAAAATGAAACACAAGACATTACAGCAAGTTTTAAGACGTATATTGTAAAAGTCTGTTAATTATTAGTAAAGATATGGGCATAATAAAATTGCATAATTTGTATATAATATTTGATATTTCGGACAATTTTCATTTTTATGGCATCGAACAAACCAATGTAGGTACCTACATATTCAAAAAATGTATCCGAACCATTCGATATTACTTACGTGTTCGAATCGTTTCCATGGCTACAGAAAGAATGTGATATTCAAATAAAATTTGTTAGGAATCGAATTTATTTAGAAGGTTGTTGTAGGTAGGTACCTACCTAATACTATTTACTTACAAATCAACAATAATATACCTATACTGATTTCCTATAGGAAAATTATTTTATTTATTTATTTATCAACCGTTTGTCCGATTATAATGAAACTTTGGTGAATTGTCGAGCGTATGCCCAGGATGGTTTTTGGATTTAAACTTTTTTCTTATTCTTCTTCTTCTTCGTGTATTTGGTCGTTTTACCTATGAAGGGGGAGTATCCTGGGAAAAGAAGGTCCGACTGTCCCTCCATCTCTTCACAGGTCTTCCAGGACGGGTTCTGCATATAAACTTTTTTCTTCTTTTTCTTCAACGTGTACTTGGTCATCTTACCTATGAAGATGAACTATCCTGGGAGATGAAGGTCCAATTTTCCTTCCATCTCTTCGCAGGTTTCTGGATTTAAACTTTTTTCTTCTTCTTCTTCATCGTCTATTTGGTCATTTTACGTTTGAAGGTGGACTAACCTGGGAGAAGAATGTCCAATTTTCCTTCCATCTCTTCGCAGGTATCTGGATTTAAACTTATTTCTTCTTCTTCTTCTTCATCGTGTATTTTTGGTCATTTTACCTATGAAGTTGGAGAATCCTGGGAGAAGAAGGTCCAACTGTCCTTCCATCTCTTCGCAGGTATCTGGGTTTAAACTTTTTTCTTCTTCTTCGTGTATTTAGTCATTTTACCTATTAAGTAGAGCATCCTGGGAAAAGAATGTTCTTTCATCTCTTCGCGGTTCTTCCAGGATGGTTTCTGGATTTAAACTTTTCTTAACCGACTGATGGGACGGGATGTAATGAAGGGAAGGGATGCACTAAAGGGCCTGAAGGGACGGGAGGTATAAAACTGCCTGAAGGGACGGAAGGTAGTGAAGGGTCTGATGGGAAGGGACGTAATGAGGGATTAAAGGGACGGGAGGTACTGAAGGGCCTGAAGCGGCGGGTCCTGGAGTCTAATTCTGTTTCTTCTTAATTTTATGTAGACCTTTAGGGCAGTTTTTATACAAACTATTTCCTATTGTCTAATTCATCTTCTTCTTCTTTTATGTATACATTTGGGTCATTTTTTTATAAAAATTATTTCCTTTAGTCTAATTATTATTCTTCTTCATTTAAGTACGTAGACTTTTGGGAGAGTTTTAATACAAACTATTTCCAATAGTCTTATTCATTTTCTTTTATGTAGACCTTTTGGTCAGTATTTATACAAACTATTTCCAATAGTCTAAATATTCTTCTTCTTCTTTTTTGTAGACCTTTGGGTGAGCTTTTATACAATCTATTTCCAATAGTCTAATTCTTCTATTAGGTATATGTATTTTTACTTATTTTATGTAGACCATTGGAATAGTTTTTTATACAAACTATTTCTTATAGTCTTATACTTATTTTTCTCTTTTTTATTTAGTCTTTTGGGTTAGTTTTAAGTCTAATAGTCTATTGTGCAGAAATATTATTAACGATATGCACACTTGATGAAAATACATATGAAATGAATGGGATATGGGATGTGACGATATAACCTGCACTAGAATCTTTTCAATACTTTTGTTTAATTAAATTTAAACCATTTATATCATCCTATTTTGAATAATTTTCAACACCTAATATTTAAAGAATGGGGGTTGTGGCCATTACTGAACTCTTCACAACATTTATATTCAAATTAAAAACTATTTACTATAGTTCAAGTCTTCTTCTTCTTCGTTAATGAAGACTTTCAGTCAAATTGAGCAAAAATATAATGCACACTTGATGAAAAAATATAAAAACGAATGGGATGTGACCAATACTAGATCTTTTCAGTACCTACGTTTGTTTAATCAAATTTTAACCACATCCCAACATCCAAAATTACTAAATTTTCAATAGGTACACATTACAATTTGTTTTCGATGATAATATTTAAAAATGGGGGTTGTGGCCAAACCAATCTCTTTACAACGTTGATAAACAGTCATATTTAAAACCATTACGCATAGTCCATGCGAGCAGAAATTGTATAAATATTATACTTCATTCACACTTTATAGCAATATATAAAAAAGAATGGGTTGTGGCCATCACTTGAACATTTTACAATACTTAAACTCAATCAAATTTCAAACCACTTTTCATAGTCTGATATTGCAAAATAATTGGGTGACAATATTATAAAAACGATTGCTTTTTCTTTCACAATTTTACATTCTTGGCCAACGGCGGGACATATATATAGTATATATATATATATATATATATATATATATGTATATATATATATATATATATATATATATATATATATATATATATATATATATATATATATATATATATATATATATATATATATATATATATATATATATATATATATATATATATATATATATATATATATATATATATATATATATATATATATATATATATATATATATATATATATATATATATATATATATATATATATATAAAGATATGCAAAATAAAAATTAAGACCATCATGATCTCGGTCTTGCGTTCAACTATCCAATTAAATTATTACTTTTTTTTGATAACATATTTAAATTTACTAAAATTACTTTAACTGAATTTGATTTTTTTAAATAATATAATTAGATAAAAAATACTTATATAAGATATTTTTAAATTGTAGATTTATTTATCGTATGGGTTAATCACATACACATCATAATAAAACAAAATTTAGATACAAAAATTATAGTAATTAGCACAAGTAGGCTTGCTTGTCAAGGTTTAATGTCAATGTTTAAAATATAATTCGTCGCTGAGTCACTCAACAAGAAGATGTCTAAAATTAAAGATATTCAACACCACATATCAAAAACGACGAGAATTATTTTTTTCTCCTCTAAAAATCAACGTTTTTAATCCAAACAAACATCACATCAGACACACCAACGTACCTGAGAACATTGAAGGAACATCTACAACACTGAAGGTTTGAAGCCATGTAGTACCTATATTTTCTGTGGCTTTTGATACGTCAAGTCGCGTCGGGGATTGGATTGACGGTAGATGTCTGTTGATGACAATTTCGTGGTATTTTGACGGGCATTTGGACCTAGTTGATCGTTTGTATGAGCTATATGTCTACTGCAGTAAAACATGTGTACCTATTATAAAATATCCATGATAGTAGCTTCTTGTTTTGTCTGACGAGCAGCCGCGTCGGAGACGAACAGAACTACTTAGTTCTACAACGATCCCTATGGAGTCTGCGTAATTCCTTACTGTACCTATTATAAATCAATGGTCTACTGTAATGTTGGTTGTAGTAATGGTTGTGAGTAGTATTGTGATATATGTGCCTACCTAGTATGAAACGGGAATTTTCATCTATCAGCTCAAAATTGTATTGTCACTGTCAAAATTGTAAACTGCTAACTCTAGAAAAGGATTTCCTAGTTGGGCATCAGTAGTCTGCTTGCTTGCTCTCGTTGCAGAGCGTGGTGTGAGATAAAATATAAATAAAATAAAAATAAGAATTTTTCTAATTTTAAGAAATGTTTATTTTCATTATCACCGCATATCTGTGATTATTTCGGTACCTACATCAATTTCGAAAAAAGGGGGAATGTTTATTACAATCTGATTGTTGATTGTACAAATATGATTCTTATTGTTTTTGCAGACCAACACTCTTAAACAATTGTAATGTATTCAATTTAAATCGCTTTATACAGACCAATAAATGATATAATCAATTGACCCATTTTTTATCCAGTACTCGTGAAACTATGATGATGTTACAAATAGATTAAGTAAAATTCTTGGACTCAAAAATAATTGGTAGGTAGTTCAGAAAGCCATTTCGTTTTTTCCCAACAGAAGAATTAATTGTATTCTTTCACAGCCAACGACAAACTAAGATTTTTTGATAGCCGATAAGATATGTAGCATGGCTTGTTTGTAAAATAAATATATGATTCTGCACGATAGTTTTTGTTTGGTGTAGTACCAAAATCAAATATGGAAAGTCGAAAGAAACGTTAAAATGCAGTTCCAGCAAGAAAAACTACTCGATTTGGTTGGAGATGCATTACTTACTGGAAGGCCAGTTGAAGACAAAATATAGGCGTTGATTGATGAAAATCTCTGAGAGATACAATTCAACAGAATTTTCGTCTTTCATTTTCTCAAAAAAATAAACGAAATGACTTTTAGAACAACCAAATATGTAATTACAAAAACAGTTAACTTTAGAAACACACATGAGGCTTACAAAACCATTTTCACACGTGTTTGACTTTATTATTTCCCCATGTAAACAACAAAAAAGTGTACTAAAAATAATAGTAAGAGGGCTTTGTAAAACTACAAATGATCAAGCCCTTTGTGTGTATGCTGCCTTTGGATTTATTTAAATCAACCACGTGTGAAGGTAGTGTATTAATTATAATGGAACATTACAGAATTGAAGCTCTCTGATATCATCATGTGCATTATTAGGAAACACATTTTACTCAATATTGTTGAAAATATCGTACTGGGTTTAGTATCGCTATGAGGAATAGTTTGATATATTATTATGTAGGTACCAACATATTTATAACTAAATATATTTTTTTCAAGCATTTGTGTGCGCTAATGATCAAGTCTATAATAATTCACTCTCCTTAATGATATAAAACTGGAATGATATTAGAATACGTCATATTATTTTTATTTATTTATTTGAATATTTCTGTACATATAATTAGTACACTGGCGGGCTTATTGCCTTAGTACTAGAACAAATCTTACTTTTAGATTGCCTCTCTGCAGAACTAACTATGTCCAAAATTCATTCATCCAAAGGGCATGTAACATTTATAATGTTTTTTTTAAGAATGTTGATATTTTTAGACATACTAAAATAAAATATAAGAATGCCATCTCTGAGACCCTTAGAGGTTTACGGTAGCTGATTCCTGCTTTGTCCTTTTTGACTGCGAGTGCCACAACCTTCCTTTCTCTCTTTTTGTCCTTTTTATTCTGAATTTTGAGTACCTACTAAATTCTAAATAGCAATCTGTTTTACACTGTGCAGCTTAAAAAGATAATGTAATATCCGCAAACAAAATTGGTCTATGATATATTGTTGAAATTGAATTTGTTGTAATATTTATTTGTATGACTGTATGTTTATTAGGTTTAAATGAAATAAAATAAAATAAAAAATAGCAATTTCTTCCAACCAGATTTAATGTTAAATATACAAAACAGTGTGTTCTATGGCAATAAGTTAATCACATTACAAAAATAAACAAAGATAATAGCAGAAGAAAAGTAAAAAAAAACAGAAAACAAAGAAGATAGCATATCAGAACAATTCATAGCAATTAAAGGAAAACTAAAGGATAAGGAAAGGAAGAGGAGAGGAAGATGTAATCAGGTGTTGTAAGATAAATATTTTGGCTTTAACCTTTTCTTGAAGATGTTTAGTGAGGTAGACGTCGCAGTGTCAGGACCTGTATTTCAAATGAAGAGCTAAAAAAATCAGTACTATGAATAGGAATATATAGTAAAGTACGTTCAGCAGATCGAAGTGGACGCCCGTGACTTGAAAGATAAGTGAATTTATCTTTGAGATACTGCAAGGAAAATTTGGATTCAAAAGGATATTTAAAAAATAACGTCGTTTTCTTGTCAAGTCACGGCCTATCCCTTCGATCTGTTGAACGTACTACACTAGCTATCCCCATACACAATACAGAAGTTTTCAGCTCTTCTTTTCAAGCACAATCAGCTAGACTATGGAATGGCCTAAGTGATGAAGTAACGTCATCTCAATCCATTCAAATATTTAAAGGTAAACTAAAAAAACTTTATTTGTCAAATAGTTCCTGAATTCCTTCTATATCCTTCCGTAACCTCCTTTTCCTCATTGCTATGATCAGTGTTATTTTTATTATTCTTTTTTTTAACTCTCTTTTCATTTTTTTCTCTTTGTATTTTTTTTTACTCCTTTATTTTATTTTTTTTTATCACTGAAAGTCACCCACCGCTTACCCGGGTATCTCAGGCGCGTTAGCACCTCTTTACCCGCACTTACTTGCAAATCTTTTTACGCAGGCGGGCTCGGGGTTTGCCGGATGGGCTCCCCACAACAAACCCCGCCTGCTAAATTATGGACTCTCAGTGCCCTCATTCGAGGATGAAGTCTACCTAATGCACCTTACTAATCAAAACTAATCTTAATTTCTAGGTACTTATAACTACTTATAAATAGCATCATAATATAACTAAATATCTAACAAACTAATTATCTTAATACTACTGTCTTAGTCTTAAGTCTTAAATTAATAGGTGAGGGAGCTAGGATAGAGGCGTCCCGACGTTCCATAAGAGCCATCGCACCCGCATCACCAGGTGCGATAGCTAACCTCGACGCGAGAAAGGAGGACCCACTCAGACGGGGGGCACTTAATCAGACACCTCCACGAAGGGAGAAAGGACGGCACGAAACGTCAACGAGTCATCGACCACTCCACCACAGCATAACTCCAGGCCAGATTAGGCCCATCACTGTACGAGATCCTCGACCGGGGGAAAACCCGGTCTCCGGAGTTCATCCCAGCGTGAAACCCACACATCAACAAACTCTTCGAAACGAAGAGATTTTTTTTTATCAATTTATTTCTCACTAAATAAGTATTGTACCAATTTAACTTATAGACTTCACGTTGCTCGGGTTGGTTGGAAGAAATTGCTTTATGGCAATAAACCTGCCTTTGTACACATGTACATCAATTATAAAAATAAATAAATAAATAAAATATTGTATATTAATGACAAGATATGTATATTACGTCGTTGTCGTATCTTGGACCAATGAAAAAGATTACGGTAATGAGAAATATGATCGATTTTTTTTAGTCCAAAGATAAAACTGATGCAAACATATTCAAGTTTGTTGAGATATTCCTCGTTTGCATCCAAGTAGCTAACATCAGCATAGTCAAGCAAAAGTAAGAGAAGTGCTTGAGCCAAGACTAAGAAGTGGAAAGAAATTCTTGAGTTTATTAAGTGAGTGTATGGCAAAGTAAGTGGATTTGCTGACATGTGAGATCTGTTCATGCCAGGATAAGAATTATGAAAAAAATCTATTTAATTTTAAGTTCTGTTTAAATTTTTCGCAAACGCGACTCCCATTCACCGGTATCGCTCTATGCTGAGCATCGTTAGAATGGTAAACCCCAAGGTCTTTCACGACCTTGGTATAAGGAATACATTGATTATTGATATACAGAGTAGATTATTGATAGGTATATTGAATTAACACTTCTGCCGTTGCAGAAAAGATGTAAGCCGCAGTGCTTTAAATAATTTTTATGTCCTTGTTACAAGTAGACATACATCTCATACATTCCCTAAACTAAGCACAAATTCTTGTGCTATAGGTGAAAGAAATCGGTCGTGGCAGGATTCGAACTCGCGACCACTGGATTACTAACCCAGCGTTTTGTCCTCTGGGAATCTTATATTTGTTTAAGAATCTAAGAGACATGTACTTCATACAAATGCGTTTAGAAATTGTCAACCTTTCAAGAAGAAAAAATGAACGCTTACTATGGTGTGTTGAGTTTAGTGTTGGCTACAACCCACTCGTTTTATATGAAAGATGAACTAAAAACTTACAAGATTTTTTTCTTAGAATATTCTAAATACATCAGCATATATTTAAATATTTATTCAAACACCAATCTTAATATAAACCAAACGAAAGCAAACTTAATGAAATTATTTATATGAGAACAAAAGTAGAATAATTATATGCTTTGCATACATTCATATGAGACGATTTGGTTTATAAAGATACACACGAAGGTGGATAATTGTTTAATTTAAACAGGCAATGTGTGTCAGACAATTTAAAATTCAAAACAATATAATTATAAATTGTCTTCTTTTACTAAATTCGTTCCTGATAATCATACCGTGACCGGTAAGATTATCTCATTTCAAATAGGTACTTACAATATTTGTACTTGTAGGTATATCATGGACCGTAGTGTAGGTTATGCTATATTTTAATTGAATATGTTTTTAGGTAGGTATATGAAGAACATATACAAACACCACGATTTCCATGTCTACATTTAATTTTGTGTTCTTTTTTCTGACAACATACAAGTTCAATATTAATTATTGATTTAAACGCATTCTATGACAAGTTGCTATATTTTGGAGGTGCAATGATTGAAGTGTCAAGAGGCCTCCTGAAGCTCGAATCCGATCCCAATATCAAATTTTAGAAAATTGAGATTATGACGGTAGATAGATATGTTCTACATAATTGTAATTGTAATAAGAATGTAAGGTTGTCGTAAGATTTATAGAATTTTAATGCACAAAGAATAAGGCGCTAGGTAGATAGATTCTAAGCTATATATCTATTGGATTTGGAATCTAGAAACGAAATTACATCGCCGCTGATCGAGTGGACTATAATTGATATTGCATTTGGAATCTAGTTACAAGAGTAAAAACCCACAGATGGAGTGGACTATGATTGATATTGGATTTGGAATCTAGTTACGAGAGTACAAGTCCACAGATGGAATGGACTATGATTGATATTGTATTTGGAATCTAGTTACGAGAGTACAAGTCCACAGATGGAATGGACTATGATTGATATTGTATTTGGAATCTAGTTACGAGAGTATAAGCCCACTGATCGAGTGGACTATGATTGATATTGGATTTGGAATCTAGTAACGAGATTTGGAATCTTAGCCGCTGATCAATTGGACTATAAGGTGTGTTCGATGATCTTGGTTCAAAGGTCTGTAGTATTTGGTTCCGCACTGTTTTCAAGAACTTAATCAAAATAATGAGCCACCAGAAAGACATCCAACAAATCATAATTATGCTATTTCTCCTAATTAAAACAAGATCCATTTATTAAAACTACTTTATTTATGGTCAAGAGAGATATCTTTGCTAAGAAGCCTTTCGTCACATCTTCATAAATGGATAATTTCCAAATGAGGGCGTTAAACAGATAACTCATTTAAGTAAGTAAGTATTGTGATTGTTATTTGTTATGATGCTCTCGTGGCCATGTTTAGTTGTGATACACAACTTATCTTAGAAGCAGTCGTCCATCGTGTTCTCACAATTTGCAACATTGCAAAACGCCATGAACAAATTTTGATGTTTTACAAAATCACGACCTAAGGAACTAAACGTGTTGAAGCCATTGTAATGTTTATCACTGTTGCTGCTTGCATATAAATTATAGTTTTTTTTAATGTGACTAATGTACAAATAGCCATTGATTCATCTTTCTTATGATATAAAATCGTAGCTAAGTATGTATAGCCATAACATGACAATTTTCAACATGATATTAAAGCTGATTGGTAACCGGAGGGGTTACCAATCAACAGTAGTTAGTAACCAGAGTGGTTACTATTAAATATAAGTGTTAACCAGAGGGGTTACCAATAAAGAGAGTTTACTATATCCCAAGTGGATATGATTTGAAATAAGAACACAAGGACAGTGGTTGAGAGAGAAGAAGAAAGAATGGTCAAAAGTAACAATGAGTATATTGATCACAATTAATAGTTTGCTTAAAGGAAAATTTACAATTGATGAAATAACTTACAAAGGAACTTTCTCACGATGAGTAGGTATAACGATCGAGTGTGTCGAAGTGTCCGATTATTCGAAGGGTGAAGAACCATCGTGCTCGCGGGGTCGAGAGATGAGCGGTGGTCGAGAGATGAAGTGTCGGCGAGTAGTCGCGTGGTCGTAACGGTGGCGTGAAGTGACGAATCGAAGTGACGGAAATACGGAAATGAAGTGACGACGTGTAGAGGTGTAGACTCCCTTAAATAGTGCTGCGCTGGGGGTAGCAAGTTCAATGTCCTCGAACATTCTAGACTTATTTATTTGAAGTGTCATACCCAGTTGAGGAGTATTGTCACCAGTTTGACGTTGCGGGCGATGAACTCGGCCTAGCGATAACAAATGTACTTGCCGTCGCTAGGCGCGCGCTCGAAAGAAATTTGGAGATGTGGTCTGCCACAATATTAAAAATATGAGATCAGAGAAGTAAAAACAACGCAATAAAATATGCCCACAAAACAATTCCGAACTCAGTTTGTTTTTAAAATCTTCAATATTTGTTTTCAAACCTTGTAGAAGTCAGCAGCACAGTCATACCCATTATCCAAACGATTCTGGATTCTGAGAAATGGAGAATGCCTACGAGCTTCAGTCCTCATTGCTATGAAATATTGGTGAAAGTCTAGTAAATCTGTTGAGAATACGAAACTAAATACGGTAAGAGAACGTTAGAATATAATGTACCTAAATTGCTTAATATGATGCCGGCATCTATTAAGAAATGCCAAAGCAAAAATAATGCAATAAGGCTTGTCAAGGAATGGCTACTGAGGTGTGGATTTATATATAATTGAGATCATAAACGATTTTACTTTTTTCTCATTTCATTTATTTTTATTATTTTAAATAGATTACTTTTGTGACATAGGAAGGAGTGTGTGTTTGTTTGGGAGATCATCTTTGTGTTACATTTGTATATCGCTTTTTACTGTAATGTTGTTTGTTATTTTTAAAGTATACATAGATATTGTCTTGAGAACACGCCGACAAGTCTAGAAATTAGACTTGGCGTGACTCAGAATCATTGTTTTCTTTTTAAAGTATCTTATGTTTTTTTTTATTACATATTTTTCAATAAAAAAAATTTAAAAAAAATGATATCCAACTCTGAAGAGGACATATAAAGCTAAACCTAGTGACTGAAAACATGATATATATTAAAATCTGCCTAATGCATTATGAAGTTACGCATATGTACCTATAAGGGTAACTGTCGCGTGCGTTTAAAATGGTTTTTATGTGATTCAAAATATCGGAAACCCCTGATTTGTTGATTTTTTGCATTTTAAGAACAAACCTGACGAACTGAAAAATATTTATTTTATTATTTTTTTCAGTTTATCGGTTTTATTATCGGTCATTCACTTTGATTTAATGTACACTTTAAGCATTTAAAAGATTTATTTCTCTACGACACATTTTAAAATAATTATTTTAGGAAAATATATGCTGAATTTTTAAATTGTGTGACGAGCGTTCACTAGAGAAATTTTTAATATATTTGTGTTTTTTTTTTTAGAAACACTGTTACACATAATTTGATTTAAAATTTAGTAGTATTTTATTCAGGACAATCAAGTCCGTCATTGTTATTCTACTTGATAATTGCGACAGACTACATAAGGAACAATAACCAAATGGTCAGTCAAATATCTTCCCACAGCATCACAACATAATATATATTAAAATAATCATATTTCACCTTTTACTTTCTGTTTATTTTTGCATTAATTTGTTATAAGAAGAGGGTCAACCGTTGTGTTAAAAAAATAATATTTTTATTAATTGGACGAATAATTTTAGCATTATTTATTTGGGAGAAAGCTGAAAAACGAATGGTATTTTATATTTTAACGATAAATATAAGCGAATTCATTTATAATTTGGTCCATACTCGTGCTAACCGGCCGTTTTCTTGACCAATTAAATTTGTATTATGCGCCAAAAATATACAGAGAAATGTTATGTTTTAATTTACTTTAATTTAAACCACCTTTCTGCTATCAATCATTTCTAGAGTAATTCACTGCATCTTGTTTGTAACATTGATTGTAAAATGACTCATGTATTACACTCTTCTCTTTAACTTCACACAACAATACTATCTGTCAAAAGTTAACTACTTATTAAGATTGATCCTGTTTTTTACTCTCCACACTATGGAATAGGGGAGAGTCATGATTTCGCAAAATTTAAGCGTATTTTTTTTACATCAATTTCTCAATGGGTATCATGTAGAGAATGCACACTATGAGTTTCGTCGTGATGTGTTTGTGTGTATGGCGTATACGCCGTACGCCGTACGCCGTACGCCGTAGCATTTATCTTTTTGTGTCCTCTCTACAGCCCAAACTATAAGTCTGATCGACTTCATATTAATATCATATGTGTAAAGTGCAAAGACCTAGAGCTGATTAGTTTTCCATAGACAACTTTTGATTTCTTCTCTATGAATTCATCTTTTACGTTGTTTTTTTTTTTGTGTCCTCTCTGCAGCCCAAACTATAAGTCCGATTGACTTCATATTGATATCACATGTGTTAAGTCCATAAACTTAGAGCTGATTAGTTTTCCATAGACAACGGTTCATTTTTTCCCAATGTTTCTTTATGATTTCATCTATTAAAACTGAAAAAATGCTCTCACGACCTGGAAATAAGAGATATTTTAATTTGGTTTCAAATATTTATACAACACCAAGAATCCTCATAAAATTGTATTCAAAGTTGGTCAATGTTAAAAGAAAAATATTCAACGGTTTCAAAAATTATATTTTATTTAATGGATATTTGTATGAAACTTATATGTAACAAGAGAATTTTTTTATATTTGGCAATGTTCAGTTCATTGATTTCATATTGATATAAGAATATTAATAGCTTGAACTTAGAACTGATTAGCTTTTCATAGATATCATAAAATTTCTTCATATGATATCACGTGTCAACATTGTCAAAATGGTCTAACGCTCTTTGAAACAAAATTTATCTGCTTTTTTTAAAATATTTCATACAACATAAGCAGTCTTCACTATACTGCATTAATAGTTTGTTTATCTTAACATAAAAATATACTATCGGAAGAAAATTTATATTCCTGATAGTAACGTTTAGTATGAATAAAAATGTAATTAGATAAATTTCTATGTATGGAAAAGTTCAGTAATTTGATTTCATGTTATAATGTAAAAAGCTTGAACATAGAACTGATTAGCTTTCCATAAACAACAAAAAAAATCTTCATATGATATCACCTGTCAAAATTTGGAAAATGCTCTCGCGTTCTTTAGAACAAAATTTATCTGCTTTTTTAAAATATTTCATACAACATAAGCATTCTACACCATACTGCATTAAAAGTTTGTCTATCTTATCATAAAAATATACTATCGGAAGAAAATTTATATTCCTGATAGTAACATTTAGTATGAATAAAAATGTAATTATATAAATTTCTATGTATGGAAAAGTTCAGTAATTTGATTTCATGTTATAATGTAAAGAGCTTGAACATATAACTGATTAGCTTTCCATAAATAACAAAAAAAATCTTCATATGATATCACCTGTCAAAATTTGGAAAATGCTCTCGCGTTCTTTAGAACAAAATTTATCTGCTTTTTTTAAAATATTTCATACAACATAAGCATTCTTCCCTATACTGCATTAATAGTTTGTCTATCTTAACATAAAAATATACTATCGGAAGAAAATTTATATTCCTGATAGTAACATTTAGTATGAATAAAAATGTAATTAGATAAATGTCTATGTATGGAAATGTTCAGTAATTTGATTTCATGTTATAATGTAAAGAGCTTGAACATAGAACTGATTAGCTTTCCATAAATAACAAAAAAAATCTTCATATGATATCACCTATCAAAATTTGGAAAATGCTCTCGCGTTCTTTAGAACAAAATTTATCTGCTTTTTTTTAAATATTTCATACAACATAAGCATTCTTCACTATACTGCATTAATAGTTTGTTTATCTTAACATAAAAATATACTATCGGAAGAAAATTTATATTCCTGATAGTAACATTTAGTATGAATAAAAATGTAATTAGATAAATTTCTATGTATGGAAAAGTTCAGTAATTTGATTTCATGTTATAATGTAAAGAGCTTGAACATAGAACTGATTAGCTTTCCATAAATAACAAAAAAAATCTTCATATGATATCACCTGTCAAAATTTGGAAAATGCTCTCGCGTTCTTTAGAACAAAATTTATCTGCTTTTTTTAAAATATTTCATTCAACATAAGCATTCTTCCCTATACTGCATTAATAGTTTGTCTATCTTAACATAAAAATATACTATCGGAAGAAAATTTATATTCCTGATAGTAACATTTAGTACGAATAAAAATGTAATTAGATAAATTTCTATGTATGGAAACGTTCAGTAATTTGATTTCATGTTATAATGTAAAGAGCTTGAACATAGAACTGATTAGCTTTCCATAAATAACTAAAAATTCTTCATATAATATCACGTGTCAAAATTTTGAAAATGCTCTAGCGTTCTTTAAAACAAAATTTATCTGCTTTTTTTAAAATATTTCATACAACATAAGCATTCTTCACTATACTGCATTAATAGTTTGTTTATCTTAACATAAAAATATACTATCGGAAGAAAATTTATATTCCTGATAGTAACATTTAGTATGAATAAAAATGTAATTAGATAAATTTCTATGTATGGAAATGTTCAGTAATTTGATTTCATGTTATAATGTAAAGAGCTTGAACATAGAACTGATTAGCTTTCCATAAATAACAAAAAAAATCTTCATATGATATCACCTATCAAAATTTGGAAAATGCTCTCGCGTTCTTTAGAACAAAATTTATCCGCTTTTTTTAAAATATTTCATACAACATAAGCATTCTTCACTATACTGCATTAATAGTTTGTTTATCTTAACATAAAAATATACTATCGGAAGAAAATTTATATTCCTGATAGTAACATTTAGTATGAATAAAAATGTAATTAGATAAATTTCTATGTATGGAAAAGTTCAGTAATTTGATTTCATGTTATAATGTAAAGAGCTTGAACATAGAACTGATTAGCTTTCCATAAATAACAAAAAAAATCTTCATATGATATCACCTGTCAAAATTTGGAAAATGCTCTCGCGTTCTTTAGAACAAAATTTATCTGCTTTTTTTAAAATATTTCATACAACATAAGCATTCTTCCCTATACTGCATTAATAGTTTGTCTATCTTAACATAAAAATATACTATCGGAAGAAAATTTATATTCCTGATAGTAACATTTAGTATGAATAAAAATGTAATAAGATAAATTTCTATGTATGGAAACGTTCAGTAATTTGATTTCATGTTATAATGTAAAGAGCTTGAACATAGAACTGATTAGCTTTCCATAAATAACAAAAAAAATCTTCATATGATATCACCTGTCAAAATTTGGAAAATGCTCTCGCGTTCTTTAGAACAAAATTTATCTGCTTTTTTTTAAATATTTCATACAACATAAGCATTCTTCCCTATACTGCATTAATAGTTTGTCTATCTTAACATAAAAATATACTATCGGAAGAAAATTTATATTCCTGATAGTAACATTTAGTATGAATAAAAATGTAATTAGATAAATTTCTATGTATGGAAACGTTCAGTAATTTGATTTCATGTTACAATGTAAAGAGCTTGAACATAGAACTGATTAGCTTTCCATATATAACAAAAAAATCTTCATATGATATCACTTGTCAAAATTTTGAAAATGCTCTCGCGTTCTTTAAATCAAAATTTATCTGCTTTTTTTAAAATATTTCATACAACATAAGCATTCTTCCCTATACTGCATTAATAGTTTGTCTATCTTAACATAAAAATATACTATCGGAAGAAAATTTATATTCCTGATAGTAACATTTAGTATGAATAAAAATGTAATAAGATAAATTTCTATGTATGGAAACGTTCAGTAATTTGATTTCATGTTATAATGTAAAGAGCTTGAACATAGAACTGATTAGCTTTCCATAAATAACAAAAAAAATCTTCATATGATATCACCTGTCAAAATTTGGAAAATGCTCTCGCGTTCTTTAGAACAAAATTTATCTGCTTTTTTTTAAATATTTCATACAACATAAGCATTCTTCCCTATACTGCATTAATAGTTTGTCTATCTTAACATAAAAATATACTATCGGAAGAAAATTTATATTCCTGATAGTAACATTTAGTATGAATAAAAATGTAATTAGATAAATTTCTATGTATGGAAACGTTCAGTAATTTGATTTCATGTTACAATGTAAAGAGCTTGAACATAGAACTGATTAGCTTTCCATATATAACAAAAAAATCTTCATATGATATCACTTGTCAAAATTTTGAAAATGCTCTCGCGTTCTTTAAATCAAAATTTATCTGCTTTTTTT
This sequence comes from Molanna angustata, assembly GCA_963576475.1. Taxonomy (NCBI): domain Eukaryota; kingdom Metazoa; phylum Arthropoda; class Insecta; order Trichoptera; family Molannidae; genus Molanna; species Molanna angustata. Next base: position 3,077,859 of record OY754969.1, read on the forward strand.
AAAATATTTCATACAACATAAGCATTCTTCACTATACTGCATTAATAGTTTGTTTATCTTAACATAAAAATATACTATCGGAAGAAAATTTACATTCCTGATAGTAACATTTAGTATGAATAAAAATGTAATTAGATAAATTTCTATGTATGGAAAAGTTCAGTAATTTGATTTCATGTTATAATGTAAAGAGCTTGAACATAGAACTGAATAGCTTTCCATAAATAACAAAAAAAATCTTCATATGATATCACCTGTCAAAATTTGGAAAATGCTCTCGCGTTATTTAGAACAAAATTTATCTGCTTTTTTTAAAATATTTCATACAACATAAGCATTCTTCCCTATACTGCATTAATAGTTTGTCTATCTTAACATAAAAATATACTATCGGAAGAAAATTTATATTCCTGATAGTAACATTTAGTATGAATAAAAATGTAATTAGATAAATTTCTATGTATGGAAACGTTCAGTAATTTGATTTCATGTTATAATGTAAAGAGCTTGAACATAGAACAGATTAGCTTTCCATAAATAACAAAAAAAATCTTCATATGATATCACCTGTCAAAATTTGGAAAATGCTCTCGCGTTCTTTAGAACAAAATTTATCTGCTTTTTTTTAAATATTTCATACAACATAAGCATTCTTCCCTATACTGCATTAATAGTTTGTCTATCTTAACATAAAAATATACTATCGGAAGAAAATTTATATTCCTGATAGTAACATTTAGTATGAATAAAAATGTAATTAGATAAATTTCTATGTATGGAAACGTTCAGTAATTTGATTTCATGTTATAATGTAAAGAGCTTGAACATAGAACTGATTAGCTTTCCATAAATAACAAAAAAATCTTCATATGATATCACTTGTCAAAATTTTGAAAATGCTCTCGCGTTCTTTAAATCAAAATTTATCTGCTTTTTTAAAAATATTTCATACAACATAAGCATTCTTCACTATACTGCATTAATAGTTTGTTTATCTTAACATAAAAATATACTATCGGAAGAAAATTTACATTCCTGATAGTAACATTTAGTATGAATAAAAATGTAATTAGATAAATTTCTATGTATGGAAAAGTTCAGTAATTTGATTTCATGTTATAATGTAAAGAGCTTGAACATAGAACTGAATAGCTTTCCATAAATAACAAAAAAAATCTTCATATGATATCACCTGTCAAAATTTGGAAAATGCTCTCGCGTTATTTAGAACAAAATTTATCTGCTTTTTTTAAAATATTTCATACAACATAAGCATTCTTCCCTATACTGCATTAATAGTTTGTCTATCTTAACATAAAAATATACTATCGGAAGAAAATTTATATTCCTGATAGTAACATTTAGTATGAATAAAAATGTAATTAGATAAATTTCTATGTATGGAAACGTTCAGTAATTTGATTTCATGTTATAATGTAAAGAGCTTGAACATAGAACTGATTAGCTTTCCATAAATAACTAAAAATTCTTCATATAATATCACGTGTCAAAATTTTGAAAATGCTCTCGCGTTCTTTAAAACAAAATTTATCTGCTTTTTTTAAAATATTGCATACAACATAAGCATTCTTCACTATACTGCATTAATAGTTTGTTTATCTTAACATAAAAATATACTATCGGAAGAAAATTTATATTCCTGATTTAAAATTTAGTATGAATAAAAATGAAATTAGATAAATTTCTATGTATGGAAATGTTCAGTAATTTGATTTCATGTTATAATGTAAAGAGCTTGAACATAGAACTGATTAGCTTTCCATAAATAACAAAAAAATCTTCATATGATATCACTTGTCAAAATTTTGAAAATGATCTCGCGTTCTTTAAATCAAAATTTATCTGCTTTTTTTAAAATATTTCATACAACATAAGCATTCTTCACTATACTGCATTAATAGTTTGTCTATCTTAACATATAAATATACTATCGGAAGAAAATTTATATTCCTGATAGTAACATTTAGTATGAATAAAAATGTAATTAGATAAATTTCTATGTATGGAAACGTTCAGTAATTTGATTTCATGTTACAATGTAAAGAGCTTGAACATAGAACTGATTAGCTTTCCATAAATAACAAAAAAATCTTCATATGATATCACTTGTCAAAATTTTGAAAATGCTCTCGCGTTCTTTAAATCAAAATTTATCTGCTTTTTTTAAAATATTTCATACAACATAAGCATTCTTCACTATACTGCATTAATAGTTTGTTTATCTTAACATAAAAATATACTATCGGAAGAAAATTTACATTCCTGATAGTAACATTTAGTATGAATAAAAATGTAATTAGATAAATTTCTATGTATGGAAAAGTTCAGTAATTTGATTTCATGTTATAATGTAAAGAGCTTGAACATAGAACTGAATAGCTTTCCATAAATAACAAAAAAAATCTTCATATGATATCACCTGTCAAAATTTGGAAAATGCTCTCGCGTTATTTAGAACAAAATTTATCTGCTTTTTTTAAAATATTTCATACAACATAAGCATTCTTCCCTATACTGCATTAATAGTTTGTCTATCTTAACATAAAAATATACTATCGGAAGAAAATTTATATTCCTGATAGTAACATTTAGTATGAATAAAAATGTAATTAGATAAATTTCTATGTATGGAAACGTTCAGTAATTTGATTTCATGTTATAATGTAAAGAGCTTGAACATAGAACTGATTAGCTTTCCATAAATAACTAAAAATTCTTCATATAATATCACGTGTCAAAATTTTGAAAATGCTCTCGCGTTCTTTAAAACAAAATTTATCTGCTTTTTTTAAAATATTTCATACAACATAAGCATTCTTCACTATACTGCATTAATAGTTTGTTTATCTTAACATAAAAATATACTATCGGAAGAAAATTTATATTCCTGATAGTAACATTTAGTATGAATAAAAATGTAATTAGATAAATTTCTATGTATGGAAATGTTCAGTAATTTGATTTCATGTTATAATGTAAAGAGCTTGAACATAGAACTGATTAGCTTTCCATAAATAACAAAAAAAATCTTCATATGATATCACCTATCAAAATTTGGAAAATGCTCTCGCGTTCTTTAGAACAAAATTTATCTGCTTTTTTTAAAATATTTCATACAACATAAGCATTCTTCCCTATACTGCATTAATAGTTTGTCTATCTTAACATAAAAATATACTATCGGAAGAAAATTTATATTCCTGATAGTAACATTTAGTATGAATAAAAATGTAATTAGATAAATTTCTATGTATGGAAACGTTCAGTAATTTGATTTCATGTTATAATGTAAAGAGCTTGAACATAGAACAGATTAGCTTTCCATAAATAACAAAAAAAATCTTCATATGATATCACCTGTCAAAATTTGGAAAATGCTCTCGCGTTCTTTAGAACAAAATTTATCTGCTTTTTTTTAAATATTTCATACAACATAAGCATTCTTCCCTATACTGCATTAATAGTTTGTCTATCTTAACATAAAAATATACTATCGGAAGAAAATTTATATTCCTGATAGTAACATTTAGTATGAATAAAAATGTAATTAGATAAATTTCTATGTATGGAAACGTTCAGTAATTTGATTTCATGTTATAATGTAAAGAGCTTGAACATAGAACTGATTAGCTTTCCATAAATAACAAAAAAATCTTCATATGATATCACTTGTCAAAATTTTGAAAATGCTCTCGCGTTCTTTAAATCAAAATTTATCTGCTTTTTTAAAAATATTTCATACAACATAAGCATTCTTCACTATACTGCATTAATAGTTTGTTTATCTTAACATAAAAATATACTATCGGAAGAAAATTTACATTCCTGATAGTAACATTTAGTATGAATAAAAATGTAATTAGATAAATTTCTATGTATGGAAAAGTTCAGTAATTTGATTTCATGTTATAATGTAAAGAGCTTGAACATAGAACTGAATAGCTTTCCATAAATAACAAAAAAAATCTTCATATGATATCACCTGTCAAAATTTGGAAAATGCTCTCGCGTTATTTAGAACAAAATTTATCTGCTTTTTTAAAAATATTTCATACAACATAAGCATTCTTCCCTATACTGCATTAATAGTTTGTCTATCTTAACATAAAAATATACTATCGGAAGAAAATTTATATTCCTGATAGTAACATTTAGTATGAATAAAAATGTAATTAGATAAATTTCTATGTATGGAAACGTTCAGTAATTTGATTTCATGTTATAATGTAAAGAGCTTGAACATAGAACTGATTAGCTTTCCATAAATAACTAAAAATTCTTCATATAATATCACGTGTCAAAATTTTGAAAATGCTCTCGCGTTCTTTAAAACAAAATTTATCTGCTTTTTTTAAAATATTTCATACAACATAAGCATTCTTCACTATACTGCATTAATAGTTTGTTTATCTTAACATAAAAATATACTATCGGAAGAAAATTTATATTCCTGATTTAAAATTTAGTATGAATAAAAATGTAATTAGATAAATTTCTATGTATGGAAATGTTCAGTAATTTGATTTCATGTTATAATGTAAAGAGCTTGAACATAGAACTGATTAGCTTTCCATAAATAACAAAAAAAATCTTCATATGATATCACCTATCAAAATTTGGAAAATGCTCTCGCGTTCTTTAGAACAAAATTTATCTGCTTTTTTTAAAATATTTCATACAACATAAGCATTCTTCACTATACTGCATTAATAGTTTGTTTATCTTAACATAAAAATATACTATCGGAAGAAAATTTATATTCCTGATAGTAACATTTAGTATGAATAAAAATGTAATTAGATAAATTTCTATGTATGGAAAAGTTCAGTAATTTGATTTCATGTTATAATGTAAAGAGCTTGAACATAGAACTGATTAGCTTTCCATAAATAACAAAAAAAATCTTCATATGATATCACCTGTCAAAATTTGGAAAATGCTCTCGCATTCTTTAGAACAAAATTTATCTGCTTTTTTAAAAATATTTCATACAACATAAGCATTCTTCCCTATACTGCATTAATAGTTTGTCTATCTTAACATAAAAATATACTAACGGAAGAAAATTTATATTCCTGATAGTAACATTTAGTATGAATAAAAATGTAATTAGATAAATTTCTATGTATGGAAACGTTCAGTAATTTGATTTCATGTTATAATGTAAAGAGCTTGAACATAGAACTGATTAGCTTTCCATAAATAACAAAAAAAATCTTCATATGATATCACCTGTCAAAATTTGGAAAATGCTCTCGCGTTCTTTAGAACAAAATTTATCTGCTTTTTTTAAAATATTTCATACAATATAAGCATTCTTCCCTATACTGCATTAATAGTTTGTCTATCTTAACATAAAAATATACTATCGGAAGAAAATTTATATTCCTGATAGTAACATTTAGTATGAATAAAAATGTAATTAGATAAATTTCTATGTATGGAAACGTTCAGTAATTTGATTTCATGTTATAATGTAAAGAGCTTGAACATAGAACTGATTAGCTTTCCATAAATAACAAAAAAATCTTCATATGATATCACGTGTCAAAATTTTGAACATGCTCTCGCGTTATTTAAATCAAAATTTATCTGCTTTTTTAAAAATATTTCATACAACATAAGCATTCTTCACTATACTGCATTAATAGTTTGTCTATCTTAACATAAAAATATACTATCGGAAGAAAATTTATATTCCTGATAGTAACATTTAGTATGAATAAAAATGTAATTAGATAAATTTCTATGTATGGAAAAGTTCAGTAATTTGATTTCATGTTATAATGTAAAGAGCTTGAACATAGAACTGATTAGCTTTCCATAAATAAGTAAAAATTCTTCATATAATATCACGTGTCAAAATTTTGAAAATGCTCTCGCGTTCTTTAAATCAAAATTTATCTGCTTTTTTTAAAATATTTCATACAACATAAGCATTCTTCACTATACTGCATTAATAGTTTGTTTATCTTAACATAAAAATATACTATCGAAAGAAAATTTATATTCCTGGTAGTAACATTTAGTATGAATAAAAATGTAATTAGATAAATTTCTATGTATGGAAAAGTTCAGTAATTTGATTTCATGTTATAATGTAAAGAGCTTGAACATAGAACTGATTAGCTTTCCATAAATAACAAAAAAATTCTTCATATGATATCACCTGTCAAAATTTGGAAAATACTCTTGCGTTCTTTAAAACAAAATTTATGTGCTTTTTTAAAATATTTCATACAACATAAGCATTCTTCACTATACTGCATTAATAGTTTGTCTATCTTAACATAAAAATATACTATCGGAAGAAAATTTATATTCCTGATAGTAACATTTAGTATGAATAAAAATGTAATTAGATAAATTTCTATGTATGGAAACGTTCAGTAATTTGATTTCATGTTATAATGTAAAGAGCTTGAACATAGAACTGATTAGCTTTCCATAAATAACAAAAAAATCTTCATATAATATCACGTGTCAAAATTTTGAAAATGCTCTCGCGTTCTTAAATCAAAATTTATCTGCTTTTTTTAAAATATTTCATACAACATAAGCATTCTTCACTATACGGCATTAATAGTTTGTCTATCTTAACATGAAAATATACTATCGTTAGAAAATTTATATTCCTGGTAGTAAAATTTAGAATGAATAAAATATTTCATTGTCAATATTTGTGGTGTGGAGAGTTTAGTGTTGGCCACAACCCACTCGTTTTGTTTTGTTTCTCTAATAATTAACAGTATATATTGTATTTTTTTGTGTAATCCTTGTACAGTGAAGTTAAATGAATCATTATATATAATTTTCTCTACTATCAGTACTTTCTAGTTATGAAGATTTGTGTTTGAAGTTTGTCAACTACAGTGCTAATCGGAATTATAATCAGTTGCTGTAAAAGTGTTTAGTATATTTTCTGTTTACAAGAAAATAAAAACATCCCCCAACATCATTACACACCCAAGTGACATCTATTAAGAATAAACTGTATTCAACTTTCCTCCTATGTTACGGTGTACTTCCAAATTGTATGAACATAGGTGTAAATCAACAGTGTAGATACAGCCAGCTGTCGACTTGAGGTAGAGTGGTCAAGAACTCAACGCGGTATCGTTCTTGGAAGCAACGTGTGATGAGTTAAAACCAAAGCCGTCCAATCTAATTTTGTGTTTTTATTTTATATTTAACGCACCACATTACACTACCAAGATGGCATCTAATAGTGTGGCGACCAGGAGTCGTCAACCGTCAGACGCTGAGGACAGGGGAAGGAGAATGAATAAACAAGAAACAATTACAATAGCTGAATTGAAAGAATTACTTCTGACAACAATTTACAATCAAGATAAGAAATTTTAAGAAGTAATAGACCAAAATAAAAAAATGCTGGATTCTATCAACTGCATAACTAAACAATACGAAGACATCTGCATTAAGCTGAATGAAGCAGAGAAGAATAACAGCGAGTTAACAAAAAAGAACATGGAATATAAAAAACGAATAGTTAAGCTCGAAGAATGTGTCAAATTGCAAGAGAGCCTAAATAAAAAGAACAATTATACCATAAACACTGAACATGAACAGCGTAACAGATCCCCCAATGTTGAAATTAAAGGGGTTATTCAGGCCAATAACGAAAAATTACCTGAGATAATACAATCCATCGCTAAAATTTTAGGCTCAGACCTTGATCTGCGTGAGATTGATTACATCGTTCGTGTACGATCCAATTCTATCGCCACACCCAGGCCTATTATGTATAGTCAAATTTATCCGACAAATGGCAAGGGACAATTTCCTTGCACTGATAAGAACGAAGAGAAGAACAATCACCAACAAGGATATTGGCATCGCCGGGACCCCCCGAAACATTCTTATAAATGAACACCTGACACTATACAATAAAGAGATACTTTGTAAAGCCCGCTTATTCGCTAAAGACAAGAACATAAAGTATATTTGGGTGAGAAACGGTAAGGTTTTTCTGCGACGAAACGATACATTTCCAAAAATCTTGATTTCTCGGGAGCAGGATTTGGCAAAATTGAACTTGTCATAGAGTTTCTGTTAATCAATTTTGTATTTTGTAGACACTATCTAATTGTTAATAGTCATCATCCCATGTTTGTGCTCATTTTTCTGTCTCTCTTATATATTCCTTTCCCAACCTCGCGATCACTATACCTAATTCCAGCCCTTCTTATCCTATTTTCCTACCTAATGTACATCGACCAACTGTCTGTTATAATTAATCTCTATAATGTTGGTATCAAATTATTGATATTGACTTTTCTATGTTGTTTACAGTTAACCCCAACTCCTATTTTACCTAAGGCCATAGACGTGTCTCTATGTTTACCCGTCTTACTCGTACAAATGGTACTAGAAAACTAGATATACATATACTACCAAAATGTAAGGGGGCTCCGAACTAAGACAAATCCGAACTAAGGCATACCAGAGTATACTTTGTGGAAATTGTGATGTGTACTGTCTGTCGGAAACTTGGCTGAATAACAACTTTCTAAACTCTGAACTTTTTGATCAAAGATATGTGGTTTTTAGGAGAGACAGAGACTCGTCTGTCTCAACTATGGGTGCTCCTCTATAACCTCCCCTATATCAGCTGGACGCTTGATGGCGACTCCTTGCCTACTGTCGATAACTATGTTAAAAATCCATCTAATACTCACTTCGTCAACTTTCTCTCGTTGACTGGCATGAGACAGTACTATCTGGTACCTAATACTTCACTCAGAATATTAGATCTTGCTGTCTCAAATCAAATATGTGAAGTTGTATCATCTCAATCACACCTGGTTACTCCTGATCCCCACCACAGAACGTTATCCCTTACCTTGAATATGTGTATAACAAGAAATAGTCTAATGAAAAATAACTCTAGAGATGTTATTCTCTTTGATAGGGCTGATTATACGAAAATAAAAGGTGATCTATCGGCTTATGATTGGGAAAATGAACTATCTGATCTGGCTCTTGATGAAGGTGTAGATAGATTTTATGAAATATTGTCTAAAGTCATACGTAATAACATACCTATCAAAAAAATAAGATCGGGTCACACTTTCCTTCACTGGTTCTCTGCTGGGTTAATAAATATTATTAAGGAAAAACATAAATATCACAAAAAATGGAAAAAATCTCTGAATCCCATGGATTATTTATCCTTTTCATTATTAAGAAAACGATAAAAATTGATACAAGGTTATTGTTATGAAAAGTACGTGAAGGATATTGAAAATGATATTAAACATGATCCAAAAACTCTATTTTCCTTTATAAAGACTAAGCGAAATTCAGCTGGTACACCTAAGACGATTTCACACAATAATACTACGCATACGTATCCTAAATCTATATGCAATTTATTTAACGATTTCTTTACCTCAGTACATATTCGAGATGATAACGCAATGACCAGAACTGAACATCATCTGAACGATTTTGCTTTCTTCTCTTCCATTTTTATTAATAATATTGAAATAGACACTGCACTCGTTACCAAATATGTTAAATCTATTGATGAAAATAAAGGCCCGGGTTCTGATAATATACCAGGAAAATTTATAAAAAGATGCTCTCCAATGATTTCAATACCAATGTCTATAATATTTAATAAATCCATAAAGGAGGGCTGCTTCTCCGCATTATGGAAGAAAACAATAATTACCCCAATTCATAAAAGTGGTAACCCAAATGAAATAACAAATTACCGTCCTACATATATCAAAGCTTCCAATATTAAGTAAACTGTTGGAAAAAATAATTATTGACCAGATTCTACCTCTACTAAATCCTCTAATCATTTCAAACCAACATGGGTTTCGGATTAAAAAATCTATAGAAACAAATTTGCTTGAGTTTACCCATAGTGTTACTAGAGCAATGCACGATAAATTACAGGTGGATACAATTTACAGTGACTTTTCTAAAGCATTCGACAAATTAAATCACAAAATTTTACTACATAAGGTCTGGAACATCGGGATTAGAGGAGATCTCTTTAGGTGGTTTAATTCATATATAAGTAACAGGTCTCAGGCTGTGGCTTTGCACGGTCACAATTCTAACTATAAACCTATTTTTTCCGGAGTACCCCAGGGCTCTCATCTGGGGCCTCTGCTATTCTTAATTTACATTAACGATATAAAATCTTGTCTTAAACATTCCAACATACTGTTGTTCGCAGATGATGGTAAAATATTTAAATAAATTAAAAGCCCGTCAGATTGTTTGGAGCTCCAAGATGATTTATATAGTTTACAACGTTATTGTGCGGAAAATCAATTGTTCTTAAATGTGGAAAAATGTAATTACATAACATACTCTCGTAACCGTAATAAAATATTATTTAAATATAAAATCAATAATGAAGAACTGAACTATAAATCTGAAATCAGGGATTTAGGTATAATACTGGACGAAAAACTATCTTTCACTAATCATATTGAATACATAACAACTAAAGCATATAAAACCCTCGGATTCATATTTCGAAACACGAAACCTTTTCATAACTCTGACACGCTGCATATATTATTTAATTCATTTATTAGAAGCTTACTGGAATTTGGATCGGTTGTATGGAATCCAAACTATGCAACACATATTAACGCAATAGAAAATCTTCAAAAAAAATATATAAAGCAATTAAATTTTCGTAATAGACTACATTTCTCTAACTATCCTCAAGCTCTTAAACACCACAACACAAAACTACTGGAGACACGCAGATCAATCCATGATATTTGTTTTCTATATAAAATTATTAACGGTCTGATCGACAGCGCACCCCTTCTAAGCACACTCCGTTTTCACTGTCCACTTAGGAGAAATAGAAACCAGTCTCTCTTTTAAATAGAACCTTCTAAAACTAACTATATGCTAAATTCTTATATTAATAGAGCTTGTACTGGGTACAATAGAAATTGTTTTAGCGTTCCGGAGTTGGATATGTTTGCTTCAAGTTTTTATGTATTCAAAAAAAAAATTGTGAATTTGTCGGATGTTTAATCTGTGCTCTGTTTTATTGTGCACATCTTCAACTTTTTAATTGTGCCCCTTTAACATTAACTTTAACTTAATTTTAATTTACTATTCTTCATACATTGAGACACGTGAGGCAAATCATAATATGAATTTCTAGTGGTCAATACTTCCCCCACTCCCCTTCCTACCTCTCTCCTTTCCCATCCTGTCTTCATAATTGTTAATAAATGTGTATGTACTTAATATATTTAGAATACTATAATTGGCAACATAAAAATTATCTCTGTATATCTGTATAAATCTTTATTGTAATGCTGTTGTATTTTATAAAATAAAAAAATAAATAAATAAATACCTATCTGTATTGGAATAATTTTGCAATTTATTTATTTTCGTTTTTACTTCATGTACAATATCGAGTTTATTGCCATAGGGCAATTTCTTCTAACCAACAAAAACAACATGAGGCCATAAATAGTGCAGTAGTAGGTGCATCAAGTTTATAACAAAAAACAAACAGAAAGATAAACACGTAACATTATTAAATGTAAAATCGCAGCAACAAAGAAAGTAGGTAGATAGAGGTTGTGGGATGTGAGAGAGGATAGGGAAAGAGTGTCAATTAAGAGTTGTTAGACAGGTATAACAGCTTTAGTCTTTTTTAAAAAAGTTGAATCGATTGAGACATCGTAATCATCGCTAAGATGTTTCATATTCTTGCTGATTGCACTTCATTGCAATCGATTCCCGTACTTACTTCCCGAACAGCGTGTTATAGCTGTTTCCAATGTTATGTTTCATACAATGAAATCAATGCTCTAAGTTTCTGGCTGAGCGTTAGTAAAATTGGATTTTTTTCTGTTAGATGCAACTGAATTGAGAAAATACTTTACCAACATATCAGGCATTATTGGTAAAGTATTTTCTCAATATAAATAACTAAATCTATCTGGGGATCATTCTTGATTATGTTAACACAGTACAACATTTTTAATCACGTTCTATCTTGATACTAGTGTTATAAAATCAGTCAATAAATAATATGTGATTGGTTACTTACTTACTTACATACTTTACTTTGCGTATGGCAATCGGCTTTTTCTTCACCAAGAGGGCTGCGTCCTGGTGTCACGTCAGCAGTGTTGCCAACCTCATTCTAGAGTATAACTGCATAAATGTTTAAAAAAACTGTGGAAAACTGTAAGTATAAATTAAAAAACTATAAATATACAGCCTTTTCTTATTTTGTATTATTTAATGAAAAATAATGATTAAAACACATATGGTGAAAAAATTATAAACCAAAAAAATCATGTGATCATCAAATTTTTATCAGTATAACAAAATAAAGTTGTTCTACAAAACACATATTTTACAATAATTTTATCTATAAATAGGTGTATTATCACCTATTTGAATTATATCAACTTGTTTGATATTGATTGATTTATTTGTTCAGGAAAGAAACAATGACAATAGAACATTAAAAAAAACTACTTTCCACAAATAAATTAAATTAAGTAAACAGTACATAACAACTAAAATATAAAACCTATTGCTTAAAAAACAGAAATAAAAAAATATTGATTAAAAACTGTAGATTTAGAGGTCGAAACTAAAAACTGAGAGGATTTCCAAAAAACTGTAAATCTACAGTTAAAACTGTAGGGTTGGCTACACTGCACGTCAGTTATATTCGGAAACTCGCCGACATAAGCCAGTTCACCGCTTCCGAGTCAGCCGCATGTAGTTCCTACAGTGATCCGGGGAATGCATAAATAGGACATTCTCCCACCAAGTGTGCCATGCACCGTCTGCCTTTCAGCTCCTCATTCGCAGTAAAGTTGGGTGTTTCCCTCTTGCCCCACTTCCAAAGGAGGTAGTTGCAACATTGTGATTGGTTGAGATGAAATTAAACCATCAGATTTTTTTTAATTTGATTAATTATATTCGCTTTCTGTGCGGCGTCCTGGGTTCGATTCCCAGCAAAGAAGAAATTTATTTAAATTCACTTTTCACGCAAATATTGTTTCTATGGGCTGAAAACACTGGTTTGTTGGAAGAAATTGCCATGCGGCAATAAACTCACCACTTGCGCAGGGTGCAAGGAAGTTTTAATTATTATTATTATTATATTTGTAGATACTTTAAAATAATGCTGAATAATTTACCAAGAGATTGGTACTTTGATATATAATAATCATTAACCATGATTTCACAAGAAAATCTCTCTTATTAGTTTTGTGATGAGTGAGGATTTGATTTAATGATTGATACATAAAAGAAAACAGATTTGATAAAGTCCAAAGTGAAACATAATATAGAGAAAGATGAAATGTGATATTGTTGAAAAGTTGTCAACAATAATTGAATAATCGCATATAAATTTTAATTGGTAATAATTATTATTGATAGAAAGTTTATGTCAACATTATGAAGATGAGTTGACATTAAAAGAAATTTTCGAAGTGTCTGGCTATTGCAAAATATTTTATTTATTGACTATGTAATGAGAAACGTAAAACTTGTTATTTATTGGTCGTGTCTATATTCCGCAATAAAGCGACAAATTCAAATAAAATATTGAATAACTGTTATATTTTTATAGTATTCCTCTTTTCTTTTTTCTTGACCATTTTGTTCAATACTGAGCATCGTAATCCAACTGTCGATTTGTTCAGGAGAACTTTGTTCTCTTAACATATCGACAATGTATCAAGCCAGAATACGCGAGAATTGTATGGAGAGGTCTACTTTTTTCACGGCTTTTCCAACTTTGAAGTCAAAAAACACCAACTTAGAGGCTTCGCAGCATATATGTTCCATACACGGATTTACTCAGAATTCGGAGTAGAACATTTCGTGTGTCTGTGTGTGTGTGTGTGTATGTCTGTGTGTGTGTGTGTGTGTCCGTCCCCCCCCTTATAACTTTTGATCCGCTCAATTTACAGAGCCTAAAATTTCATAATATATAAACAGTTACAGGCCTACAAAACTTTTATACTCGGAATTTTGAATTTTTGTTTCAGTCAGGGGTTATCAACTTTTGAATTTTTATTTTATTTTTCCCTATATCTCAGAAACCATAAAAGCTAGAACGCTGAAAATTGGTATAAACATAGACAAATACAAAATCTTAAACTAGTTTTTTCAAAAAAATTCCAGGGTTTCTCAAACATTTTTTATTAAGAAAAGTATTTTTTTTATGATAAATTTATGAGTTTAACTGCCTATATTTCCATTTAATTTTAAAATATCGAAAAAAGCCGAAACACCCCAACTAGATAATTTAATTTTATATAAAAAATATTAACATTTTAGCAGTACATCTCAAATTTTTTTTAACAATTTTTATAAAAATTGAATTTAGTGACGACATCGCTTCATACAATTTGTATGGTAGTCACCTATACACAATATCAAAGAAGACTTAATAGTTTGATACTTCATCTCTAAACATACAATATACATATACCATCATGCTGTTTTCATATTCCGGGTAGGAAAAAAAAGACTGACCTCCATACTATCCTATCTTGACTACCTAGGTACATGTGTTGTATAGAAAACTAAATATCATAAAATAATAAATAATTTGTATTTATGGGTTTGGTACTTATTCTTCAACTATACATACTATCGCTGTCGACAGTTGGATCTCATGTGTTACATGCAACTAGTTCTTAGATCATATATTCCAGTTAGTGATCTTTACACGCATGATTCTCTATTTTATTCAATCACGTAAGATATGTTTATAACAAATACTTTCGTATGAACATATTTATTTAAATATTTTTTATAAGATATAAGATTAATGATTATTGAGTATATTTTTAAACTTATTGTGATTTAGATCCTGTTAATGATCATAATAATGAACACTTCCTTGCATCCTGCGCAAGTGGTGAGTTTATTGCCGTATGGCAATTTCTTCCAACTAACCAGTGTGTCCAGCCCAGAGAAGCAATATTCGCTTGAGAAATGAATTTAAATAAATTTCTCATCAGCTGGGAATTGAACCCAGGACGCCCGCACAGAAACCGAACGGCTATTATATAACGAATATTATACCTATTACTATATACTATACCTGTTAATTACGTACTCGATTAGTGTTTTCACACAATCTATGTAGGTATAATTGACAGCAGTGTCAAATCGCCGTCATCATTAAAATATAATTGCACATAACAATTTTATAAATCAATTTTATAAATGGAATTATTGTGTAAGTACCTACCATTTATATTGTTTTACAGTAGGCCCTATTCAGATTCGACTAAAAATTTTATACGGAATTTTAGTATATGAGAAATGTCAAAAAGTTACTGCATTTATACGGGACTCTATTTCGTCACACCGAGCGGATGCAATCCTTTTACATAAGTCGCCCGTTGGTTATAGACGTTTTCGTACTGTGAAACGAATCAGAATTGGACACGACATGTATTTTCCTTTAAAATGTTCTGAAATTTGAATTTCAACTACTGCGTCGTAGGTACCACAATGACATTTAAATGTGACCACAGAACATGTAATAAAAAGAATGAATATTTCCTACCTACCTACTGTGTGTCTTACCTGGATTATCGGAATATTTCTCATACTACGCGGGTATATTAAAGTTTCGTTTCCCCTCTCTTCACCGTTCTATGGTACACAATAAATGGTTTGATGTGAAATAATTTTTATTTGATTTAATTTATTTATAACGCATACTATGTATTAATATTATTTTTCTGCAGTCCTCCTCCATATAAAATTTAAGTATGCCAAATCTCAAACTCCTCCGTGCGCCCATTTATCCGGAAATTGTACTTAACGTTTTCGCTTCACGTATTAATATATAGAGATACAACTTTATATAGCGTCGTTTTTATAATAACAAGATCATTCCAAGGGACGCTCTTCTTTTGATTTTTGGCTCTGCGAAACAAAGTATGTGTCGAAACAAAGTTAGTAAACTACCAGAAGACTCAATAATAATTTACGCTCCACGTAATATCTAATTTATTTCTATTAATAGTTCTTGAAACAATTATAGGAGGCCACTTTGTTGGCTCTATCCAATTCCAGGAAAACATCTCGAGCCA
Organism: Molanna angustata; assembly: GCA_963576475.1. Taxonomy (NCBI): domain Eukaryota; kingdom Metazoa; phylum Arthropoda; class Insecta; order Trichoptera; family Molannidae; genus Molanna; species Molanna angustata. The sequence continues at coordinate 3,093,992 of OY754969.1, forward strand.
GTCACGTGGGAGCGCAAAGCGCAAATTTGTGTATTTTTGTTTGGTTGGTATATGTGCAAATCGCCCCCCTCCACGGAGAAAAGGCTCAAAGGGTTTAACAACGGAAACTATACTCTATGGATCATACGGTCTCAGTATTTAGACGTCTTTCTGACGGCATATTATTTTGACACAGTTCTTGAATGCAGTGCAGAGCCAAGTCAAGCAAAGTCATGAAGAACATGAAGCACATTTTATAGCTCACTCGTTCTGCTCAGACGGATTCTAAATGAAATATTATGCTATCATCTTGTTCAAGAATACAATCATAAATCAGCATTGCATTTTATTCACACCATAATATATAGCCGATAGTGTTTAAAATAATTAAAAACCTTTCAGTTTTTTTAGCATACTTTTGACATCACCCAAGGCATAAGACGTGCAAATTGTGTCTAGTCTATGTGCCCCGATAACTGCTATATGCAATTTTGTACAAATATTAAAATCAGGTTTCAAATAAAACAATCATGTAAGAAAATATTAGATTTTTCGATCTACATTTATAAATAGAAAGTAGTTTTTTGCTATCCACTTTTATGTTAAAGTAGAGTTTTATTATGTTATTTATTTTTTATAACTTTTTATTTGTACAAAAACGGAGGAGTTTATCAATTCGACGTGAACTTTTTTGTGTATGTTCAGCAATTTATTTTTACCACTTTGACAGATTTCGCAAATTCTTTTATCGTTAGAACGGTGGTAGTTCAATTTGGTCAAGATATGGGATACATGGGATCCTTCTCTCTTCAATTTGCACTTCATCGATTAAAACTCTATACAACATTGTTCAATTTCAATTATTTCTTTTTCAATAGGAAGGAAATGCTTCAGAGATGATCAGACATATGTATTTCATCGAGTTCTATATAAAACTCTTTAATTTGCAAAGTCGTCTGCAATTAATAATAATTCTTTACCACGTTGTCTGAATTCGATGATTCTTTTTCATTTGAAACTTTCTTTTTTCATCTAAACTAAGCCAAGAGGTTTGATGGCGGGAAATATGAGAAATTTTGAAACTCATCAATCTGCGAAGGATTTTCGTATTATTGTATTGGCGAATTGTGTGAAAGGTTATATTACTACTTACATAGATACCATCACGCCATGTCCCTCGTGGGATCGGCAGAGAGAACTGAACACACCACATTTTTCTTTCATAACATACATTCGGTTTTGTGTGGGTTTCGGCTTTATATTTTCGGCTTCATAGCATATAATTAAAAATCTAAAATTATCGAATCCACCAATATCGACTTAAGAATAAGGAAAAACTTCATTGAGACCTTTGTCTGGAGTCTTACTATATATGGCTGTGAGACATGGACCGTAGGTCAGAGGGAAAAAGAAAGCCTGTCTGCATTCGAGATGTGGTGCTACAGACGCATGTTGAAAATCCACTGGTCGGACCACATCCAAAATTATGAGGTGCTGAGCAGAGCCTGGGAAACAAGGCAACTCCTCAAAAGAATCGCCCAACGACGATCCAACTGGATTGGCCATAATATGAGGCACCCGGGTCTGCTCATAGCCATCGCGGAGGGAATGGTAGAGGGCAGCAACTATAGAAGCTGACCAAGAAAGAGCTACATGGACCACGATGAAGTTCGCGAACTACTTCTACGCCGAAGGACGTTATAGGACCCATTGGTCCTGTTCATCCCCGACGCAGCCGCAACGTCAGACAACACAATATCCTCTATCCAGCGAGTTTAACCACTACCCCTAAGAGTCCAATCACACTCGTGAAGGCCCGTGAATCATAGCAGGGGTTACCCTCCCAGCAGCTCCACGAACACCAGACTGCCACAAGGAGCCTTTGCCACGCCCGTAGTACTTTCAGTTCTTCGATTTCCACATGGACCAGGTGATCGACGACATGTGCTGTAGTAGCTACGTGGAGATAAAGAGGCTGACAAAGGACAGGGCGGAGTGGAGAAGAAGAGAGGCAGCCATAGCTGTTACAAACCAATCCCAGGATTGAAACTGTTTAGAAGATTTTTGTGTGTATTGCGTATCTTAAATGGTATTATGTTCAATTGCACTACGTTATCATATTTACTATCTATTTATATAGTTTGGAAGAAATTGTCGAATGAGCATAAGTCTGCCAGTGCACAATATGTACCTATCAACGAATTTATAAAAAAATAAATATTTTCAAACTACTCTAGCACTGACATTGTGCTGCCTAGTCCAGCAGTGTAATATTATAAATCAATAAAAAATATAGATAGTTTTCCATAGTTCACAAATTTAAGGTTCATGGTATAATCTTTAAATCTATTATAAAAAATATGACTGCAATTTGATTTTTTGTGACTAAATCTGTGTAATCTTATGTTTGAGACATCGTCTAACCGTGCGTTGAGATCTTTTGTATTGAGAATAAAAAGTTGTAACACAAGATGTTTCAGAATATGTACAATACAATGTACAATATGTACATAAATATCGCCATCGACAGTTGGATCTCATGTGTTACATGCAACTAGCATTATTTCAATATGATGAGTTAAGTTGTGTCCACTGCCCACTCGTTTTCTTTTTTCTGTCTGTATCATTGGTCCAGCCTTTCTACGAACAGCCGGATCTGTCTCATCTTACCGGTCTGTGATGGAATGCCGTTTTACACCTGTCAATCACTGAGACATGTCTGGCGAGCAAAAAATTTTCGACGTGACTTTGTAAAAAGGTGTTCGCCATTTGTTCCCGTGTGAATTTTATTTGTATAGAGCGCCCGTCTCTATAACAATGAGATATGTAGGTACGTTGTATGTATGTATGTATGTCGAATGACGTATATATTGGTAATGTGACTTCACGTTCATGGTAAAATGATCCATCTATAGAACCAGATGAACAACTTTCGTTCGTGGTTTTGATATTGTATACCTGTCAATGGAAGGTATATATGTACATAGATAATATTATTCATTCAACAATCATTTGAGTGTTTGATTTCATTGTCGGCGTTAATAAGCTAAAATCGTCATCGAATCGACGCCATTACGTCTCGTGAAAATTTGTACCACATGACAGGTGAATATTTTTTTAAATCAAAAATGCCAAGACTGGCTTCCATGCAACCGATTCTTTTTCATGACAGATGACAATAATTGTTGTCATCTATCCTGAGAATGTATCGGTCGTTTCTTGAATTTTAACATAACTAGTTAGCGTAAATATTTTTATTTAATATTTTTATGTTGTTTAAATATAATTATTTATATTTTTACAAAAAATAGTCAAATTTAATTTATAATTATTAACTTTCACTCTGTTAACGAAAGCCTTTGATACTATTAAAAAAATGTTATAAATTATACAGCAAAAGCAAAACACGTTTTTAGTGTTCAAAATGAAAATTTATTGTGCGAAATTCAATTTTGAAATCGAATTAAACAGTATGATTTGTTAAAGTTTCATTGTGTGTTTGTTAATTAAAAACACTAAACCAGCATCGGTCTGTCAAAAACCACCATAAAACTCTAAACCAGCATCGGTCTGTCAAAAACCACCATAAAACTCTAAACCAGCATCGGTCTGTCAAAAACCACCATAAAACTCTAAACCAGCATCGGTCTGTCAAAAACCACCATAAAACTCTAAACCAGCATCGGTCTGTCAAAACCACCATAAAACGTTTGTTTAATTAAAAAATAAACGATTATATTTTTGTCGAAGAATTTCGGATTTCCTTGTCAAAAGCACCTGTACATTTTACATCTTGACAATTCCCTAATAAGGCGAAATAGCTATCGACGTCTAACAAGTAAAATATTGTATGTAGAATCAAAAACACATTGGTTTATCGAATACCTAATTTTATTAAGTTTAGTTTGTCGATCGACAATTCTTTCGACATTTTTATACACCTGTCATGTAAATTTTGTATATAACCACTAGTCTCAGTCTTGTAGAGCATTATTCTGACGATGTGCTTTGCACGAAACGCGTCGATAATCTAATAAATACAATAGAACTATTACCAAGTATTTTTATAACATATCAACCTAATTTTATATTAAATGACAAATTTTAAACATCTCAATAGAGACGAAGTTGGAATATTATAGAAGAAACGGAAACTCAAGGCACCTACAGGGCTTTAGACCTGTCATCGGCTGGTTCATATGATCACTTTATGCGCTTGCACAACGTTCAAATTATTTACTATAACGATTAAAACCGCAGTATTCTCCGTTACAAAGGTAGGTTCATAGAGATTCGGATTGTATTGGAATTGGATTTGCATCTTAGAGTATTTTTCATGCTTTTTTCTACTTTTAAGTCAAAAAATAACAAGATTGATAGATTTGACGGTAACTTTGTGGTAGTCCATGATTACAATAATAATAATGATGCAAATACTTTGCTAATAAGTGGTATTTAGCAAAATATTTGCATCGTTATTATTATTGTAAAAAATAACAACTTATAGGGTTCGCAGCATATATGTTCTATATATATATTATGGATTCACTCAGAATTCGGAGTAGAACATAATATATATATATATATATATATATATATATATATATATATATATATATATATATATATATATATATATATATATATATATATATATATATATATATATATATATATATATATATATATATATATATATATATATATATATATATATATATATATATATATATATATATATATATATATATATATATATATATATATATATATATATATATATATATATATATATATATATATATATATATATATATATATATATATATATATATATATATATATATATATATATATATATATATATATATATATTTGTGTGTGTGTGTGTGAGTCCCTCCTCCTTAGTTATTTTGATCTTCTCAATCCGCAGAGACCAAAATTTCAGAATATATAGAAAGCTATAGGCCCACAAAGCTTATACTCGGAGATTCGATTTTTTTTAACCCCAACTAGATAAATTATACCCCGCACAGATAAATTAATTATCTATTAAAAATAAATACATTATTATATTACATACCTACATACAACTTTTTTTACTATTTTTTTAATAATTGAATTTAGTGACGACATTGTTTCATACAATTTCCATGGCAGTATACATAATATCTATGAGGACTTCTTTGTCCATAAGTCGACTTGGTCCTCGGTATCTGTATATTTCCTTGTCTAGTCTGTCTAGTTTGACGTGTAGTTTGGGTCGATTCGAAGTTGTTGAGGTGTGAATAAATATAGATGCAAATGTTTTTAATACATAGCTGTGGTAGGTATGTACATGGTATGTAATTTCAATAGTTATATACTTAATCTCCATACATACATAACACAGAGCTGTTAACTTATTCGGGTCAGGAAAAAAGGGATGTCCTCCACACTATGTCTTGTATAGAAAACGAAATCTCTTAATGTATTGAATGATTTGTATTTTGGATTTAAATTACTATCGCCATCGACACTTGGAACTCATGCGTTACATGCAACTAAGTTTTAAGTTTAATGTAAATACTTGGGTAGGTATTGAAATGAGTATGTGAATGTTTAACTAGCAATAAATTGAATTAAGCACTCGATTATTAGTGATAATATGTGTGTCTCATATTACATAGATACTAAAATGGCACTAATCTTGAAAAAAAGTTGACGGGTTGTAAAACTAAGCCTCATTAGATCTTCGGTTCATATTGATACTAACTTTACAACATAATCAAATAATCTCTCAATATACACAAAAAGTCATACAATTCTTTTAATAATTACATAGGTACTCAGTAGTTGATAAATGTAAAACGCAATTTATGATTCAATTTTTCACACGGCAATAAAATTAGGAGAAAAAAATACAAGAACGAAAGATTTCGCTATTTGTTGTAAAATTACAAAGAAAAATGTGAACTTTATAACGACTTAATGTGTAATAATGCTTTAATTAATTATTTTCTTCTATGACTATTTACGAAAGAAACATAGAGGCGGTATGTATTTAGGTAGGTATTATATAGCGTAGTAACGGAACACGCAAAGACCAAAATAACATTGGTCAAGAGTATGAATTTGATGCTATAATAATAATTGAGATGGGTAAATGGCAGAGCGGTTAGCGCGCTGGGCTAGTAATTCAGTAGTCGCGAGTTCGAATCCTGCCTTGATCGATTTCGTTCAAGGCAGGACAATTTATTTATCTTCCATGTGGGGTAGGGTAGATGTTGTCCCAGTACCAAAGTCTCCGACAGCTTGTATCGCCATCTTTCCTAAGTGTTCTTGTCTCGCCCTTTCTGAGTCAAATAAAAGAAACATAACCATAGAATACGGATTATTTCAATAAGAAGAATTGTTTATCGACCGATAATTCTTTGTATGATTACTTGGTCAAAATAAAACAAGATACAAGCAAATAATTTTTCTATCGATAATTATTTTTACGATAACTTGGTTAAAATAATCTGAATGCACGAAACGTGTCATTTATCGCAATAAATCAATTATTATTGTATTTTAATTATGTCATGATATTTTTTGGTATTTGAGGCATAACGCTATCTTAGTGCCAACCTTGACGTATGCAAGTGAAACCTGGACATGGCAAAAGTCGCACGAAAGCAGAATAAATGCAGTTGAAATGAGATCGCCTATAAGAATCTGTAATAGAACTTTGTATGACAAGGTCAGAAATGAGTACTTAAGGAAAGAATGTAAAATGAAGAAAGATGTCATTAATAGAATGAAGGTGAACACATTGAGATGCTTTGTCCACATGGGGAGAATGAATGAGGAACGCCTGACCTAGAAAATATACATTGCGGACAGGAATGGAATGAGAGTTCGGGGCCGCCCAAGGGAAAGGATGGCACGTCCATGTGAACGATATTTTGAAAGATGGAAATGTTAGAAACGTGAACAACAGACAAACATGTATAAGACGATGTATGAATGTCGACGAGGCGATGAATTGTGTGTCAAGATAAAAATAAGTGGCGTTCGGTTCTCTCTGCCTACCCCGTGAAGGACATGGCGTGATGGTATGTATATGTAAGAGCAAAAGCACCTACATATATCTATAAATAAATATTTTTTGTGTTGTATTTCATACAAACCATGACCAAAATAGAATCACACCAAAACTATTAGATATTATGTAAGAAATAATTAGGAAACGCGTAGGAAGGTATAATAACTATTAAGAAACCTTATGATCGCTCATTATAGTACAAAGTACATACAATGGTTTCATGTATAAACCTACACCAGAGTTATTCAATAATTTGATACCTTTTTAGGGATAATGAAACGAACATGTAATGTAAACCGGAAATTTATTTTTTTCTATGGAATTTTCATTTAGTTATAATTTATTAGGTAAGGTTTGTTTTACAGGAATATTGGTTGAGGTATTCTTATAAGTATCGATTTTTTGAAATTCACTGAGGGTTTTGTTACTCGACATATCAATTTCACCCTTACCCAATTTAAAGGCAAAAGGTGAAATGTTTTCGTTGGCATTGCAGTATCTGTTTTTATTTTAATCTGACATAATAATAATTTTATCTAACTAGGAATAATTCCTCTTTTAAGACATTTAATTTTATCACAAATTTAGTAACACGTCCACTTCAAACTACATTCTTGTAATATTTAAAAATAGAATTAATAAAAATAACAATAATATGTAGAAGACTTATAGTAAGAAGTGAAAAAGAAAGTTATCAAATTAGAAAGCAATGAATAAACAAATAAATAAGTAAACAATAACAGCAATGAACCAGGAAGTGAAATTATTCTTATTCTATATTTGAATAAATAAAGTAATAAAAAAAACAGGAGGAAAATTATTCCAAATATTCTGAGAATTTCCTGGAGAGACCACATCACGAATGCCGAGGTTCTCAACAGAGTTGAAGAAGGGAGACACCTACTCAAAACCATCTCCGAGAGACGTGCTCGCTGGATTGTGTCACATCTTGCGCCACGAGGGTCTCCTACATAACCTAATGGAGGGAATGGTTGAGGGGACAAATCACAGGGGGCGCCCCCGACGGGAATATTTGATCCAGGTATGCGAAGACATGGACTTCGCCACATATGTTGAGCTGAAGAGGGCTGTAGAAGATAGAGCGAAGTGGAAATCGAGATGTAGACTTCTTCTGCAAACCAATCCGCAAGATTGAGACTGGAGAGAGAGATTCAGCATAAAATGACAGAAAAAAATGCAATCCATAATCAAATAAATAAATAAACAATGCAAGCAACAAAAAACAGTGAAATTATTCTTCTTCTTCTTATTTTAGATCGTAGATCTGTTTTTTTCAAGAAAGCTATTCCTGTGAAGCTGAGGTCCAGCTATCCTTCCACCTCTTCGGTGGTCTTCCGGGGAGGCGATGCCCTAGTGGGATTTCGTTTGCCGCTATGGATGAGATTCGAGATGCGTCCATCCTGTTGACATGTCCTCGGTCTCACAGGACCGCCGAATGTCGTCATTGCGAATTCTGTCCCTAAGCGTCTTCCCTGTGATAGCCCTTAAAACCTTAATTTCCGATGTTCGTAGGAGGTTTTTGGTTCTGATTGTGTCGGCTCTTGTCACCACCGCATATGTCATATGAAATTATTCATAGTAGGTATTAAAATGAAAAAAAATAATCAAAATAGTATACATGAGATTGTAACGGACTTTTAGTAACGATGTGACTTCTGGCTGTGGCAAAATGGTAAATCGTTTGACTTTTGTGGCTTCCTGGATTCAAATAACAGCAGAGAAAAGAAACAGAGATAAATTAATATTCCTAGCAATTTTTGCTTCTTTGGATTACAATTAAATTGGAATAACGCACTATTGTAAAATTATTTTATTTTAGAATGTTTTTCACCCCCGAAAATAAATCCAAATTAATCCCAAATCCCAAGTCATGCCTCTTCATTTTCCGACAGTAAAGAAATGGGCAGCTGAATTGTATTATAGTTGTATATCTCTTTGAAGACATCCTCGTTAAGAACAGCCATGGAGCCATGGACTTCATTATTGACAAAACAAAACTACAAAAGGCTATTAACTATTTAGTATTCTGAAACAAAAATAAAATTAAGTCGAGATCTTCTATTATTCACAATGTGATATGAAAGGAGCTTTCCTATCTGGTTTATGAACATGAAATCGATATCGAGTTATTGATTGGATATAAAATGATAAGATATAGTGATAATGATTCATATTATGGACTTTGTCATTTCGGATTTGTTACTTCGTGTCCTCATATAAGGCTTCGTTAGTATACGAAAGATGGTATATTATGGCCGTATTGTATAATGACATTAGGAGATTTTAATTTCTGGAGATTTTTAAACTATCAATTCAATACACCAGATTTTTGTACTTAAATTGAGAACTCGAGGAGAGAGCACCACGCACAAATGCTGACCTCCGTGGCATAGTGGGCTATCGTTTGACTTCGATATCGACGTCCTGGGTTCGTCATAGCAGAAGAGAGATTAATTAAACTTAATTTATCATATAATTCTCGCTTGTCTGTGATTTAAACATTGGTTAGTTGAAACATAGCTTGTATCAGTTTACATTGCTTGTATCACTCTCATATACATACCTATATAAATGTCAAAATAACCGCTGAATTGTTAACGCATTTTTTTATTACACCATATTTTACAACGACACAAACAAGTAGATTACTTACTGCTGCCCAACTAGGAAACCCTGTTCTAGGCCTAGGCAGTATACAATTTTACACTGACAATATACTTATAAACTGGATGTTTCCGCTCCACATTAGGTAGGCAGGCACACAATCAAAATACTTTTTACTAATAACTAATTAACAACTACTTCAATAAACATTAAAACAGACACATAGCTCAAATAAAACGCCCGTCAAAATATCAGTCATCAATTCAATTCCTGACGCGATTTGACATTTCAAAACCATAGAGAAGAGGTTAAATATCAATGTCGTCACGTGTGTTCCTGTATTTATTGCGAGGAGGCCCGACGATAACCATCTTCTTGTCTGTCAAAATCTCCGTTATTTTATCTATAGTATGCTCTTGGATATTTTCTTTTTTATCGTTAATTACAACGACAAATGTTATAAATCTTTGTTGACGCACCGCACCTATTGCAGCCAATAATAATATTTTCATCACATTCTAAAACACAATGTTTATTGTTTTAGGTTTGTGCATGTTTTTCTCCATAATTGTATATAATTTATTGATAACAATATTCATAAAATTTATATCGTAATCAGAGTCGGGACAAGACATTTTACGAATGCGGCACCATCTATTTATTAAAAGTAGTCGAATAATCAAAAATCTATTAAATACGTTAGAATTTTTATTTTACTTTTTTTTTTATTTTGTTGTACATAGTACAGTCATATCCATAGTATATATGCACATAATGAGCTACCACCATAGTGATGACTCTCGATATTACCTAAGAATATTTTAATTATTTTTATAATTAATTAAATAAAAAGTTAGTAAGTAGGTACGTCAATAAATATATACAAAAATAAATAAGCAAATAAATAAACAAACAAACAAATATATAAAATTAAATGAAGGAATCATGATGCGAACGCCATATTTTACTTATGTTTCTTGAATTAGGATCAGATTATTCCAATATAGAACATACATCACTACTAAACTGTATTTTATTCAATAAAAATATGTCCATGCCAACAACTGCGCTATATAAACAAATTAGAATGTTGGGAAGAATCAATAACTATGAAATAAACGAATGCTGACGTCATTATTTGAGATGGACAGGAACCTTGCATTTTTGCGCGTATGTAATATTATTTTACATTTCAATGAAAATATTAATGCAAACCTCTTTCAAGATTGATTTTTATTCCAACCCATTTATTTATTATCCTCAATCAATTCCAAAAGGCTATATAGTATATTTTGAAAATAGTTTCCCCAGTACCCTCATAAGATACGTCTTTTAAATAAGGAACAGCATGAGTTTTTTGATATTCGAATTTCTTTCATATTTTTTTTTGTAAAATTATTATACTAAAACCCTATTTTAATTTTTTATTATAAGTAAGTACTATTAAGTTCATTTTTACTTCAATCGAAAGATAATATGAAAATCTACCGGCTGAAATTTTTATTATTATTATGTTTTAATTTTTGCTATTTAAAAAAACCTCTAAACTTTATTTTTTCATCGCGAAACATGTTGTATCTCACATATTATTTATTTATTTAATATTGCTTTCCGGGCAACTAACAGGCACTATGCCAAATATTATTTTAACATGCACCCAATAACAAGTTGCCACATTCTGGAGACTTACGATATTTATCGTCTCACAGATCCAGACTGAAAACACAATTTAAAAACTGTGTCTCCACCGGGAATCGAACCCGGGACCTTTAGGTCAGGAGTCAGATACCTAACCCACTGAGCCATGAAGGCCGACAAGGTAATATGCAATATTTTTTTCCTGTTTCATACATTAGAGGGTAATTTAGTGTGCATTTTTGTGTACATCCGTATACCCAGGGTATAAAAGCGCTTTAATATCCGTGACATGTGAAACTCTCCAATTATGAAATACTTCAATCTTGATGCTGTGTCAATTGCTTATATAAAAAGTTCGAATATACTTTTAGAGTACCTACCTATATTAATCACCACTTGGGATCACCTAGTGACTAGTATTCTGTGATATGGCACGCTTTAGATCTCTCACCTGGAGCAATCGCTCATATAGTCTCATCCATGTCCCGCCTCTGTTTGTAACACACTTACAAACAAGGTATCCTCCTTAAAAAGCGTTATCATTTAATTGCAACTTTCTCTTTTGTAGTAGGTATTATACAAAGTATTATGTTTTCTTTATCGGCATCTTTGAACAATGCTAAAATATCGAACGAACGCCCATAGTCTCGGACGCGAGACTCGCGAATCGATCCAATTCATTGCCAGTCTGGTCGGGTGTGTTCGGGTCTCCTCGGACTTTTGCGGAGGTGGCCCGACTTTGCCGCCGCCCGGGGCGCGGTGCTGGGCGGTCGAGCGGCAGTTCCCATGGTGGAAAGAAGAAAGTGCCGTCCGAATGAAGAACGAGGTATAAAAAAATAAAAGAGTTGTTCCCATTCTTCGCGCGAATATTGGCAGTGTACACAGTTAGTATATGTAGGTAGAACTACCTACTATCGCATCGCATCGGCCAGCTGCCAAACAGACAGACACACCTGCATCGTTTTTTTTTATTATTTAAATCTATATTTAAATGCCCTAACTTCCTACAAAATATTTTTATTTTTTTTTATTCCATTTTTGTGAAAGGTTCACAAAATGATTATTATTATTGTTTAAAAAAACAATAATATATTTAATATTATCAAATATCGTATTTTTAACTTTGTGGTACATTTTAACAAAAATTAACTAAATTTTTTAAACAAAGTTAAAAATTTAGTTAATATATTTAATGATGAAATATCCAAAACGAGTATATACCTATCTCGACTCACCTTTGAGTGTCATTTTATGAAATAGTATAGCTTCATGGGCAACTACTGACGATAAAATGGAACCCCAGTCTTGGTCTTGATGTTGTATAGCCAGTCTTGATGTTGATCTTGCATACCCAGTCATGGTATTGATGTTCTATGCCTAGTCTTTATCTTGATCTTGCATACCCAGTCTTGGTCTTGATGTTCTATACCTAGTCTTAATCTTGATCTTGCATACCCAGTCTTGGTCTTGATGTTCTATACCTAGTCTTAATCTTGATCTTGCATACCCAGTCTTGGTCTTGATGTTCTATACCTAGTCTTTATCTTGATCTTGCATACTCAGTCTACCTTGCATGTTCTATACCTAGTCTTAATCTTGATCTTGCATACCCAGTCTTGGTCTTGATGTTCTATACCTAGTCTTTATCTTGATCTTGCATACTCAGTCTTGGTCTTGATTTTGTAAACCTAGTCTTTATCTTGATCTTGCATACCCAGTCTTGGTCTTAATGTTGTATACCTAGTCTTTATCTTGATCTTGCATACCCAGTCTTGGTCTTGATGTTCTATACCTAGGCTTAATCTTGATCTTGCATACCCAGTATTGGTCTTGATGTTCTATACCTAGTCTTAATCTTGATCTTGCATACCCAGTCTTGGTCTTGATGTTCTATACCTAATCTTAATCTTGATCTTGCATACTCAGTCTTGGTCTTGATTTTGTATACCTAGTCTTTATCTTGATCTTGCATACCCAGTCTTAGTCTTGATGTTGTATACCTAGTCTTTATCTTGATCTTGCATACCCAGTCTTGGTCTTGATGTTCTATACCTAGTCTTTATTTTGATCTTGCATACCCAGTCTTGGTCTTGATGTTCTATACCTAGTCTTGGTCTTGATCTTGCATACACAGTTTGAGTTTTGCAAATCGTGTATCTTTAACAATTTTTTTGTTTATAAATTTCAGAAATTACTATAAAATTTATCAAATAACAGCAATATATAGTATTATGTTGATGGTATGTATTTAATTGCTTAATTTTTAATGTAAATAAATAAGTTTGTAAAATTTTGCGAGATCGCAAGAGTGTTGCAAGACACTTGATCTTGCAAATCCTGGTCTTATTCTTGCACCCCCTGGTCTTATCTTTCAATATCTGGCCTTGGTCTTGCAAGTTTCGCAAGACCAAGATCGCAAGACTTTTGTTGAGCAACTTACAAATACTTTTTTAAATATAAATTAAATATGAATCTAAAAATCATGATGTAATTTCTCCCACAAATACCTACTACTGTTTTAATATTTATGTTTTCTACGATACCTTACATACATTCAATTTATGATTGGTGGCTTCTCTAAAATGTACCTTCTCTTTGTAAATGTATGTTTTTTTGTATTATTAAAGTTGTTGCTTTTTCCTAAATAAATATTTATATAAATATAATATGATTAACTTTACGATCCTCGATGTAATATTTTAAATAATAACCAAGCACAATTTTATTGATAGGGTTATTCTATTAAGATACAAATCTGCATGCTCTCCTGTCTATTAAAAATATTTTTTCTAAAATATACGTAAACAAAATTTATAATTCACACACAATAACACAAATCACCCTCCTTATACGGTGGATCGCTTTAAAAGAAAAAAAAAACTCATGTATGCAGACAAGACAGACTGACAATAAATCTAATATGTATGTAGGTATTGATGAATAATATAATAATTTTCTCGACAGTGACCTTTTAAGAATTACTCGACGGCAAAATGTCTCCTTGTTGTCTGGTATAGATGTCCAATATGTAAATACTATGGAATGCGGAAGGAACTTTTACTTTAGGGATAACCACAAGTAAATATTTACAAATTCCTTACCATTATAATCTCCTTCTGTGGCTCAATTGGCCAGATATCTGACTCCTGAGCACAGGTGTTAATTATGTTCTCAGTCTGGATCTGTGAGACAATAAATATCACAAGCTTCCAGAAAGTGACAAAGTATTCGTAAGAAACCTGAGACACAACACAAAATCAAAATTTAATATAATTAAATGTTTCTTTTGTGCATTTCAGAGATATTTTTTTACATTCTTACATACATACCATCACGCCATGTCCCTTACGGGGTAAGCAGAGAGAATTGAGCGCCATACTTCTCTATTTTTGCACACATTTCTGGCTTCCTTTACATCCATGCATCGTCTCATACATGCTCGTCGATTGTTCAAACTTTTTATGTTTCCTTCTTTCAAAATATCATTCACATGGTCATGCCATCCCTTTCTGGGGCGACCTCTGCTATTCACTCCATCTCTTGCACCCATGTATATTTTTTTGGTCAGTCGTTCATCGTTCATTCTTTCTATATGTCCAAACCACCTTAAAGCATTCACTTTCATTTTACATATAATATCCTTCTTTAACTTGCATTCTCTCCTTATGTCCTCATTTTTTATTCTATCATATATCGTTCTATTACATACTCTTCTTAGTGATCTCATTTCTACAGCATTTATTCTACTTTCATGTGTTCTTTGCCAGGTCCATGTTTCACTAGCATACGTCAAAGTAGGCACCACAATTGCATTGGGTATTTTATTTTATTCCTATATCAATATTATTCATTTAATTTTGACTTATTTTTGAACATTAAAACCAAAATACATATTTATTTATTTTTTTGTACATAATATAAACAAATATAATGCACACTGGCGGCCTTATTACCATAAGCATATTCGTTCCAACCAACCAGATTACAAAGTATGACAAAATTATATAAGTACATCAATAAAGGAATGAAAGCGAAAAAATAACGAAGATACATTACCTACACTACGATGAATATAAAAAAACACATCATAGCAAAAACGAGTGGGTTGTGGCCAACGCTAAACTCCTCACTAATAAGTCATTCTATAAATTATTCAATTTTCGTATGGAAAATATTCAGCATTTTCATGAAATGAGTTTGATTAATTGTTTTTTATTTAAATATTTTATTATGAAAACTTGATAAATCTTCAATGCCATTTTATAAAAGTGATGTGCTTTTTTTCAATTTGAAAATTTCCTGAGCTTGGGGTCACTTTGAAATATTTGACAGTTAAAAAAATTGAGAAGCACTATTCAGATATCCTTCAAAATCTAATGAAATTAAAGCGAGTATTAGATATACATATTCGCAAAATTTGAAAAGAATCGAATGAGTACTTTAGTCTATAATCGATTAAGTAAAATGAACACGCCGTACATAGCACACAGCACATAGCACATAGCACACACACAGATACATTGTGATGAAACTTTCAGAATACAATCTCAGCATGATACTAGTTGATAATCTACAATAAAAAAATACCCTTAAAAATTGCGAAATCATAACTCCCCACGATATCCCCTTGGGTTAGTGAGGAGTAAAAAATGTTGGGAAAGGACAAGGAGAGGAAATCGGTATCAGGCGTTTAGGGATAAATATTCCTTCTTTGGTCTTTTCTTGAATATACAAAGTGACGCAATATCCGGGTTTAGACTATTCCAAAATATTGCTGATTGTACTTCGAACGAAGAGCTGAGAAATTTATACAAAAAAGTGTTATGGATTGGGATGAATGAACATTCAGCAGATCGAAGTGAAGTCCAAGATTGGATAAATAAGTGAATTTGTTTTAAGGTACTGTGGCAGGTTTGGGTATTGTACAATGGTGACAGAATGTGAATATTGCCGCGCTGGCGTATCTTGGGCCAACAAAGAAGATTGTAGTTAGATGATTTTATCTTTTTTTTATTTTAGTTACTTTTTTGTAACTGTAAATAACGTAAAATAAATCATTTAATTTAAACAAGTAGGTTGATACTATGTCAAATATTAATTTAATACGCATCCAATAACAAGTTGCCACATTTAGGAGGCTCGTGATGTTTATTATTTTATAAATCTTACTGAATACAGAATTAAGCTGACTCCGCCGGGAATCGTACCCGTGACCTTTACCTCAAATGGCAGATATCTAATCAACTGAGCAACGAAGGCCAACATTCTAAGTGGCATTTTGGAGATTATTGATTGACAATACGATGAACGATGAAATTAGTAAAATATTTTATAAAAGTAATTGAATCGTTTCTCAATTCAATAAATAAATTGGCCGAAATCAGGAATAATAATAATAAATAATAAAATTGGCTTATTTATAAAGCGCCGTTTTTGTGAAACCACCTCAAGAGAATATTTGCTTCCATTCTGTCTGTCCATTTTATCGAATATTTTTTTATAATTGCATATGCGCAAACATTCGATTTTTTTCCTGTCGGGAGTCAAAGATATTTTTTAACAGTTTTTTAATTATCTCAATAGAGACGAAGTTGGAATATTTACTGTATGAGAACCGGGAAATCAAGGCACCTACAGGGTTTACGACCTGTCATCGGCTGGTTTACGTGATCACTTTATGCGCTTGCGCAACTTTCACCAATTATGCCTTTTTAATGAGATCCCTATCAATTAAATTTTTTAAAAGTTGTATGTATTTTAATAATGAGAAACAGATCGCCTGAAAATAGGACATTATTACTATTGCCATCTATGAAATAACGAAGAAAACTTTTTGTAACGCCATCTATCGAGAAGTTGGTTTAATTGTAAACAATTAATGCAATACTCCTTATAAATGTGGTGAGAGTATTCTCGCACAGATGTCACCCTTGAACTGCGCCAGAAATATTATTTCATTTTTGGCTTGTTTACCTACTTGTACCGACGACGTGTATGTTTATTAAAAAAATAGTCAAATCGATAAAGCCGTTTTCACGTGATGCGGTTTCGTACGATTTTTATTTGTTTAGATAACTATCTTTACAAAAAGATCAATATCCGACTTGTTAATATTAGTACGTGATCCAAGGGTTAGATTACTATGGTCCAAAACAATACTTGTTGTGACATGATGTCGTTACACTTCTCATAGTGTATTATCTATAATGTATTGCATTACCTCCCTCCATAGCATGGTAGCCTGCTCTCGTGAGCTGTGAACCCATCGTCATATTATTGTTTTATTGAGATAATTGCCATCTTCCAACAAGGAACATGACAACGGACAACTCACTACAAGGACCGATCTTACATTTTTAAGCGCCCGGCGCAAATATAAAGGACGTCAACCTTTCCCATTCACCTTTGCCCAAATATGTCTCTTTATTTTCCACGTGTTTCGACCATTTTATTAAAAATTTTAATATATAGATATTTATAAAAATGAATATGTCTCTCTAACAAGAATATATTATATTCCCATAAATTCCCTAAACTAAACAAATGCTCATTCTATTGCTGCCCTGGGCAAACTGCGGCCCGCGAGCATTATTATTAAAAAAAAAATCTTAAAAATAAAACTTAAAACTTGGCCATAACTAACGCACACATTTCAATTGCAATGAATAAAAGAAAACTGAAAATTTCTCGCTTTATGAATTTTTTATTTGATTTGTCGAAAGAAACACAAGAAAACTGATATTTTTTCACCTTCCTTCAAACAAATAATCCCTCATTTTCCTAATTTTATTCTCATTATGTATTGTTTTGTTTCATCACTCCTTTTTTCTTGTTATTATTTTACTTACTACTCAGCATATTTGTTTAAATATTTTTATTTCATTTGTTTTAATCAGAAGAAAATATTCTTGTCTTGTATTAATTTTAATAGCACCATAATGTATCCACACAATTTACAAACCTGTAGTTTGCTGAAATAAAATAAATAAATAAAGTTCAAATATATTATCGCTGCGCGTACTTCATTTTATTTGATTCATAGGAATGAATAAATGAAATTTTCTCGCTGCGCGGAATTTTCTATTTTGGGATAACCAATGGAATATTTAACAATTTTCACTGCGCGGCAATCTTTTTTGTCTTATAAAATCTTTGAAAACGAATTATACGTAAAATAATAAAAAATATTAAATTCTCGATTTTTGTTAAATTTTTGATGAAAATGAGGAAGTCAGTATTATAATTCTGCGCCCGCCGTTGTTTCTATTATATTTCTGCGCCCGCCGTTGTTACTATTATATTTCTGCGCCCGCCGTTGTTTCTAGTATATTTCTGCGCCCGCCGTTGTTTCTATTATATTTCTGCGCCCGCCGTTGTTTCTATTATATTTCTGCGCCCGCCGTTGTTACTATAATATTTCTGCGCCCGCCGGGAAGTTACCATTATATTTAATTTCTGAATCTGGCTCTTTGTTTTAAAAGTTTGTCCAGGCCAGTTCCAAAGTAGGTTTACTAAACCAAACTGATATTTACCGTCAGTAACAAATATGAACGTTCAGGTACATTTTTTAATTCAATAGAAGTACAGTACCTAAAGATAGAATCTGTACTTTTGATGATTTTTATAGGAGAAACCGGAAAATCATGTACCTACAGGGCATACGACTTACTGGTTTGGTAACGCGAGTTCACTGAGATTTGACTTTTCAACTAATATAATAAATATATTATAATATTCTTTTTCTTTCGCAACCTCTTTTTATCCTTCATTTTCACTCCTTCGATTTTTATGCGCCTGATATATTTGCACATTTTGAACATGGGTTAGATACGTCACTGGTCACTATAGAAACTCTTTTATTGAATATCTTATTATTGTATATAGTCGAATAACAAAGCAACATTTTATTAATGATATTGATTATACTTTTATTATTGTGTAGTGTTATTCTACAATCACCTTGTTAAAATTTAATTTTGATATAATTTATTTTCCCCATCATTATTATACAAGAGACCAAACCCAATGACCATAGACAATGTACTTGTCTATTTCTTACACCACATTATTCAAATTTCGCTAATTGTTACTTTTAATTAATATCAGATTTAAGCAACAGATAATCTTTTTTACGAGATTTCATTAATTTTATTTCAATGTTTGCAATAGCACATAATAATAATTATTAGTTTCCTTAAAATAAAACGCAGTCTTGTCAGCTATGAAAATTTTTATAAGAAGACAATTTCTTTTATTCAAAATTTTTCTATATTTCATAATTTAGTATACAAGATACCAGATAAGGTTTATTTTTTTAATACTTACTAGAACATATTTTAACTTCATTATTACATACCCAAGAAAAAAGAATGGGTTCAGGATACAACAAAGTCACATCACAAAGTATTCAAATTTTGTAGGGAAATTTTTCAGCATTTCTTCAATGCCATTATATGAAGTGATGTTCCTTTTTAGTAATTTGAAAGTAAAAATATCAAATTTTCCTAAACTTGGGGTCACTTTGAAATATTTAACAGTTCTAAATATTGATAAGCTCTAATCAGATATCCTTCAAATTCTAATGTGTTCTGAGCAAGTACCTCTTAGATATACGAATTTGCAAAATTTGAAAAGAATCGAAAGTAGGTACACATCGTACATATGTATAGCACATAGTATACAGCACACACACGCAGATAAATTATGATGACACTTTCAGAATACAATCTCAGCTTGATACTAGTTGAATATTTGCAATAAAAAATTAACCTTAACAATTGCGGATTCAGAAATCCCAATCCCTTTGGGGTAGTGGGGAGTAAAAGACCTTTTATTATGTTCAGAGTACATAATGAGGCGGACTTATTTACCTAGGGTAATTTCTACCAGTCAACCACGAATATAGTGTATTACAATTTACAATAAAAAACTTTGCAACAAAATAAGATTGAACATGATAGTGTTCATGGTAAATATTAGACATATTAACATGATTCAAGGCAACACTTATATCCGGGGATGAGATTGGAAAGAGGTGGGGGGGGGAGGAATTTAGAAAAGGAAAAGAAGAAGAAGTAATTGTGTCACTCACTTTGACCAAAATTGTGTTTTTAGCCATCTTTTAAGAATTGATATCGAAGGGATATCTCTAACAGTATTGGGCAGCTGATTCCATAGGTGGGCTGCGTGAACTTCAAATGGGTGGGTGTAAGTGTATATATGATATGTGTGTTGGCATTGAGTGTGCTGTTGAGTTGGGAACTTTAGTTTAGTCCCAATGAGGAAAGGTGAACGAGTTTCTCTTTGAGGTATATTGGTGTGAGGGGTGAGTTTGATAAATAATGGTGAGTAGGTACAGAGGATTTTCTTCGATCTCGTATTTTCAACCAAATTAGTTTTTTTTGTTTCAGTGCACACAATGATTTTTGTCAGAATGTTTTTGTATTGATGATGTATAACAAAACATATTTTTCTGTACTCTTTAAAGCCTAAACTATATGTATTTTAGTTCAACAAACTCCAACAAATTATTATTAATTAACAAAGAAAAACTCCATGCTAATTGAAATATCTTTCATTCAGCATTTCGTCGGTTGTATAAACTGATTTATCGACGAGATACCTACTTCTTCGTCTATCTCTCAAAACTAACTTTTTTCGAAGACCGTATGTTAGGTGGCAGTTTATTATACAGCTTTATACATCCCTAATCATTCCCTAAGATTTCGTCTGCAAAACTTTCAAAATGCTCTCACGTTCTGAAAAAAATAAGATTAAAATTATTATTTAAAAATGCATGAACAATCTAAATGATTCCAAAGGAATAGTTAAATAAAATTTTAGTCATATCAAGTTTCGCTGCGTAGATTGATTTAGCTTATAAATAAAGTATGAAAATAAATACTGAAAAGACATTTAACTGAAAAGCATAGAGTTATAATAATAATAACTACTGGTAATCAAATATGACATACCTACTGTCTATTTTTTATTGAAGTTTATTCAATCACATCTAATTATTCACTCAATTTCAATGCATTAAAATCCATTATTATTTCCAAGAAAATAAAACAGACAACATTTTATGACTTGTCTGTATATCATTTCTTGCACGCGCATATATTTACAAATGAGAATTTAACGTTTGTAAAGAATACAGTTAGATTCATAGTACACCATTTTAGGATCAATTAATATCCGACAATGAAAATCCGGCAGCTTCCCATAGCAAATAATAATCAAAAAATTATATATTGAAACTCTCACTGTTTAAAGAGAAGCTATGGGAACTTTTATTAAGACGCTTTACATAAATAAACATCATGTGTAAGTACCTACCTATTGTCTTGACAAAATTGGGTCTATTACCTACAGACGTTATTTTTATATCTATAACTGTGCTTATGATCTGGCAGATCGACAAAGAGAGGCAACTTGTGGGTTGATGGGTACCCAAACACAATTATTTGATACATGATATTGTTATGTTATACAAACCTAGATTTTTATAAGTAGGTAATTCGTGTTTATTTGGTGATTGCGAAACGCGACTAAGATGAACTTCGATGTGTGCCTCAAAAGAACTCAAGCGTCAAATTACCTATACGAAAATAAATTTCGCGACCACGTTAGGATAGAATATATTTTTTATTTCATAAATCTTCCTGTGTGTGCGCTGAACAAATTAATAACCAAGTTTCATTACAATCAGATGGATGGATTTATAAAGATACAATTTATACTAAAATCTGCAATTTTCACCTATAGAAAGTTGGATGCGCACTTGTAAACGCAATCACTTCCAGGTACTAGACTTACCTTTTTCATACCTATATTAAAGAAAGAAAAGGACTAAGGAAAATACTAAGGAAGAAAGAAGAAGTTCAAAGAAACAAAGAAATTTCAATTATTTCGAAATCTACACCTTATAATTAGTATAAATCGATATCAATCTTGATAAATAAAAAAAAAGAACAAGTAGAAGTTTAAGAGCAGACGTCTTCTTAAATTTTTAAAATGTAACAAATTAGAACTACATAATGACCGCTTATTTTTTTAAATTTCGTTTTAATCACTGCCGACATATTAGATTTCTCGTAATATTTTAAAATAAAAAAAAGACAATCGGTTCGTCGCCATAAACGAACATTTTTTTTCACACAATTTATTTAACTCATACGAAAAAAAGGATGTTTTTTCTGTTATTAAAAATAGTTTCCGGACGGTGAATTGTCCATTCGGTCAATTATCCATACGATAAATTGTCCCCACGGTCAATTGTCCGTACGGTCAACTGTCCCCACGGTCAATTGTCCACGGCCAATGGTCCGGACACGCTCCTAGACTATCACATCTCTAATCTAAAAGGACCCCTTTATGATTTGCATTTCTTTGTTTATTACAATCATCATAGAGGATGATATTGGAAGAAGCAGAATATTTTGTAAGATCTTTAAAAACTGTGGTTATATTTGTGGCTCACTCTTTTATTTTATAAAGCCAATTGTATTATAAAATTTCAACACGAATGCTGTACATTAAAATTGTTTACAGAGACCTAATTTGACAATTGAATTATATTGTATGGCAATATCCTTATCTTAACAACCCGCATTAATTTTCTGCCATTGTTTTAATCATATTGCTTAAGTAGCAGTAATAATCTAATGTAGCGTGGTGCCTTGGGTCCATTGGGTCAGTTATAGTTAAATTAAAATCTAATGCAACATAATAAGATTAAATGACAATGAAATACAATGTATAGAATATTTAAAATAATTTTTGATATTGTTTAATTTCCGTATTTTGTGATTTTTTCATTGATAGGTACTCGTAATATGTTGAATATCTGTTTTATCTCCATATTATGATTAAAACACGAATCTCAGATCAAATCAACTCGGCACAAAAATCAAACCAATAAATATTTTAATACCCAAAAAAAATCTGTATCCTTATATTATTCTTCATAAAGACCAAATCCAATCAATAAAATCGAAAAATAATTACTTAATAATCAATTAACCTAATTTTTCTTATTCACTGTTATTTTATGAGGTACGGAACCATTAATTATATCAAATTTCATTACAAACTGCGGAGGCTCTTTAATTGAGAGGTAACCATAGATATCTGATAGTACTAGTGTTTTTTTTTTCTAACCATTCCCTTCATATTATGTATATTGTTTTTGCTGTTTACACTTCCTTACACCAAATGGAAGTTTTATTGCCAATCATTCAACCAACCAGTGTATCCAACCTAGAGATGCAAGAAGAGTAAATAAAATATACCAACTGGAAAACATAACTGAAATTATGTAATATAATATGTCAAATAAACTCTGATGTGTCATACTATTTAAAGTTTCAAAACATTACTTTTACTTTCATTAGAAGAAGATAATTAGGTACCTACTTAAAAATAATTTCTACTAATAAATTATTTTCACTTCTTAGTGAGTTTTATATTACAAAAATAACTATCCAAAGTTTATGTCGTATAATGAGATAACATATAAATAATTTTTATTTTTAATTAGATGGCCAGCTCACTGAAATTCCCAATAAAATGATAATAATGACGCATTGTTTTGCTAGTTAATTATTTTTACTATGAAAATATCCAAGTTTCATTTTCCTATTTATTTTCGTTGCGTAACTTTTATGTTTATGAATTTAAATTCACATTCAACAACAACATTTTAATGCTATTCCAAAAAGATCCAAAGATTCAAAATGGCGGCTAGACTCAATCATTTTTCGAATGGTCGGCCTCTATGTATATTATTCAGCCAATTATTGAATATGGTAGTCACCTCTGGAGTGAAGCCCCCAAACACCTACTGAATACCCTCGATGCTTTACAAAGGCGTGCTGTACATTTAATTCACGGCCCATCATTGAATGATGAATTACATTCACTAGACCACAGACGCAATTCTAAGTTTATAACACTACCACGGGAGATAGGAGAATATTTTCCTGAGCAGAGTGCAAACCCATCAACGCTACGTAGTACCTTGTAACGAGTATCTTCTTCTTCTTCTTTCTCAGCCATCTCTCCACTGCTGGATGTAGGCCTCTTCTAAGAGCTTCCACTCGTCTTTTTTTGGGCTTTTTGAACCCATCTGCTTCCAGCGACAGGGACAATATCATCGGCCCACCTTCTCTGGGGCCGGCCTATTCCCCTTTTCATATCCCATGGTCTCCAATTTAGAATTCTGGGTGCCCACCTGTCCGTACCCTGTCTGGCAACATGACCTGCCCATTGCCATTTAAATTTTGCAATACGATCCATGACATCAACAACTTTTGTCTGGCTTCTGATTTCTTCATTTCTAATTTTGTCTCTTAGACTTACGCCTATCATTTGCCTTTCCATGGATCTCTGGGTGCATTTTAGCTTATGTATGGTCCTCGCAGTTAGCGTGATAGTTTCCAGACCATACATAAGCACAGACAGGATACATGTTTCAAACATTTTTCTTTTCAGAAATGTGGGAATATCTGTTTTTTTTAGAACATGTATATTATGTATAATGACATGTATTTAGGACATGTACGGGTATAATGGACCCAAATTCCAATATCTGGTGTCCCTACATTGTCATGTAAAAAATATATAGAACGGGTTTGGTAGATCGAAGGGCTTCAGTGAACGATTCAATAGCGAACTTGACATTGTCATTCCGTCGAGTGAGAAATATCTCGATCTTCTGCCCTCCACGCTTTCTATCAGAATGCTCTACTTTTTCAAGGTTTCCTTCGCGAAATAACTTCGGTGGTTTTTTTTGACATCTGGGGATAGTAGATATACAATATTTCAGTTTTCAGAGAATCTACTACTTTCAAGCATCTACTTTCAATTGTACAGTGTATGAATTTAGTATTTTCCTACATACATATTTGATTGATTTAGTAACTGTCAATAAATTATACATATTAAAGGTATTTGTGTTTTGTTTCAGGTTGGTGATCAGGTGGTTCGTGTTAACGGATACCGCATCAGCGATGCTCTTCACAAGGAAATGCTAAGTCTTATATCCAGCCTCAACTACCTCAAACTCAAAGTCAGAAGTAAGTTCATATCTTGACATACATATCTTCATTATCTTAATAAGATTCTAAATTGCTCCCGTCTCGTCTTCTTGACATTTTAACTCACCATAATAACAGCTGACTAATGATGCTACAGTCTGTTTATGTTTGCCGGTTTACATCGAATATAGGTCCTCAATAAGATTGATTTTTCAAAGTTTGGTTTCTGTCATATTTGCTTACAATCATTTAATTAATTTGTTCAGGAAGTCTTTAGTTCTCATGTATAAATATGATGTATAATATGTATGAACCTAGGTATAATTCCTGATAAAAATAAACTTATTTTTTCGTTTAGTTAGCTATTGATTATATTTGGTTTTCTCAAAATTAGAAAACAAACCATCAGGCCATGCCCCTTACGGGGTAAGCAGAGAGAACCGAGCGCCATACTCCTCATTTTTTGCACACATTCCAGGTTTATTTTAAATCCATGTATCGTCACATACATGCTCGTCGATTGTTCAAGCTTCTTATGTTTCCTTGTTTCAAAATATCATTCACATGGTCATGCCATCCCTTTCTGAGGCAGCCCCCGCTATTCATTCCATCTCTTACACCCATTCATATTTTTTTGGTCAGTCGTTCATCATTCATTCTTTCAGTTTGTCCAAACCACCTCAATGCATTCACTTTAATTATACTTATGATATCCTTCGGCCTGGTCGGCCTTCGTGGGTCAGTTAGTCAGACGTCTTACTCCTGTGCCAAAGCTCCCTGAACCATGGGACAAATTGCCGGTGGAGACAAAGTTTCAGTCTTGATTTATTAGACGATTGACATAATATCTCCAAAATGCAGAAACTTGTTATTGTTATAATATTGGACATGTGTAAATAAATGAATATATGACATTAGCAGTATTTTTTAACAAAGTTTTAACATCTCAATAGAGACGAAGTTGGAATATTATACGAGAACCAGGAACTCAAGGCACCTACAGGGCTTACGACCTGTCATCAGCTGGTTTACGTGTTCACTTTATGCGCTTGCTAAAAAATAAATAATCTAACATAATATATAATAATTTTATCATGTATGTTAAGTAATGACATGCATACACTATACGGGTTTTCCTTGTAAATAATACTTTAATATATTACATTTATCTATTGTTGCATTGAGTTTATGGCGTTATATTGAACAAGGTCGAACATTAATATTTATATATTATGGTTTGTAATAGCCATTAAAAAGTATTGGATATTTTTTTCTGATAAAGCAGATTCTGATATGATTATTATAAAATACATCATACAGGATTTTGTACTTATTTTTTATGTCAGGAAATCAACGCCTATTTTTAGCCAACTACCTATTTTTATTTTTTAACTTGAGATAGTAATCTTTGAATAGGTACCTACCTTATTTTGATTTATGATTTGTTTTGGCACCTACGGATAAACTACAAGAGGCCTAAATCACAAATCTATACGACTAAATGCTTGTATTTCCATCTCCAACATTTATCGTTTCTTCTTCTTCAGCCTGTTCTTTTCCATTCTTGGACATAGGCCTCCCCCTTGATCCTCCACAATTCCCTGTCTTGGGTTCACTGCATCCATCTCCCTCCGGCACATTTCTTGATGTCATCAAACCACCTAACCCGGTAGCCATTCCACGATCTTTTTGGACCATCGTAAATCCTCGCATCTGACAATATGCCCAGCCCAGCTCCACTTAAGGCCAGCAACCCTTTCCGATACATCGACTACTTTGGTTCATTCCCTTATCATGACATTTTGAATTCGTTTAAATTACCCAAAATTAAATGTAGTTGTACCATGTCACAAATATCGCCAATCCTCCATTTGAGAACTCTTAAAGTGTGTAGATATCCGCAAAGTATATCTTGGTCACAACCTGCGTGAACCGAAATATGAGGCACTCCAATTGTTGCTGATGGGCAAGAATGAGGGACAGGGCGTGGACCTGGCAGAAGACAGACGGCTTGACTGCGTATAACGTCCGAGAATGAACTGGAATGAGGAGTGCGGAGAGGTTGTTCCGGATAGCGCAGGACCGGAAGTGATTGCCAACGTCGGGGTTACCTGATATCAATCATTCACAAGAAGGATTAACAAAATCTACATCATAGTGTTTGTTGTACTTACTCAAAATAATAGTTTGGTGTATATAGAAGTGAATAATCTGATACAGAATCTTCAACTTATCTCAATAATCTTTGCAACCTTTATTCGAAAATCATATATAAATTGATCATTATATGAAAGTACACAGTGCGAAAGTCTGACGAACAACAGAATACCGATAAATGAATGTGAGAATGACAGCGAGAAAATTTCAATAGAAGAGGTCAGAGAGGCAGTGAAGCATGCACGTACAGGAAAGGCTGCGGGATTTGATTGCATACCAACTGAATTCATCAAATATGGTGGCGAAAAGACGATGGAATGGTGTCATTGCCTCTTCAACAAATGTTGGGAGACAGGACATACTCCGTCAGATTGGAGAAACGCAGTGATTGTGCCCCTCTTTAAAAAAGGGTCAAAATTAGACTGCAAGAACTACCGAGCTATCAGTCTGCTGAGTTCAGTTGGAAAATTGTATGCTAGGATACTAGATCAAAAGTTGAGAAAGGCTACAGCAAGCAAGGTATGGGATGCACAAGGAGCGTTTGTTGGAGGTAGAGGATGCACCGACCAAATTTTTTCCCTTCGAATGGCGACTGAAAAGGTTCTGGCAAAAAACCAGAAGCTTTTCTGCGCTTTCATAGACCTGGAAAAGGCCTATGACAAAGTAGACCGTGAAAAACTCTGGAACGTGCTATCAGTGTATGGAGCGGGTAGCAGGCTGATAGGGGCAATATCATCTCTATATGAGGAAAACCAAGCCTGTGTGAGAATTGAAAACTCTCTCACAGGATGGTTCTCCATTAATATGGGAGTGAAGCAAGGGTGCGTACTATCACCGTGGCTCTTTAATCTATACATTGACTACTGTGTGAGAGCACTAAAGAATGAGAACATTGGGCTGAAACTGGAAGGTGTGACTGTATGTGATCTAATGTATGCGGATGACAAAGTATTAATGGCTGAAAGCGTGGAAGACTTGGAATGTTTGGTTAAAATAGTATTCGATGGATGCATGCAAAATGGATTGAGAATGAATGCAACTAAATCTAAAGTAATGGTATTTGAGAAGAGCGAAAGACAAACAAAATGCGAGATACGAGTGGAGAATGTACAATTAGAACAAGTGGATGAATATTTATACTTAGGAAGCATGTTTCAGCGTGATGGAAGATTGGAAAAAGATATTGAAAGGAGAGTAACGGCAGGTAATAGAGTGAATGGTGCATTAAGACCGGTAATGGCTGACCCAATTATTTCGAGGCAAGCAAAGCTCGCGGTACACAATGGTATCGTCGCACCGACTCTAATGTATGCTAGTGAGACATGGACATGGCAGAAGACGCATGAAAGTAGAATTAACGCGGTTGAAATGAGGTCACTAAGACGAATGTGTGGTAAAACGATGTATGATAGAATAAGAAATGAGGATATTAGACGAGAATGTATGATTGAAAGAAATATCGTAAGTAAGATGAAAATAAATGCCCTAAGGTGGTTCGGCCACATAGAAAGAATGAGTGATGACCGTCTGACAAAAAAAGTATACAAGGCTGATAAAAGAGGAATGAAAAGTAGAGGTCGGCCAAGAAAGAGTTGGCACGATCACATAAATGGGATTTTGAAAGATGGAGATGTTAGAAGTAAGAATAATAGAAGAGCGTGTATGAGACGATGTATGGACGTGAATGAAGCGAGGAATGTATGTCAAGAGAGAGGAGTCTGGCGTTCGGTTCTCTCTGCCTACCCCAAATAGGGAAATGGCGTGATGGTATGGTATGGTATATATAAATTGAACCACGCCACAAAAAGGCTAATTCATCACCGAATGTATTTGATGTTAGACTAAGAGAAGATCTGACTATTCGACACAAATTGTTCATCAAAAGTTTTGTAATTTTGGTAAAGTTAGAGGTGAATAGACTGCTAGGTACAGCAGCACCACACTTGACCGACCAACCGTCAACAATGTGGTTGCTGGTTGATGATAGCGCAATGGCCGATGGACAAAGAACAAAATATTCATTTTATAATTATTATATTTTTTTAATATTGTATCCACAAGAACAAATTCTTTAAAGATCCATCACAGAGAATTTTTTTCAAAACACCTTTAGGTATAGGTACAGTTTATCAAATGGATTTCTAAACTTCGTTAGTGAGCAAAAGGCTTGATTAAAATTTTCTTGATTTAAATTTTATTCAAATAAAATAGACTTATATCGTATAAATAAAATAGATAAATTATAAATATACAACACCATTTTTGTAGTACTATGCTTAAAAAAATTACTTTATCATATTGGATGTTCAATGAACCAATAAGTACCTACAATAGTTAAAATAATGCAGTAAAACGTAGGTACCTATGTGTTATTGTCAGAATCTGACGGGTTTAATTTTATTTATCCTGATTATCTAATGATAGATTCTTAAATTTTTTTCCCTTATTAACCAATGATATATAAATGGTATACCCTGTTTAACCTATAATACTTGTTTGATCTTTTACCTTGATTAACCTATGATACTTAGATGTTTTACCTTGATTTACCTATGATAGGTACTTTGATGTTTTACCCTGTTTAACGTAAGATACTCAAATGTTTTACCCTGATTAACCAATGATATTCACATGTTTTACCCAGATTAACGTAAGATACTCAAATGTTTTACCCTGATTAACCAATGATACTTAGATGTTTTACCTTGATTAACCTATAATACTTAGATGTTTTACCTTGATTAACATATGATATTTAGACGTTTTACCTTGATTAACCTATGATACTTTTACCCGATTAGCCGATGGTATTTAAATACTTAAATGTTTTACCCTATTTTTTATGGTTTTAAATGTCTAGCAATGAAGTCAAAACACGAATCTCAAGTCAAATTAATGATAAAATATTTTTTATTACTATCTCTAATTTAATATTCTCAATTTTGTATTATATCCCGAAAAAGTTGAAACTTAAACTATATAAATGTATATCATTCTCTTCTTCTTGTTCTTTTAGGTCGATAAACTTGTTTTTACGGAAAAATTTCAAACTCCTACTGAATATGTTTTTTTTAATTTATTTCAGATGTGGGCATGATTCCCGTCAAAGAGTGAGTACTATTTTTTTTCAACTATACATTTGTCCAATATTGATGTTCAAATAACATAATAATGTGTAATTTATTATTTACTTAGAGTAAAAATTGCTATACTTCGGATGGAGAGCCATATTAAGTATACCTTCCATAAAAAGCAACAGTAAAGTTTAATATAATCACTTTTCGTAAAAAAATATTGCACTCTTCAAAAAATAAAGTTTTTCGCTTATTTTTTATAATTTATCGATAAAAAAGACTTCAACGCACGGTTGACAAACTATCGAAGTTGTGATGTAATACATAAATTCCAACCAAGAAATGTTACGCGAAAGCTTTCATATGTATAAAAGAAAAAAAAATGATTTTTTTCATACAATAATTGTTTCAAAAGAGAATATTTTATATTAGTTTTTCTAGTTAAACTTCAAATGAAAAATTGCTGTATGCAAAAAAATATATAAATATATAATTGTTTATAAAAAAATATGATATAAATTGGATTTAATTATTTATTTAATTTATATAAATGTTGTAGTTACCGATAAATATCATGAGAAAAATCACGTGGATGCGCAGAAGATAAATTTGTGTTTTTTCTTGGTTGGTTTCACGTGTGTGCGCAAACCGTTCCATCTCCACGCCATGTTTGGCGATATCAGTGATTATAAAAATGAGTTAGCCACTCTCTACGTCTCTACCTATTATATACGCAAACATTGGAAGTGAAAATTTGTTAAAAAGCCTAGTAACTAATGGGTTTGTATTTTTTTTAAATATTAATCAAATAATACCTACTTATTTTTTTATATTTTCAGTAAATCTCAAGACCCATTGACATGGCGTTTAGTTGGAGAGTCTCCCTCCCTACCCCGTCACTCACCCCCTCCCTCAGCCACAAGAGTAGGTGACAGAGGGAAAGATATCAAACTCACACTTTTAGTACCATCAAGATCTAAACTTGGATGCGGGTAAATATTTCATACGATTATTTCATTGTTATTAAACTAACACATTAGGCCCGAGATATCAGTTGGCCCTTAAATCGTTGGATTTAGTAATCCAAGTTAAAAGTTTAGGTAAGATTAAATTTCATTCGCGTATTTCAGTGCAAAATGAAACGTCAGTTACGTAATCTTCAACTATAGATATATTTTACGTTTTCTATGGTTATTGTCTATAACCAGGGCCTACCAGCCACCATACATTGAAATCGGTCCAATTATGTGGTGATGGTATGTGTGTGTGTGTGTGTATGTATGTGTGTATTATAATATCAGAAAGCTTTTGTACGGTTTAAGAGATGTCTCTGTTTAGAAATCAGAAAATTTTGCCATAAGTAAAAAAAAAACATCGATTTGGTAATCTTTCAAATATATTTAAAAATTTTCATGAGCGAATACTTTTTAACTACTTAATTTATTAATATAATTGTTATTTCTTATTTTTAGCATATGTCGCGTTTGCTAAAAACATTGAGATGAATTTATTTATTGAAATAACTGAAAATGATGTTGGAAATTTGTTTTATTCTGGCAATAATATATTCTTCACGTGTTGGTGATGTGTTCTGTCATCTGTCATTGTGTTTTCCGTGAAACGCGGTCCAAAACTATTATTTCTTATTTCGCATTTCATATTTAAAAGCTTTGATGTTGTGTCACTTCATGTGGTTCGAAGGAATCAATCAAATCAATACAACGGCAATTTTGTTTTCCGTCAATACGAGATCGTTGTAGATTGATAAAGTGGATTTCCGCGCGTGGAAATATTCATCTTCTCAGCAAAGATTTTAGCAAATTTCATTTAAATAAGACAATATGATATTGTGGTATGATTCGGCATTTATATTTCATATTATATTATTTTATAAATGTCGAGTAATTCGTTATAATAAACACCATTGTTCATTACAATTGTCTTTTCTTTTTAACCTAAGAATTTTTGTATGTGAATTTTACTTCCTTCTTGCAGTGTTTCTCATAATGGTTGAATAATTAAGCATATTATACAATTTCAACCATTATAAGAAATAACTGCAAGGAGGCAATATTCGAATAAATAAATAAATAAAGTCCAATTTAGCCCCCCCCCCCCTATAGGCCTAGCCCCGCCTATGCCCCGCCTCTTAATGAGCTTTTGTACGGTTTAATAGATGGCAGTAAGCAGTATTGTTATGTTGCCAACTTCAAGTTGGTTCAAAAGTTGGTACAATTTCTATGTACGGTGGCTTGCGTTCTATAGTTAGTGTGTTCTATGTCTATAACGCATCTGTCAAATTTCAATAACCTTACATGATACGTGACGCGAAGCTGTGACTAAATATTATTTTATTAGTATAACAACACATTATTTTATTTGTTTCATTACACAGCATGTTACTATTTCAATTTTTTATACCGATCGATGTTTTTTTTTAATTAAAATCAAACATGGTAGTGATAAAATGCCATTGGGTATATACTACGTACGTAGTACATATAATTCAATGTATGTATGTTTTACAGATGGATATGGAACTAAGTGATAATGGTAAAATAATGTCTTATGTAGAAAATTTAAGAATTACACATTATATATAGGTATAGAAACAGGATGGATCAATTTAAAAAGTGGGATGAAAAAACATCGCAAAAATGAAGTTTTAAAATGCGTGCCTGACGTTTCATGGCTGACAGTTTATATCGTTTGTTGTCAGGCAATACATTGTAATTATGTAAAAAAAAAAATATTAAATACATGAACCACTTCTATATCAAGTCTTTTATTTTAAAAACAAAAATAAATCATGATTATAATTATTATGCATAGTTATTTGTAGTATAAAATGAAATAAAACATTAAAGCGTGCGGCGGTTAGTACGCCACCTGGCGAAAAATAACTAGAAACAATACTTATGTAACTCAAGATTAAGGCCCAGAATCATAAACATGAGATGAGTCAGGTCTCAATAGTGCCTCAAGAGAGCATAGCTCAAGGCTTTCTTAGCTGAGTAGGTTTTTCGGTAAACATAGTCCAAAATCTGACGTATCTGAGCTGAGATAACGACTCAAACTCAGTTGAGTTTGATAGTTCTCAAACTGTAGGAATTTCATAAGTTTTCAGCAATTATTTTGAAATTTATGGTTACTTTTTAAATTTGTCTTTGAAATCCCTATCTACTCTCTTCAATCTATGAATTAAAACTGTCATTTGAGTTCAAAACATCTGCTTGCTTCTTTCGCGTTTTGTTTATTTTTATAATAATAATTAATAATGAATGCTAAAAGGAATACTGCATATGATTAACATTTTTTAATGGGATTATTGGGGAAGAAAATTACTATTGTAGAAAATAAGAAAATATATCAACCCTTAATTAGCAAAAACAGGATGCTTGGGAGTGGATCGCCGAGCAATTTCTGTACTATAGAATCTCAGGGCTATCAATATTTGAATTTCACGCGTTATAGGCATATAGGCATGCCTCTGTTGTTGATTTTTCGCAATCCATCGTGAATAAGCGGCAATATGGCAGTGAGGGCAGTTTCTCTATAAAATCTGTAGCGCTTTTTAAATTCACAGTTTTCATAAAATTCGATAGCGTTTATCATATTTCGAACATAACATTTGCGGCGTCTCATTCGCCTTGCGGCAAATGATTCATCGGGAAAATTAATCACATCTGTATTCCCAATATTGTCAATATCTTGCAAAAACTCAAATATATCAGACATTTTAATGCTCCCTGTTTAATGAAGATAATTTTATATTCACCACAAAAATAATATCTCGAAATTCACCAGTTTTTATCTCGAATAAAAATTAAAATAGAACTAGGTTTGTAAACGATTTTGACAGTTCAAAGCATGCTCAGCGTCTAAAGTCACCGATTTTGGTGACTCAAACTCACGGGAGATGAGTAACGATTTTTGATGACTTCTGTGAGAAACAAAGTTCTATGATTACAAATCTGTAACTCAAACTCATCTAAGTACCTATTTTGCGACTATGATTCTGGGCCTGACACGCGATCCGCCAGAAACGTTGAGTTAAATATTTGTCGTTTAGTGGCGTATTTAAGGGAAAATTAGGTACTGAAATACGCAATATTTTTGTTAAACTTGAGTTAAACTCCTAAGGGCCGACTGAAATACCGGCCCTATATATGAACCTATACTTTCCGGAAAATAACTTGAGAATTTTCGTTGTGACGTACTCGAGTAATTTACCGCTAGATGAAGGTTTATACTGAAAACAGAATAATAGTATGAAAGAACGTACATTTTATGTATTTTTCAATAAAGGACATTATGTCCTATTCTGATACGTCTAAATTTTTCCGTCTGACTTTTAGTATATCATAAATGTCAAAAAGTTGACTGCATTTATACGAGACTCATTACGTCAAACCGCGCTCATAAAATTATTTTATCCACGGTCGCCCATTGGTTATAGACGAATCAGAATAGGACATATTATCTTCCAAATTGAGATTTTTTTTAAAAAAACAATTTTCGTTTTAAGGCCGGTATAGTTTCACTGAAGACTTAAGTTTAGTTGGAATACCTTTTTTAACGTCATGAAATTGAGTTGTTAGAAAAAACTACATATTGTAATTGATAAGTAAAGACTGTAATACCATCTACCAATATTCATGTAGAATTGCATTTTGAAATCGATCATTTTGTGAAAAAATATTAAATATTTTTCAGCTATTTAACTTTAATCTTCTCTTTCTACTACCCTGTCAGGAACCCTCGACATTAGACGAAGTTGTTGATGTATTTGTATTGATGACGATGGAGCAGTAAACTCCAGCCCCCCTAGTCAACATGTAATTTAGGGATGGAAAAGAAAAATAAAAGATAAATTCATTTATGTAAGTGACAATCACTCAAGACAAATCAGTCACGTGACAACTGTCACTTCGTTACATTGACTTATCTTTTCTTTTTCTTTTCCATCCCTAAATGATACGTTGACTAGACCCACATGACCGCTCACAAATTTTACGAATTTGATTGGTTAAACATGATATATATGTAAAAGAAAATAGTTTGATCAATAATTAATTTACTCTAATTCGCAAAACACACTAATGTAATGTAATATACTCAGAATTAGGTGATTTATTAGTAACATCGTGATTTATCATTTCAGGATATGTAAAGGTCCAGACTGGAAGCCAGGAATCTTTATTCAATTTACAAAGGAGCATGGCATAGCACGAGAAGCTGGACTACAACCAGGAGATCAGATAATGCAATGTAATGGAATCGACTTCAGGGAAATACAATTCACAGACGTAAGTCGTATTAAAATAATTCCACTAATCATATACTTTCCTTTTTCAACTTCAAAACTTAACGCACAAAATTTGAAATATTGAAAATAAAAAAAAATATATGCTTATCTTTGAAAAACAAAATTTAATGTAGACATTTTTGTCTGCTATCAATATTGATCTTAACCTTGTCGTATAAGTGTGTTGTTATTAAAATATTGTTCTTATTTGTAGGCCGTTAAAGTGATGAAACAGTCAAGGAGATTGGACTTGTCTGTCAGAGTCGGTGGAGGTCTGGATCTGTTCCCTGGAGAGTCAAGCGGATACAACAGTTCAGCATCCAGCGCTACCGGAGATCAGAGTCCATCTGCCGCTGAACACAAAAGGTTGTCCATCGTCAAAGAAGAATCTATGGATTTAGAAGATAGGTCAGTATTTGGAACACATCTTCCAATATTCCTAGCTTTGGAAACTGAAACAAGATGATTCCTTAGTTGAATCATTATGTAAATGCATTAGGGAATTTTACTAGTTCTGTATAATAGTATACATATTGTGTTGTATGTTTTCTTACAAATTGTACCTTATATGTCCCCAATATTAAATTAGATTTAAATTATCGAGCCATTGCTATTGTGCTGGTACCTATAAGGGCCAGTTACATAAGGTAACAATAATTTATAATTTTTAAATATAAACTCCTTGATGTACGCAACATATATAGCATTTGTGTAAGACAGTTGAATGCAGGAGTAATACATATTAAATGTATGTAAATTACACTCCAGATAGTCGCAATTTCTGAAAATTCAAATCTCCATAAAAGTTTTTCAAATAAACTAGTTGCATGTAACACATGAGCTCCAACTGTCTATGGCGATAGTATATATAATTGAAGAATACGTACCAAACTATAAACACAAATTTATAAACATTGTATGTAAGATATTTTGATTTCTATATAAAACATGCAGGTATGTATGTCTGGATAGGATAGTGTGGAGGTCAGTCTTGTTTTCCTACCCAGAATATGAAAACAGCATGTATGTTTGTAGATTAAGTAGGTATCAAACTATTGAGTGAGATATTGTTTAGTATATACTGCCTTACAAATTACATATATGTCACTAAATTACATTTCTATAAAAATTGTTAAAAAATGTTCAAAAACCTTAACACATAAGTTTATCATAAAAAAATGTTTTTTCTTAATAAAAAAGGGTATGAATAATTTTGGAACATTTTTGAAAAAAAATAATTTGAGATTACCTATTATTTTTTTAAATTTATTTTATTTATTGTCAATAGCTTTGTATTATACATAGTACAGTAGAGATTACATTTAAATAAGCCAATTATAGACAAACATATAAAAATATAAATTCTATAATTTTTACTTTATTTATTTGGAAAAATAAAGTAAAAATTTAAAAGTTGATAACACCCGACTAAAACGAAAATTCAATAATAATAATAATAATAAAGATAAAAGACAAACAAATATTGATTTCCCTAGGTATATCTATAGGTATACCTATGATTGCATAAAATACAACACTAAAACATAATAATCTTGTTGAAATGAAACCAGTTGATACATATTATTTGTATTTATTTTCCAGGTTAAGTCAGTTAGACAAAGGAAGATACAAGATGAGATCTTGGGACCACAGAAACTTCGAATGGGAGAGGGAGAACAGCATCAAGGAGATAGAAACCGAACGAAATGACTTCAACGAAACTAGGAAATCTCCGTTCACGAACGGATCACCTGAACGGGAATCGATACCGCAGAATAGAACCATAATAAACCTATCGGAAAAGGGAACCACAATACAAAACAACTACGTGGTCACAACTATTGACAGCGACAAGATTTTAAACGGCCACAGATCTACGACACCCATCCAAATCAACGATAAAAAGACGGTGATTGTTGACGTGCACAGAAGCGAAGAAGAATTCAGAAATGGCGACAAAGAAAATATCACAAGCATCACCTGTCAAATGGAAAAGACGGAAACACACATTAGAAAAGTTTCAGCTAGTAGCGTAGTCAGCCTCGCAACCAGTACTACTAGCAGTCTCTCCAACGCCATCTCTGTGGAATTTCAAAAACGAGCTGAGGTATGCTGTTGTTAAATAATCACTATTATTTTGTATGATATGTTATAAACATGGAATAAAAATCTATGGTTATAATACAATAAACAATGAAAATCGTGGGTATTACAGAAAAAATATTTAAAGTATAACGCCATCTATATTAATTTTCCGGGACTATATTACATACTATCATTTTGAACTTGAACGCTTACGCGGGTAACTGTTTTATCGACGATATACATTATAAATTTTGTTATCTATAAATTAAATAACTTACTATCTATATTATAATATCTTTATTCTATGCTATGTATGTAAACTGAATTTATTGTGATGAATTCTTATACTGGTGATTTTGTTACCAATATGTAAACTCAACCTAACATAATATAATAGATTTTAGATATAAGATGTCAAATTTGAAATATGCTAGTATTTTAAATTAAACACCATTTGCTATAAATGAACGAGAAGTGAGCTGAAGCCGAAATTTAGAAAACTCTTTTTAATAATGGTTATTAAAAAATACAATACTGCATCAAGCAATTTTTAGAATTTACTTTATTCAAACGTGATAAAAAGAATCAAAAAGGAATGAAGTATTGCGTGATTTATATTTTTAAAAGAGTAAAATATAGTTTTATATCGGATACTGTGATATCCTTATTACTTTTTTTTTTAATTCAAGCTTTTGACGACCAAATTAGGTGCACTAACTTCTTATTTCTTGTAGACACTTTATCTCTTCTATACGATATAATAAAATCTTATTGAACTTAAAAACTTTTATGACGTGTTTTGTTGGGTCTTATTTATGAAATGAAAATTCTTACATGTTTTTTTTTATTTCAGCGTTTGAAAAATGCAAATTTCAACGTGGCCCAGATCGACGAGTTGAGAAAAAACAAAATGCTTAAGGATGTCGATGAGGAGAAGAAGCAGAAACACGACGCTCTGATGGATGAGTTCAAGAAGGCTCACAAGAGAATGTTCGCCAACAGTTCAGTAAACGGTACCAGCAGTGAGGACAGCAAGACTTCCGAACATACTCCGAGAGAGACATCCACATCATCAGAACAGGATACAGAGACTGCAAGATCGACAGGGTCCACCATTATATTTGCTGCTCCAGTAAGTCTGATTTTAATTTCTATATATTTTGGTACATATACACCAATATTTGATTTTATTTAATTATTGTTCTTCTTAGAATAGTGCTTACTGAGGCACCGGCTTAGAATAGTGCTTCCACTTTTTTCTATTATTGTTTTCGAGTGTCCCGTAAGAGCCGGGTAATCGAAAATACAACAGGCAACAATAACATCTTACATAATTCAGCAATGAGGTTCACCACCCATTCTGAATATAGTGCCTTTTTAGGTGAGACGAGACTGGTGTGTGGGTATACATAGATATGTTGTGCTCCCTTTTATAAGGCAATGCACACCCGCACACCTTTCGCTGGTTACCCCACATTGTGGGACATGCCGTGATGGTATGAATGAATGAATGAATGAATTGTTCTTCTTTGATATTCGAGTTAATTTAACGGGACTGCAATAGTTACCTCTTGTAAAGTTGTAAATTTTACTGCCGTATAAAACACAATATCTATATTATAAATTTCAATGTTTGTATATGTATCTATGTACCTATGTATGTATGTATGCTATGAGCTCTTAAACCATTCACCCGATTGCTATGAATCTTTGGTGAATTGTCGGGCGTAAGTACTCCCGGGATGGTTTCTGGATTAAAACATTTTTCTACTTCTTCTTCTTCATCGGGTATTAGGTAATTTTACCTATGAAGAAGAAGGTCTAATTTTCCTTCCATCTCTTCGCAAGTTTCTGGATTTAAACTTTTTTCTTCTTCTTCTTCTTCCTGTATTTGGTCATTTTACCTATGAAAGTGGAGTATCCTGGGAAAAGAAGGTCCAACTGTCCTTTCATCTCTTCACAGGTCTTCTAGGATGGTTTCTGGGTATTCTTATTATTTTTTATTGACAAACTTTTCACCAATTATACGTTGCGCAAGCGCATGAAGTGATCACGTAAACTAGCCGATGACAGGTCGTAAGCCCTGTAGGTGCCTCCAGTTCCTGGTTCTTCTACAATATCCCAACTTCGTCTCTATTGAGATGATAAAATGTTTGTCTATAAAAATATCATTTGACTCCCGAAAGGGGAAAAAAATCCAATTATTGCGTATATGCAAATAAAAAAAAATATTCGACTTATTATTTTTCTTATCGAATAGGTATATACTAAACATAATTAAAAAGTTTATGTACATTTTTCTTCATGATTCTATATGTAGTTTTGATGCAAAATCAATTTAGAAAAAATATATTTTTGTACAAACCACTTCACTAGGCTGAGCCTGTTCCGAGGTAACAAAAAGTCTTGCTATGATCTGTTTTCATAACACAAAACTCCTATAGTAAACATATAATAATATATCAAACATACTATAATACATATACTATATTTAGTTTTTAAAAATATTTATATTGTTTCATTTCATAGAGATCAGGGGGTAAGTCTGGTCCAACCGGCGAAATCAAAACCCTCGTGATTACCCATATCATGAATATAATTATCACATGGAGTTCTATGACATCTAAAGGTATTATAGAACTCCATATAATAATTATATCCATGATATGGGTAATCGTGAGGGTTTTGATTTCGCCGGTCGGACCAGACTTGCCCCCCTGAAAAATCTTAGTATTGATAGTAAAAACGCTAATAAACTCGCTATTGTACACATAATAATATATTATGTAGGTACCTGCCCCCCTAGACAACGTGTCATTTAGCTCAAGAAAAGATAACTCAATAATATATGGAAGTGACAATTGTCAGTCACGTGACAACTGTCACTTCCATATATTGAGTTATCTTTTCTTGAGCTAAATGACACATTGTTTAGGAGGGGCTGAAGTAGAAAATAAATATATAATAACCGATTTCAATTCTTCTATTTGCCATATTATGACAATAAACTATTTAGGTACTATAAAATGTACTTCATTATACCTATGTAATGCGAATGAAATACTTGTAACAATCACTCATCTAATGACTCTTAATTCATTGAATCGTATTATCAACTGATTAGATTATAAAAATGTAATTCAATCTTGTATAAACAATATATTATCACTATACTTAGGTATTAGAAATGAATGTGTGTTGAATGGTATTTTGTTAGTTGTCGAGATTTTCTTTTGAAATTGATAACTTTACTATTATTGAAAAAACTTTTGATGTCAAATTCATCGTAATGTGTTCTCTTGAAACATCTTATTAAAATTTACCGAATTTTCTTTTATCGAGAATCTATATATTAAAATCAACAATCATTATTTAATAGTTTCAAAGTTTTTTCGTTAACACAGTGGAAGTTCATAGTTATAAATAAAATATTTATAAAAATAAATAAAAACACACAGTTTTAATCCACAAATGAGTATGACTTCAATGAGCCTAAGCGCAGAAATCAGTTTGATTTCTGCCTCCGAGGATGCCGGCTTTGTTCGGCGAAAGCGCTTAGGCTCATTAAAGTCATACTCATTTGTGGATTAAAACTATGTGTTTTTATTTATTTTATAAATATTTTATTTATAATCATTATTCATGTGAGATTGGATTTCAATGTATTAACCTTATCTACAATAACTTTTACTGTACATTTTAAATTATACATTT
Source organism: Molanna angustata (assembly GCA_963576475.1). Classification (NCBI taxonomy): domain Eukaryota; kingdom Metazoa; phylum Arthropoda; class Insecta; order Trichoptera; family Molannidae; genus Molanna; species Molanna angustata. Next base: position 3,135,680 of record OY754969.1, read on the forward strand.
GTTTCAATATTTTATTTCAATGGTGAAGATATTAAAAAAAACACGTAACTGCAGAATACGAGTGTAATTTTTGGTATAGGTATCGTTCGACGAAAAGGAGGATGGTTTGCATATTTATCAAACAAATAATAAAAAAAAATAAAATTTGTGTTCTGCGCATCCCGCGCAATTTATTTAGATGTTTGCCAATGACCCTAATTTTGTATCAGATATGAATCCATTACAACCACGCCATGTCCCTTACGGGGTAAGCAGACAGAACCGAGCGCCATACTCCTCTATTTTTGCACACAATTCTGGCTTTCTTTACATCCTATGCATATTATGTTTCCTTCTTTCGAAATATCATTCACATGGTCATGCCATCCCTTTCTGGGACGGACCTTACTTCTTTCCATCTCTTACACCCATGTATATTTTTTCGGTCAGTCGTTCATCATTCATTTTTTCAATATGTCCAAACTACCTCAAGTATTTACGTATGCCAGTAAAACAATGACGTGGAAAAAGACACATGCAGAAAGTAGAATAAATGTAATAGAACATAAAGAGAGAATACAAGATAAAGAAGGATATTTTTTAATTATCTCAATAGAGACGAAGTTGGAATATTTACTGTAGGAGAACCGGGATATCAAGGCACCTACAGGGCTTACGCACTGTCATCGGCTGGTTTACGTGATCACTTTATGCGCTTGCGCAACGTTCACCAATTATGCCTTTTTAATGAGATCCCTATCAATTCAATTTTTGAAAGTTCTATATATTCTTGCGTCGGATGCCCCCGGTGTTAGCCCGCGGAACCTTCGGACGCCAACACGAGGACCGAGGGGTCGGGGTACAAGCCCCTCCGACTTGAAACGGAGTGTTCTTAGCGGCCGATTTCGAGACCAATCTGAGGCCCTGACGTGTGTGGTTGGATTCTCGGGGGCAGTGGTTGAATCCGATGGATGGTGGATATTTTGTGTTTGTCCGATGTTGCGGCTGCGTCCGGTTGTGAACAGGGCCAATGGGCTCTATAGCGTCGTCGGCGTGGAAGTGGATCGCGATCTCCCTCGAGTTCTATATATTGCAATACTGAAATTCTTTTCGCTTGAAAATAATGATTTTTACTACAGCCATCCATGTGTGAAATTATGAACAACATTCTTATTATTTTTATTTATTTTTGTTGCAACGCCATCAATTGAGAGAATTGGTTTTTTGTAAATAATGTAAGCAACAATTCTTATACCTGAGGTGACAATGCATTTTTCGAGATAATTAAAAATCTGATAAAAAATATCTTTGACTCCCGACAGGGAAAAAATCCAATGTTTGCGCATATGCAATAATAAAAATATTCGATAAAGAAGGATCTTATAAATAAAATGAAAGTGAATTCCTTGCGGTGGTTTGGACTATGATTATAATTATATAATGAGTTCAAACACTACAATTAGATCTTTTTAACTTGTTAATTTTGTCGACGGATAACTCGTGGTGAAACTCCATTATACTAGGTATAAATGAAAACACTAATTAGTTTTAGTTTCACTATTTAATTTTAACACTGGCACTGACCGGTATCGATCTGAAGATCATCGTCAGAGTGCGCGAAAATGAAAGTAAACAGAGTTTAAATAGATATGACTGAAATATTGGTACACAACCTTTTTTTTTTTTTTTGTAAAGTTCTATCAGTTCGATTAGTATTGCCAGAAAGAACTGATGAAGAAAACTGGCAAACAAAACAGTATGGTAAATATGTGTGATGTATACAAAGTTTAGTAATGTTGAAGTAGAAAGAAAAACTGATTTTACATTATACAATATAGAAACGAATTATAAGAAATATAAATATTATTGAGTATCCAGAGGTTGTGTATCCATGTAGTGAAGACCAAATGTGTGCAGGTATCTGAAACAAAGAGAGTGGCCGGCAGTAAAATTCTTTATATCGAAAGTAAACAAACAATAAAGGATAAGTGTTGGAATAACCCCACATTAACTGCATATAATGTAGATTGTTTAAAATATCGGTTTTAATAACGGTGAAGGGGAGAAGTCTGTCTGTAAATTTATCAAAGTTTTGCTGTTATCACATTTCAAACGATTTATTTCTAAGATCTCCAAACGATCTAGTTTTTTACCTTTAGGGTTAATATGTAAAATTTTGGTATTACTATCGATGGAGAAGTCATGACCAAACTCGTTAAGATGTGCAGCAAAGTTGGATGAGTCCTGATTAAGTCTTTTACAACGTAAATGTTCATTAATACGGATCTTAAATTGTCTTCCCGTTTGGCCGATGTATACACTTGGACAGGAACCACATGCTAAAGAATATATACCGTTATTTTCAATGGGGTCTATTTTATCTTTATTGTTAATGAGCATTTTGCCTAATGTTTTTGGATTATAAAAAGCTATATTTTTCCCTGATTTTTTAATAACGTTACCTGCTTTTACGGACGAATTTCCTATGTATGCTAATTTAATCCATTTATCTGATTTTAAAGATTTTATAGTTAATCCAGGGGCTATGTTTCTGAGAAGGTTTTTCTTTTTCTTTTTTCTTATTAAGTCATTAATTAATTTAACTTTATATCCGTTGTTTAGTGCTAAATTATAAATAATATTGAGTTCGTTATCATAATTTATTTTTGACATAGGTACATTAAAAAGTCTGTGTATTAATGAGTGGAATGTAGACAATTTGTAAAACCGATATTTTAAACAATCTACATTATATGCAGTTAATGTGGGGTTATTCCAACACTTATCCTTTATTGTTTGTTTACTTTCGATATAAAGAATTTTACTGCCGGCCACTCTCTTTGTTTCAGATACCTGCACACATTTGGTCTTCACTACATGGATACACAACCTCTGGATACTCAATAATATTTATATTTCTTATAATTCGTTTCTATATTGTATAATGTAAAATCAGTTTTTCTTTCTACTTCAACATTACTAAACTTTGTATACATCACACATATTTACCATACTGTTTTGTTTGCCAGTTTTCTTCATCAGTTCTTTCTGGCAATACTAATCGAACTGATAGAACTTTACAAAAAAAAAAAAAAAGGTTGTGTACCAATATTTCAGTCATATCTATTTAAACTCTGTTTACTTTCATTTTCGCGCACTCTGACGATGATCTTCAGATCGATACCGGTCAGTGCCAGTGTTAAAATTAAATAGTGAAACTAAAACTAATTAGTGTTTTCATTTATACCTAGTACAATTAGATCTTTTTATTTATTTACTAACTCTTCTCTTGACCTTCGTGTTTTTCTATCACTTGGAACTAATTTTATGTTGTCAGACCATCTTGTTGGTGGTTTTCTCGGGTTTCTGTGGCCAACGTTCGTTTGATCCGTGATCTTCTGGTGTTCTCACTAATATGGCCGGCCTTATTCCATTTCTAAATACGGTATTAGATCCAACCTACACATTTGTTAAGTCGTTCAATGTCATGTCTTTTGACATTAAGATTTAAACACCTATTTTATTTGTTATAATCTTAGTCTTAGATGTTAGACGTATATAAGTAATCATTATTTTCTTCCCACTGCCCAACTCATAAGTGACAGGATTCAAGCCGGCTTTGGTTTATGCAAATGAAACGCGGACATGGCAAAACAGACAAGCTAATTATTTGGAAATGAGATCGCTTAGATATATATATAGTTTTGCTTCAATACGATGTATAAGTAGCAACTTATCAACTTTATATTTATTTTTATTTATTTAAGATTTGGTACAGGGTTAATATACAATACACATTTACATATTATCAAAACAAATAAACCGTGCACACAAAAATCCCCCAAGGCATAGCCTGTTTGTGGGTATACCAATTATTAAAATATAGACAAAATTATTTGTTGATAACATTAGATATGTAACGATATAAAATGAAAATAAAGCAAAGAGGATGAAATAAAAGTACAAAACATATAAAGAAAATAACTTATAGATATAAAAACATATATACAAAACAGCAGATCGGCAGCGGTATGAATAAGTAATCCAACTGTCGATTCGTTCATGAGAATCCAATTCTCTGAATGAATCGACATTATTAAGCCAAGTTGCGTGTACAAAGGAACATTTTGTATGGCGTAGTAGACTTTTTGCATGCTAATAACACCAACTAGTGGCCTCGCAGCATATATGTTCCAATACATGGATTTACTCAGAATTCGGAGTAGAACATTTTATGTGAGTTTTGTGTGTCTGTGTGGATGTGTATCCCCCCCCCTTATAAATTTGATCCGCTCAATTTACAGAGCCCAAATTTTCAGAATATATAAATAGTTATAGGCCTACAAAAATTTTATGCTCAAAATTGTGAATTTTTGTTTCAGTCAGGGTTATCAACTTTTGAAATTTTGGTTTATTTTTCCATATATCTCAGAAACCATAAAAGCTAGAATGCTGAAAATTGGTATAAACATAGACAAATACAAAAACTTAAAATATTTTTTTTTTTATATTCCAGGTCTTCTCAAACATTTTTTATTGAGAAAAATATTTTTATTATGATAAATTTATGAGTTTAACTGCCTATATTTCCAGCTTGTATAAAAATATCGAAAAAAGCCGAAACACCCCAACTAGATAATTTAAATTTTTATAAAAAATATTGACATTGTATTAGCACATCTCAATTTTTTTTAACAATTTTTATAATAATTGAATTTAGTGCGACATTGCTTCCATTTTTATTGTTCCTAACTACACTTGATTCAAAGTAACTGAAATATAACCAGATTTTCCAGAACGTAAGAAAGTTTTTAAATACCCGATATGAAATTATAAAGAATAACACATGTATTGTATTGAACTCTATTACATGGTATTTGAGAGTTTTTTTTTATATTCCAACTGTCGATTCGTTCATGAGAATTCAATTCTCTTAATGAATCGACATTATTAAGCCAAGATGCGTGTACGAAGGAAAATTTTGTATGGTGTAGTGGACTTTTTGCATGCTAATAACACGAACTAGAGGCCTCGCAGCATATATGTTCCTATACATGGATTTACTCAGAATTCGGAGTAGAACATTTTATGTGAGTTTTGTGTGTCTGTGTGTGTGTGTGTGTGTATGTCCGTCCCCCCCTTATAACTTTTGATCCGCTCAATTTACACAGCCCAAATTTTCAGAATATATAAACAGTTATAAGCCTACAAAACTTTTATACTCAGAAGTGTGAATTTTTGTTTCAGTCAGGGGTTATCAACTTTTGAAATTTTGGTTTATTTTTCCATATATCTCAGAAATCGTAAAAGCTAGAACGCTGAAAATATAATACTAATCTCCAAACATACATATATACTATCATTCTGTTTTCATATTCTGGGTAGGATCAAAGGACTGACCTCCATACAGTCCTATCTTGACATACATACATATGTAGGTACATGTGTTGTTTAGAAAATCAAATATCTTAAAATATTAAATAATTTGTATTTATGGGATTATAGTTTTGTACTTATTCTTCAACTATACATACTATCGCTATCGACAGTTGGATCTCATGTGTTACATGCAACTAGTTATTTCTCAATAAAGAAAATATAATATATAACAATAGTTTGAATGTCAGTTGACTGTTTCTTTTTCCTTTCTCAAAAAGCATAAAATGCTTGTGCTGAGAAAGGGAGTACATATGTATGTATTGTAACGATAATTACATAAATACATAGCAACACACAAAATACATGAAATCAACAATTTTAGAAAAATCATAAAAAAATCATCAAAATGACGTATTAAATTATATCCCATGATTTTATTAACCCTTTTTAAAAAAATCTCTCTTAAATTTGTGTTCCTATTTGTATTTTTGTAAAGTAAATAAAATTATTTCTATTATTAGTTATATAAGCCCACTCCACATATATATTAGATTGGTAATATATATTATGTTTGTCAAAATGGTGATATCTTTTATTATGCGGATTATGTTAATTGTATTTAATTACATAGGTCATATTGGTTAGTTTTATTATGTGATAATTGTCTAATGGATGTTTATATAATATTATCAGACTGTTTATAACTCAGTATTTCCTAATTCAATTATCTATTGAAGGTTTTTTAGTTACCTACATAATCAATCAATCCATATATACCTGTTTTTATTAGGTGGTTCGACGAATGCCGTTGTAAAGTAATATCACAATCATCCAGTGTTCAGCATAGGATTCCCCATTCGACCTCCATGCTTCCCTATCTCTCGCCAACCTGTGCCATTGATTTCCTGACACTCGTTTTATGTCGTCAGACCATATTGCTGGTAGTCTGACCGGGTTTCTACGGCCAGTTCTGTTGTCATCTGTCTGCCATCGATCATCTGCTGTTCTCGCGACATAACTAGCCCTTTTCCACTTTGACGAAGGCATATTCCATGCAACATCGGTAATCATATTCCTATATTTGATTCATTCGTTACGTTTCCTAGCTTGTAGACTACCTAATATAGTGGTATGACGTTAGGCTTCTATGCCGGCTTCCTGGATTCGATTCCCAGCAGTAGAGAAAAGTATTTGAAATATTGCTTTTCTGGGCTGAAAATACTAGTAAGTGGAAGAAGTCATTTGGTAAGAAACTCGTAACATGCAAATGGTGTAGGTATCTTAATTTTTTGCTAGAGATTTTTTTAACCCGGTCAGACTACCAGCAATATGGTCTGACGACATAAAACGAGTGTCAGGAAATCAATGGCACAGGTTGGCGAGAGATAGGGAAGCATGGAGGTCGAATGGGGAATCCTATGCTGAACACTGGATGATTGTGATATTACTTTACAACGGCATTCGTCGAACCACCTAATAAAAACAGGTATATATGGATTGATTGATTATGTAGGTAACTAAAAAACCTTCAATAGATAATTGAATTAGGAAATACTGAGTTATAAACAGTCTGATAATATTATATAAACATCCATTAGACAATTATCACATAATAAAACTAACCAATATGACCTATGTAATTAAATACAATTAACATAATCCGCATAATAAAAGATATCACCATTTTGACAAACATAATATATATTACCAATCTAATATATATGTGGAGTGGGCTTATATAACTAATAATAGAAATAATTTTATTTACTTTACAAAAATACAAATAGGAACACAAATTTAAGAGAGATTTTTTTAAAAAGGGTTAATAAAATCATGGGATATAATTTAATACGTCATTTTGATGATTTTTTATGATTTTTCTAATATTGTTGATTTCGTGTATTTTGTATGTTGCTATGTATTTATATAATTATCGTTACAATAAGTATGTACTCCCTTTCTCAGCACAAACATTTTATGCTTTTCGAGAAAGGAAAAAGAAACAGTCAACTGACATTCAAACTATTGTTATATATTATATTTTCTTATTTTCTTTATAAATATTAAAAAAACTCTCAAATACCATGTAATAGAGTTCAATACAATACATGTGTTAGGCCTCGCTCACATTGGATGCGTTTTCGTACGAATTTCGCTCGTGCGTAAACGTACGTAAATGCACGAACGATCCCGATACTTGATGTACTATGAGAGTGCTCACACTGGATGCGAGTTGGTCGTACGTGATCGTACGTAGTCGTACTGTGGTCGTACGTATACGCACGAATTGTTACGACGTCTGAGTTCGCTCATGGACATGCTCACATTGGATGCGTTTACGTACGAAATTCAGTCGTCCGAATACGTACGAAAACGTCGAAAACGCACGAATAATCCCGTTCCTTTGAGCACTATGAGAGTGCTCACACTGGGTGCGAGTTAGTCGTACGTTGACGTGCGTATAGTTCCGACATACGAATTCGATCCAAACTTGTTTGGATATTTTGCTCCGTTCGTACTTTGATTACACATAAATGGATACAGAAAATTTTGTTTTTGGACACAAATGTTAATGAGATTTCTGATTACGTTATGCAATTTGATCCGAATTCAAATAACTAAATATTTTTTTATGACTTGGTATTTTTATCTTTGTAAACTGTTATTTTAAATTTCTCTTCATGTGTTGTTACCTGTTTTTTATAATTTGCTTACCCCAAGGTTTTGTGATGTTTTGTGCTATGTGAAGAGAATATGTTATTATAAAATGTTATAAACAAGATAATTTTGTCTATACATATTACAATTGTCGGCCTTCGTTGCTCAGTTGGTTGCGTATCTGACTGCTGATCCAAAGGTCCCGGGTTCGATTCCCGGCGGAGGCACAGTTTTTAATTGTGTTTTCAGTCTGGATCTGTGAGACGACTAATATCGTAAGTCTCCAGAATGTGGCAACTTGTTATTGGGTGCGTGTTAAATAAATATTTGACATAGTATCTGTTAGTTACCCGAGAAGAAATATTAAATAAATGAATAAATAAATAAATGGGAATAAAATTAGATGGGTCGATGGCACAGCGATTAGCGCGCTGGGATAGTAATCCAGTGGTCGCGAGTTCGAATCCTACCTCAACCGATTTCGTTCACCTATAGCACAAGCATTTATTTTCTTATTTTAGGGAACGTAGGAAGATGTATATTATGTACTTGTTTAACAAGGACATATTCATTATTATCTAAAAAAAAAAATTGGCTAACCCACAGAGAGGCTGTGCCTTGTGTGATTTTTGTATGCACGGTTGCTTTGTTGTTATTGATATTATGTTTATGTGTATTGTTTGTTTGTTATCCGTGTACCAAATCTTAAATACATAAAATTGTATGACCAGCATCGTACGTCGACGTACGATCAAATTCGTATCAAAAATCGGAGAAAGCCGTATCTAGTGCGCGCACTCGACCAGTATCGTACGTATACGTACGATGCGAATTCGTATCCAATGTGAGCAAGCCAGTGCGCGCACTCGATTCGTACGACCAGCATCGTACGTTTACGTACGACCAAATTCGTATCCAATGTGAGCGGGCCCTTATTCTTTATAATTTCATATCGGGTATTTTAAAATTTTCTTACGTTCTGGAAAATCTGGTTATATTTCAGTTACTTTGAATCAAGTGTAGTTAGGAACAATAAAAATGGGTTTTTGAAAAATGGGAGGTTATCAATATTCGAAGTGTGCACCAGTTTATGAAAAACGGTTTAGTGTAGCCTAAAAACCACTCATTTTTTACTAAACTTCTGTCAACATCATTCGTTATCATATTTTCCATTGTAGATTAAGAAATGACGATAGATATCTTTGTCTTTTTGGTATATTTTACTAAAAACATAATCTTTCATACACTTCATCAATGGTTTAATTGTACAAATTCAATTGTTATAATGATCCAAAGTGAATCGAGACAATATTATTGTTCCACTTTTGTTCTTCGCCATATTTTCTATCTCTCTACACTTTCACCATTTCCCACGACAATATCAATGGGAGATATTCGCAAGCTGGTAGTTACATACATAAGAATAATATATTATAAGATTTTCACATAACACAATTCAGATGCATTATATTCGATTAAGGTACCTGTGGATCTATAAAGACTAATTGATCTTCATGAGATATCGTACAATTGAAAGCGGACGAGCAATTAACTATTTTAGTAAAGAGATCAGACAGGAACGCAATGTTCTGTGGAATAACTATTAACTACCGGATACTACTTGATCTTTTTATAAGGATTTCATCCGCAATTTCTTATTACGTTTTTTTTAATCATTTGATGATGCATAACTATTCCAAGTACGTTCTTGCTTATTCCTTGGACCTACGAAACAAAAGATCTAAAATGGTGGCACATTTTTTCAACACAATTTTTCAATGGCACCCTATTCTGTCTAACTTCGTTTATGTATTGATAAAATGAGAAAAAAGTATGTCTCCATATTTTTTTTTTTTTAAATGAATATGTCCTTGTTAAACAAGTACATATACATCTTCCTACGTTCCCTAAAATAAGCAAATAAATGCTTGTGCTTAGGTGAACGAAAACGCTCGAGGCAGGATTCGAACTCGCGACCACTGCATTACTAGCCCAGCGCGCTAACCGCTCTGCCACCGACCCATCTGAAATATAGTTTATTTCTATCTGTATTTTCTTTATAACCAAAGACTTACATATAATATACTAGATGGAGTACTCCGTGCAATGAGTGAGTCATGGTATATCGCGCGTTTGATTTCTTGTGTGGCATGTTGCAGTTTTCCATACATTTCAACACTTCCTAGATATCTGTTCTTGATCAACAAAGTATTTTTTCGACAAATAAATCTGAAAACAAATCACATTAGTCGTTATTCTCTATAAAAATAAACAACGTTTTCAGCCCCCCTTGTTGTTAAAAGTCCCGCGGAAAAAATCCTCACTTCGATTCATACAAAATTCGTTAACTGCGACATCTAGTACCTATATCATATGAAAATCTATATTTATAACCCGATAATAAATTAGAGTATTATTCACCATAGATTTTGGTAGATATATCTATCAAAAGTATCAACGGTTTGACTAAAACAAGTCACTTTATTTCTACTAAATTTTATAGCAGAAAAAATAGCCCATCATTAAAGACAATATCTTTTAAATTTATTTTCGATTCAAGCGTTTTGACTTTCTAATTCATCCGTTCCAGTTGTCACAGAAATATAATAATGACATGATGTTAAATTAATGTATATGTAATAACATTGAAAACACCACAAGCGGGATAAGTCAACTGTTACGATTGTATTTGGTTCACTGATCTATTATACTTGTCCCTGTCTATGGTTTCCTAATACATCTTATTGTCTATGATTTGCATATATGTATGTAGATATGTACCCATACATAAATACTTTCTCATATATCATTTAACAGTGTTTACTATCTGTAAAACATACATCATGTAGGCATATTTTCTTTACATTTTTTATAATATCAATTATGTTAGTATCAAAAGAGGTAAGAATTTTTAATATTCCTTGAAGAGGCAACGTTTTTTTTAAAAAAAAAAGGGTATTTAAAAAGTTTGATCTCAGAAATCTAATCAATCGAATATTTTTTTGACAAATTTTTAACATCTCAATAGAGAAGAAGTTGGAATATTATAGACGAACAAGGAAATAAAGGCACCTACAGGACCTACGGACTGTCATCGACTGATTTACGTGATCATTTTATGCGCTTGCGCAACGTTCACCGATTATGCCTTCTTATTGAGTTCCCTCATTGTTATTTAAAAGCCATTTCTTTCTTGATAGACCAATAATATTTTTATTACATAGGCATCAAAGAATATTCGTACAAATTACAAAAAAAAAATAGTAAAAATCTAAGTACCTACATACATTTATCGATTTTTATCGAAGTTAGGTATAGAAATGTACATATAGGATTTTTCCACTCAGTTTTTTTTTTTCAATACGGTAAAACGAAGATCACAAGCGAGTTTATGAAATTTATTCAGTATATTTCCAGAAATTTATACAATACCTATATTATTTATCTGATATTTTTTTATTCATACGCAACACAAACACATACATTTAACTAGCATATAGTAATGTACGTACTTTGAAATTATTAAACTCGAAATGCATACTTAAAGCAAATTAAAATTGAATTGTTTATTTTTTTATATTTCCAAATGATTATTTTTATCGTGTTAATTTATTGCAATCCCGAAAACATTGAGCACGTACGCGATTGACACTATAAGGATAATAAAAACCTATGTATTGTTCCTTAAAACTTGCTTTTAGTATTTCTTACGACTTCAGATGTAGGAAAAATTGCCACATTGACTTCCAAAATAAATATATAGTTTATATTTAATATTAATAACTATTAATATTTCAAGTTAAATCCACATAGCAAACAATCTTGTTCCTACATTAGTTCTAAGTGTTGTTAAAAGCAAAAATAAATATGTAAGAATATGATTTCTTACTACGCAGACAAAGTATTTTGTATCTCACCTTCCAATCCCACGTCTTTTACTTTAGCAATAATTTGTTACTTGAAAAGTTGCAAATATTTTGTGGGCAGATGTAGATTCCTATCATTGTGTGACATAATAATATTGTAATCAGATGAATAAATGCTACAATACTTGAATCACATTGCTTTTGCATTTATTATTGTGTTCATATTTGTAACTTATATATAATTATGGCAGTTCTCTCTTTTGGCAATGAATAAATATTCTGTATTTTAAAAAAAAATATGTTAATACGTTTAAGATTCTTGTGGATACATTAATTGTTAGAAGTTTTTTCAAAAATTTCTGCAGTTCGGTATAGGGAACAAGTATCTTAATAATAATATGCGGTGGCAGTGACGGTTTGCGCAAATACCGACCAACCAAAAACAAAACAAATGTTGTGCTCTCCGCAGCCGACGTGATTTTTCAGAATATTTTACTGTAACTCTTACCAAATTTTTATGTAAATTATGATTCAAATATATTAATTTATGTGTTAAACTATCAGATCTGCAGATGATTTGCTAACAAACGATGCCAGATATTATGTTTTTGTTGCTGTGTAGTAAAACTCCACTGAAATAGTCAAATGGAGCTGGACAGGGTATGAAGCCCGAACCACAGATTCCAGATGGACTAAGAAAATGCTGGAATGGTGACCTAGAATGGGCAAAATAAATATTGGAAGACCTCGAACAGAAGATATTGGAAGATGCGGTCCGCCAAGGATAGAGAACTGTTAAGTTCTCAGAGGAAGGCCTATAGTATGTCAATATTACTGGAGGGCGGACGAAGAAGAAGATATAGTGATGGCATCTTTGTATCCCTCAATATATAGGCATTCAAAAATTATTTCGACAATTTTTCAATAAATTACTTTATTTCATGTAAATATTAAAAAGTTAATCCAACAAGTGTTTTTTAATCGAATTATCTATTTTGAGATCTTACACCACTTATTTACTTTTTTAACAAGAAGAATTAATATTGTTCTCATACACTTTGAGTAAAACATATCATATAAAACATATACGCAATATGATGGTCAAGGAAGATATTCTGCTATTGAAAGATATTCCACGAAACTTTTGATCGTGTCATACTTTTATTTAGAAATAATATGTCGCACGCAATGCAAAAGTCTAAGCAAAACTGTTGCAATTATTGCGTGCAAAGTATTATAGAATGTGACCGATTTTTATCTTTAAATTATTGCATTATAATATACACTCTTATAATTAAATGTCGTCAAATTCAAGTAGGCAGGTAGATATGTCCATAAAAATGTGCTACTATTTTTTTCAACGCCTCTATAATTTGTGATCATGATGTATGTTTTATGTAGACGGCCTTCGATCTTAATTATCTTTTAAGTGACAAAGATAAAACGATAATGTTATGTACTATTTATCTCAACATAAATCGACACAAGTATTAGTTATATCTAATTTAATCAATTTGATTAATTATATTTGATAAAATGAGAGATTCCATGAAGAAATAACCTAAGAAAGTTATCATATAGCCCTATAGGTTATACAGAATTGTCACAGATAATTGAAATATTATGCCTGTTAACTAGTTTTATGCTCAGAAAATTTAAAATAGAGTTATAATAGTTTTTTAACTATAATATAGTTAATATGTTAAATTTTCATCAGTGTGAATAAATTAATTGAAGGTCTGAATAATTTGGATACGTAATACATTTAAAAAAAGTACTATGTTGTCTAACGTATAAAGGAAGACATCCTTAAAGGGAATAAGATAGTCAATAAAGCAGCTTAGTATGAAAGTGGTTTTAGTGTAAACGTGTCTATTAAGTGGTATGTATAAATTATCTGAAATGAAATGAAATTATTTATTACCATTATTTACACATATATATGTATATAACAAAAAAAATAACTATATTTTAAAAAGACTTATTATAAACATACTATGTACAATTGTACCTATTTGGAAATTTACTGCCTCACTAGACAAGTCTGTTCTGAGGCAGTACTTTTTCAATTTGGCCTAAGGTTACTTGTTTTTGAATGCAAAATAATTCAACATAAACACAATAGAAAAATAATCAGAATAATATAACGTGATCTCTCAGTTATTTTCTCCCATATAATTGTAGTGGAAATGATGGATGGCACCAAGCTATGGTACAGATTCTCAGGTTATGAAGGCACAGAGCAGTGAATTATGTTAGGATACTTAAAGGACATGAGCAGATTGTCTTCTACCATTTCTTTTCAGTCAGTCTATTACCAGTTTTTTTTAAGTTCGTTTCGTCGCGTGAGATATTGTGTTCTATGTCAGGTAATATTTTATTGTAAAGTCTTGGAATAAGAAAAGGGTAATGTCGCTGGGCAAAAGTCATCCTTATTAGTGGGGATCTTACTTGTTGTCTATCTTCTGAAATAGTATGCGGAATGCATATAGTCTTGAGGCTTTCAGTTTATTACTTTTACAAAGCTAATAACAATAAACAAGAGCGCCCTTGGAATTATCTTATTTTCACAAAATGGCGCTATATAATTAGGTACCAACAAGTAATTTAATTTTTTATGTTGCTCGCTTACATTTTCCCTAATTATAATTATAACACCGATTATCAACTGAAAATATAATTAAAGATCGCATCGATGGCACTTCATTGTCTGAATGGGCACTAGCATATTACGACGTGTGTTTCCCATACGTGTGATGGCATCTCTGCCTTCTTTTGTGTAATTTATGACTGGGTACCATTTTACTATGAGCAAAAGTGATGTGAAAATATATGTGGGTACTTTGAGACGTTTTCTAACTATTGTATTTCTCTCTCACATTTCAGATCTGCTTACATATTTATTATTTAAAGTGACATCGTATATTTATAATTATTTTTAAAATCATTTTCCGCCAAGAAACATATATCGTTTGATTTGAAATTAAATGTCATTGTGAAAATTTCAATGAACCGAGAATTGAACCCTGTATCTGTGGATTAAATCAAACTTTTTTTCTTTTCGTTCTTTTAATACCTCAAATCGGATGAGAGCTATTATATTTTACGACTGGAAGATAGGTCGATGACAGAGCAGAGAATAATCCTGTGGTCACGAGTTCGAATCCTGCCTCGACCGATTTCGTTCACCTATAGCACGAGCATTTATGCTTATTCTTGGGAACGTAGGAAGTTGTATATGTTTAACTAATTTATTTTTTATTAACTTTGTTTACACCACGTGAGAATTGAATTTACGACCGGTTTCGGAACTAACCGTTTTTTAGTTGAAATTCTGCCTGAGGAGGGAACGGTTTGTTCCGAAACCGGTCACAAATTCAATTCTCACGTGGTGTAAACAAAGTTAACTAATTGGTTATTTTTTGTTAAAATGTACCACAAAGATAAAAATACGATATTTGATGTATATGTACTTGTTAAACAAAGAAATATTCATTTGCATTTAAAATAAATAAAAATATGCTAATTCGCTCTTCAATATTTTTGGGATGTACCCAGTATTTTGGGATGTAGGTACCCAGTATTTTGGGATGTAGGTACCCAGTATTTTGGGATGTAGGTACCCAGTATTTTGGGATGTAGGTACCCAGTATTTTGGGATGTAGGTACCCAGTATTTTGGGATGTAGGTACCCAGTATTTTGGGATGTAAATACCCAGTATTTTGGGATGTAGGTACTCAGTATTTTGGGATGTAGGTACCCAGTATTTTGGGATGTAGGTACCCAGTATTTCGGGATGTAGGTACCCAGTATTAAACGCTAAACGCTCCATTCGCATAATTTTTTTTTCTTTGTAGGTTAACAGTCCTCATTATTTTATCAATAAAATAATGAGCAGGTATGTACTGTTGACAAATCAAATAAAACCATACAATACTATGAATTTGCATCGATTGTATATTGTAACCGATAGATTTGTCAATAGTAGGTACCTAATTATTGTCAGTCATCTTAAAACGTATTATGTCATTTTACTTCTGGACATTTGTAACAAACAGATCGATATCAATGAACTGTTAAAATAATTCAATTGTAATTATTTTTTACGGAAATAATATTATAAGTGACGTATAAAATCATTTTGAATTTCGAAACGTCATTTCATGAGAAATGACACAGATAAACAATGAATAAATCTATTATGTAATTTATCTTGGATTTATTCATAACTAGTGAACCCCCGGCAAACTTCGTATTGCCAGTATAATTAAAAATCGTCCTCCATAACCACCCGTCGCTTCAGACTCTTCAATACCTCCCATCCCTTCAGTTACTCCCGTCCCTTCAGTTACTCCCGTCCCTTCAGTTACTCCCGTCCCTTCAGTTACTCCCGTCCCTTCAGTTACTCCCGTCCCTTCAGTTACTCCCGTCCCTTCAGTTACTCCCGTCCCTTCAGTTACTCCCGTCCCTTCAGTTACTCCCGTCCCTTCAGTTACTCCCGTCCCTTCAGTTACTCCCGTCCCTTCAGTTACTCCCGTCCCTTCAGTTACTCCCGTCCCTTCAGTTACTCCCGTCCCTTCAGTTACTCCCGTCCCTTCAGTTACTCCCGTCCCTTAAGTTACTCCCGTCCCTTCAGTTACTCCCGTCCCTTCAGTTACTCCCGTCCCTTCAGTTACTCCCGTCCCTTCAGTTACTCCCGTCCCTTCAGTTACTCCCGTCCCTTCAGTTACTCCCGTCCCTTCAGTTACTCCCGTCCCTTCAGTTACTCCCGTCCCTTCAGTTACTCCCGTCCCTTCAGTTACTCCCGTCCCTTCAGTTACTCCCGTCCCTTCAGTTACTCCCGTCCCTTCATTACCTCCCGTCCCTTCAGTTACTCCCGTCCCTTCAGTTACTCCCGTCCCTTCAGTTACTCCCGTCCCTTCAGTTACTCCCGTCCCTTCAGTTACTCCCGTCCCTTCAGTTACTCCCGTCCCTTCAGTAACTCCCGTCCCTTCAGTTACTCCCGTCTCTTCAGTAGGTCCCGGTCATACGCTCGACAATTCACCAAAGTTTCATTACGATCGGATGAACGGTTCCCAGGAAAGTCCACCTTCATAGGTAAAATGACCTAATACTCGATGAAGAAGAAGAAGACGATTTTTTTTAATCCAGAAACCATCCCGGGCATACACTTGACAATTCATCAAAGTTTCATTGCAATCGGATGAGCGGTTCCCAGGATAGTCCACCTTCACAGGTAAAATGACCTATTACCCGATTAAGAAGAAGAAGAAGTTAAAAAATTTTGATCCAGAAACCATCCCAGGTATACTCTCGACAGTTCATCAAAGTTTCATCGCAATCGGATGAACGGTTTAGGAGCGCATTCAACACATACATAGATACATACATAGATACAAACATTCAAATTTATAATATAGATTATTTATAGGTACCTACTCGTAATAATATTGACAGTTAAGTATAGAAAATAGAAACGGAATGGATTTGCCATATTTTTCCCCTCCACACTATGGAATAGTGGAAAGTCATGTTTTTACAATGTTTAAGCGTATTTTATTACATCAATTTCTCAACGGGTATCATGTAAAGAGTGCACCCTGTGAGTTTCGTCGTGATGTGTTTGTATGTATAGCGAATGGCGTACGGATTATCCTTTTTGTTTCCTCTCTACAGCCCAAACTATAAGTCCGATCGACTTCATATTAACATCATATGTGTAAAGTGCATAGACCTAGAGCTGATTAGTTTTCCATAGATATCCGTTAATTTCTTCTCTATGATTTCAACTGTCGTAATTTTCAAAATGCTCTCACGGTCTGGAAAATCGAGGTAGTTTTATACTGTTTGAAATTTTGATACAACAAATATACATAAAAATGCATTCAAGGATTGTCAAAATTCAAAGAAAATAATCTATGGTGTGCCATATCAATGTGAAATAAATTTCATATTTGTATGAAAAATGTATATAACAGAAGTAAAATAGCTGTATGGGTCTGTAAAATTGAGTGATCAACTACATATTGATATTGTATGTGTCTCTATAGAAAAGTGTATATTTTACTCTCCACTTCTATCTTCCTCAAGGGGTAGGCAGTGAGAACCAAACATCGCATTCTTCTATCTTGACACATACATCGCCTCATCAACATTGATCTTGCTAGTAATGCAATTTTATTTAAAATTTCTCATCAGGGATCATGTAGAAAATACATACTATGAGTTTCGTGACAATGTTTTTGTGTGTATGGTGTATTGTGAAAACTTTTGTCCTCTGGGAATCTTATATTTGTTTAAGAATCTAATAGAAATCTAATAGAAATGTGCTTAATAAAAATGCATTTTGAGATTGTCAACCTTTCAAGAAGAAAAAATGAACGCTTACTATGGTGTGGATAGTTTAGTGTTGGCCACAACCTAATCGTTTTTCTTTGGCAATATTATACAATTATTAAGTGTCGAACGTTGCACCATTATTTTCTTCCTATTTTTTCTCAGCAGTACTAAATCGAAGATAATATTAAAACTGTGAGTGCCTCTACTAGTTACCAATGGTGAAATTTGACCAAACATCATATTATGCAATGATCAAATTTAAATGATAACTCATTGTATGACTAACTTATCAAAATCCTGGTTTCTGCAATTTAAAAAAAGTATTATCTAAAACTTTATCGATCGATAATTCTTGGTAGAACTTCATATTATTTCTTAATTAAATTACTTCATTGTTTTGTTTCATTTTGTTGTTGACACATTTCGTACCAGGAACATCGTCAGTATAATCAAAACCAAATTTTAATTAAAATCAATTACTTAATCCAACTGTCGATTCGTTCATGAGAATTCAATTCTCTTAATGAATCGACATTATTAAGCCAAGATGCGTGTACGAAGGAAAATTTTGTATGGTGTAGTGGACTTTTTGCATGCTAATAACACAAACTAGAGGCCTCGCAGCATATATGTTCCCATACATGGATTTACTCAGAATTCGGAGTAGAACATTTTATGTGAGTTTTGTGTGTGTGTGTGTGTGTGTGTGTGTCTGTGTGTGTCTGTCTGTCCCCCCCTTATAACTTTTGATCCGCTCCAGTTATAGGCTTACAAAACTTTTATACTCAGAATTGTGAATTTTTGTTTCAGTCAGGGGTTATCAACTTTTGAAATGTTTCTCAAACATTTTTTATTAAAAAAAAAAAAAAAATTATGATAAATTTATGAGTTTAACTGCCTATATTTCCAAATTTTTTAAATATTTCGCAAAAAGCCGAAACACCCCAACTATATAATTTAATTTTCTATAAAAAATATTAATATTGTATTAGGAAATCTCAATTTTTCTCTAACAATTTTTATAAAAATTGAATTTAGTGACGACATTGCTTCATACAATTTGTATGGCAGTCGCTTATACACAATATGTAAGAAGGCTTAATAGTTTGATATGTACCTACTTAATATCCAAACATACATACAGAACCATCATGCTGTTTTCATATTCCGGGTAGGAAAAGAGGACTGACCTCCATACTGTCCTATCTTGACATGCATACCAACATATGTTAAAATTTTCAATAATTTAGATTTATGGGTTTATAGTTTGATTCTTATATTTCAACTAAACATACTATCGCTATCGACAGTTGGATCTCATGTGTTACATGCAACTAGTTACTATTTTTAATCTCTTTCGATGTTTCTAATGTCATAAAAATGCATCCACATAGTATTTCTTTATAACATGATATAACTTTTTGTTTGCGGGTAAATTGATTACATTGAGCAAGACAGCATTGTTTTTAAGTACATTTAAAATAATAGTGATTCATCGTTCATAAAACTCCAATAAAAATAATATTACAATACGATATTTACCTGTAATATTTCGATGAATTGTTTAAATATTAATTGTCCGTGTCTGTATTACTTGCTATATCTTATGAAATGAAATGAACCAGTCTAGCGTTGGAGTTTTCCGCGGCTGTTGGCAACCGGCAGTCATTTTCCCGCCTTTGCAATGAATAGTCGCGTATCGCTCTCGCAAACTGTACACGAGTTTCCCGCGAATTACAAAATTTAATTTTCGAACACGTCAAAGATATTGTTTATTTTTTAATCCAAACTGTGTGTTCCACTGTCAACCCATTAACGATATTTACATTTTAAATTGTGAAACAGATTAATATCAACGTGAAGAAATACAAATAAAATTGCCATTCCGTCGGAAGATTCACACGATATAATTATCGAGCAGTGATGCATAAGATAGAAAACTAGCACCGTTATGACATTATCATATTGAGTTATTGTTTTTATGTTTAAAAGTTTTTTTTTATTCTGATCAATTGAAGGCAAAGTTTATGCGCATTATTTTTTGTGATTAGAAACTTGATTAAATGATTTTGACAGACGATACACGTAATAAAAACACTATTTTTAATGATAATTACACTCTAAACCAGTTTTATTGAAATAAATAGTAATTTGTGTGGTTTTTATACTATGGGAGGTAGAACAAAACCATTGGTGATTATACAAGCTTATGAAGTAAGTATGATATTATATTATAATATATATAATTTATATTATAGAGTTATATTTGTGACAAGTTGCCTCATTATTTTTATGAATGGATGCATTCGCACATATCAGTTTGCTCTTCGCTCCAAAACATACTGATAGGATAGTACCTACATCCCATAGTTTTTCCCTATAAACTTTATTATATGTTTTTCTCAAGTTGCTATACTTTTCACAGTGTACCCTTGGCATCCCAAATCTTGTTTACAATCACATTTCGCATCTTTTGTCAACTGAAATTATTAACTGATGGCAATGTAGTTGGAAAAAGTTAAATGAATAGTAAGTACATAAGAAAATTAACCTTTAAATATAAATACAAAATCAATTTTAAATATTTTTGTTCTATATTTTACCTCTCCCATTGTTTTCGAACACATAGTAGATCTGGAATTTCGATCCTTTGAATTTCGAACACACAGTAGATCTAGCACTTTCTTTAAATTTCGAACATACAGTAGATCTAGGCCCTTTCTTTAAATTTTGAACACACAATAGATCTAGCGCTGCCTTTAAATTTTGAAAATATTGAAGACTTGGCCCTGCTTTTAAATTTCGAACATTCAATAAATCTGGCATTGCCTTTAAATTTTGTAAATATTGAAGACTTGGCCTTGTCTTTAAATTTCGAACATACAGTAGATATGGCCCCGCTATTAAATTTCGAACATACAATATATCTGGCTCTGACTTAAAAAAAAAGTTTCCTTACCTTTTTCCGAATACGTAAACATATTACATCATAAATAAAATAGTAACTATGAAAACATCATTTTTATAATTACCTACAGATATTCTTATTGATGAATCAAGGGAACTACGTCATCCAAAATATATTTTATCATAAACGTGTTTTCGATGTTCTTTTTTACTAGGAAGTAAATACATTCCGTTGTGGATCCTGCGGCCTTCTCAGAATCTTCTTTCGCCAGTTTCAACACTGTACTGTCTTCAGTCTTAAGGATTTATGCAGACATCGTCATTCCATCGAGTCTTGCTTTTGTATATCCTTACAAAAACCATGTCTCAGCCAAGTATTTAAAACCTCATAAACCTATCGTTATCAAGTTAGTCAAGTACATTCATAGTACATTCAAGATACCAATAGAAATTCTTGCAAAAAATTTTACCCCATATTCAAAACGCTTTTATATTTTTCAGACAACGTATCTCAAGCATATTTCAGACCATTGATGGATATAATATTGACAAATTTATTACAATATACGTTCACGGAGTGGAAGGTATCGGTTAACATTACCAAAAATATGAAAAATAAAAGATATTCATAGTACCTACATACACTCAATAACTTTATAATAAAAGTTTTGAGCGCTTTCGATTAAAACACTATCGTCTTCGGAAACTAATTGTGATATAAAGCCTCGGGTTTTAATTATTTATAATAAACTCATTCCGTAGATTATAACTATGTTCTTGCTTACGTACATAATTTCATTTCGTAAAAAAACACTTCTGTTTAAACCTTTAAAAACATGGCCTTGAACACTGTTATAACTTTTTTTTCAATTATCAAACAGAGTAAATTTATGTATCACTACTGTAACTAACTAATTGGAACCATAGAGTTATCAATTGATAGCCGTATGTCCGTACCAATTCATCTATTTTTTGCACATAAAAAAATGTTAAATCATCACTCCCCACTATTGTATACTACTGAAGAATAAAAAATATATGTAAGTATATAATATCCTAGGTAGGATCTCATTTTTTTGTTAGTTGGGAATTTACCCTAGAGAGGATGCTCTGTGAAGCATTTCATTTATTGTCCACAATTATTAACCAAATATCGAATTTAGATTTATTTACAGAATACGGAATATTAAGCCCCTATAATTTACATGTTCTGCCTAGATAATTATTATTTAACTCTTACAATAAATAAAAAATATATGCGTGAAATTAGAATACAAATATATGTTATAAAAATTGAAGGTTATTAAATTATTATAAAAAAACATTAATTTCCACCTAATTTTATGTTGTTTTGTTTACCTAACAGGTACGTGATACGAATAATTTTAAATAATTAAAATTATTATTATAATTGAAAAATACAAGTACACATACTTATTAATTAATACATTAGGTACATATAATAAAATTATAATAGTGTAGTGTACTTATTGGTATATAAATCTAAAGTATTGTAATAAACTAATCAATTCTGAAGGTAATTCCAGGTAAATCTTCTATACCATTGTGTATACAAAATATATGGCCAAGATAATATTATTCTATTATGATTAAGGTCCAATAATATTATTTCCTTGTATCGTTGACCACTAAAAAAATTGAATACACATCTACTTAAAATTAATTTTACCGTAAATAGTTTTTATATGTTTTTAAAAAATTTGTAAAAAAATATATCCCGTTATTCTCGCCCAAAAAGTCTGCGGTACGTTGTATGCGTAAAGGATAATTTTTCATCAATTTAGTTCGTGAAATACTTATATTCATAAATGCACACAACATATATACATTCCATCTCATGGCATAATTTCACAATGTGGTGTAGCCAGCGACAGGTGTGTGGGTGTGCCGCCTCGCCGCATAAAAGGATGCATAAAAGAATGCACAGCACAACCTAAAATGACAAAATTTAGAATGGGATCACGAACCTTGTTACCAAATTATTACGTTAGGTGTCATTTTGACTGTTATATTTTAGATTACGTACCTAGATCTTAAAGGACACCCAAAAACTATGATAATGAAAGAAAGTGGAAGCACTATTAAAGCTCGATAATCTTCAAAATATTGAGAATAAAAACATCATACGTAATAAATACTACAATGACGTTCACAATTCTGAAAGTCG
The DNA here is from genome assembly GCA_963576475.1 of Molanna angustata. Lineage (NCBI taxonomy): Eukaryota > Metazoa > Arthropoda > Insecta > Trichoptera > Molannidae > Molanna > Molanna angustata. The sequence continues at coordinate 3,158,997 of OY754969.1, forward strand.
CATTTTTAGGTGATATGAAACTGATGTTTGGAGATACACACGTGTGTTTTACTTACTATTTTTCTTTAAGATAATGCACACCTGTCACTGAATGAATGATTGAATCGTGAGCCGATTTATTGATTCTATAGCTATACCAGAACCAAAGTAAGGGAGAGTATAAAAAATTCCTTTTTTTGAGGATAGGTGAAATAGAACAAGAATAACAATATAGATGAAAAAGAACAAGAATAACAAGGTAGGTGAAAAAGAACAAGAATAACAGGATTGGTGAAAAAGAACAAGAATAACAAGATTGGTGAAAAAGAACAAGAATAACAGGATAGGTGAAAAAGAACAAGAATAAGAAGATAGGTGAAAAAGTTCAAACACAAGAATTCCGTTTGAAAATTTTTAATTCTTGATTTTTACTCGGAATTATGGTTTTTAAAACATTATTTTCAACAATTACTTTTATAATAGATTTTCATCCGTCCTGAGGAAGAAACAGTCGAATGTTTTAAAACCGGTCGAATACAATAACTCATTCGTGATTTAAACAAAATTAATTGTAATTAATAAAATAATCAGTGCAAGTAAATAGGTGCTTAATACAAATACATACTTGCCGACCGCCGGCGCCGTGGCACAGTTGGTAAGCCGTTCGGTTTCTTTGCGGGCGTCCTGGATTCGATTCCCAGCAGAGGAAAAATTTATTTAAATTCATTTCTCACGCAAATACTGCTTCTCTGGGCTGGAAACACTGGTTAGTTGGAAGAAATTTCCATACGGCAATAAACTCGCCACTTGCGCAGGGTGCAAGGAAGTGTTCATTATTATTATTTTACTCATACACACGATCACCCCATGTCCCTAACGAGGTATACAGAGAGAACTGAGCGCCATACACGTTCGTGGCATCCTTAACATCCAACCATCATCTTTATAGGTATGCTCGTCGTTTATTCAAGCTTCTTATATTTCCTTCTTTCAAAATATCATTCACATGGTCATGCCATCCCTTTCAGGGACGGCCCCTACTATTCACTCCATCTCTTACACCTGTTTATTTTTGGTCAGTCGTTCGTCGAACATTTTTTCAGTATGTCCAAACCACCTCAAGGCATTCGCTTATACTTATAATATTCTTCTTTATTTTTCATTCTCTCCTTATGTCCTCATTTTTATCATATTACGTCGTTCTACAAATAATCGATTTTGCTTTGTTTGTAACGAAGATAACAATCATCATGCAGGTATACAATTATGTCCATAAGTACATACATACACATAATTATCTTTAATAGGTTTTGTTGCAAAATGTCAACTTGTTAAAATTTTGCGTGATGGCACATTCAACCAACCGGTTATTTTTCAAGGACAAAACAATTTAGATCGTCTGGAACAAGTTTAGGAATCAATTACCTGTAATTTGGCATAAAATCGACTTTTTCGGATCCGTTATTATAATATTTGGTTTTGATATTTTGGTTTTGATTTTGATATTTGAATATACTGAGTTCTATTTCTGAATTCTGAGTTTCGAAGGGACGGTTCCTCTTTATATTTTTTTTTCAAAATGTGCCAACTTGCTATCGAAAATATTTAGTTTCCTCCAGTCTTATCATTACATTGGTGTTATTACTTATTGGTAATTTCCTCGCACCTACTTAGTTCATTTTGATCGCATGTGTTACATGCAACTAGTTTACTACAATAATGTTATTAATTCACAGTGCCTGTAGTATAATTTATTTTTTGTCATAAGTTCTCATTATTTAGATAAATTTAGTAAAATATATTTTTTAATCAATATTTAGTTGTTTTGTTTTCAAGGTAAAAATTATCAGCAGATTTTCCGTACATTTTCTTTAAATTTATAGATATCTTTAGTGTCTAAGTTAATCTATGTGTGACACACCTGCGTCATATTTTTTATCTCACGTGTTTGTTCAAGCATTTGTTAGTTTGTCTTATCTTGACTGTTTTAAAACGTTCTCTGTCTTAAGTGAGAATTGTATAGGCTTATTCTCTATTGTTTGCTTATAATTAATTTTATGAGGTTTTACTGGCGCTCAGTACATTTTTTGTTTTAAGAATTGCGAATATATTAGTTGGCAGAAATTGCCACACGGTAATATTCTCGCCACTTGCGCAGGGTGCAAGGAATTGTTAATTATTATTATTAATACATTTGGCCAAGTGGCGAATGACGAAAGTTACGGGAGGTCGACGCTTGATTTACTTTGAAGTGTCACTAAAGAGAGACAATTATTTTGACCTCAAAAAATAATATTTTTGGCACATTTATTACTTAGGTATTGCTGTTTTGCCATTTTTATTTCCAGTAAAAAATAGAATTAGAATTAGTTTACACATACCTTACCATTAAATCTAATTCTTTGATTCCTATCCTATTGCATAGTAGACAACTAAGTATACACATTTTATATCAAGTATTGCCGATATCGTCTTAGGCGGTTTTACACCTAATACGAGACAGGCAGTCTCAACTCAGACTGCCATGAAAAAAGCCATGCAAATCCAAGACGACAATCTTACGAGATCTACTTTATTTTTATACAAACTCTACATAATATTGTATTGTTGACAAATTCCCGGATCTCGATTTCTTTCGACTAACTAGATGTCCATACAAAATATGCGAGAATTGTGTAAGAAATATATTTATGTTTTAATAAATTTTACGTAAGCAAGCAAATCAAAGTTGACTCATGCTCAGTAAGCATTACTTGGTCTAGACCTATTTCTTTCATTTATCTTGCGGTCCTTGGCAAAACCTTAGGTTTTAGCACAATCATTGAACATAACTAAACTTCAACTGTTTTATGTGATTTAAATATATACAATATTTGTGTTTTAAGAAAGTAGGTACTCTAATTAATATCCAGCAAATAATATTGTTGAAGAATATAGTTAAATGTTTTAAGTGGAAAAATAAATTTCGTTTGGGATAAATAAACACAGTATAATCGTGTTTTATTTCAATGAAAAATTATTAATGTTTTAATTTATTAAGTTTTTAAGTATATCTGCATATAAATAAAGTAGACCTGGTAAGATTGTCGTTCTGGATTTGCACATGTTTGTGCACGGCTAAATTCATGTCAGTCTGTCTGTCTGTCTTTCGTTTGAAATCTTACTATGTCAAAATCGTCAATTTTACAGTAGAGCAAAAATCTTATAATATAACATTTTTATAATATAACATTTGAAACAGTATAAAAACACAAAGCCTCGCGAGCTAATGTTTTTTATGTTATTTTCAAAAGAAAGTATGTTTTAATGTTATATAATAAGACTTATAGAATGCTTTTTTGCATTACTCGCCGAGTCGCCAAAATTGATTTATGAGAATATATCCTTACGGTTATTATAATGCCAACTGATGCCAACGTAAAATTTTGTTTGTTCCCGTCATAGCCAGAGCTCAAAAGGCACGAAATAATAAAATCCTACATAGGGAGAGGGAACAATTTACACGGAACAAGTGTTTCCTTTTGCATTGTGGGTCAGATTTGCTTAACTTGCATTGTTTTACTGATTTAGCTGTCAAAATGGTGATTCTTTACAAGTGGCCTACAACGCCAATTATATTGATTTTTTGTTTAAAGATAGTCAATATTATACATATTTCGGGAAAAATATTCTTTTTTTGTGGAAACGCCTAATTTTTTTAAAAAAAAAATACGAAAAAATATATAAAGAGTATAAATGGTTGGTTTTCGACATCTTTCGGTAAATTTTCAAACTTATGGAAACACAATATAAAATCATTTTTACAAAAAACAACTTTATTTCTACGAAATTTTGTAAAACAGGAATACAGTTTAAAAATATATAAGATTACAAAATATTTAAATACCTTCAACTTTCGTGTCAGGTCTTGAAATTTAATTATTATTTAACTAAGGAATATTATTTGAATGACATCACAAAAGCGCCGCAATGCGTTTAAAAATATAAGTTTTCTTCCGATGAGAATAATATCTAATTATGAAATAATATTATTATCAACAACTATTGATTATTGATTACAGTTTAAAAATATATAAGATTACAAAATATTTATATACCTTCTACTTTCGTGTCAGGTCTTGAAATTTAATTATTATTTAACTATGGAGTATTATTTGAATGACATCACAAAAGCGCCGCAATGCGTTTAAAAATATAAGTTTTCTTCCGATGAGAATAATATCTAATTATGAAATAATATTATTATCAACAACTATTGATTATTGATTACAGTTTAAAAATATATAAGATTACAAAATATTTATATACCTTCTACTTTCGTGTCAGGTCTTGAAATTTAATTATTATTTAACTATGGAGTATTATTTGAATGACATCACAAAAGCGCTGCAATGCGTTAAAAATATAAGTTTTCTTCCGATGAGAATAAAATCGAAATAATAAAAAGGTCATCAAAATGAAATATTATTATCAACAACTATTGATTATTTATTATAAAATAATGTATGCTGTGCACGTTACAACTTTAAAAACACATTCGTTCTATATGGGCAACCCAAAGTTTGAATTAATTGGACTAACATAAATAAAAAAAAATACTTATTTAAAAATAATCAAAATGAGGTAATTAACTACATTTTGATGATGGAGAATAGAGTGCTTTTACTCATCATAATATGCCCATGAGACACAAAGCGAAGATGCAGGTCGATAAATTGCAGCATCCAGAGTAATTTATCTTTTCACGGCACTCACGGTTAAGGGCAAGCGTTCGTTCTTCCTCGCGGGTGCTCATGTTGACGTGGCCAAGTCTTCATGGACTATTGGCATCGTCATGGGCATGTTCATGGGGCGTGTGGCTGGGGCCATGTGTCCATGCGGAGTAGCCGCAAAAACAACACTGGCAATGGACTGGAAGCCCGCACCTTGTGAAGTTCACTAGATATTGTGACGTCCATCAGGTGTTGGTTAACACTGTACCGAATATATTTTTTAAGTACCTACCATAAAAGCTTCGTTTCATTTTGTTGCATGAACCGCCGAAGGCGGCCATTTACCGCGCAGCGGTAAAAAATAGGCTGAAAGCCCTAGCTTAGAAGCTGAGCGAAGCGATGCTTCTCAGCTAGTAGAAAATAAATACAGTTGAAATGAGATCGCTTAGAAGAATTTGTAACAGAACGATGTATGATAGAGTTCGGAATGAAGATACAAGGAAAGAATGTAAGATAAAGAAAGATGTAATTAACAGAATGAAAGAATGAACACATTGAGATGGTTTGGCCATTTGGGGAGAATGAACGAAGAACACCTGACGAAGAAAATATACAAAGCTGACAGGAACGGAATAAGAGGTCGCGGGAGCCCAAGAAAAGGATGGCACGACCATGTAAACGATATTTTGAAAGATGGAAATGTAAGAAGCATGCACAACAGACGAACATGTATAAGACGATGTATGGATGTTGATGAGGCGATGAATGTGTGTCAAGATATAAAAATGTGGCGTTCGGTTCTCTCTGCCTACCCCGTGAGGGACATGGCGTGATGGTATGTATGTATGTATGTATTTGTATATAGTACAAACTACAAACATAAATAAATGGTTAATTTTGATTTTAATAATTTATTATTATAAAAATAATCAACAAAATGTAAAACGTTCATTATTTTGAAATTCATTCAATAATATTGACACTGATAATTATTTTAACCGGCCATATTGTTTTAATATGATCACGTCATTGTTTTCAAATAATAAAATAAGCTTCATAATTATAATTTTCCGTGTGATATTTATAACAAAATAATCGTGCTTGTTTATGGATTTTAATATACAAGCTCGTCTTGTTTATATTATTAAACTTTAATTTCATTTAGCAATTTATTTAATGATTTCATTGTCTGCTCAATTTGGGTCGGTGGTAAAACGGGCTTAGTAATCCAGTAATGGAGAGTTCAAACCCATCTTTCCTTGACCTATTTCGTTCGCATATAGCACAAGCGTTTGTGCTTAATTTAGGAAAAGTATGAAGATGTATATGGACTTTTAATACAGAAATTTAATTATTTAAAAAAAATAGTAAAAATGTTACTAGTAACAGATATATTTATGATCGTATATATTCATTTTAAAAATATATATCTAGAAAGGTATCTATAGTAGAGGGTACTTTCTTCGTAAAGAACGCAATATTTGAATTTGTTGAAAGAATCTTGGTCTTTGTCTTGAGACTGGTCTTGCTTGTTTATTGTAAATACAATTAGTTTAGAGTGTTCAGTTTTACCAAGAAATATGTAGTTTTAACACACCATCGAGTTATTCCAGTTTATGTATAATTAACTATTACATTTTAAATTATATCTTCACATTTTTCTTACACCGGGATCATTTCAAATATATGTAGTAAATATTATTATGTAGGTATATATTATTATAGCAGCGGTCGGGGAACTTTTTTAACCATTAGGTACCCCAAAATATTTTTGCGTAAGTCGATATTAACCATTTTGTAAAGAAGACAATCAATATATATTTAAATAAACATAATTTATTGAATTAATTTACACGGAAAATGAAAAATAAAGTTACATGAAAATAGTAAATATGTAATACACAAACAAAATAAAATTCTCAAATTGGATGAAACAAAAATTCAGATTTTCAGGTTTCCCTTTCAGTTTTTGGAGAAATAATGATGTTGCTTCATGTTTGATGCAATTACTTCAAAATTGGGACTTTTTGATGTAAATAGCACCTGAATTGATTAAGTTTATAAAAATACTAACACGTTTATGAAATAGCAAACTAGAAAAATTTCCTTATTACCCCAAAAAAAACATTTTTACCCCATTTGGGGTAATTTACCCCGGTTCTTCGACCGCTGTATTATATGTAAGAAGTACCTAAAGTAAATACTCATTATATACCTAATAATTTTATATTATGCTAATAAATGTTGTTAGATGCCTTATGTACCTACATACATACGTTGTTTATGAAGATATATACCTACTGTGTTTTAACTTTCAATAAATGAACCCGTATACCTGGTTTTTATTTCGACATAAACATTTTAACCTGTTAATATGACGACATATTATTATAATACCTTGTTTTATATTGGAATAAAAATGTTATCTAATCCCAGAATAGGTATTATTGGTTCAACTATATACCTAAAGTACTGATTACGTTGCACAACATTATTTATATTTTAATAACAATTATGCAATGTATATGTAGCTATTACAATATGCTGGTTATTAGAATATTTGATTGTCACTATCACTTTAAAAAACATTAGATTGATAACTTTACTAGTATTTTTAATTCAAATCACCATTTTTAGATTTTACATTCTTTTATTTATTTCATCCATAACTGATATTTACTTTTTGGTAGATTTTTATTAATCAAACAAATATAAAAAAAATATACATTAGACAAAGTATTTTGAATTATAATAATTGGAAATAAGTCAATCTCATTAATTTAAATATTATTTATTAATTTTTCATCAACGTGTCTTGCAAATAATAATTTACAAACAAATAATTTCGTATGTCATTTAAGTGCTTACTTTGTGAAAAACAAAACAAAAACACAAGCGGGTTCGAGGATTGTCTTTACATTGCATCTTATTTTAAGACAATCAAACTTTAAAACATTTCTCTTTTTTATTAGATTAATTTCAAAGAAGAAAACTTGATTTTGTATTTTATTTGATTTGTGACTCAAGTCAAATAATATTGTTACTGAGTATATACGTTGAGAAGACCACAGAGCAAATTTTAATGTCAAACTGCTACATAACATAAATGTGTGCATATTATGGTAGAATACAACAACGGGTGTGCATATTATGGTAGAAATAATATTAGATTAATAACATATCAAAATTTACTGTATTGGTTTATACTTTTGTGTTAAGATATTAGTAACTATGTAATATTGTAATGTCTGGTGTCCGTTATATGTAACTATGTAAAACCAACATGTCAAATATTTGGCTTGGTAAAATTGTAAACTGCTAGCCCTAGAACAGGGTTAACTAGTTGGGCAGCAGTAATCTTCATAATAGTCTTTGTGATAAAGGTGTGAAAAATAAATATTAAATATTTTTTAAAAAAATATTTTGATACACCTATACACGATGGCAATATTTTGATACACCTATACACGATGGCAATATTTTGATACACCTATACACGATGGCAATATTTTGATACACCTATACACGATGGCAATATTTTGATACACCTATACACGATGGCAATATTTTGATACACCTATACACGATGGCAATATTTTGATACACCTATACACGATGGCAATATTTTTTTCTTTCATACTTATATATTTTCCATTTATTTAAAATGTATATCATTCAAATACCCATTTTTATCATAAGTATATATTTACTAGCTGACCTAGCCAACTTCATACCGTCTATGAATGCCGTGTTGACTTTTAGCTAAACTTAATCTTGAATTATATTAATGTAATAAAATTAATACATAAAAAATATTTCAATAGTTTAGGATATGATTGTCGGCCTTCATGGCTCAGTTGATTAGGTCCTGGGTTCGATTCCCGATGGAGACACAGTTTTTAATTGTATTTTCAGTCTGAATTTGTGAGACGATTAATATCAAGTTTCCAGAATGTGGCAACTTGTTATTGGGTGCGTGTTAAATTAATATTTGACATAGTACCTGTTAGTTGCCCGAGAAGTAATATAAAAAAAATAAATTAAAAAATTTTTTTTTACATTCACATCGCGGTAAAAAATTAAATTTCTATTTATTTTTTACGTTAATTTTTCCGATATTTTTTTCGTTAATTTTTCCGATATTTTTCTCCATTAATTTTTCCGATATTTTTTTCCGTTAATTTTTCCAATATTTTTTACGTGATTTTTCCGATATTTTTTTACGTGAATTTTTCCCATATATTATTACGTGAATTTTTCCCATATTTTATTACGTGAATTTTTCCCATATTTTATTACGTGAATTTTTCCCATATTTTATTACGTGAATTTTTCCCATATTTTATTACGTGAATTTTTCCCATATTTTATTACGTGAATTTTTCCGATATTTTATCCGTTAGTTTTTCCTATAATAATAGTTATTCTGCTATTCGGGGCGGAGACGGATCTAACGAATAAGAGATCATTCCAATTGGTCCAGCCGTTCTGGAGTTATAAATGATGTAACTAACCCGACTTTGTTTTTTTATTTAGATATATTAAACATTTTTCTAGAATTTTATTTTATTGTAGAAATATCGTAGGTTAATTTTATTTAATGACGAAAAGACTAAAAAATAAAAAAGTAATTGTAAATGAATTAATCAATTCATTTCAATAAAAAATTGTTTTGTAGTAACGATTATTTCAAATGCATGTCGTCATCACAAAGTTATGTATAAATAAGTGAATTTTAATATAGTGTACTACAAAAGTAATCGTTTCTTATTTGGTAACTTATGTGAATCGTTATATTGTTTGTAGATATCAAATCATTTATTTTCTATAGGGTTTATAGCAAAAACTCTGCGGTCGAACGAATGGCTCTAGGAATGATCTCTGTCAATGACTTTACATAATATTAACACTTATTAGCCGTTAACAATTTTGTGGGAAAATGCGATAAGTACATACTTGCAATGTAGGATCGCCACACTATAGAAATGGTATTGCGTATGCAAGGAAATGAGATTTCTTAACAACAATGGATGATAGCAATAGTTATTGTTTACGTATGTGTATGAATGAGACTCACCATCACACACATGTTTCATTTATTACCTATACAATATTATTATGACCGCGAATGTAGTTTGACTTTTGCACTCTACCTACTCACAATCTAAATATGTACTTAAATAGCAAATTAGCTCCAATCTATGACCCCGCCAAGGTATAATATTAATATATGTAATATCATTGTTTGGTGTAATCAATTGAGTATATTTGAATCAGTATTGTGAGAAATCGTGTGGTAATATTACTATGACGATAGAAATGCTACAATTTTCACTGTCCCCAATAACAGAGGGTTAGAATTTCAATTTAAAGGCGTTTTGTTTTTACATCAATTCTCATACATTTTTTCATACCATCACGTCATGTCTTTTACGGAGTAGGCAGAAAGTTCAGCCCAAAACAGATTGGCATGGAGGCGGGCCATACGTGTGGCGACGGACTACAGCCGCTATCCTCAGTCATGAGGAAAAGGACGAATGAATAAAATGTGTAATGTATATTAACCGTGTACCAAATCTAAAATAAATAAACAAATAAATAAATAAATAAATAAATAAATAAATAAATAAATAAATAAATAAATAAATAAATAAATAAATAAATAAATAAATAAATAAATAAATAAATAAATAAATAAATAAATAAATAAATAAATAAATAAATAAATAAATAAATAAATAAATAAATAAATAAATAAATAAATAAATAAATAAATAAATAAATAAATAAATAAATAAATAAATAAATAAATAAATAAATAAATAAATAAATAAATAAATAAATAAAATAAATTAATAATCTAGGCGTACTTTTTAATTCCAAACTAACTTTTGTTAGCCACATAACTAATATTGTTAATTGTGCGGAAAGACTTTTAGGATTTATAATGAGAATTACAAAAAAATACAACATCCATAGTATTCAAATTCTGTTCACATCACTAGTGAGAAGTATTTTAGTGTATATATAATTCGACAATTTGGTCTTCACATTACAATTATTCTATCTATCTATTCTATCGAAAAAGTAAAATGTAGATTTCTTAGATATGTGAATTACAAGATTTTTATTCATAGAGACTTAATGTATTACAATGTTCCTCCCCATTTGACAAATTTATTTAAAACTATCAGATCGCAGACAAATATTTCACTTGGTTACTTTACACAAAATTGTTCAATCGAGTTAGGACAGCCCTGCACTAACAGAACTGATTAATTACAATATACCACGACTATCCACCAGACAGACAGCACCATTTTATTACAACAATACACGTACACAGACAGAATATCACTCGCTAGTCAGTCGTCTCCATAATATTGGGAATGAATACTCTCATTAAGGTGACATTTTTATGCTGTCCAAACATAAACATAAACGGACGTTATTACATGGGAAATATTGATTGAAATATTGTCAGATAGAGTATTCAAATTATTTGAAGAATATTTATATGTAGTTTAACGTATTTATTGACACGTATACAACAATCGCTTTGCATATTAAATTAATTGTAATTGAATATATTTGAACCAACTCAGTACCTATTGAAAGTATTTCAAAATGGCGTCATAAAATAATGTACATTTACAGAGAGCAGATATTGTATAAAAAAGCAACGTAAATTCATTTTACAAGTTACATATTAATATTTTATTTATCAAAAATGCATTACATGCCTTATCAATAAATAAATCAATCGTGAAATACTTGAATATACCTACATACCTATCGATATTAGTAAGTACATTATGTAGGTACTTGGTCAGCCATGACGTTAGTCAGTAAAAACACACATAAACGTGATAAAATCGAACGAGTTGTGGCCAATACTAAAATCACCATAAAATAAATTAGTTTACATTAACTTAAGAGGTATATAACGCAAAATTTAGTGACTGAAAACATATTATATTATTAAAACCATCTAATTCACTTTGATGTTACGAGTTAGTAAGAGTAACAATAGCGTTAAAAAGTATTTAAATAAATATTCTAAGGTACAGGCGTTTACATTGTGGAAATTCATTTTAAAAATATTAAAATCACAGAGGTGATTTTAAATCCGTCTGAAGAAGATAACGGTAGTTCTTGAAACTATTTGTGGAATAAAAATAAATAAGTGGAAATAAACAAGGTTACATTGTTATTTTAATATTTAAATACTTGATTCCCTTCAAAGCACCGCGAGTATATCTCTTTTTGAAGGAAGTCATATTATAAAGTGTATTAATTTCTTTTTTGCTATGTATTTTTTTTATGTAAAATATGTCTTTTCGTAATAAATAAATAAATTTAAAAAAAAAATAGCCGGAAACCTAAAATTTGTATATTTTTTTTTTAATTTTAAGAAAATACTTTGATGTTATGCACTATTAAGCACAAAAGATTTATTTCTCTACGACACATAGTTATGTAGTTATTCAAAAGAAATATTATAAATAGATGTTTATATTTTTTATGGGAATTTGTGTGACGAACCTTCTTAATATTATATATTAAAAATACTTTTTTTTACATTTCTCTAGGTTGGTCGGATTTTTTTATTTTTTGAAACCCTCTGCTTATCATATTTGAAAAATTTTATTTCAAACAGCGATATTTCGGTTAATATGCCCTCTTAATAAATAATGACATCTATATGCATATCAAGACGACATAAGAGCGAACGGAATAACAAACTACAGGAGAGTTGTGGAGGCCAGGGCCCGCACAGGGCTGTAGCGCCAATCATGATGATGATAAACTAGTTGAACTCCGCGCGTGGTTCAGTTGCTTAGATATCCGACTCCTGAGCCTATGATCCCGGACTCAATTCCCGCTGAAAACACAGTAATTTGAATTGTGTTTTCAATATGGATCTGTGAGACGATAAAAAAATCATAATCATAAATCTCCAAAATGTGGCAACTTGTTATTGGGTACGTGTTGAATGAATATTTAGTGACATATTACGTGTTAGTTGCTCGAGAAGCAATAGGTACATATAACCATGGTATATAAATAAATAAATATCATATAAGTACACTGTTTGCATTAGATATAGGTACTCGTTGAAAATTCAATGTAAAGTAAAAAATCAAAATTATATTTTATTTATTAAAAAACGATGAATGTTATAAGTAATAGGTAACTCCCGTATAAAACAATTAGAAAAATACCTTCCGAAATAAATATACATGTGTAATAGTTACCTCGCCAAATAAAAATATGTAAATAGGTATGTAATAGGTAGGTACCTACCGAAATACAATTATATTAATAGGTAATAGGTAGGTACCTCCCGAAATAAAAATATATAAGTATGTAATAGGTAGGTACCTATCGAAATAAAAATATATAAGTATGTAATAGGTAGGTACCTATCGAAATAAAAATATATAAGTATGTAATATGTAGGTACCTATCGAAATAAAAATATATAAGTATGTAATAGGTAGGTACCTCCCGAAATAAAAATATTTAAGTATGTAATAGGTAGGTACCTATCGAAATAAAAATATATAAGTATGTAATAGGTAGGTACCTATCGAAATAAAAATATATAAGTATGTAATAGGTAGGTACCCCCCGAAATAAAAATATAAAAACATGTAGGTAATTGGAAGGTACCTACCGAAATAAAATATATATGTATGTAATCGGTAGGTACCTCCCGAAATATGTATGTAATAGGTATACAGGTACCTTACTATCTATATAAAAATGTAGTTATTTAAGATAAGTACCCCCAAAATAGAAATCAAAGTACCTATAGCAGGTAACCATTTAAATGTAACAAAATAACACAGGTATGTGTAGGTATAATAAGTATATATTATGTCAGATTTAATGAAGTCCTGATATGTAGTTTTTAATTTGCTGAATGTAAAAAAATAATACACGTGCATAAACTATGAAATTGAATGAAAAAAGACATTGTTGTAACATTAGTTATATAATAACCGGAAAACGTTTATACTATAAATATATTATACCTTAATATAAATATTGTGACCTTCTCTCTAAATATAGTTACATATTATAAAACTCATTTATATTACATAGTATTTTAAATAGTAAAAATATTTGTTACCAATTTACTAGCCTGTCTATATTCTTTCTGTGCACAAAACTGAATAATTATTTTTTGTGATATTAACATAATTTAATGGGTTAAACGACGAATTAGTAGTCAAATAAAATGATATTTTAATATTTTTTTTTAATATTGCTTCTCGGGCAACTAACAGGTACTATGTCAAATATTAATTTAACACGCACACAATAACAAGTTGCCACATTCTGGAGACTTATAATATTAATCGTCTCACAGATGTAGACTGAAAACATAATATAAAACTGTGTCTCCACCGAGAATCAAACCCGGGACCCTTGGATCAGCAGTCAGATACCTAACCAACTGAGCCACGAAGGCCGACAAATGATGATATTTGAGATATATTAAAATGATTCCGACCTTAGTTTTTTTTTTTTTGTAAAATACATACGAGGTGTGTCTACTAACAGTCGCTAAGGCCCTGCCCTGTTTATTTTACAATAAAAATAGGTCGGATACTTTTTGAGCAGACCTCTTACATCATACTAGGTATTTTTTAATCAAACAAAAATGATTATGGTTCCACGTGTACGCATATTCTCCTTATAATGGGACGACCGTTTCGGCTGACAGACAGTTGATAAGGGCCTAGTGTAATGGAGTTCTACACATTAAACACCGTCATTATTGACAATTAAAAAAAACTCTTATATCAGTTGTTTTTTTTATTCAATTTTGTAAACATACAGTCTTAATTACAAGTAATAAAAGAATACTAGATTATGCTCTTCATTTGAAGACCAATTAAGTTTACAGAAATAATCACATCTATGTAAATTCTAATGGCTGATTAATAGGAAAGGATGGTAAAGATATTAGCAATTGGATGGTCAGAGAAAGAGGAGAGCTTGCGATAACACTTATTACCAGAAGTCACAGACATTCAGGAACTTTATTGTTGATGATTTAAATTTAGGACATATTAGAGAGATCTATATTCTTAAAGAACACTTTGTTATTGTTACATGTTCTATGAATAAATGTATGATGTAAATATGTAGTTTGTTTAACATATAGGTAACTAAATAATCCGGATTTCTATAAATACCTGTTTATAAATCTTGTACGATTATCTATATTGTATTTACCTAAGTACATAATATAACTTACATGTTCATATGAGCTGATCTATGCACTGTATATTACCTACCACAGTCATTAGCTACTTGTAACTCAGTTACATAACATGTAGGTATGTAATAATTATTGCCTTTTCATAACATCAGATAACCACACGATGAGAATATCACATATTATTTGTACTTCGCTACTTTGTATCACCAACATTATACTTTTTACACAAATATATAACAGATGAATATTCATTGCGCAACGTTCACCAATTATACTTTCTTATTAAGTTCCCTTATCAATGTAATTTTTAAAATTGATCACGTAAACCAGCCGATGACAGGTCGTAAGCCCTGTAGGTGCCTTGAGTTATTGTTTCTTCTATAATATTCCAGCTTCGTCTCTATTGAGATGTTAAAAAGTTTGTCAGTAAAAATATTATTTAACAGGGAAAAAATCCAATGTTTTCGTATATGCAACTAAAAAAATATTCGATTTCATTACAATATATACGTCTTCATTTTACAACATTTTTTTGTGATAACAATATGAATATATACAAGATCCCACGAACCAAATAAGTTTATCAGTTGGTTTCTATGCCATAATAAACTAATAATATAAAAGTAACTGTCTAACAGTGGAATAATAATATGAACTTAAACAATAAATTTCTTTATAAAAGCCAGAAACATGTTTGCAGAGTAAGTATTAACAAATGAATACTACTTTTATACTAGAAAAAAATATATAAATATGAGTAAGAAAAAATATGAAAAACTGAGAATAACAAACTTATGGTAACAGTAACAGAAAAATATCCAAACTTATGAGTAAAAAAATAAGAAAAACAAACTTATGGTAACAGTAACAGAAATATATACAAACATAAATATGAGTAGGTAAATATAAAAAACTGAGAAAACAAACTTATTGTAACAGTGACAAGATTAAGATGGAGATAGAGGAGGAAGTTTAGGAATAGAGGAAAAGTCGCAGTCACCTACCCCACTCCATAGGGAATGTTGTAGAACTAAGTGCTCTGTTCATCCCCGGAGCGGCTGCTCGTCGGACGAAAACAAGAACTACCACCATGCATATTTCATACCACTGCCACTAAGATTCCAACCACACTCGTGAAGGCCCGTAAATCATGGCGAGGGTTACCCTCCCGACAGCTCCATGAACAAAAGACTGCCACAGGGAGCCTTCGCCACGCCCAGTTTAGGAATAGAAATAAATAAGGAAAGTGAGAGATAGAACAAACTGATGGTATGCCACAACACCTTTCGTCATTAAGAAATATGTCCGCACTCGCGCCTAACCCTCTCTCTGAATTTATTATAAGAAAGGAATTTATATTTACAATAAACCGTATTTGTTCACTTTGCTGTAATACATTTGATAGATAAATAAAGCACTGGTGCTTTTGTTGCATCTGAATAACTATTTGAATTTAATTATTTCTTGTTTGCGTTTTTTGTGTTTGCTATCATGTAAGCTAGATATTCATATCTTTCGATGGCTACTGTTTTAATATTAAAGTTCCCCCGTATTGGATTCGTATAATATCGATATAACATTCAACAATGTATGTATTGTGCAATTAGTTACATATTGCCTATTGCTAGTGATACTGTTATCAGCAGGTTCCACATGACTTCAACTTCAATCAATATATGTATTATAACGGACCAAAATAACTCTTAGGTACATAAGTTTACTAATCTGCTTTTTGCCTGTATCTTATGACATACATATACGTACTCGTATGTATGTTTATTTTATTTAGATGTAAAAAATATGTAAAATTTCTTACATCAATTATAAACAAAAATAATTCCAACAAGACCTTCTTCCTTCCCAGACACACACATCTTCTCCAAATCATACGCAGCATTCAAACATGAAATAAGACACATTCAAAAATCATCACCACAACACGCGATGACATTAATACACATACACCACTTGTACTATCCAATTATGGTTTCATAATTTTAATTTCAAATTTAATTATTCTCATGTTTTTGTATAATTATTGTTTTCTTTTTGCCCTCTAATGTTTTTGTATAATCAATTTCTTAACTATTTCATTTCCTTAATGTACATTTTTTATTACTTGTTTTATCATTTATGGCCCTTTATTTTTATTGTGTTACTTTGCAAACTTTCACTTAAATACATTGTGAATACTATAAGGTTGCAGATAAACGTTGACTCAATATATTGCTATTTTATACATACATTTATATTTTGTACCTATTCCTTGATAAATAAAAAAAAAACAAAAAAAGACATAAAAAGCCAACAAACACGAAAATATTCCAATATCCATTAAATACACAAAAGGGTCGTTTTCAGATTTAGTGCACCTAATTTTACTATGGGTATACACAGATGAACAGGTTACTTTCATTATGATATATATATACAAAAGTGGTACAATGTATAGTTAGACCTACCATCCAATTATGTATATCCACTGTTAGTTATATTCAACTCAACACAAGAGAAATAATGACTAGGATATGGGAAAGGATAGTGGGATAGGAAAGTGACGGGGAATGTCAGAGGACAACTAAAAGAGAGCAAATTAAGTTGTACTATACACATACGATAAAAGAAAACAAAACATCTATCCACTGTTATCTCGAATCATGTTGGTTAATTCTTTCATATACCTGCTATACGGAGTATGAAATAAGTCATTTTTGTTAAATGTTTCGCATATAGATACGAGGAACGGTAGAATGTTTTCAGTGTTTTTTTTTTTGTAATTTGTAATATAGAATAGATCAGTTTGTCGGGTTGTCCTAGAGGGAACACGGTAAGTAATAAGATTATTCAATTCCGAAGTATCGAATTTATTATTAACAATTTTATATAGAAAGCTTTGATCATGGATAATTCTACTGGGTACAAGTGATTCCTGATTATGATTAAACTTATGTTGTACTTTTTTCAAAACTATTAATTTCGTTTAAACCTCATTTTTTTAAACATGAATACAAAATACATTGCAATGGTAAACATCATTCATTATAAACAATAATAATCTTGAATCTATTTTTCCACTTTTTTAAAAGTAACAATGTGGTTATTCCTCTTAACAGAATTGTTTTTACTACAAACTCAACAAAGTTTGTAAAAAATTAACAAATTATTTTTTAATATAAAATTTGCCTGTATCCTATGACATACATAGGTAATACTTAGATGTTTATTTTAAATAAGTGATAACAATGCTTCTATTTGTAATCTTTGATTCCTGCACTTATATTTTGAGAGTTTATTTATAAAATAAATAAACTTTCTTTTTTCCTGGTACCGAGCCACACCGAGTGCTTGAAAAAGTGTAAATAGTCACAAACTTGCACCACGACTTGAATAAAAATAAAGCAAAAATCGACGTTTCATACATACATACATACATACATACCATCACGCTGTTTCCCTATTTGGTGTAGGCAGAGAGAATTAAAATTTTCTAATTTGGAATTATTTTTATTTTATTTATTAAGGAATACAAACAGTTACAGTTAATATAAATGTGTATAACTAATAGCAATATGTTAAGTCGACGTTTATCTGCAACCTTACAGTATTCACAATGTAGTTTTCAGAGTAACACAATAACAAATAAAAGGCCATAAATAATAAAAAAGTAAAGAATTAATAAAGAAATAACATTAAGGAAATGAAATAGTTGGTTAATAGTTAAATAATTCTGACTAATATCAAAATCAGAAATATATCGTATTTGGGTCATGTGCTTAGAGGAGAAAAGTATGAATTGCTCCTCCAGATCCTAATGGGCAAGATAGAGGGTCGAAGAGGTGTTGGAAGGAGACAACTTTCCTGGCTCCGCAATATACGCGACTGGATGGGCATAAGAAGTGTTGGAGAGCTGTTTCGGGATGCCCAGGACAAGGACGCGTGATAGTCAACGGGTGATAGTCAACGTTGGGGGTACCTGACATGACACCAAAAGAAGAAGAAGAAGAAGAGAGAATTGATCGCCAGACTCTTCTATCTTGATATACATGCTATGTTTTGACATCCACGTTTCGGTCGTCTCTATGTATAAAAAAATAAAGTTGCCGCAAGATATCCGCCATATTTCATAAAATAATTTTATTTAGTACGTATTTACCTATTATTAATAAACGAGGTTTTAACTTTTGTAAAACCATGCGTTGAGATATTTTGTATCAATTAAAAAAGTGTTCAAAGTATTATTAAACCGGTTTTTTTACCGTGGGCCCCATTTGGGGATTGCTTCTTTTTTCTTCTTGCAACACCAACTTGACAGTTGTAATATATTTTGAGGTCATGTGTCATTAAAAAGGTGTGCTTCTTTACTTAGGAATAGATTTTGTAATTTTTCGTTATTATTTTAAGTAAATATTATTCATTGAAGTTGAATTTTACTGGTAAGTTGCTCGATATTTCATTTATCAAATTTGTGTTTAATTTTTTTACGGTAAATATCTGAAATACTTACTTTTTTCATTTATAAGTAATAAATACATGTGTTATAAACAAGGTGTTTTAAATTTTTATTGTAAAAAACATATTAGGATTTTTTATTATATGTAAAAAAACAAAACCAGCCCCAATTGGGGCTCAAGGTAAATAGCACGGTAAATAGTTACAAAATTTTTGTTTGTATTTCAGTGTCATTATGGGCAGCAAAAGATTTTCAACATTAAAAGATCTGGAGAACTACATAGATGAATGTGATTTTGATGATACCGAAGGGCCAAGAGATTGTGTTGATATAGTTCTGTTGCCGCCTGAGGATGTGGATAGTTTGTCAGACGAAGAAGAATTCGACGAAAATATATTGGAAGATACTGTTCCTAATGATGCTCCAGGCCCCATTGAAATACACGGAATTCCATTGAATGAAGCTCCGCAAAACAAAAAAATTAAAAAAGATACAATATCGTGTAATTGGCAGAAGGAACGAGCATCATTTACTGCTTATGATTATAACAGTGATGAATGTGAGCGGCGTAGATTGAATATGATCACCAAACTGAAGGGGAAATCTCCCGTTGAAATATTTGAACTCCTTTTTGATGGTGATATTCAAGATGCAATTGTAAGAAACAGTGTGCTGTATGCTGCTCAAAATAACCAACATCAATTTGATTTCTCCAAAGAGTGTCTTAAAAAGTTTTTAGGCATTCTCTTGCTGACAGGATACCATTCTCTACCACAGACACAAATGTACTGGTCAGAAACAGATGATATAAATATTGGTATTGTCAGAAACTGTATGCCGCGTAATAGATTTATGGAAATAAAACGGCATTTACACTTCGCAGATAATACAAATATAACTATAAGAAATGGAATCAAAGACAAGCTTTTCAAAATTCGTCCAATTATTGATGCACTTAATAATAATTACTTGCAGTTTGGTGCCTTTTCAGATAGCATATGCATTGACGAACAAATGGTGCGGTATTATGGTCAACATTATCTGAAACAATTTATTAGAGGGAAACTTATCCGATTTGGACTTAAACAATGGGCTATGTGTTGCGCCAAAACAGGATTTTGTTATAATGCTGAAATTTATGAAGGAAAGACTGGTAATATTCAAAATTCAATAAACGGTTTGGGCATGTCCGTCATATTGAATTCAGTTGATAAAATTGAACATCCTGAACAACACTGCTTCTACTTCAATAACTTTTTCACCAGTTTTGAGTTGATGAAGGCACTAAAAGGTAAAAATATTCGTGCAACGGGAACAGTCAGATACAACAGAATGAACAAATGTCCGATAAAAAATGAAAGTGCCATGAAAAAAGAATACCGGGGAGCGTTTGATTATAGTTTTGATAAAAAAAATGAAATCTTTGGTTTGGTATGGAAAGACAATAATATTGTTAAAGTTCTCTCAAATCACCAGGAAGTTTTGCCATTGGGTAAAGCGTCTAGATGGTCTAGAACAGAACACAAGCAAGTATCGATACCTCAACCAAATGCAATAGCTCAATACAACAAGTTCATGGGAGGAGTGGATAGGATGGACTGGAATATACAAAAGTACAGAATAAAAATAAGAGCTAGGAAATGGTACTTTCCTATATTTACAAACGCTATTGATATGACAATTGTAAATGCACATGTACTGTATACAATGGCAAATAATGTCAATATGCCATTGTTGGACTTCAGGAGGATGATCGCAAGAGCCTATTTGGCAATTCACTCAATGTCGGACCCAAAGATTGCTGGTCATCCTTCTTATAGCATCAGTGCACAAAAGCGTGTTCCAGACGCTGTGAGAAAGGATTCAACAGGGCATTATTTAGAGAGGACTTTGGAGGGAAAACAACGAAAATGTGCGATTTGCAAAAAGAATGTTAGAAAACAATGTATAAAATGTGATGTAGGATTACATGTGGAATGTTGTAAAGAGTGGCATACCATGTAATATTACATATTGCATTTGTTATGATTATTTTATATTGTTTAAAATGAACATACAGTCTTACTATAATTATGAAATTTCATATTACAGAAATATAATATAGACCAAAATTATGACTCGCCATTAGCCGTCGGCCCCAAATGGGGATCATGAAAATTATCAATAAAATGTCAGTTTTTCTATTTTACTTTGAAAAATTTCTTGTTTTATTTTTATTTTTATCCTAAAACCTAATATAATATGGAAAGAAAAATGGAAAAAAAATGGTAAAAAATGGGTTAATATTAGACCGAGTAAATTTCTCCAGATAGAGGGCGTGTACTGCCAGCAGCGTACCTATTTTTCAATTTGATATTCCATCATTACTAATAGAATCATTTTGGATAGAAATAACGGTGACAGGAAAATTATTCGAATGCTCAATTTTACGAAAATCAATTTTACGAATGGCAATTATTCGAATCCAATTTTTTTGAAAAACAATTTTCCGAACACACAATTATCAGAATTTACAATTGTTCGAATTTTTATGACGTCATGTTGGTAGTATTGTGAGAGGAATAAACCATAGATTTTTATTATAATATACTAGATGTCGTGGTTAGCAAATTTTGTATGAATCGAAAACAAATGACTCACTTTTTGCACGGAGTACTACATCTATGTACATAGTATATTATGTTTAGTAAAAATCTATGGAATAAACAACATGGCGACGCACCGCGCTGTCAGATATCCTAGGATGTACACCTATTTTTTAAACCTAAACCTACAAAACTTTGGTAAAAATAGGTTGGTTAGGTTTGTTTGTAGTTATAATTGCGACTGGCGTGAGCCAGTTGCATTACATATTTAAAAAAGTAACTATAATATTAAAATAAAATAACTAAATTGGTGTGAATACTAGATAAACATAAACTGGTGTACAAACCAGGCTATCCCGCGCTGTCAAACATCAGTTATTAAAAATGTGCAAACATACGTACCCAACAATAATACAAATAATAGTCTTCATCGAATATATTTTACTGGCAACAAAGGACTTTTCAGGGCCTAGGTTGAAGCTCTAAGGGCCTAGGCAGTAAAGGCGGGGGTGGGCGGCCGACGCTGTTGCGCCCTCGTCAATTCTGTACTTAGAGAAGAGCAGGACGAACGCCTTCAGTCTCGCTCGGTAGTTACTCATCAAACTGTGGCGAATGTTGTTGTGTGGTTCGGGCACACCGCTGGCGCAGACGTCGGGTCAGACATCCTGTGTTGACAACTAGACGTCAAATCTGACAGGTGATGATTGCGTCGGATGCCCCCGGTGTTAGCCCGCGGAACCTTCGGACGCCAACACGAGGACCGAGGGGTCGGGGTACAAGCCCCTCCGACTTGAAACGGAGTGTACATAGCGGCCGATTTTGAGACCAATAGGAGGCCCTGACGTGTGAGGTTGGATTCTCGGGGGCAGTGGTTGAACCCGATGGATGGTGGATATTTTGTGTTTGTCCGATGTTGCGGCTGCGTCCGGTGGTGAACAGGGCCAATGGGCTCTATAGCGTCGCCGGCGTGGAAGTGGATCGCGATCTCCCTCGATGGCAACAAATATGTCAAAGGAGGCAACATAATGACACAAAAATATATTAAATTCGGTTAATTGATTTTCCAACAAATGTTAGTTCGAATAATTTGCTTTCGGACAATATTGTCATTCTGATAACTGATTTTCGAAAAATTGTTATTCGTACAATTGCGCATTCGAACAATTGTGTTTCGAAGAATTTTCATGTAATCAGAAATAACTTAGATATGTAGTTGGGATATTAACAACTTAGATAGTTGGGATATTAACAAAGAAAAATATTGCTTTAAATTCTAATGTATTCATTAAATATTTCTTTCTTGTGCATTTTCTCGAATCATTATTTCTCGATGTGGCGCTGAATGGAGAATGTTTGAAAGTTTTCACCTTCTGTAACCGCGCGTTGAGATATTTTATATGGAGGAAAAACGTATTTGTAACTTTTTTACAATCATGCAGTTTTTTTGTATATTTTTTTAAAACAGTAAGTACCTATATCAATGTCTATTATACCTTCAAAATATTATTACTATCTTTATTGTAATTTTATTCTTGGCGTTTGATGTAGCCAATATTTAAATAAAAATATCAACTAAAATAATATTCTATATTTTTTTTGTACACAATAAATACTTAAATATATTGTCGGTCTTCTGACTTAGTCAGATATCTGACTCCTGAGCTCGGGCAAATAAATAAAATATGCAAACTTCGTGCATTATTGTTTCTATGAAATCCATGGTTAATCGTAAAATAAATATACATGCTGTATAATGTTTTGATGAATGGACGATACTTCCTTATGAAATAAATTGTATATTAATAATATCGGTTATAATTATATTCACACGTCCATCATAGATAGATGGCGTTGCATATAATAATTATTTAAAGGTCAACACGTAACATTACAACAATGGCAACAATTTAACACAACAATACCATTCTACTACCGTTATAATTAAAAATCGTAATATGAGATTCTCATGAAAAACATGGCGTGCTCTGTGAAAATCCATCAAAATTGTTATCTGCTCAGATATATCTACGTAACTTGTGTATTCTCAGCTTTTGAATAATATTAATGGAATAGTCAAACATTTCAAAATACTATACGATTGTTTTCTTCGACTAATATTAATATACCGTTAAACAATTATTTGTTTAATTTTCCACAGATTGCCTATTTTTTTCATTATTTCAAACATATTTTCATGATTACTAAATGAATATAAATATACAAGATCCCACTAAGCAAAAGTTTATCAGTGGGTTTCTATGGCATAATAATCTAAACTTAACTGTCTACCACTGGAAAAAATATTTTTTTTACATTACATTACATACAAAAGACAAAAGTATTAAGATAACAGAACATATCAAATTAGTATCAAAAACCAAAAAAATACTATAAAAGAAAAAAATGGCAAAATCTAAAAAAAAATAGTAAAATAAATAAAAAAGAAACAGAACGAAGAAGGAAAAAAAAACATTTTTTGCTAAAAATTAACGTTTTGCATGTTAATTTGGTGTTATTGTCGAATTTAATCCAATTAATTCTGAGGGCAAGCTATTAAAAATTATTGGTGTTGAATACTGCAGTGTTCTTTGACCGTAATAATTATTATTTACTCAAGGTATATTATATTTTACAGAAGTTTTTTGTCTGGTGTTATAATAATTTAGTACATAATATCTTTAGATGTCATAGAACTCCATATTTATTTATTTATTTATTTAGTTGCTTCTCGGGCAACTAACAGGTACTATGTCAAATATTAATTTAACACGCACCCAATAACAAGTTGCCACATTCTGGAGACATGGATAATTATATCCATGATATGGGTAATCACGAGGGTTTTGATTTCGTCGGTTGGACCAGACTTGCCCCCCTGAATTAATTAATATTTATGTACTGTCCTTTTTTCTAATTTGTATTTATTACTTATTGGATTTTCAAATTAATGTACGTTTACTTGTTTTTATTAATATTGTTATTTTTCTTTTTCTTCTTAAACTACTTTTCATGTGTAAAAATTCAATGATATTTTTGTATTTTTTATTATAATTGAATTTTTTTTAACTTATCCAACTGTCGATTTGTTCAACAGAATTTAATTTTCTTAACACATCCCCCAGGTTTATTATGTTCATTTCTAAAAAAAATGTTAAAGAAATCTGTATTTTTGAATTTGCGAAGCTGTCTTTAATATATTATAGTTTCTGCGAAAATATCTTTACCTTCTTCCTTCATACGCCTAGCTATATTGTTGGGTAACATACATTTTATTAAACGTTTTTGTAATCTTTATATTTGACTTACCTAAGTATGTTTTGAATGTATTTCTCCACACAACAATACTGTACAAAAATAATAGGTTCAATCATAGCCATGTACGTTGTTTTAAAGGTTTTAAATTAAAATTATGACGATATTTTTGAGAGCCGACCTTGAAGTATGCAAGTGAGACATGGACATGGCAGAAGAAAGCAGAATAAATGCAGTTGAAATGCAATCGCTAAGAATAATTTATTTGTAATAGGACTTAGGCTGTGTTTCTCAAACAAAGATTAAACTAAAAGTATAGTTTAAATACTTTTGGTTGTTTTATTGAAATCTAACGCCGTCAAAAGACGCAAATTAAGTAAGTCTTTAATAATAAAAGTAACTCGCGTGAGCGAGTTGCTTTATAATTTGAATGGAAATCAGTTGCAGAAAAAATATTATCAACACCTTTGTCATTTGAGGATAGGAATAAGCTTATTTTGTATTGGTATTTGATCGCATTTATCAATGAAGATCAAATTTTTCAATATATTATTTACGTATTAGCATGATATATACTATTTTTAATACTAGGTAAGTACTTATTATTTTTTGTATTGAAAATTATCGCGTTTAATGTCAACTTTAACAGCTCATTCGATCTTTGTAAAAATAAGTGTACAAAGATCGTAAAAATAAGTGTACAAAGATCGTAAAAATAAGTGTACAAAGATGGTAAAAATAAGTGTACAAAGTGTATTCTAAGGTTTAGTGAGGTAGTGTGTCAGTCGGCGTTGCTAGTTGCTATAAGACCACAAATTATGATAGTAGGTAGGTATGTACTATATGCTCGCAAAATCATAATTTTCACGATATAAGATTATATATATAAGTCTTCATTACAAGCGGTCCCATTTAATTGATCATTTTACACATGCGATATTTATCGCGATATTGATTGATGGATATCAAATCTATTGCGTTATGAATCGCAATCCATCAATTAACGTAATCCGGGATTACATATGATCAAAATGACAAGATACGATTGATTCTATTGTAATCCTTAAAAATATGCGATGTAATAAAAACATACCTATTAGTATAACGTTGAATTGAATTATTAGGGTATCTATGCGACATGTTTCGGCAGTGCTGTCCTGCCATCGACCGGCTGGTTGAGACCGGACAGCACTGCCGAAACATGTCGCATAGTGACTCAAAATATAGTGGTTTAGGGCAAAATTCACATGCCAAAACGGTTAATATGAACAACCACAAAATATCCGCCGAGTATTTAAACTATATTGAATTAGGGTATTTTTATTGCAATATGAAAAAACCTCATTTCGGGTTTTATCTCTCCTCTGTCATGTTAATAATGGTTTCCCAAATTTCAAACATATTTTTACTTCAAAATAATAAACGGATATCGTCTGGATATCCGGTACAGTCCAAACCAGCCCTGGGCAAACTGGGGCCCGCCGCTCCGGGCGTGTGTCCATGCGAGCAATATGTCAATATCAAAAATCAGAAAAAATCTATAACTAGACCAAACAAACGAAAAAAAGATAGAAGACTGAATATTTCACGCTGCCCAAATTTAGTTTATCGAAAGGAACAAATAAAAATTATCGCTGCGCGGATTTTTTTTGATTGGATGAATTGAAAAAACAACATAAAACTGAAATTTTCTCACTGCGCGAACTTTACTTAGATTGTTATGAACGTAAACACAAGAAAGTTGACATTTTCTCACGGCGTTCATCTGAAATTATTTAAACACCACAGAGCCCCATTTTAACCGACTTCAAAAATAGAAGGAGCTTATCAATTCGACGTGAATTATTTTTTTTATGTAGGTTATGTTCAGTCCGATTTCAAATATTCTGTTTTCATTAGAAAGGGATAACTTATGGAAGATCCCATTTAAATTTTGTCATGATCCATGAGATCCATGAAAAAATCATCGAACTCTTCAATTCCTAGTACAGCGATAATTCTTTGCCACGTTGTCAGATTTCAATGATTCTTTTATATTATTATTGGAGAGAGAATACCTCACGGACGGTTCCATATAAATTTATTTTATATGGAAACGTCATCATATTCTTCAATTTGCAAAGTCAATTGCAGACGACCCAGAATCTCCTTGTCTTACTTTAGTTAGGGTCGGCTCTCCTAACCCTTTGGCACCAGGATGATCTGTCCTGTATTATCGGGGCTGGTATTTGGGCTTTATCCATGAGCTTACTCATACTACCCCACCACGTGGATAGTGGACGTCCTTTTCCTTTTCTGTTTTCTGGTAGTGCTTGAGCAGAGCAGCACCACATGATCATTTTGTCTTATCATTACAATATATCGATACCATCTGAGTCAGCTCTCTGTGTATTTTTCTTGTATGTGGGATACTCCATAGCTTCCTCTTATTAGCTCATTTCGAATTTAACAAGCTTTGTCACCCCACCTGCTCATCTCAGCATTTTCATTTCATTAACATGTAGTTTATGTTCATGTGTGCATTTTACTGTCCAGCACTCCGCACCCTATGTCATGACAGGTCTCACAACTGATTTGTAAACCTTGCCCTTAGTTTCGATTGGCATACGTGGATCGCACAGAACGCCCGTGAGTGTTCTCCAAGCCACGACCCAGAATATGGACGAATAATAAAATATTCTTTACCGCGTAAATCGATTGTTGGAAGTCGTTTTTATAAATGGAAGATTATTTTATTAGACACATCGGCCAAGGTAAATGGCGTCTTTATAGATAATTGAATTTAGGTATTTTTAACTATTTTTAATTTAGATAATATGTAACGATTATATTCTTAATCCATTTATATTCAATATTTACTTAGCATTGTGTAATGTGTGTTAGGAATAGGTACAAGATATTTGAAGACAATAGATATTTGAACACGTTTCAATTGATTGTAAAAATTGTAGGTACTTAGTTAATGTCGCCATAAAACTTTAATTTAATTTAAAACGTTTCTTTGAACTACTTTGAAGTCACTGTTGTAAAATTACAATGTTTTACACAATAATGGATAGTAAAAAAGCTATTGCTCAGCTGCATGCTACATACAACCAGGTTTCCCTGGAGCGCTCCTGTTTTTCAGCAATACCTTGGGACATCGCAAAACACAGAAATATCAGACTACATAACCTATAAAAAATTAAATATAATAGAAAGAAAAATAATGAAAAGCGTATTATCGCAGATTTGAGTTTTTAAATATCTGCTACTGCTGGCACCTTTGTTGTTTCAGTAACCATACCTTGCAGTGTTTTTTTAATTATGCAATGAAGTCATTGTACGTATGCTCCGCACATATGATCTCATTCCCGTACTTAGAGGAAGCATAATATCTAAAACTGCCTTCGAATGCGAAGGTTCGATGTCTGGGGAGAAAATTACTGTATTAACAGTGTAATTTGATAATTATTATTAAATATTCATATTTTTACTAAATAGATTATAACAATTGTCTAGTAATTATAAAAATATCTAGTAAAAAATAACCCATATTAGCATAATCCACATAATTTAATAAACTCATATTCAAGAAAATTATACAAGAGTTCAGGGTAGTTCAAGTAAAGGATGATATGGTCATGCAAAGGATATTTTTAATGAGAGAAATTACAAAAGTTTTAACAACAGACGAACGTACATGTGTGATACGATGCATGAACGTTGATGAGGCGAGGGATGCGCGACAAGATAAAATAATGTGGCATACGGTTCTCTCTGCTTACGCCGTAGTGACATTAGTATGTTGGACAATTAGTATGTTGGATTTTTGTGATCAATAAAAAATGATCGAAAGAAACGCCAACTTAGTACAGGGTTGGGGCGCATAAAGAACATTAAAATTAAATTATATTTATTAAATTAACATAATTGAATATTTCATTATATTATGTGAATACATTCAAATATTGTTCGATCCATAGACTTCACATCATATAATAACTAATTAAAATATATGCAAAATTATCAGTCACTGCTTATATGCAAATGCTATTAATATATATTCTAATTAAAATGTAATTTTAATAGTGTACATTTTCTTCAATAACTGTTTATTCTAAACCATAGATTCTCAACCTTTTCTTTATCATCGCCCTCTTTAAAATAGAAAAAATCAACATTTCCTTTTGTATTAATACTATTCAAACTAAATTATTATTATTATTATCTACCATTATGTACTTACTCAAAAGAATTAGCAAAATTTGCGTGTATTGTAAATCATTTAATATATTAAAATAAAATGCAATGAACGTTCCGAAGAGGCTTTCAATTGGGAATACCCATCAACCATAATAATTACTGATTATTAACGTTTAAAAAATTTTAAACGATTTTTCGTTTTGACGATTTTTGCATTTTTACTATAAAATTTTCAATATATTACGACTTAACAATATTGGAAAATGCCAGTGACTGAAATAATGAAAGGTACTTCATATTATTATTTTACGACAGTGCCAAGGTCTTGTCTTTTAATTTCAAATTATTTCATATTTTGTTTATAATTTAATTTAAAATCAAAGATAATAATATAAAAAAATCGAATGAGTGCACCGCGAAACTTTTAGTAATTATTGTACCTTTAAATATTTATTCATGAAAACATTTTTTATAAAGTTGATATTTTATCGTAAAAAATAAAGAAATAATAAATAAAATATTAAATTAGTTTATTCATTCGACTCACTGTCTCAATGCCCACTATTTGCCACTGGATCCGCTACCACCCCCTTGGAAGGCTCCAGCGCCCACCGAGTTGAGAAATCGCCCCCCGTTGAGAACCTATGTATCACTATCACTATCTGACTCAGCCTATTGTAATGGTCTATCTGTTCAAATGTTCAGTTCTTTGACACGATTTTTCAACAAATTAATTCATCTAGATATATTTATTTTTCACAGAGCCTAAAATTTCGGAAAATATAGAAAAAATTAGGTGTTCATAATTATTATACTCAGAATTTTAAATTTTTATTCCATTCTGGGGTTATCAACATTAGAATTTTTATTTTATATTTCCACATAATTTCCACAGATATTATCTCAAAAACCATAAAAGCTTGAACACTGAAAATTTGTATAAATATACTCAAACTATTTTTAATGAAAAAGTTACAGGGTTTTTCATGTTTTTTTTTTAAGAAAATCCTTTTATATTTGTATTTTTTTTTAATATCGAAAAAAGACAAAACTTTCTAACTAGATAATTTAATTTTCTATAAAAACATACTCATTATAGCAGATCAACTCAAACTTAATTTTTTTTTTTTAAATTGAATTTGATGAAACCATTTCATACAATTTGTATGACAGAATATACAATTATCTAATGTAAATATTAAAAAAAATCACTCTCTTTAACCCGGCTCACAGTCTGTAATAAAATATTTATTATTATTAGACTATAACGCTTCATACACTGATTCGTTAAAATAGCAATTTGCAACATTTTGAAGGCTGTTATATCCGAAAGCCACCACTACTCAAGGTTCATATTTTGTACAATTGTTGTTACTTGCTGTGGTAGCCTTTTCCAGAAAAAAATCAACCTTTATACTATGACTTAAATTTGCCTGTCGCTGTCTCTTGGTCAACTATATAAGTTAGTAATTTACAAAGAATCATTTCATTGCCATCCCTCAAATTTGAAAGTTTTTGTACATCTAATTAGTACCTACTTACTTAGCTGTTGAATATCCAAATATTTACACATTTGATGTTTTGTTTACAGGACAGACCTTTCAATGCGTACAATGGAACCACCACTACCCCTCAAATACAGTCCCCTGTTGTGAACCAAAATGGCGGTGATGTCACCGATAGCGCAAAGAAACCAATAGTCAACACACAAACGAGCGTTATTCAAAATGGAGTCCACGCATTGGACATCAACAGAAAAAGTCCCGCGAGAGTGCAGAGTCCAACAACAAAAGTCAATGGATTTACAGACCCTCCTAAGAAGAGTTTCAAACCTCCGGGCCAGCCTCCCCCTCCACCACCAGTAAGTAGCTAATATGTATATTTGGTTCATTTATATACACGTAGATACCATCATGTTAACATTGTACACAATACTTAAATCCTTATATTATCCACATATTCTCATTCATTCTACTTACTGATTTACTTTGCTCTTCTTTCTGATTGCATAGTATTTCAGCAAGGCATACTGTTTGAAATTTCACATAACTTTGGTTGTTTGCAAGGGGTCGCCTTACAATTGCCTTTGTACACTTTTTATACATAAAATAAACATATTCAATTAAATAAATAAGCAGTTTATAACGTTTATACTAATAATTTAATTTATATTGATTGTAGATCCCTTTTTGAGCAAACTGTATGCATTAAAGTTTATATGGAGGAGGACTGCAGAAAGATAATATGCGTTATAAATACATTAAATTAAATAAAAAAATATTTCACATTAAATCAGTGATTGTTTTCCTTCGAACGTGAAAGAGAGGGGAAGTGTAAATTTAATATACTGTGACCAAAATATTCAAATAAAGTAGTCACACTGCAGTATAGATTTTTATGTATATCTAGCATCACTCGTAAATGTGTGGATAGCCGCAAAGCAATTTAGATTGTATTAATATTCCCTATTTCATGATTTTTGTTAACGTTTAAACTCATTTCACTCAAACTGTCAATGTGATACCTACGATGCAGATATTTAAATTCAAATTTCAGAACATGTTAAAGAAATATAAAATTCTGAATACCTATTTTTAAACAATATATTTAAATAGCACTGCAATAGGTATGTGAAAAGAATACTTTGTACTTTTCAAACTTAGAATTTTTTAATAAAATACTTGTTGGATCACTTGTACATATAAATGTAAAAAAACATTCATCATCATCTGACCTTTATTTAAATTTTAGAGCAAGAGGTTTTATATCCAAAAATGTTATGATATTTTTATTTGTAGTTTTATCAATACAATTTTAATTAGTTTTGATGTTTATTATATATTTTTATTTCAGATGCCCCAACAGAATGGTAAAGTTCTTCCAAGTACACCAAATGTAACAAAACCTACGACACACGTAAAAGCAAAAGCTCCACCACCACCCCCTCTTAAGAAGCCACAACAAAATGGCGTTCACAGAGGTGACTCGACCCTCGATAGGCCTCCTACAACGCCCACACCAGATTACGACACATCCTCTCTTGTCAAAGTCGTCAGCAAACCAAAATTGGCCAAAGTCAACACGGACGCCGTGGAAATGGAATCTCTCGAATCGTTCAAATTGACGAATCCTTCGTCGCCTACTCCAAGACCTCCCAACACCTACTTCATGAAACAACCGAGTGAAATGCTGACAATGAAGAAAGCCAATCCTCATGTTTCCGTCACCATCGGAGAATATCCAACAAATACATTTAGAAAACAACCCTCCAAATTAGGATTTCTAAGCAACGACACTGTCGATGGAAAGTATCCAAAAGATGAGCCTGTCGGTAGCAGACTACAATCAGAATTAGTACAAACACTTTCAAGGTCCAACCTCAAAAAGAAGACTGAAAATGTTAGTATAAATATTTCTTTACTATTGTAGTAAATAAACTGACTAATAATTATGCTGCAAAGTGGGCCATTCTTTAGTCAAAACCTTAAAATACAGAATACTTATGAATAATTGTATTATTTTTTTATGATATCCAAAATTAATTTTATTTACATCACTTATTAAGGAAATATAAAAATATTTTTGATAGAAAGTGAGAACCACTGACTTTTTTCAAAAAGTGGTTCATAATGAGATAAAAACTAAATTAAAGCTACATGACATATGCTTGACACATAAAATATTTCAACATGATATCCATTGGTATAATATACATTCTCAACATGATATCCATTGGTATACATTCTCAACACGATATCCATTAGGTTTTGATGTAAAATATATGCTTTAAAGTCTTAAAATCATAATTCCCCTCTAGGAAAAGAAATCGTTTTATGAGTGTTTATATTTCATTTATTTTTCTAGTATTCTGTATTGCAATGGTTAAAAGAATTGATTTATTACTTTCAACATGTAATTTAATGCTCTGATCCATAATATACAGGTAAGTAAAAATGACCATACATTCAAATGTTATATAATTGTACCTTCACTGTACATGTCAGCATTGTATATAGGTACATGAAGCAAACTTTGGGTGCAATGTTGGACATGCTTCTATAAAATGCTTGATTCAAACATTTCACTGGTTCTACATTATGTGTATAAATAACTTTTTTGCTTAAAAAATGCATATTTTTATTTCGTTGAAGCATAAATAAACTATTCTACATTTCCCATTTTGTTCATTAAAATTATGCTTTCACAAATAGGTAATTCATATTTGCATTAATATCACGCATAATATGACTCATAACTCAAATGCTTAATTATTCTAAAAGTGATCATATTAATTAATAAGTAAATGAGAATTTTAAATTGAACAATAATTTTAATCAATATTATGCATCTCTTAATAACTGACCATCGCTTTCACCTTTGAGGAATTGGACACTACATTATAAAAAAAATTGAACAAGCAATATTTTGTTTAGATAAAATATATGAATATTTATTGCTTTAGTCCATATTTGAAGGAATACTTACACTTTTATAATGAGTTTCATTCATGCATATATTTTGTTTCTTGAAATGTTACAAACTGACGGAATTTTTTTTAGTCAATCATTTCAGTGTACTTGCATTTGAAGATGTGAATACATATTCCTTTGATTGGATTCTCAGGGGTAGGCAAAATTTTTAAATCAATCAATTTAGAAGCTCACATTGGCTATGTAAAGACCGATTGAGATATCTCTCTTTTGAAAATAAGTTATCTTACATATTGCTTGAAATCAGTCCTACCATGTCAGAATGTTCAAAAATATTCATGTGTGGAATCCTAGAATTCATTTTTTATATTATTATGAGATAGATCCCAATAGAGTATTTATTACGAGATAGGTCCCGGGTTCAATTACCGGTGGAGACACAGTTTTATATTGTGTCTTTAGTCTGGATCTGTTAGACGATAAATTTCATAAGTCTCCAGAATGTGGCAACTTCTTATTTGGTGCGTGTTAAATTAATTTTTGGCATAGTACCTGTTAGTTACCTGAAAAGCAAAACAAAATAGAATAAAATATAAATTTGCACCTTGAGAATCCCAACAATTCAATATACATTTTCATTCTCGTCCCTAAACACAAGTTTCAATGCGAGTGTATTTTACAGGGCAACATTACTAACGGTGATATGACAAAGTCGCCAGAAAACATGTTTGATTCGTCATTGTTGGACAATGACGAACCAAACGCAAACTTTCATAAAAGATACGGACCCGTGATATTGCCTCAACCGCCTGCATTTAGCATTCCCAAAGTTCCCATAGGAAAATCTCTCTCTCACTGCGGTATGACACACACGTCAAACGACAACCGAATAACTATCAAAACTAATATGTACAATGGAAAACACGAGCTAGCAAAGACAGAAAGTTTGCCCCAAGGAGGGATATTGAAGAATACCACGCCAATGTTAATAAATGAAAGAAATGCCACCTACAAAATGACAACTCATCAAAAAAGCATTAAGTTTGGTCAAACGTAAGAGACAAACATTTCTGAAAGTAAAAATTTGGGATTAATAAATACTAATTATTTATTGGTTTTGGTTTTATTAGTCTAGTTGCTTTTTATATTATTAAACAACTCTCTTTGATGTTACATTGTACCTATTGCTTCCATGTTTCACTTTTATCATTTTATTGATGCAACTTATCACTATTTCTTCAGTACACTGGTGTCAGAAATTATTGATCATTTAAATATGTTTTATTTTTTTATTAATTATTACATTTTCATTTATTCTGGAGTTGGTTTCTTCAAAAAAGTGTAACTGTGCATTTTTCATGCACACATTTATATTAAATATTATGACACAAATTTTATGATTTGAATTTCTTCCCTTAAGAGACTCATTTGTAACATAATTAAAAACAAGTATTTATGGATAAATGATTAATTTCAAGCTATGAAGCTTAAGTAAGAATTTATTTATAAGTATGGATATACCACAAAAAAGTTTGAAAGCATCAATTTATTGTTGAGATAGAAGAGTGTGGTATTTGGTTCTTTCCCCTTGGCCTAAATAGAAAAACTGTGTAGTGCATGAATTTTACCAAACAAATATTGTCACAAAAATACATATGTCGCACATTTGAAGAAATAATTTAGCACTAGTGTCGCATTCTAGTGAATGTTTTAGATAATTTTATCACTTATTTACTTAAATTGAAACATGTAGGACAGTTTTGAATTCACAGTTTTATTTTATTTATAACCTATTCTCACAACTCATGTATATATTATACCTACATATTATCTGTAAAACTTTTATTTCAAAAAATGAAAAAAACATTTTAGATTAAATAACACTAACTTAACTAACAAATTGTTGTAGATGTTCACGGCTTTTTTATTTAAGTCTTTATGTTTACTGTAATATTATTTTAATTCTCTTCTTTCCAGAAAATTTAGTAATTATAATTTAAATAGGTATGTCACGAAGAACATAATAATTCAATTAGTATTGCAAATTATTTTTTACTAATTGTAATTTAATTTTATGTCAATATTAAGTAAAATTTACAGATATTTTATTAAATAATAACTAGAATTGAATAAAAATTTTATGATTATTTCAATTTTGTTTCTCTTTTTTTTATTATTAGTCATAATAATTTTTGTTTTTTTTTATTTTTCAGAACGACAGTAATTGGAGATGCTGAACTTCCAGTTTATTCAAATTATTGAATATTCAGTGGTTGATTTCTGTATAATATTTGTAAACATATAAGGACAGTTATAAGTTGTTTTAAAATTTCTTTGTTATTTTGTATATTATCATTGTTAAATAATTGTATGTAGGTATTCATCATTATAACAAATAATTCTTATTTCATTTTATTTCTAGTAATAAGTTAATAATGGATAGTAATCCATAATGCACTGCTTGTATAAAAAGAAAATAAGCTCAAAATAATTATATTAAAGTGTATATATTATATTATAAAATAATGTCATAGTTATTATGTTAAATATAAATAGTTTTATATTTAAGGGTTTTAATCTAAGTCAATATTTAAATGGATAATTCCATGTTCTTTTTTAATTAATAAATCAAGTATGTTTATCGTTCTTTGTATCGAATATCTGTTTTATATATATTACATGCTTAATTTCAAGCATACATCAAATAAAACATTTCAAAGTTATATTACATTAGATTCATAAGTATATTTTGTATTTATTTATCTTTTAGTCTAATTTGAATAAATAATACTTGCTAAAATTATATGTATAAATTTTTATCAAAGTTGTAGATAACATTTTAGCATGTAAAATTGAACACGAAATTTATTCTAAATTCTAATAGTTATTGTTTCAAAATTGATCCATCATTCATATTATTAAATTATAAATATAAAATATGCAGTCAACTTATAATCAACTACTGATTGATTCACCAGTTAACTGTATTTGGTATTTACTGGGCCATTCCATGTATCCATTCCATTAGTGTATATCCACATTTTTTTCATCATTCTGGTGTATTTGTCAGTACAGTGCTTTATTAGTTTTCTTTGACATGAATTTTAATTACACATTTTTTTGCATTTCTAGATTTGATACAATCAATATACACAATTTTTTATTACATAACAGCAGTTACAGTAGACACAGAATACTGCTTCTTGGGTATTTATTTTTACAATGTAATATTTTCATATCATTTCAACGATCCTATTCTCGCAGTATATATTCTTTGTGATGATGTTTTAAAAATATTTAAAGTTTTACAATTTATTATTTGAAATAATAAATAATTTGAATTAGATGAGTCGATGGCAGAGCGGTTAGCGCACTGGGCTAGTAATCCAATGGTCACGAGTTCGAATCCTGCCTCGACTGATTTTGTTCACCTATAGCACAAGCATTTATGCTTAATTTAGGGAATGTAGCAAGATGTATATGTACTTGTTTAACAAGGACATATTCATTTTTTATATTAAAAAAGATAAATAAATAAATATAATTTATATTCTTTCTTTATTTAACTCAAATCTTTAAAAATGAATGAATTTTTAAATTTAAATACACATATAATTCTTCATTTATCTCAAGTATTGTTAAAATATATAGACATAAAACATAAGTATTGTATAATTTTTATTGTAAATAATGTTTTGTGTGCCAGCTAATAAAATAAAATAAAATAAATTTAAAAAAGTTTTTTAATGTTTCCTTATTTCACCAAGAGGCTATCAGCAGAATATTTTCTAAAAACTAAATCTTTTCAGTGCCTCCGAGCGCATTCAGGATATATTTTTAATTTCATATCTGAAAACTCACATTGCTTTGCTTGTTGACATTTTAGCAATTGCACTTGATCAATTTCAATACCAAAATGCAAAACTCACTATTGATGAGTGCTTTGTACTTTTTTGAGAGTAACGGTGAATAAGGTACAACTCATCATTCATTAACTTCAACCTCATTGTTTCGTGACTTGCAACCATCTTCAAATGATTATCAATGACAGATTGGATATCCGTCATTGCCAGTGATAGTCTTCAGAATGTGGCAGCTTGTTGTTGGGTGCGTGTTAAATTAATATTTGACATAGTACCTGTTAGTTGCCCAGGAAGCTATACAAAATAAAATAAAGATAGTCTCAGCAAGTAAGTCTCTAGGGTATTATTTCATGCAGCATTCCATCAGACATGGTGATGGTTGATTGTTGTTGAGTAAGAACTATGAATAATTTTTTTGGTAGACTTCAAACAATGGGTGATGGCAGAGCGCTTAGCGTGCTGGGTTTGTGATTTAGTAGTCGCGAATTCGAATCCTGCCATGAACGATTTCGTGCACCTATAGTACAAGCATTTATGCTCAAATATATTAAAATAAAACATTTATAATTTTCTTCCACTAAGTTTAATTTGACTTACTTGTTTCGCTCTAGACGAGCATCTTCAGAGTTGTGATTTATAAATGTGATCTGGTGTTACTTTTTTGATCAACTAAATTAAAGTGTGTGACGCGACCTCTTCTGTTGGCTTTTTTGTTTACTATGAATTTGACGCCAAAATCATCAGGCAACACTGATGGAACAACATGAAAAAGTATTATTTTCGCATTTTCAACAGCGGGAGAAAATAAACTGATATTTGACATAACCTCGAAAATATAGCAATTTTCTGACAGTCTGAAATATACACACATTGTGTCTACACGGATCGCACTCACCGAACGGCCGAGGGATGGATGTCTGCATTCCTCGTGGCCAGGGAAGCTGAAAACTACATCAAAGGATGTCGATCTGGCTCACTCCTCATCGGCAGCCATGGAGGTGACACCTGGAGTGTCGAAATGGATCGGCGCAGCACCATTCGGCGAGAGAACCGCTCTCCTGGATCGTAACGGATGCTGAGTTTGGAAAGTGCTCCAAACGCTATTGGGTCGGGCTGGACCCTGGAGTAATAACCTGCATCTCCTTGAAACTCGTCCTGCCGCGGTTTCGCTCCCAACAGTCATCCAACTGGCAGCCGGTGTCTGGGACCCGAGGTTGCTTTCGCCGATAGCCTGTCCCCTTCGCCCATCGACAATGGTCCATTCCGGCATTGAAGGTTCATCAACACACTCATGTCCGTGAAGAAAACAAAATATTGTGTGGTGAGCAATAAAACCAGAATAACAATATTTGTGACATTATTTTTTGGTGACAATTTTTCAGCTGCGTTTTTTTTATTCTAATTTGTGACATCTTATTTTTTACTATGTGACGGTGCACAAATCCATTCTGGCATTTCATTCTAGTCTTAAATTTGCTAAATACAGAATATAGTGTTTGCAAATACAAATTTGCTAAAATGAATATAGTGTTCGGAGTGTTATTTGATATTATTCTATGAAATGTAGTAGATTTTCACTTACATATTATCAATTTATTGATAAAACAATTGTAGACATTTCAAGATATTATTTTCTGCATTTTAAAGAATTGTCTTCTTCATCTTCCTTCGTATAGATCCACAGAATCTGTTCCTTCCGCTAAGTCGTCTCCTGTGACGTGGATTGCCTGCTGTTGCGTCATCTTTTTAGAGGTACCCTTGGTGGGGTTCTCTTGAATCTCAATACGTGGAAATCTGTTGTCTTGCATCCTGTTAACATGTTCATTACAGTATCGTCTTCGTTGTCTTACCCATCGGACGATGACTTCCGTACTACACATTGTCAATCGATATTACGTCCATAATGCCAAAATAAAATTGGATACTGTAATCTATCGTATGGCCGATGAGTTTCTAAAACTTGCAAAACACCACCATTTATGCAATGAAAAAAACATAAATTAAAAATCTTCATCTGCATGCGCACAACAACTCATCAAAGTTTCATCTCCATTGGATGAATAGTATAGGAACATTTAAGGTACAAATGGTTTATCAACATGGACACGACCTTCAGTAATGAAGAACACAAACAGAAAGAATGTTGTAAATTTGAAGTTTTGCTGTATTTCAAAACTTTTTTGATTAAGGCCGCTAAGGCTCTCAAATGTGATTAGTTGCAATGGTGTTTCCTCATCTACTCAGCCAATACTGACATTATCATCTTGAGACTAAATACAGGGATAAAATATAGTATCGTCTACAGTTTGACAGTTCCAGAATCATAATATTATGAATTTCTCTCAATTAAAGATAATTCCGAAAGTACCCCCGATATTTATGGAATTCCCTCGA
Source organism: Molanna angustata (assembly GCA_963576475.1). Lineage (NCBI taxonomy): Eukaryota > Metazoa > Arthropoda > Insecta > Trichoptera > Molannidae > Molanna > Molanna angustata. Next base: position 3,199,084 of record OY754969.1, read on the forward strand.
TATGCGTTTAATTTGATAGATGTAAAGATATAATTTAGCAAAAATATTGAAATATATGATATAAGCACTTTGATTGTTTTAGATTTTTAAATTTTTGTTTTGATTTTAAAAAAAGGAAAAGTTAATATTGTTGCAGATATCATTCCTGTTTTGTCCTTGTCAAGTCATACAAAAATTGCAGCGGGACGAACCCCACATTTTCTACTTCAATACAAGAAGTGGGGTACAACTCCCTAAAAATTCTCAGTTGTTGTGCGGCCTTATAGGTTAAAAATAAAAGAGTCAATGCATATTAAAAAATATATTTTAAAATATACTTCCTCTGCATTCTTTTTAAGTGCTATAATCACTTTATCATATAGTATTTCTTATATACAACAAAATGCTCAACAATTTTTGCTATAGAATTTTGTATTTGCATTGACGCATCTTGGCTTGTGGACCTTACAAGTGTTGAAATAAAATTTGTACATGTTTAGGCCATCACTTATAATAATATAAGATACTTGCATCCGATAATCAAGAAAACAATTCACAAGATTAGATAACAAAATAAAAAAAAACTTCATTGTACCTGTGAAAATCTTCTATGTATGAGTATTGATCAAAAAACTGATAATATTCGATTTAAAACATCACTACGCTAAAAAATCAATATGCAGAATAAATACTTGTATTATTTTTAAAAATACTAAAAAGGTGCCAAAACAATAATTAGTGATAAATGGCGTTTAATAAACTATTATAATAATTGTTAAAAGTATGTTACAAACTAATAATATATAACTATATCTTGGAAGGTTTCATATATTATTTTTTTATACAGTACATGATAAATAATACATAATACTTTTTCAAAAAATATCAGAATATTATTTATAAAATTGTCCAAGCCAGCTGTTTTAAGTTCAGTGAATTTGGTGCAGTAAAATCACCTAAAAGAAAAAAACAAGCTTTTTAAGAACATATTCATAGTTTTTTAATGAATAAATATATCCTTATGAAAAGTACATACACATCCTCATACATTCCCTAAATTAAGAATAATATGCTTGTGCTATTGGCGAATGAATTCGGTTGAGTCAGCTGGGTGGGGGGGGTTCAACTTTCCGTGACTGGATCATTAACCTTTTCCGTGCTACGCGTATGCTAAACAGTGTAACACCTCAGTGCGGCGCAATATTCGGTCAAAATTAAAATCATCATATCTCAATAACTACTCACCCGAGATACTTGAAACCTTCAACGAGAATATTTGTTTTTAGCTGTTTTGAATGTTGAATACATTTTTTTTCTTTTTTATTGCATTCTGCATACTATTTAATTGATTTTTTCAACATTCCAACTTACAAAAACATGACTAATTAGCAAAAAATATCACAAAGATAAAAAAAGACATGAGAAAGTATATAGTGAATAAAAAACAGCTTAATATTTTTCAAGTATTTCTTTCAAAACAAACACAGATTTCTGCAATTGCTTAGTGCCTTATATGTGTCTATGAAGTTTATCTGTAAGCGCTAAGACCTATGTTATTTACTTTATCAACTTATATAGTATGATATTGTCATAAAAAAACATTGGTATAAATAATACTGTAATAACTCAACAGGCTCTGAATACTTTTTCGGAACATTAATAAAAGCAAAATTCATTCATAATAGCAAAAAATATTTATATATTTATCACTTAGTAACATTTTAAAAGTCAGCAACACAAAAAAATCGAAGTTATTCTCTAAAACACGTCATAAACTTTAAAAAAATGAGTTATTTTGAAATATTAATCAAAGTTAAAGACACAAATAAAAACATAAAATTACAACAAAATACTTTGCTTTTATAACAGGTAATAAATACCGAACATAAATATTTTTCTAAACCGGTGCACAATCTCTATGAACTCAGAGGGGTTACTGATATGGTTTGTAAGCAACATTAATATCCATTCAAAGCGGTATCTCAGTGCGAGTCCCGATTACGCCTCGGGATGAAATAGAAAAAAAGTTAACACTCTACTGCCATCTACCAAAATTTTTTCCAATTTTTTTAAAATTATATTTATTTAGATAAATGGTTCGATTACACAATTTTAAGTGAAGAATTGAACGAGTTCTGCACTGGTGTAGCAAATGATTCATCACGAACACGTCTCGGGATTAGCACTGAAACATTTAATCCAATGTTATGTCAAAACACCTTTAAACTTGGTATCCTTAAAAGTGAAAATAGAGAGTCTCTTGCATTTTTCTATCACCAATTTGACAGACAGCTCTGTGACAGGACATCGACACACATTCAACTCTGTAAGAGTTTGTATACATCTTCCTTCCAACAGAAGAATAATACCATCGTCTGTAATCTGAAATAACATTATTTATTTATTGATTCACAATGGCTTACAATTATATAATAAATGGAAATATTAAACCATGACACGTTTCAGCAGGATTTCTTGAAAATACAAAGATAAAATAAAAATAAAATTAGTGCCACTCTCCGGGGATTTTAAGGAATAAGTAATATTATAGAACTTACATTAGTGCCAGATATATTTAAAGTCGTAAGCCTTAGTGTACCAATCTTTTGCATTGTACTATTTCCTATATTGGGACAACTCCCCAAATCCAATATTGATATTTTGGGACAGTTTTCAACCATCGCATCAATTAATCTATCGTCCACTGCGTCACATTTTCTTACCAAAAATGTTTCAATGTTCCTAGTTTTCAATAACAGTTTGGAGAGGCCTGAAAATAATCAATTCAATTTTAAAAGGAATCTATTTTTAACACAAAATATATCACGACACATTTACACACAATTTGCTGAGTTAAAAACCTATGCCTAAAAAATATGCAAATTATTTTAAAATAACAATTTCAAGCAAAATGAAATTTAACACACGCAATGCTTCAAATGAGAATATTTCATTCATTTGGATACTAAGTATATTGATAGGATAAGGGTCAGAGCAAACGAAGGATTTTGCATGAATTTTGCGGGATTATTAATGCTGGATTCACATGAATTGCGGGACTAGAAGCAGAGTATGATGGTATTTCAGCCGTGTTCTCATTAATAAATGCTACTTTTATTTGAATTTCAGTTGTTTTTTATTGCATTGTATTTAATTTTCTAAGCTACTGAAAAAAGCAATATGATTTGTAATGCATATAAATAAATAAACTTGGATGACTTATATAGTGTCGTTTTTGTGATAACCCCACCTTAAAGGTGCTTGTATTTGTTATAATATGTAGTTTGTAATCCCGTAGATCTGGGATTTAAAGTTTTGGTGCGGGATTGGATTCCTTATTCCCTATATTACTTATTAAATCTGTTATCCTTATTTATTCTTTATTTTTGCAACTTAGCACTTACGCAAGGTAAACATTAAATTATTTGTTTAAAATCATTCAAATGAAAATTAAAAAAAAACCAGTGGGTTTCAGCCAACGCTATACTCCTCACTATCAAGTCACTCCACAAAATTTTCAGCATTTTCAAGAAATGAGTTTGTTAAATTATTTTTGATTAAAATATATTTTATTATGAAAGCTTGATAATTCTTGAAGTGGTGATAGCCCAGTTTTTAAGGTCATCGCCTCACATGCGTGAGGTCGACGGTTCGAATCCGGGCGGGGCACGCACCTCTGGATTTTAAAAAAAAATCTATGTGCGGATTTATATCACTAGCTATGTGCAGCCATGATTCAATTTGTCTGGTTTCCCTTTCTAAGGGTTGCAAAGGTCAGATGGCAAGGTCACCAGACTCCCCAATTCCAGGATCATGGTTAAAGTGTACCCCGATAGAAACAGGACAAAAAGCGCTAAGGGAAAAAGAAAGCTTGATAATTCTTCAATGCCATTTTAAGAAAGTAATGTGCTTTTTCAGGAATGTAAAAATAAAAATATCAAATTTGATTGAAAAAATTGAGAAGCTCTGCCCCCCTAGACAACATGCCATTTAAGCTAAGCGTTATATCGCTAAGCGATAGTAAATGTATGGAATTGGTGGCTATGACATCACGTGACAGCCACCAATTTCATACATTTCTATCGCTTAGCGATATAACGCTTAGCTTTAATGACATGTTGTCTAGGGGGGCTGATCAGATATCCTTTAAAATCTTATGGGGTTAAAGGGAGTATTAGATATACAAATTTGCAAAATTTGAAAAGAATCAAATCGAATTATTACTATTTATAATCAATAAATAATTGACAAAGTAGAATAAACACGCTGTACATAGCACATAGAACACAACACAACACACAGATACATTGTGATAAAATTTTCAGAATACAATCTCAGTATGATACCAGTTGATAATCTGCAATAAAAAAATAACCTTAAAAATTGCGAATTCATAACTCCCCACTACATCTCCTTGAGGTAGTGGAGGAGTAATAATTTTACCAAGCATAATAGGGTTTTAGATTTATTTCATGGTGGTAGAAATATAAATTATCATTTCCTAACAAAATTATCCCTGAACATAAATTAATAAAGATGTTACGTACCTGCAAATGTGACATTTTTGTTCATGTGTCCAATATTTAATTTCTTCAATTTCATGCAAACAGTTATAATATCTAACATTTCATCACGTACCATACAATTTGTTAATGTGATTTCTTCCACATTAGAATGTACTAAACTTTTTAACAAAATCAAATCTTCTAATAAGTTTATCCTGTGACCAGCTATTCTAAGGAATTGATTTTTCATTTGTCTGGGAACATATTCCAATTCATATTTCAATTTATCAAATTGTTTTGATACCTCATAGATGCACCTGTAAATATAATGTACAGTCAATTTGTGAACATCAGAGGCATATTATCAACTTTAGTGGCACTTTGAAAAATCAATCATTTTTATTTTCTACATTGTTTCTCAAACATTTAATTAATATCAATGTGCACCCGATTTTTTTTTTATTTATTTATTTTGTAAGAGTATTACATAATATTTTGATTAAGTGACAATATATAACAATAATTACAGTATTGATTTTTCGAGAGAGGAGTATCGTAATTACATACAGAAAGAAAAATTCAACATATAGGATATTGCCAAAAATATGCCCTTTTAATGCTATTTTAAATTTATTTAGGTCTTTTATTTATCTAATGGAAGTGGGCAGGTCATTGTAAAATAATATTCCCCTATATGACAGTAATTTCTGTGCTGCAGTTGTATTTTTCTTTGGTATGACGATTTTGAACTTTGCTCTAGTTACGTTACTGTTCCACTAGAAAAAATTTCAGGATGGTTCTGTCTGTGAGCATACATAGTTGCAATCGTGTCTATTATCTGTTTTAGTGTTGGGACCGGGAAGTCTACATAGATCTGTTCCGTCGGGTGATCTATAGGTTTGCCTAGAATAATCTTTACAATCAGTCTTTGCGTAACTTCAACGGGCAAAAGATTTGTTATGTGATAATGTAATTTCTTAAAAAAGAAAAGAACCTAAAACCTTTGATTTAGGAGTTAAATATCTAAATAACAGAGCCACAGAGAAAGACAACACATATATTCCTTCAATGTTTGAAACTCACTACTTCATAGAATTCCATAATTATTTCATTATACTTACAATAAAATAAAATATACCTTTTTTTAGAATGTCATTATATATTCGTATGGTGAGTAAGGCACTTACAAGATATCAATAAGTTCCCAAAGCCATATTCAGGCTTCGGTCGTCAGATTGTTTATTTATTTATTTTCAATCACACCATATTTACAATGACAACAATAAATAGATAAATGCTGCCCAACTAGGAAATCCTGGTCTAGGGCTAGCAGCTTACAATTTTTAGTGACAATATAAGCAATTATGAACCAGGTAATAGTTCCCGTTCCACATTAAATAGACACAAAATATCAGTATTATGCACTCACAATCACCACGTCATCAAACATATAGTCTCACACAAAATAGATCAACCAGGTCCAAATGTCTGCCATAATATCTGTCATCAATTTCTATCTTCCATCACTGTACATGGAATGTGTGAGATGGGCACACAGTTACAATGTGGTCTATGGTTTGGACACTCGCAAGTAACTAGTATCACTGATAATATAGACCCATTTGTGGCTCTCAGCTGCACTTCTGCTGCAACCTGTCTTTATTTGGTTCAGTGTTGCCCACCACTCTTTGCGCTCCAAGTCAAAACCGGCAACTCTTTTTGAAAGGTCCACGATGAGGTGCTTGTTTTTGATTTGCCCACTTCTCCATTCCTCAACCCAGGCTTGTTCGACTGCAAAACCAATGTGACTGTTTCTAGTTTTAAGTTTTGCGCAGAGTGAATCAACTTGTTTTTGAAGCTAATTGTTCGATCCAGTGCAATACCAAGGTACTTTAGATGCTCAGTCTGGTATAGGAGGATGCCCCTAAAGTGTACACTGATCCTAATCTTGAACTGCTTGTTATTCAGGTGGAACTGTAATTTTAATACGAGGCATGTCCAGAAAGTAAGAGTACTGTTGAGAACTCGCACCATGGGAATCTTTTTTTTTCCCAAAGAAATCCCAAAAGCCGACTGAAATTTTCGCACGGTTCAAAAATGTTTATGGCGAAGGTGTTATGCCTTGGTGCCTTCAGATTTTCATATTTTCACCTTGCTGAAGACTCATATGGGTGGAAAAAAAAATTAAGCTTATAAAACAGAAAAATTGAATACTCTTAATTCTGGACATGCCTCGTATCTAGACTCTTTAAATAGTTAACAGCTTAATATTGTAATAGTATAAAATGTGAAATACTTACAAATTTTGAAGGGAACTAACTGTCATGGATTGAACTTGCATTATAAGGAAATTTATTGCAATAAATGTACTTTAATATAATATACCACATAAAGTTTATACTTGCATCGAAAACAGATCAATTTTCATGCTGATTATATTCATCATATTCCAAATGCATTAAAGAAAATTATGCAAAATATACGTCAACAATATTGATGATGTTTATTATGAAAAAAAAAACAAAATGTTTTCGAAATTTGACAGATCAAAACCAAAGATTTAGTACATTTAGTAGGTACTAAAGGTCAAAAGAATTCCGTGAAATGAGTGAGTCAGCGCCCTCTGGATTTACTGGAGGAAAACGAACGCCGAACAATCCAGAGGGTCTTGAGTGAGTCATGGTATATCGCGCATTTGATTTCAAGGTTGACAACATATTCCAGTTTTCCACACATTTTCCCGATATTTCTTCGTTATTTTCAATAATATCCCGAAATGGTGTTTTTTCTTTAGTGTAAGTGGGTATATTTATAAAACTAAGGATATTTTTTATTGTTTTCATTCATTTGATCAATTGTATATGTTAAATTATGGCAATACCACAAGTAATATATTTCTTAATTCAAACATTGTAAAACAAAAGGTAGAAGATTGAATTTTTTCATTAGTATTAATAAAATGTCAGATAGTCTATCTTGGTGTATTATTTAAAATATTATTGATCTTTTTAATAGATTAAATTTCATAGGTTATGGGCCCAGCAGCTCATAACAAATGCAAAAAATAGTGGATTGAAATATAGTAGATTGAAATATAGTAGATTTAAATAGTGAATTTGAATGTTAAATTTAAAATTTAACAAGATGGAAAATACACCATCGATAATTCTAAAAGGCAGTGAAAATTGGAATGTTTGGAAATTTCAAACAAAAATAACCTTATTAAGCAAAGGAGTATTTGAAGTGTTAAGTGAAAACCCGCCAATTAAAAACAAGGATGACACAAATGAAAGCATTTATATTAAAGAGAGCACGGATTACAAAAAGAAAGATTTAAAAGCTCAAGAAATCATTGTCAGCAGAGTAGAAGATGGCCCTATGTCCCATATTCTCACATGTGAAAATGCAAAGGAAATGTGGTGTAAGCTTTGCTCAGTCTACGAGCACAAATCAGAAGTAAGCATTCATATGTTGCAGAAGAAATTTTTCAATTACACTTATGATGGCCAAGAAATTTCTTCCTACATTTCTGGATTGGAGGAAATTAGAACTCAATTAAAACAGCACAAGGAAGATATTTCTGATCAGATGTTCATGACCAAAATATTGATGGGACTACCGCCTAAATTTAATTATTTTATAAGTGCGTGGGAATCTGTTCCTTCAGATAAACAAAGTGTCAACGAACTTATTAGCAGATTATACATAGAAGAAGGAAGAATGAAAAGTCAAAATATGAAAACGGAGTCTGCATATACAAGCAAAAAATTTCAAGACAATAATAAAATGAAACTATTTGTAAATAATAAAAACTGTAATATTTGTCGAAAGACTGGACACCTGGCTAAAGACTGCTATTTTAAAAAGAATTTTGATTTGAAGCTATGTTTTCATTGTAACAAACCAAATCATAAAGCCAAAGATTGCTATCAAAAAGAAAACGTGCAACAAAGGAAACCAAAATATCATCGCTCAGCATATACAAGTATTGGATTGATTGGTGAAGAAGAATTGTTAGATCAAGACTGGTATGCTGATTCAGGGGCAAGTGAGCACATGACTCACAACAAGAAATGTATCTATAATTATAAAGAATTGATGAATCCCATTAAAATAAAAATTGCAAATGGAAGCGTCATAGAAGCTTTGGGTCGAGGTGATATACAAGTAAAAACCTACGATGGAAGAAGATGGACAGATGGCGAGTTAAAATCTGTTTTGTTTGTTCCAGACTTGAAATGTAATCTATTCTCGATTAGTGCAGTGACTGAGAAGGGTTATATCTTTGAAATGGAGAGAAATAGTTGTAAAATTATTAAAAACAATGAAGTTAAGATTCTCGGAAAAAGAGAGGGTAAAATGTACAAGTTAATACTCCAAATTGAAGAGAGTGCTTTTCTGGGAACTTATAGTGATAAAAAAGAAAATTTACTTACATGGCATGAAAAATTAGCCCATCAAAACATTTATCAAGTTAGAACGATTTTAAAGACACATGACATAAAGTTTCAAGATGTAAAAAACTTCTTTTGTGAAGCCTGTATTTTTGGTAAGCAACATATATTACCATTTGAAAGAAGCACAAGAATTGCTAAATTACCTGGAGAAATAATTCATGCAGACGTTTGCGGACCAATGGAAGAAACTTCGATTGGAAATTCTAGATATTTTCTACTGTTGAAAGATGATTATAGTCACTATAGAAGTGTTTACTTTTTGAAGAACAAATCAGAAGCTACGAACAAAATCAAAGCATTCTTGGAGTTGGCTGCAAGTGTCACAGGAAATAGAGTACAAATCCTTAGAACCGACCAAGGTTTAGAAGAAGTAAATAAAGAAGTCACTAAATTCTTGGAAGACAAAGGAATAAGGCATCAAAAGTCATGTACCTATACGCCTCAGCAAAATGGACGAATTGAAAGAGAAAATAGGACAGTCGTGGAACTAGCAAGAACTATGCTACAGGCAAAGAATTTGAAAAAAGAACTCTGGGCTGAAGCTGTCGCCACAGCAGTATATGTTATTAATCTAAGTGGAACAAGTACTGTGAAAGAAAAAACTCCATTTGAATTGTGGTTCAAAGAATCTCCGGACTTAAAAGGCTTACATACGTTTGGATCAGAAGCATATGTATTAGTTCCAAAGCAACATAGAAGAAAGTGGGATGCAAAAAGTAAGAAAGGGATATTTGTTGGCTATGGAGAAAATATTAAAGGTTATAGAATTTACTTTCCAACTGAAAGAAAAATTGAAATTTCAAGAAATATTATATTTAAACCCGATTTTGAAAAGAGTACTGTAAAAGGAAATATATTGATTAATACAGTAGATGACGAAGATGCAAGTGAACGTTTGAGCTTATTAGAAGATTCCGAAGTTCAAACAAATGAAGAAATTGTAGAGTTCACACCTACAGATGACATTACAGAGAAAATAATTGAATATGAAGATGAAAGAAATCTTGACTTGTCTGGTAATCTAACAGGAGATGGTATGGACAATAATCAGTCAGATACAGGGTTTGAAAGACCTCAAAGGACTATCAAGATTCCAGAAAAATTTAAAGATTTTAAACTATATTCAGCTTACAGTTTTCTCGCTGAAGCGAATGATCCTGTCTCATTTGAGTAAAAGCTATGAAAGTAATAAGCGATCAAAGCACATTGATATCAAATATCACTTCATAAGGGACCTAATTGAAAAAGGACAAGTTTTGGTGAAATATGTATCGACTCATGACAACGTATCTGATATTTTCACAAAGTCACTGACTTTAGCTACATTTTCAAATTTGAAGGATTTATTAAACTTGAGAATTTAGACATTTGAATGTAACATTTGTATTCATATGTTCAGTACATCCATTATTGTTTTCATATGTTCTTTTTATTATCTTGTATTCATATTGTGTTAAAACTGTTAAGATATAATTGTATAAATGTGAAAATATGCAATTTTCATTATTGATCTTTATAATAGAAAATTGAGAGAGGGTGTTAAATTATGGCAATACCACAAGTAATATATTTCTTAATTCAAACATTGTAAAACAAAAGGTAGAAGATTGAATTTTTTCATTAGTATTAATAAAATGTCAGATAGTCTATCTTGGTGTATTATTTAAAATATTATTGATCTTTTTAATAGATTAAATTTCATAGTATATTTTGTAATTTACAAATTATATCAATTTATACAAATGTAAAGTATATTTTTTTAATCCATTTGATATATCCAACATGGATAGGTATTTGAACAAAATCACGCGTCGGGTCTCAGACACTACAGACGTGCATATTTCGCAGAATCCTGCGTAGGTGGTATGTTGGTTTAGCCCCGGAGAACCTTGTCGGTCGCAAGGAAGTGCCATGCAGGACGCAATAACTTATAATTGACACATATGGATATCTTGGCTGGTCCATGGGAACACGCCAACGGTCGAGACATCGAAATGCGACATGGGCGTACCGAAATATTTTGGGTAATCAGAAAAATAGAAGCGGGAACAAGTCTTAAGAAAAAAAAAATGCTTCTGACATAGGAAAATGCTTTCAGAAGAAATTTGCTAGTAATCGCTGGATCCTATTCAATAGAATGTGATATAGCTAATTAGTGTCGGATGATAATTAACGAAATGATAATAAGTAAATAATTAATCGGTAAATAATTTAATTACACAAAAGTTATAATTTGGCGGCATAAATAAGAAATCAACAGACAAGCTCACCGTGAATAATAAAAATATTTTCGGTATTTTTATTTTTGGTTTGAGAAAACACAGAGATGTTTCGTATTGAACAACATCAAACGACCAAGTAGGTAGAGCTAGTTACGCCACTGGAATGTCCGTTGGAGAAAGGAGTCAGATTTCGCGAGCCGCTCTAACGGATATGATAAATCAGAAATTAGACGGACGGCGATGTGGCCCGGCAAATCTAGTTCGTGGGAACGCATATGGGTCCAGACGGTGTTCGGTCACTAGATCACTAGACCACCCCAAGGTATCAGGTTCATAAGTAGGTTCATAAGGTAGGACACATAAATTTGAATGAGACCAGACAAGGAAATATAAGTAGAGGTAGCCAGGGCTTACCCACTGTCGAATCGTTGCGGACCGAAAGGAGATAGAAAACAGGAAAATTGATTTATTTATTTAATTATTTTAATTTTGGGAAACAAGACCTACATATATAACAGTAAACAAAAAAAAAAAATTAATGAGCTGGGGAGTAAGCCAATTACGTGAATGTAGAAAAAAACACGTAAGTAAACCAACAGAGTGATTGCTGAAAGAAAATTTACCGATAGGTATAGAGGAATAAATACGTAAATAAATAACTAACGCAATCAGGGAAAGAGATACGAAGAAATAAGTAAACGTAGGAAGTGGTAGACAACCATTTCAGAGGATAAACAGCCAGATAAACAAATAAATAAATAAAGAATCGAATGATTAAATAACCCAGGAAAGAAATGAGAGCATGAATAAAATAAAAAAAACCTCCCGGTAATAATTACCTAACACTAGAAGGTTAAGACCCAGTAACGAGAGAAATAGAAATTTAAATCAACCTATTCTTCGCACTACGAAAATATAAAAACAAAAGAAAAAAAAACTACAGTCGAAAAGATCACGACCCTAGGTTTAATATCTAAATCATCCTCAGAATACCTACATGTATCGATTTTTTTTTCGCGCGGGTACCTACGACCCGGTCTGAAAGTACCAAGCTGAATACCTAGAATAATATCCCAGGATATTCACAAAAACCTCGATTCAAGAGAGACCAAATTAATAGCGACGTTCTAGGACTATGAAAATTATACGAATAAAGAAAGGACTTAGCATGTATACACAGACGAATTTTAACTTTTAACTATACATACATACCTACGTACATACTTACAGACCAACACGCCATGGCCCTCACGGGGTAGGCAAAGAGAACCGAACGCCGCATTTTTCTACCTTGACACACATTCATCGCCTCAGCAACATTCATACATCGTCGGAGACATGTTCGTCTGTGGTTCACGTTTCTTGCACTTTCATCTTTAAAAATATCGTCTACATGGTCGTGCCAACCCATCTAAATGTGTTAACTTTAATTCTGTTAATTACATCTTTCGGTATCTTACTTTCTTTCCTTGTATCTTCATTCTGAACTCTGTCATACACCGTTCTGTTACAAAATTACCTACAAATTTTCCTACGACGGTATAAAGCAGTAGGTACTGTAATTATTCTGGCATTATTTTTTTTTCATACAACACAAAAATAAATACATACTTCATACATACTGGCACATCTAAATTACTGCAACCTACCACAAAATCTTACAAAAATGACTAACACCATGACGAATTAAAATAATAGGACGGATTTATATAACGTTACTCTGGGACAGGCTTACATAGCCTAGTAGAGTAGCCTAATCCACAAATTAAAATATAGGTATAAATGTATACACTTACGACATACTTTAACCTTTTTAAATTATAGTATAACTTATAATTTTATTTACTACGGTAGAAAGTTATATTATGTTAATTGTTATTGTGATACTTGAAAAAAAAGGATTTTAGTAAATAAATAGAAATTAACAATAAGTAAATAATACCAGGCGATACCATGACGGTCATTGCGTTACCTTGGGTAGGCAGGGAGAACCGAACGCCGGAATTCTCCCTCGCCACCTACTCAGCACGGTTATAAAATTCTTATATAACCCATATCCGAGATCAGGTGATAGGTGATTATCTGATCGTATGTACTTCCCATATAAGCTATAAGCTATTATGCGCAGAAATATTTGGGCATTCATGCCTGTGTCTGAGCTGACTTAAATAAAATAAAATAAAATAAGTTGGTGGTTACGGACAGCGGAGGTTTCCATTCTGGTTATTATCAGTATAATAAGGTGGTTTTAAATAGGTATTTTAAATATGCGCCAGCCGCTCAGAGGAGACGAGAGCTTTCGTTTCAATACTAGGGGAGACATCTAGCGAAAAATTCGATCAGCTTCGGGAAGCGCTCTGCTCGACCGACTGTCATAGGTCAGAGACAGCGCGCGAAACTCTAGATGGCACGAAGAAAATAAGCCGAGGAAAATCTGAAAGGGGAGGAAATTGGCGCGAGGGGAGAATATTAAATTAATAATAATAAAAGGGAAGAAAATTGAAGTACAATAAGTTGATTTACGTCCGTAGGGGATACTTTCGCGCTTTGGTTCGGGACTCTGATGCAGATCGTTTAGCTGAGGTATTAGTAAGCTAGGGGCGCAGGGAAAAGCTTCGCGTCTCGACATACAGAGGGCGAATAGCGATAAAGATAGGAAAATGATTTTCTCCTTGAGAAAATTCGATTCTTTTTTCTCCAAGCATCGAAGAAAATTATGGCAGTCATCGAGGTAATAAGAATGAGTTGTTTTATAAACAGAAAATGTACCTACGGGAACTTATATTAATTTATGTAACATAGTTAGGATTGGTAGGGCGAAAAGAAAGGAATAAAATAATGATTCTTGTCAATAAAATTGAAATAAAATAATGCTATTGTCAAGGAGAATAAAATAGTTGTTGGGAAGTACCATAATTTTATGTTCCTACAGCATATCATTGTCTAAATAATTTTGTGTGTTGGGTAATATAGTTAATCAGGGTTGGAAATACCTACCTATAGGCACACATTTCTGTATGGAGAAATTATAATGTTATGTTGCTCTGATCATGTAAATAGTCCATAAGAAGTGTATAAGTGTATAAGATGAAAAAAAGAAAAAGTGTATGTGTAACGAAAATTAAAAAGAAAAAAAAGAAAAAGTGTATGTGTAACGAAAATTAAAAAAAGAAAACATAGTGCGTGAAATCGGCGCGATAAAAACCAGTGCGTTCGTTCGGGAACACAGGAACCTTCGAGGGACTAGGGGAAGGGGCTTGCGGGACGAGATACCGCCGGTCAATATTAGCGACCGCACGGGATGATCTGGAGCATTCCGATTTCGTCATCGCAACAGTAACAGTCTTCCTTCTCTTGTTCGCGGGTCTCGCCAGCTAGACCAAGTACCAACGATTCTACCCAACCGTCGTGGACGCATAGCAGATAAAATTTTACAAAGTACTTTACTATAAACCAGTGAATCAGACCAGCAAGGAAGGAGCCCATTTCAAACATTAAAATTTATATCAGGGCATACGCGGTCGTTACGGTCTACTACAGACTCGCTCTGGCGAGGTCCCGCGGACGGAGAGAGGCCAACCTACCAGGTTTTATTTCACATTATTTTGTATGTCCACTGAGTCCATTATACTCCACTCAATTGGAGGGCCATTTTTTCCCGCCCTGCCAAGAAGACAACGGCAAGCGCTTCTTTTGGAAAAGAGGCCCTACCCAGGAGACATCCACGCCGCCTCTGTGGTAGGAGGCAATTCGGGGATCATTATCGCCGCCTCTGGAGAGGCCGCCCACGAGGATCACCAGCCATCGCCTCACAGGAGGCCAATACCGCCCTGTTCTCATTTTCGTTTCTTCCCACTTCGACGTTTTCAACGTTCTTTTTTTTCAAAGACTCCCTTCGTGTTTTGTTGTGTGCACACACATAGTTTTAAGTATACATTAAGATCTTAGTATAAGTCCTAGTATTTAGAAAACATTGTCTCTTTAGCTTGTAATGTCGTTGTGTGCCTAGATGCTAGTAAATTTTAGTTAACTGAATTGATTTTTTTTTCTTCTCTCTCATATACAATCCCAATCTGAAGCCTGTTTTAATTATAGTTAGTAATTAGGTAATTTTAAGGTTTAATTTAAGTTTTAATTCCCGGGGAGGAATCACAGCGACGGCTTGCACCCGATAGCTGGCCGGGCAAACCAACTAGTGGGCGGCGAAGGGCGGCTACCGCCCTGAGCCTAGCAAGTCGTCGAAATCGGCTGTGCCGATACTCTAGTGCCACCTCAGTGTGAGCACTGAATAAGAAAATAGTTCCCGACAAAACCAATACCCAACTTTCACTTTCAAATAATATTTAAATAATTATCAACAACCTCGCAACACCTTCCGACCTTCCCACTTTCCATCTTTTAAACTCCCCCCGGTGTATTACATTGAAGACTTTAATTTTTGTTTTGTTCTGAAGTAGGTAGGTATAATCTTTATTTACAATATTTTTAGTAATTATTTGTATTCATTTTTAAAATATGTGCGATGATTTTCAATTTACAAGTATTTGTAATTATATAAAAAGTGAAAATAATCGTTAAATGTGTGTGTGTGTGTGTGTGTGTGTGAGGGTGTGTGTGTGTGGTGTGTGTGTGTGTGTGTGTATGTGTGTGTGTGAGGGTGTGTGTGTGTGTGTGTGTGTGTCCCTCCCCCTTATAACTTTTGATCCACTCAATGAACAGAGCCCAAAATTTTATAATATATAGATAGTTTTAGGCCTACAAAACTTTTATACTCAGAAATTAGAATTTTTGTTTCAGTCAGGGGTTATCAACTTTTGAATTTTTACTTTATTTTTCCATATATCTCAAAACCATAAAAGCTATAACGCTAAAAGTTGGAATAAATGTATAAAAATACAAAATCTCAAATTTATTTTTTGAAAAAAAATTCCAGAGTTTCTCAAACATTTTTTATTAAGAAAACATTTTTTATGATAAATTTATGTGTTTAACAGCCTATATTTTAAAAATATCGAAAAAAGCCTAAACACCCCAACTTAATAATATAATTTGCTATAAAAAATATTAACAGTGTAGTAGTACATCTCAAACTTATTTTAGCAATTTCTTATAAAAATTGAATTTAGTAACGTCATCATTTCATACAATTTGTAAGGCAGTAAACACTACACAATATCTCACTCAATAGTTTGATACCTACTAATCTACAAACATGCTGTTTTCATATTCTGGGCAGGCAAAACAGCAAAACCTCTATAATATCTTATCCTGAAATATATACCTACATGTTAGATTTAGAAAAATATCTAAAAATATTTATTAATTTGTGTAGTGTTTATAGTTTGGTACATATTCTTCAATTATGCATACTATCGCCATTGAGAGTTGGATCTCATGTGTTATATGCAACTAGTAATAATATAGAAGTTCATATTCTCACTTTGATTCATACAAAATTTGCTAACTGCGACATCTAATATATTTAAAATTTCCATCTAATTATATTAGATGGAGTACTCCGTGCAGTGACCGAGTCATGGTATATCGCGCGTTTGACGTCTTGGTAGACAACATATTGCAGTTTTCCATACATTTCAACACTTCCTAGGCAACTGTTTCAAATGTTTTTTTTTCTTTCAATAAATTAATCCCAAAACAATTCACATTAGCCGTTAACCTCTAAAGAAAAACGATGTGATCTGCCAACCATATTATTTTTTCATTTCTTTACTTTTCTAATAGATATGTATTTTAAAATTTAATAAAACAAGTAATAATCTTTTTGCAACATATATTATGTAGTATTGAATGACAGCTGTCAAATTCATACAAATATTTGGTCAGCCCCATACGGCGGCCCTTTTGTTTGGCTGTTAAGGCATGTATGTAGATAAGTATTGATGATATTAGCCTATTTCATAGGTTTTTATTATAATATTCTAGATGTCGTAGTTATCAAATTTTGTATAAATTGAAGTGAATTATTTTTCCGGGGGATTTTCGACGTTTTGGTTCCAGACCACATCGTGTTTCTATAGAAAATAACGACTTATTAATTATTTATGAAAATAGAACAGTTATTTAGGATGTGTTGAAATGTAAGGAAAACTGAAATATGTTGCCAACCAAAACGTCAAACGCGCGCTATTCCATGACTCACTTATTGCACCGAGTACTCCATCTAGTATATTATAATAAAAATCTATGGTATATTATTTATACCACTAAAACCATAGACCTAAAAACATTACTACAAACCATAGAAAATTCAGACAAAAAATAAACACAGAACTGTCAATCTGACAGTTGTTATCACGTGTATTGTGATGTATATGACTGCTGTAGCGGCATTCGATTTTAAAATTTGTAATTTCTAAGTATCCATGTAATCAGATACAATTTTACAATGAAGAATAAATCATCTAATCACAAGTCTACCAATAGATTTAAGGTTTGAAATATTTTCGACATTTCAATGAAATATAATTAATATTTTAATGTGTTTATTATGTGAACGTAATCATTGTTTATCATTGAAATTATTATGGGATCAATTACAATAATTATTTTACAAAATCGATTAAAATTTTGATTTTTAGTTTACTTCATTTGCTGATCGTGTTAATGCAATTGACGTTAGACACACAGCTCTGTATCATTTGGAGCATGCCAATGCTGAGACTTGCCCTCCTGAAGATGAAACAAATTTCCATAGTGCTATAATAAAATGGAGGGTGTTGAATCTAACTACAGAATATGTCAACTTTACAAAGAAAGTTGGGAACATCATCACACTTCCTCAATTGTTGCACAGAAAAGATGAAGTTGTTAATTTGTTGATTGAAAATTTGGAGTCTGCGACAGTTCTTAATTTGCAGCCTTTGTTAGAGTTAGTATATGCATTATTTTTTGGTGTAAGATTTTAGTACATCTCAAGTTCGGTAAAAAAGAATTCAGTTTATTTTTCAATGGTTTTTTCCATAGAATTATGGCTAGGGATATTTTTACGACTCAACCATAGATAAATTCTTATCATTCTTTCCATACCCATAGAAAGCGCAGGTATAAAAATATTTACCTTTGTTTATACTTTGTTATAATTGTAAATCTCGATGAAAAAATGATTTATAAAATTAGGTAAATGTAATAAGATGCAAGTTGGTTTCCATGATGCATTTATGACCATTGAGAAAATGACAAAGGTAAATATTTTTGTATTTTGATTTATCTGCGCTTTCTATGGTTATAAATGACCTAAAAACATAGACGACGTCAGAAAATTTGACGTGTAAATAGACACTTTTTGGCGGGAAAACGCTTTTCCCGCCAATTCCGATCGTAAAAATAGTGGCACCGTAGAATTATAAGGTACAGAAGCCACGTGCAGTACAAATTTTGAATTCAAATGTATGCCAAGTTTTTTTTTACATGTGTGTGAGGTGGTAGATTGGTTGGTCTATGTATTATGTAGGTGTGCGTATCGGTAGGTGTACGTATACTAGAAATTTGTCTGTTTCAGCGTAGTTTTAGTTGGCATACATTCATTGCGCTGACTAGGTATCTGTATCATATATAATCTAAGGGTTTTTTCATTGTGAAATTCCATGATAATCTACACATTCTCAAGTCGTCACTATAACTCTTTTGGGTAATTGTTTACAAGGCCTGTCTCTTATAGCTCATAATATATTTTTTGTGGTAATGCTTTAAAAAAAATTATGAAGGAATCCATATAAAAAATGTATGAAGGAATCCATATAAAATATTTGATTATCTGACACTACTAAAGTTTCTAAAATTTACTACCAGACTTGAAAAGCTTAGACATGTTCGTGTTTTTATTTTATTTATGTTTATATTACTTCTCGGGCAACTAACAGGTACTATGTCAAATATTAATTTAACGCGCACCCAATAACAAGTTGCCACATTTTGGAGACTTGCGATATTAATCATCTCACAGATCCAGACTGAAAACACAATTAAAAACTGTGTCTCCACATAATATTTCATAATTGAAATAATATTTCTGGCGCAGTTCAGGGGTGACATCTATGCGAGACACCGTCACATCATTTTTAAGGACTGTTGCTTTCATTGTTTACAAATAAACTAATTTCTCAATTGATGACCTTACAAAAAAAGGCTTCCTCGTTACTTCATAGATGGCAATAGTATAATTCCTTATTTTCAGGTGAATTGTTACACACTATTCAAATATATAGAACTTTCAAAAATTACATTGATAAGGTAGCTCAATAAGAAGGCATAATTGGTGAACGTTGCGCAAGTAGTCTATTGAGATGTTAAAAAGTTTGTCAATAAAAATATTGCATAACTATACATTTTTTACTCCTCACTAACCCAAGGGGATATAGTGGGGAGTTATGATTTCGCAATTTTTAAGGGTATTTTTATTGCAGATTATCAACTAGTATCATGCTGAGATTGTATTCTGAAAGTTTCATCACAATGTATCTGTGTGTGTGTGCTATGTGCAGTGTGCTATGTACAGCATTTTCATTTTTACTTTACCGATTATAGACTAAAGTACTCATTCGATTCTATTCAAATTTTGCAAATATGTACATCTAATACTCGCTTAGACCCCATTAGATTTTGAACGATATATTATGAATAGTGCTTCTCATTTTTTTCAACTGTCAAATATTTCAAAGTGACTCCAAACTCAGGAAACTTAAAATATGAAATTTTTATTTTCAAATTGGTAAAAAGGCACACCACTTACATAAAATGGCATTGAAGAGTTATCAAGTTTTCATAATAAAATATTTAAATAAAAAATAATTTAACAAACTCATTTCATGAAAATGTTGAAAATTTTCCATACAATATTTGAATACTTTATAAAATGACTTGTTAGTGAGGAGTTTAGCGTTGGCCACAACCCACTCGTTTTTAAAAATTCTCACATTGTGTACAGTAAAATAAATATTTTGCTAGGACAAACCTGTTTCGAGGTTAAATAAAGGCACATTTGAGAAAGAGACATAAATAACAAATCAATACAAAAGAATATGTTACTAGAATCTTCTCCAGTTGGTTACATTCAAATTAATTGTATCAATATTTTAAAAATAAAGAATGACAGATACAATAAAAAAATGACTATGGGCCGGTATTACAGTCTCAGTTTAAGAGCTAAAATCAAGCTTTACAAAAATATAGCGTATTACAGTGTCCATTTAGGCCTAATCTTCCCTCAAATACGTCACTAAAACGACAAATATTTAACTCAAAGTTTCTGGCAGATTAAGTACTTAATGGTGAGTCAACTGTCATTCCTCGGCTCGTTGCTAGGCATCGCGTGTAGTTTCAGTGTTCTATCACTAGAGGCGTTAGTTGTATCGACGGTAGCGCCACACAACAAAACAAACTGACAGCCATATTGCAACGAACATGGGCATTTAAAAGCATTATTTTGGTGAAAAAAATTTAATTTACCATGTTGGATGATAAAACAATAGTATTTCAAGTCGTAGCGTCCCGTTTTGTAGTTCGTATTATTTGAGGTTATTTAAAATTTGACAAATAATAACCACAGAAAAAGTAAATTATGTCTATAATTGAAGATTTAGTAACTGTAATACGGAAATGGATTCAATCTCCCCTTAACATCAATCTTGAGTTTAACAAACTCAATGTGTTGAGGGCCGACTGTAATACCGGGCCTATGATTATTGCAAATTAAATTTAAAATATTGTTTAACCGAAGGTCAAGGGTATAAAAATATTTTTGTAATCCTCTGTCAACAAAAACATCTTAACAATCTTTTTAATTTTAAGTAAGAAATTGCATAATTTTGTGTGGTATATAATATACAATAATTAGTTACAACTTTCAGGATCATCGTAGTTCTCGCAAAAGATTTACAAGAAGATTTTTACGAATATTTTCCAAAATTTCTAAAAACATTGATTTCACTATTAAACACAAAGGAAACAGATCAACTAGAATGGACTTTGGTATGTCTGGCGTTCCTCTTCAAGACATTGAGAACATTTCTGAAAAGGGACATCTTGATTGTGTTTGAAGCTGTTCTTCCTTTACTGTCAGAGTCCATGCCGTGGTACATAAACAATTTTGCTGCAGAAAGTTTTGCGTTTGTAGCTCGGGATATAAAGGATAAAAGGAAGTTTTTACGAGTTCTTGTCAAAACAGTGTCTTCTGAAAATAACGTAAGTACACTTTTTTTGGATCAGAGCAGAACACAATGGGCTTTTCTAACATGTGGGGAATTGAATTAAAAATATACCTAGTTTATAAAGAAAAATATTCTGAAAGTTTCTTCTTATGTTTGCTGTTGTCTAAATTTTACATTAAACAAAAATATTTGTATTAAAAAAAAAATGAAATTTGTATCTTTTTTGTTTTTCAGGGGATAGTTGGATGTGGTCGTTTATTGTTCGAAGTGATTCGTGGAGTTGGGAATCATTTTCACAGTTGCACTAAAACATTTCTACAATTTCTTTTTGAGGCTTTAGAGGACAAAGCGATTAACCAAGATGTGTATTTCCAAATTCTCACCCAAACAATAACTGACATGTTGCAAGTTATTCAACCCAAAAACAGCGAAGACTTTTGGGTTACCATATTGAACGCCGCTACAAATTATTCAAATTCATATAAAACCAACGAAAAGTCAAATTCTCTGGAGTATTTACTGAGATTTATCGGTCAAGCTTTGGAGCACAACGAGGCATGTTTTCTCGTGAATCCTTTCCCTGTGTTGGTGTTAATTGTTCAGGTATTGGATGGAGAGTTTTCTGAGAGTGTTGTAAAAGTCACATCACAGATCGGTGTCTTGATATTGCTCTCAAAACACACCAATATTCCACATGAGGATGCTGTCTCTGTTGTGAGGAAAATTTTACAAATTCCATTTCCTTCGGTCGTGTTGGATTTTGTCCAAGAAGTTGTAAACTGCTCCACCTTTGAAATTATTGTCCTTCCGCGGTTTCTATCCAGTATAGAGAATTTCGATACAAGTATTATCAAGGTATTGAGTAAAATATGCATCACCAAATCGCCATTGAGTAAAAGTGGAATAGAATTATATTCATGGGTCAAATATCCTATTGACTTTGGAACAAAATGTGATGCTTACAGTGACATAATATTAAAAGCATTAGGTAATGATGTTCTAGATATAACTAAATCACCAGATGAATGTATTTCTTCACTAGTTATGTTACCACATATCAAAAACCTCAATACTTCCAAAGTTCAAAATGTTTTGGAAAGTCTTTTCTTGAAATTGTTAAAAAGTATTGAAAATTTTTCTCTAATGAATGAGACAAACGAGGATCACGTCAAAATACTGCGTAATTTATTATTTACCCTTTCTGTCACGTTGGAGGCAATGGTCCACACTGTTGAATTGAAGAGTTTTGAAGAATTTTGTTCAAGAAGCAAACTAATTGATGTACTGAAGCCACATCTTCCTAAACCGGAGCTGATATGTTCCTTGCGTTTGCTCGATCTATACTTAACAGTTTGTCATCGTCAAAAGACATTAGATTTGAATATTTTGGAAAAACTTGCTCCAGTGATTGACAAAAATCTAACATCACCGTTTCATGAGGTAACTCAATCACTTGCACAATTATTTATTTATTATTATTCTCCTTTTGCTTATTTACTAATTGAATTTGTTTCTAGGTTCGCCTGCTTATGACTCATGTGTGCAGTCTTTTTGAAGAAAAAATTCAAAAACTTAAATCTCATCATCCGGAGCATAAAGATAAGAAAGAAAATATTTTGACTGAATTTGCAAAGAGGAATAAGTTTGAAGTTTTTTCTCTGTGTTACTCGGTTGAATCTTTACCACTGTCGATGAACGATTACAGGGAGCAGCTAGTTAATATGTCCAAAATGTCACATGCGTCTACGCAATTTGAATTCTGCGCTAACACTCCCTATGAATGCTTTGCTTTAAAATACGCACTTGGTTTTCTACATGTAAACTTCAGTCTTCTGTGGGACCCTCTCAAACAGTTCATTTTAACATATGCTACTGGAATGTCACCCGCAGCCTTTTGGGAGGTATTTTATCCAACTTTATATCAAGCTACAAGTCATGCCAGAATAGGAATAACCATACCCGACTGCAACAATGATTTTAATGGTGATTTTCAATTTTTGAATATGGCTTTTTGTGATTATCATAATATCGTAGACAATCCAGATTACTCTCTATATAGAATTCACTTGTGGCAAATATTGTATGAAGCATCCGCACTGACTGAAACAAAAAATAGGGATGTCACTCCGATTTTTTTGGATTTCCTCAAAGTGGAATTTGAGAATCAAGATTATGTCAATGTTTTTGTTGATAAATCAGACACAGCGGATGACACTACAAATAATCAAAGTTCAACTATGGAGCAATACAATATTCCTGAATTGGAAGAAACTTTGGACGAAAGTGAAAATAAAACTGTAAAACTCGGTCAAAATACTTTGACAAAGACTACTTATGATACTCTCATTGCGCTCTTGAAAGTTTACAGCAATATTCAAAACCCAAAAGCTCTGTATATGGAAAAGGTTTTATACAACATTTACTTGGATTTTTTGATGCACAAAAATCCGACGATTCAAAAAATTGCGCTGGATTGCTTAATGAGGTATAAAAATAAACACTTGACACCTTATAAAGAGCATCTTTATAATCTAATTGATGGGAAGAAATTTAAAGACGAACTGCGCACTTTTAAGATTCAAGCGGATGAAGAAGGCATTAGAGCCGATGACAGAAATGAAGTTATACCAATAATATTACGTATAACGTTTAGTAAAATGATTACAAACATAGGAATAGATAAGAAAGGTGGAAGTCAACTGCGAAGATCTTTGGTTATACGTTTTCTCTCTGGCTGTGAAGAAGCTGAGTTGATCGCCTTCACTAAAATGGCGTTTAAAATTTTTGAACCTTATCTGGATCTTAAATTGACGGATATACCTCAATTGATGTCTAAAAACATAAACGATCTGGCAGTCATTTCACCTAAGAGAATATTGGGAACTCTACAGTTAGTTGATACAATGAGAGAGCAATTTACCAGGCCCGGTCAGGAAAGCTTGATGTTGCACCTTTTGAAAATAGTATTTTGCGTTGGTTGCACTCTGAACCAACTACTCTACCAACAGCAAAGTTTGAAGGCCGGTTACTCAAAAATTTTAAGAGAAATAAGAGGAAGATGTATTTTATCTGCTTCAAGATTTCTAGAACAATTTGAAAAGTACCAATGGAATTTTGAATCAGATATTCTACCCATGTATGATGTATTTATTTGGCCAATAATTGAAAGATTACCAACGGAAGGTGTCTACAGTCCGACACCACTACTGAAAATGTTAAATATTTGGAGCCAACATCCGCAATATCATGTGTTTTTCAATGTTCACAAGCTTCATTCTAAAGAATGCACTCCTATTGTTTTTTTCTTGCAGTTATTGAATAACAGCAAAATTCACCCAACTGTAAATGACATGTCAATGCAGATTTTAGAAAAACTAATTACTTTAGAAACAGATGAAGAATCGAGTCTCATTAACATTCCTGAAATTTATTCTGTTCCTATAGAAGATAAAAAGATTGAAGACCTTAAATTGCTTGATAAATTGAATTATGGCAGCAGCATACTTATATCTCATGTATCAACAATAGTCGAAATATTAAAGCTGAAATTTGGACATATCAATCCTAAAAAACTACAAAAACGAGATCTTGTTATTATATCCAGAATTACTGAACTGGTGTACGAATCTGAAACAGTGGATATTCTTCTTCAGTTTTCATTGCCTATTCTTATCAGTAGAGTCGGTCAAAACTCTGCAGAAGATACCTTGGAAGCTTCTATCGAAGCTCTGGCTAATTTACTTCTGAAAGCATCTGAACCAAAAAAATTTGTTCGACTGATCACACCACTCTTTAGTAAAGTCATTGCAGCAGCTCCCAGAAAAGGTTTGTGTAAAATATTAGAAGTTTTATCTGAAAAAGATGAAAGTCTACAAATTTTAGCTTCAATAATAAGTGACATGAATGCTCCTGACGAAAAATGGATAGAACAACCAGATTTTGAAAAAAGAATGAGAGCTTATAAAAAGATTTATCAATTGGTCGAAGATAGCCTAGTGGACGTTGATCTCGGTGCCTTGATAATTCAAAACTGTTTTTTCACAATTCGTTACAATAATGATTTGTCATTAAGAAACATGGCCACAGCTTGTTTACAAAAAATATGTCCCAGATTGATTTGTCAATACAAAAAGTCAATGGAGAGAGATTATCTAATAAGAGACACAATTTTACTGCTGATAAGGAACAGTTTGAAAATTGATAATGACATATTGCGGATGGAAGGGATATCTCTTCTCGGTGAACTAGTGAGGGAATGTTCTGATACTCAAGAAGTTTTTAAAGAACTGCTACCGTTAAGTAATAAAGCAAACAAGGAAGTCGACTTTTTTGAAAATCTACAGCACTTGCAATTCCACAGGAAAATACGCGCTCTCCAAAAGTTTTGCAATCACGTCAAGGAATCACAAACAGTACCGGGATATAAGACTTTGACCCAGTTCATAATCCCAGTGGCATCTCAGTTCATTTGCTCGGAAAAGTACACACCAAAATATGCTTTGGTTGATGCAGCAATCGAAGTGATCGGTACTGTTTGTCGTTTTCTACCATGGCGACAATATGAAGCTATGCTTAAATTTTATGTGAAAAAATTACAAACATCGACAGAATATCAAAAGCAATTGATTAAGCTTATTTCAACCATATTGGATTCTTTCCATTTTGATTTGTCTAGAGCGAATGTAGACACAGCAGAATCGATGTTGATCGTACAAACCAATAAAACGCTGCCGGATGATGTAAATCAGACTTCTGAAGAAAAACATGATGAATTGGAGATGGTTTTAGAAACAGATGAAGTTGGTGAAGAAGCTGTGGAAGTGCAAGCAGAAGTTATTCCATTTGAAAGAGTTCACACACTTTCTCCGTCCACTGCTAAGAAAGCTATTTGTACCATCAAAGAGATTTTAACTCAGTTGGATTGGTGAGACTTACAATTTCTATTTTCATATTCTGATATCCATATCTTAAACCTCTCCTGTTAAATTGTTTGGCTGTGTTTTCGCCTCACATATCTTAAACCTCTCCTGTTAAATTGTTTGACTGTGTTTTCACCTCACATATCTTAAACCTCTCCTGTTAAATTGTTTGGCTGTGTTTTCACCTCACATATCTTAAACCTCTCCTGTTAAATTGTTTGGCTGTGTTTTCACCTCACATATCTTAAACCTCTCCTGTTAAATTGTTTGGCTGTTTTTTCACCTCACATATCTTAAACCTCTACTGTTAAATTGTTTGGCTGTGTTTTCACCTCACATATCTTAAACCTCTCCTGTTAAATTGTTTGGCTGTGTTTTCACCTCACATATCTTAAACCTCTCCTGTTAAATTGTTTGGCTGTTTTTTCACCTCACATATCTTAAACCTCTCCTGTTAAATTTTTTGGCTGTGTTTTCACCTCACATATCTTAAACCTCTCCTGTTAAATTGTTTGGCTGTTTTTTCACCTCACATATCTTAAACCTCTCCTGTTAAATTGTTTGGCTGAGTTTTCACCTAAACTTTTTTTATAATTTTTTTTTCTGAAATTCTTCTATATAGTATTTTTGTAATTAGTTCAATGTATTTAACAACTCACAATTTTTTTTTTCAGGAATTCATCACAGTTGATGGAACACGAATCGATGCATAAATTGGTTAAAAAAAGTGGATCTTCTCGAAGGGAGGCTGAAGAGAAATTAAAGCTTCCCATGGCTTTGGCGGTTATTAAACTTCTGCAGAAACTTCCCCAGCCTATGCTTAACAACAACATATTGAGGTTTGCTACTTTTAGTTGTTTATAATAATTATGGAGCAGGTTTTTTCTGTATTCCAAGGGTGGGTTCATATGTAGTTAATGTTACGAGTGTTGCAAGTATAAAGATACCCAATATTCTCCATTACAAGTGATGCACTCATCCCAAACCTTATATTTTTTCTTCAATATGTATTCCTTTATAATCTCATTGTTTATATTACTATCATAATTATATTAAACAATGTTACATTTACAACAAAATTTGACAAAATCAGACAATCTCGGCAAAGTTTTTTTTTTGTATCAAAAAATTGAATGCAAATCTTGAAAAAAGTACAATCGTCAAACGGTCACTCGTGAATAAAATTACGGGCATCTATCATAACTGTCAAATTTGAATATAGCTATTTTTGGCTAATTACTTTTCTGGCTATAGTTTAATTTTTAAAAACCCTTACTATGGTTGAAAAAACCCATTCTACAAGCTACATTTACAATTTTGAATTATATAATTGAAATTGTGTCTCTGTTTCAGCATTTTTGTAAAAGTTTGCAACTTTCTAAAGTCCCCTATGATCGGAGTTCGTTGTTCCGCAAGAGAAATCCTCTCAAAAATAATGTTGGCTATCGGCACTTCTCAACTGGGAACACTTTTGGAACTTCTCAGTGCTCTGCTCACTAGAGGAATACATGTTCACGTTCTCATTTCCACCGTTCACACTATCCTTATCACTCTTAAGGATCAATTTAAACCTGGAGATATGGACACCCATTTAGATAATATTTTAAAAGTATGCTTGAACGACTTATTCGGAAAGGCTTCGGAAGAAAAGGAGGTAGCCAAAATTGGACACAAGACTCCCGAAGCAAAGCCTAGCATGAAAAGTTTCTCGACTCTTCGAATAATTGGGCAAAACATTAGCGAATCCAGCATCTCAAACCTCGTGAAGCCTTTCAAAGACACAGCCGAGAGCTCACATTCTAAACGAACAATATTAAAAGTTCAAACTGCTTTACAGAACATATCGTTAGGGCTAGGGGAAAATAATAATGTGTCTATAGAATCCCTACTCAATTTCCTTCATGATATCTTGTCTGGTAGCGTGAACAGATTTGTCTCCGTTGGAAAAAAACGTAAAATTGTCAACGAACGAGAAGAACGTTACAAAATTCTTAAACCTGACTGCTTTTTGATTGCACCAGAGCCTAAAAATAAGAAGGGGATTGTACACAATGCAGTGCGAACCTCTGCCCAAGCTAATAACCACGTTGTGACAGAATTCGCATTGAACCTGTTTTACAGTGTTTTACAAAAGGACAAAATTTCAGATGCCAATTACAAGGAACCCATAAATAAATGTGTACCATTCGTTATTGATTCTTTGAAGAGTCCTCAAGTGAAAGTGTCTACAGTGGCGTTGAAATGTGTAACAGCATTATGGGTCAAACGCTTTGATCTCTCTTTTCTGAAGAATCAAATAGACACTCTAGCGGAGACAATATTTCAAATACTTCACAAGTATGCGACATCTGGCCTGAGTAAAAAGGATGATAATTTTCATTTGGTCGCCAATGCATTTAAGGTAAGCGAATAATAATTCACACATACCTCTACACTATTCACGACTATTGTTTTGTTGCCATCGGGTAAAATTTACTTCTTGATAACAATGCGGTGTCAAGTTATGCAGACCCTTAAAGACTATAAATTTAAGTCCACTCACTCTGGAAAGGTTTTAAATTTACTTAAGTTTAAGTCCAGTGCAGCTTGTTAAGGACAGGTGTTACGTGGCATGTTTTATCAGACCCATAGATAAATTATGCAGCTCCAATTACCAGTCGCAAAATAGACATTGATAAAAATTAATATCTTCCAGGCTGTTACTGCGCTAATCCGAGAAGTGAAGTATTATTCTATCAAAGGTGATCAGGTGAAAGCTCTTCTTCTATATGCCGAACATGATATCAACGATAATGACAGACAGGCCACGGCATTTTCTCTCATCAAGACAATTATTGGAGCAAAATATAAAATTGATGAAATTCACGATGTTATGAAAAAAGTTGCTAATTTGAGTATTCTGAGTGAAAATCCAAGGACACGGTAATTATAAATCTTTATTATCTCTTTTTTTTTTGACAATTTAATATCTCAATGGAGACAAGATGAAATATTATAGGAGAACATATATAATAATATTATGCAATCATAAAATATTATTTTTTATTTCTTAAAAATGTCACACTTAGAACAATAATATTTGTGAGAGTGAGCTATAATATTTTCCAATATTTTTTAGTAATAATAGTAACAAACACTTCCTTGCACCCTGCGCAAATGGTAAGTTTATTGCCATATGGTAATTTCTTCCAACTAAGCAGTGTTTCCAGCCCAGAGAAGCAGTATTAGCGTGAGAAATTAATTTAAATAAATTTCTCCTCTGCTGGGAATCAAATCCAGGACGCCTGCACAGAAATCAAACGGCTTGCCAACTATGTCACGGCAGTTGGCACAGTTTTATTTTAATTGAGATTTAAAAAAAACAATACATATATAACAATTATATTAAAAAAAAGTAAAAAACCTTTTGAGTTCTCTGACGATAAAAATGTACATTTCCTTGCATCTTGTGCAAGTGGTAAATTTAATTACACACTTTTGTGTTACAGAGATGAAGCCAGAATTGTGATGCTCACATTTGTGTTGAATTATCCTTTACAAAAGAAACTTCTCACTCATATTGAGTTTTATCTGACCCAGTTGTCTTATGAACTGGAACATGGAAGGATTTCGGCTATCAAAATGCTACAAGCATTTATTGAGAAATTCACTGAAGTAAGTTTACTATTATTTATACCAAGAATTCGATGGACTGAATGCATTTATATAAAAATTATTATTTAAAAACATTTGGTGATATCTAATGTTTGAGATCTCCATTAAGTTGTCATAAATTGAAAATAAAACAACAAAGGCATGATTATTTCATTTATTGATAAATAAATTAACAGTTTTTAAGACTCTTGTATTTATTCGAGAATTGATATTTTTTCTACAAGTAGTTGCATGAAACACATGAAATCCAACTGTTGATGGTGATAGTATGTATAGTTGAAGAATATGTAGCAATCTAAATCCAAATTATTGAATATTTTAAGATATTTTGTTTTCCTATACAAAACATGTATGTCAGGATAGGAAAGTGTGGAATTCAGTCCTTTCTTCTTACTCAGAATACATAGATAAACGGCTTGATGGTATGTATGAAGCTTAAGTATCAAGAGTCCCTGTAGATATTATTGGTCTTACTTATTAGATTTCGTTAAAAGCTTACTAAACGCGCAACTAGAAAAGCACGACCAAAATAGTTAAGATCGGTATTAAAAAATCTTGCTTATAAATGTATACTAAGATATGACTAACTAGTTTACCGAATTGTTTACTAACATCCTCATTTATTTTTTTCATATGGCTGCATTGGCCTCACAGATGTCAAAAAATAGATAAATGCATATATATATAATCTTTGGATAACTGACATCCAAACAAACACCGCGTTGAATAAATTTAAACACGATTGTGATGAAGAATAACGAGGAAAAACATTAAAGATTAAATTTTTCTGTCAATATGAAATATGCGTTGGATCATATGTGAAAGATCAGCCATTTTGAAATAAGTATTTGGTATGACACGTTAGTCAAGCGTTAAACAACCTCTCTACCTGTCCTAACTTGACATCTACTAAATAAAGGTGTAATAAAGATAGTCACGGTGTATAAATAAACTTTTTCATTAGTCACACTATCACCAGGTACTATAGATAGTTTACGTTAATATGTAAGACGGTTAGTATTTTGCCATACAAATTGTATGAAGCAATGTTGTGACTAAATTCAATTTTTACAAAAAATTGTTAAAAGTAAGTTTGAGATGTACTAGTATAATGTAGTTAGTTTTTAATAGAAAATTAATCTATCTTTTCGGAGTGTTTCTGCATTTTTCAATATTTTAAAAATAAAATAGAAACATGTGTATAATGTGAAACACATAAATTTGTCATAAAACAAGTTTGAGATATTGTGTTTGTCTATATTTGTACAAATTTTCAGAGTTCTAGTTTTTATGGTGATGTGTGGAAATATAACAAAAAAAATTCAAATGTTGACCCCTGACTGAAATAAAAATTCGAAATTCTTTAGAAGTTGTATATAAGTTTTTTAGGCCTTCAATTTAATTTATTTAATTTGCTTATTGAAATTTTGGGCTCAAAAGTTATAATGGGAGGAAGGACACACACATACACACTAAGGCCCGATCTTTCAATCGTCAGATAAAATGTATTCGACAGATAACGCCTTTATCGGTCGAATAAAAAAAAATGCGTTTTTCAATTCTCGGATAGCAGTTATTGGTTAGATAAACCTACTATCTATCCAATAAAGTTATCTGCGAGTTAGACCACTAAATAGGAACTTATCTGTCAAATAACAACTGTCAGATGAAGCTATTTAGCGTTTTCTATGATTAGTTGTTGTGTTTTGTGCTGATTGAAGCCCGCCGAAAGGTTATTTATCATGGATTTCG
The DNA here is from genome assembly GCA_963576475.1 of Molanna angustata. Classification (NCBI taxonomy): domain Eukaryota; kingdom Metazoa; phylum Arthropoda; class Insecta; order Trichoptera; family Molannidae; genus Molanna; species Molanna angustata. The sequence continues at coordinate 3,230,738 of OY754969.1, forward strand.
ATATACTTGAGGATATCTCAATCATGGAAGAATACGAAATGATAAAGGAGTTCAATCCGGAGATGAATGAGGATGAGACAATTGATCATGTATTTTTTGACTGTAAAAATAATTCTGCCTTCAAAAATATATACAAACAATTAATTAAAATCACTCACCAATCTCCACTTAATATCCAACATCTTTTGTCTCTTAATAATTCACGTGTACTGTCCGTTATTTCAAAATTCCTTTCATTGAATGACATAAATTTATAATAAAATTAACTTTTCTCCTGACATTGGCACATAGCACAGCACTCTTTACAGGGTGAATTGCCTTAAACAAAAAAAAAATCCGGAGTACAGTTCGGAGTACAATGTTCGTCCGCGGAAAGATCATTTCAATGATTGGGATGATCAAGAGTTTTTTCGACGTTTTAGGCTGAAGAAATCTACTACTCAAGAGTTGTTATCACTCATTATTCACGAATTGCAACATACAGTTGCAACAGTAAAATTAAGTGCTCTTTCTCTTTTTTTGTCCATTTTGACAATATGCAATAACAGTAAAGATCACACGAACACAGAATGCAGGTTAGGAACAGACGAACTGTCAAAATTTTAACCGCATGTTAACCATGAGCACATGCGCAACTTGTCTCTTTCCCTCACGTCCGATTTTGATATATGCATCTCTATTACACATAGAAATGTTAGCAGGTATAAAAATAAGGGTCAGTTAACTAACCATTAACAATCTAGCGAATAAATGTTCATTGAAAAACGCCCTTCATTTTATTTGATAGATAAACTATCGAATTAATTTATTCGACAGATAACTAACTATCTGGTGCTTTATTTGACGATTGAAAGATCGGCCCTAAATGTTCTAGCCGAATTCTGAGTTCATCCATATATATATATAACATATACACGGGACTAAGATTAAGAGAAATAAATTCTTGAACAAATTGACAGTTGGATCATCATATCTGTATTGTATCATTAAAACTGCATATCGTTCCATTCCTTATTAATGATTTATTGTTTCCATCAATCCACAGGATTTGTTATGCAGGCACGGTTCTCTGATTTACATTTCAATGGGCACCCAAATGATAAATGATTCCTCACCCGACTGCAAAGCCCTTATTGCTGAATGTTTGGAAAACCTATTAAAGCGAATTCCACTATCTAAAAGACACGAACTGTTTAAAATAAACATTGCACTTCTGAAGAGCTCCAAGGTAAGTCTTAGTTAATTCTAACTATTATTATTTATACCGTATATGTGATTTGTTAGTTCTACATTGAAAACTTTCAACTAAATCACAAACTTTTCTATCAGTGTACTGTCTAAGTATGTATACTGCATCATCTAACTCGCTTTATATTTTCAAGAAAAAAACTAAAGAAGGAATTGACATCTGATTCTGATTTCCTCGCCTTATTTTTTATAGTATTTTAAGCCTAGTATATTAATTTTTGTCTTGGTGTTTTGTATTTTTTTTTCTTTGTTTTTGCTGTTGTGCATATATATTATATATGTTGTCTTACTTTGTAATTTGGTTGGCTGGAAAAATTTGCCTAGTGGCAATAAGCTTGTCAGTGTGCAATATATTTAACTATATTTTGTACAAAAGTTACATAATCAAGAAGACTCTGAAGTTACTTTTCATGTCAATAACCACCACAATATATTACATAATTTACTATTATTTTCAAAAGATTCCTTGTGAATGTAGTTTTTTATCTTCTCTGCAACCGATATAAATCTGATATTGATTTAAATTTTCAGGTGGGCAGTGAAGAAATGGGAGCACAGCTGTGTGTGAGATTTGTCAACGTGGAAAAGCATGCCTTCAAATCCCGACTCGAGACTCTCCTACCAGAGCTGGCCAACTTATTGTACGAAGAGAATTGGAATGTTGGTAAACTTGTGAGAATCAAGGAGCCGGAAACTGATTTCAATAAAACGAAAAAAGATAATGTTTACATCAAAGTTCTTTTACTCCTCGACAAAATATGCGAAGTCTGTCCGATGTTGTTTGTCAATGAGAAATATCAAAATTGGATCGACGAGATAAATGTAAACTGTCAATCGTTATTGGGGCATTCTCATTCTTGGGTAAGACTGAATGCAGCCAAGTTTCTGGTTTCGTATTTTGAGTCTGTAGATTTGAAAAAGCTTTCCAAGGTACTGAATGGAATTACAGAATCGGAACAGACGGCATTCCAATCTGTGTCGTCTTTGAAATCTGTTACGATGGATCTGAGTTCTCAACTGATACCAGGAAGTGTATCTTCAGAAATGGCTGATGTGGTATGTATATCTTGTAATATTATAATTGATAAAACGCTGTTTAGTGATACAAGATCACTCTAAGGGTGCTAAATAATATTGTTTGTGTTGGATGAGATGAGTATCATATAAGCCTTATAAAAACATATGTGAATATCCTATAGAAATTTGAATGCAAACACTCGCATTCATCCCATTTTTTTTAATCAAGAGGTTTTACTGTATATAAAAATTCTAGATTAAGTATTCAGTAATATCTAAATGTCTAAATTTTTATAATCATATTTGCTTAATTTGTAATTTATTTACCTTTTTTTTTTTAATCAGGTTTGTAAAAATTTGATGTTGCTACTAAAGATAGCAATAATTCTATCAGAAAAAAGCAATATGAGCCAAGAAGAAATTGAAGAAAAAGAAACATTCAGCGTCTTTTGGATTTTGCGAATTTTGAAGTCGAGTATCAATTCAGAAGTCACTAAATCTCCAGGCATTACAGTCATTGTAAGTACAACATAAATATGTATTCATTTAAAAAAATAGCTTATTACTTTTAAGCCACTGACTGGAAGCTCAAAAGTGGGACATTGAGAGGTTTTTTGCAGTTCTACCACTATACCTTTTCAAGCACGTTACACTTCTGCTCGACCCTGGGATGGCTGCTCATCGCACAACATGAGAATACTATCTAGCATTTTCATACTGCTGCTACTAAGAGTGTCCAATAATAACAAAGGGGAGGCTACTAAGTAACTCATATTGATGATTCTTTCTAACCTATATTTAGAACCTAAACTATATTAAGTAGTGGGACAATGAACATATTGTTTAGACGAATATACTAGTGAAAAACATTCTATTTCTATATTTAATAATTTATTTTTGTTACAGAGAATGAGCATTTTCAAAATGATGGATGATCTTATACCCAATCTTAAGAATGAGACAGTATTAAATATTGCTAAATTATTATTACCATGTATTGTCCGTGAAACGGCAAAAACAGACACTTCAGTTGATGGCATTAAACATATAGCTGATAAGGTGGAAGCAAATATACGACAATCACTCGGTGACATCTCGTTTAATGAACTACTGTCTCGAGTGCAGGCAAAACTAAATACTAAAAGAAAAGAACGGAAACAGGTACATTTGAATTTTTATTTAATTTTTTTCATATATCTCAAAGACCATAAAAGCTAGAACGCTTAAAATTTGTATAAATATAGACCAATACAATTTTCTAAACTTGTTTTTGTGTCTAGATTTTCTCATTTATTTTTTATTAAGAAAAATGTTTTTTATATGTTTAACTGCCTATATTTCCATTTTTTTTAAACATCGAAAAACACCCTATCTAGAAAATTTGATTTTCTATGAATAATACATACATTATATAAGTACATCTCAAACTTTTATAACATTTTTTTGTATAAATTGACGACATTTTTTCATACAATATGTATGGCAGTATATACAATATCTACAGGGACTTTCAATAGTTTGATACTTAATCTCCATCCATCCATACATACATACCATCAAGCCGACCTCCACAATTTCCTATCTTGACATACATTTTTTGTATAGATAACAAAAATCTTAAAATATTCATTATTCATTTTAAGAATGTATAGTTTGGTATGTATTCTTCAACTATACATAATATCGCCATCGACAGTTGGAAGTGTTTGGTTCTTTTAGCATTTAATTTAAAATGTCAAATTTACAAGATGTGAGAATAGTGCCCATGTTTTGATAAATAAAATAAATATGGTTCCTATGCCATAAATTAATTTGTATTGTCTTATTTCAGAAAATCGCTCAAGAAAAAATCAACAATCCAGAGAAAGCAGCGAAAAGAAAACTGGTTCTAAAAGAAAAAAAGAAAAATTTCAAACGAAAAAAGGTTGATTTTCTCAAAGGAAAAATGCCTAAGAACGGTCACATGGATTAACAAGATTTTTCTGTGTAAACAGCATATTTCATAATTAAGGGTTTTATTTATATCATCGGACTGAATCTACCTATCATGTTGTGCATTGAATATAAACATGAATGTGGAAACTGTGATATTAATTTTATTTATTAGAACAATTATTTGATTGTTATATTTGAATAAATTTATGAATTTCAAATTTACTTACTTTTTTATTCATTTTTGTTTTTTCCTTGGTATTGAATTTTTAATGTCAGCCCCTTACTAGGTAAAATTTGCTTCCTTAAAAATATTGAAAAAATTAAATCTATTGATTCATACTCTAAATTCTATCAGTGCCCTCTGGATTTGCTGTTTTTCTAGTATAGGAGTAAAATGAACGAATCCAGAAGGCCTTGACTTGATGCTGCTTTACTGATGAAAGGAGAATGAATAACTAAGGCTGTGTTTCTCGAACAAAGATTAAAGTAAATGTATAGTTAAAATACAAAATACTTTGATTTTATAAAGTTGTTCAAAACTTTTAGTTGTTTCATTGAAATCTAATACCATCAAATGACATTAATTTTTAACAATTTTATGAAATCAAACTATTTCAACATAGAATTATAATGTACAGAAGCCGCGTGTAGTACAAATTTCGAATTCAAATAATGTTTGCCAAGTTTTTTTTACATATGTGTGTGAGGCGGTAGAACGGTTGGTCTACGTATTATGTAGGTGTGCGTATCGGTAGGTGTACGGCCAGGCGAGTGTAATTCGACTGTTTCAGTGTAGGTAGTTTTAATTGGCATACATTCATTGCGCTGACTAGGTATCTGAATCATATATAATCCAAGTATTTCAACTATACTATTTCTGATATTTTTGTTGAAACAACCCAGCCCAAAAGATACAATAATAAAATATGGCGGAGACAAAAGAATGTGCCACGTTTAAAGAATGTTAAATTGGTAGATAGACAAACAGAATAATTGCTGAAAAGTCATAAAGGGAAAAACAATAATAGCTGCTACTGAGTTGATATGGCTGAAAGTCACATACAGTAATAGTTGCCACTGAAAGGGATGGAATAGGTATTACACCTTGGTTACTTTTAAAAGAACTTGATTATCACCCCCGTAGAAAAATGGATCTGAAAGAAACTTATTTGTAATTCTACAATCACTGTTTTTTTAAACAACATGCTGTGGCCTCCCGAGAAGCCCCAGTTAATGATATAAATTATTAATAAAAAAAAAAAACGATTCAGTAACACGCGTTAGACACAGTATACTTTATGTCTCCCAAAACTGGAACTTAGAGAACGACTGTTTGAATTTAGAACCAATGGCGCGACCCCTCGCTACCGGAACAGAAAGAAGGGGGGGATGAGCTACTGCATCAATCACCGAGGGAAAAACCAACATTCCAGGAATATTTTTAATGGCTTTTACTTGAGGCTACTAATTTTGAAAACAATGGACATTGTTTGAATATTATAATGAAAAGGCCAGGGGACCCACAATAAACTATTCCTAATATTAACAATAGAAATACAGTAAGTAAAATAAGAGAATTTGAGTTTCTCTATTATAAACTGGTAAGCCGGAAGAAATTGCTATATAGCAATTTCTTCCGAATCGCCACTAGCGCAGAGTGCAAGGAAGGGTTTATTATTATTAAATATATGATTATAATACACCGGGGGGGAGTTTAAAAGACGGAAAGTGGGAAGGTCGGAAGGTGTTGCGAGGTTGTTGATAATTATTTAAATATTCTTGAAAGTGAAAGTTGGGTATTGATTTTGTCGGGAACTATTTTCTTATTCAGTGCTCACACTGAGGTGGCACTAGTGTATCGGCACAGCCGATTTCGACGACTTGCTAGGCTCAGGGCGGCAGCCGCCCTTCGCCGCCCACTAGTTGGTTTGCCCGGCCAGCTATCGGGTGCAAGCCGTCGCTGTGATTCCTCCCCGGGAATTAAAACTTAAATTAAACCTTAAAATTACCTAATTACTAACTATAATTAAAACAGGCTTCAGATTGGGATTGTATATGAGAGAGAAGAAAAAAATCAATTCAGTTAACTAAAATTTACTAGCATCTAGGCACACAACGACATTACAAGCTAAAGAGACAATGTTTTCTAAATACTAGGACTTATACTAAGATCTTAATGTATACTTAAAACTATGTGTGTGCACACAACAAAACACGAAGGGAGTCTTTGAAAAAAAAAGAACGTTGAAAACGTCGAAGTGTGAAGAAACGAAAATGAGAACAGGGCAGTATTGGCCTCCTGTGAGGCGATGGCTGGTGATCCTCGTGGGCGGCCTCTCCAGAGGCGGCGATAATGATCCTCGAATAATTGCCTCCTACCACAGAGGCGGCGTGGATGTCTCCTGGGTAGGGCCTCTTTTCCAAAAGAAGCGCTTGCCGTTGTCTTCTTGGCAGGGCGGAAAAAAATGGCCCTCCAATTGAGTGGAGTATAATGGACTCAGTGGACATACAAAATAATGTGAAATAAAACCTGGTAGGTTGGCCTCTCTCCGTCCGCGGGACCTCGCCAGAGCGAGTCTGTAGTAGACCGTAACGACCGCGTATGCCCTGATATAAATTTTAATGTTTGAAATGGGCTCCTTCCTTGCTGGTCTGATTCACTGGTTTATAGTAAAGTACTTTGTAAAATTTTATCTGCTATGCGTCCACGACGGTTGGGTAGAATCGTTGGTACTTGGTCTAGCTGGCGAGACCCGCGAACAAGAGAGAAGACTGTTACTGTTGCGATGACGAAATCGGAATCCTCCAGATCATCCCGTGCGGTCGCTAATATTGACCGGCGGTATTCGTCCCGCCAGCTCCTCCCCCCTAGTTCCTCGGCTGTCCCTGTGTTCCCGTACGGACGCACTGATTTTTCGCGCCAAAGTTCACGCACTATGTTTTCTTTTTTTTTAATTTTCGTTACACATACACTTTTTCTTTTTTTTCTTTTTAATTTTCGTTACACATACACTTTTTCTTTTTTTTCATCTTATACACTTATACACTTCTTATGGACTATTTACATGATCAAAGCAACATAACATTATAATTTCTCCATACAGAAATGTGTGCCTATAGGTAGGTATTTCCAACCCTGATTAACTATATTACCCAACACACAAAATTATTTAGACACTGATATGTTGTAGGAACATAAAATTATGGTACTTCCCAACAACTATTTTATTCTCCTTGACAATAGCATTATTTTATTTCAATTTTATTGACAAAAATCATTATTTTATTCCTTTCTTTTCGCCCTACCAATCCTAACTATGTTACATAAATTAATATAAGTTCCCGTAGGTACATTTTCTTTTTATAAAACAACTCATTCTTATTACCTCGATGACTGCCATAATTTTCTTCGATGCTTGGAGAAAAAGGAATCGAATTTTCTCAAGGAGAAAATCATTTTCCTATCTTTATCGCTATTCGCCCTCTGTATGTCGAGACGCGAAGCTTTTCCCTGCGCCCCAAGCTTACTAATACCTCAGCTAAACGATCTGCATCAGAGTCCCGAACCAAAGCGCGAAAGTATCCCCTACGGACGCAAATCAACTTATTGTACTTCAATTTTCTTCCCTTTTATTATTATTAATTTAATATTCTCCCCTCGCGCCAATTTCCTCCCCTTTCAGATTTTCCTCGGCTTATTTTCTTCGTGCCATCTATAGAGTTTCGCGCGCTGTCTCTGACCTATGACAGTCGGTCGAGCAGAGCGCTTCCCGAAGCTGATCGAATTTTTCGCTAGATGTCTCCCCTAGTATTGAAACGAAAGCTCTCGTCTCCTCTGAGCGGCTGGCGCATATTTAAAATACCTATTTAAAAACCACCTTATTATACTGATAATAACCAGAATGGAAACCTCCGCTGTCCGTAACCACCAACTTATTTTATTTGATTTTATTTAAGTCCGCTCAGACACAGGCATGAATGCCCAAATATTTCTGCGCATAATAGCTTATAGCCTATATGGGAAGTACATACGATCAGATAATCACCTATCACCTGATCTCGGATATGGGTTATATAAGAATTTCATAACCGTGCTGAGTAGGTGTCGAGGGAGAATTCCGGCGTTCGGTTCTCCCTGCCTACCCAAGGTAACGCAATGACCGTCATGGTATCGCCTGGTATTATTTACTTATTGTTAATTCCTATTCATTTACTAAAATCCTTTTTTTTCAAGTATCACAATAACAATTAACATAATATAACTTTCTACTGTAGTAAATAAAATTATAAGTTATACTATAATTTAAAAAGGTTAAAGTATGTCGTAAGTGTATACATTTATACCTATATTTTAATTTGTGGATTAGGCTACTCTACTAGGCTATGTAAGCCTGTCCCAGAGTAACGTTATATAAATCAGTCCTATTATTTCAATTCGTCATGATGTTAGTTAATTTTGTAAGATTTTGTGGTAGGTTGCAGTAATTTAGATGTGCGTATGTATGAAGTATGTATTTATTTTTGTGTTGAAAAAAAAATAATGCCAGAATAATTACCGTACCTACTGCTTGATACCGTCGTAGGAAAATTTGTAGGTAATTTTGTAACAGAACGGTGTATGACAGAGTTCAGAATGAAGATACAAGGAAAGAAAGTAAGATACCGAAAGATGTAATTAACAGAATTAAAGTTAACACATTTAGATGGGTTGGCACGACCATGTAGACGATATTTTTAAAGATGAAAGTGCAAGAAACGTGAACCACAGACGAACATGTCTCCGACGATGTATGAATGTTGCTGAGGCGATGAATGTGTGTCAAGGTAGAAAAATGCGGCGTTCGGTTCTCTTTGCCTACCCCGTGAGGGCCATGGCGTGTTGGTCTGTAAGTATGTACGTAGGTATGTATGTATAGTTAAAAGTTAAAGTTCGTCTGTGTATACATGCTAAGTCCTTTCTGTATTCGTATAATTTTCATAGTCCTAGAACGTCGCTATTAATTTGGTCTCTCTTGAATCGAGGTTTTTTGTGAATATCCTGGGATATTATTCTAGGTATGCAGCTTGGTACTTTCGGACCGGGTCGTAGGTACCCGCGCGAAAAAAAAAATCGATACATGTCGGTATTCTGAGGATGACTTAGATATTAAACCTAGGGTCGTGATCTTTTCGACTGTAGTTTTTTTTCCTTTTGTTTTTATATTTTCGTAGTGCGAAGAATAGGTTGATTTAAATTTCTATTTCACTCGTTACTGGGTCTTAACCTTCTAGTGTTAGGTCATTATTACCGGGAGGTTTTTTTTTTTTTTTATTTTATTCACGCTCTCATTTCTTTCCTGGGTTATTTAATCATTCGATTCTTTATTTATTTATTTGTTTATCTAGCCGTTTATCCTCTGAAATGGTTGTCTACCACTTCCTACGTTTACTTATTTCTTCGTATCTCTTTTCTCTGATTGCGTTAGTTATTTATTTACGTATTTATTCCCCTATACCTACCGGTAAATTTTCTTTCAGCCATCACTCTGTTGGTTTACTTACGTGTTTATTTCTACATTCACGTAATTGGCTTACTCCCCAGCTCATTAATTTATTTAATTTTGTTTACTGTTAAATATGTAGGTATTGTTCCCGAAATTAAAGTAATTAAATAAATAAATCAATTTTCCTGTTTTCTATCTCCTTTCGGTCCGCAACGATTCGACAGTGGGTAAGCCCTGGCTACCTCTACTTATATTTCCTTGTCTGGTCTCATTCAAATTTATGTGTCCTACCCTATGAACCTACTTATGAACCTGATACCTTGGGGTGGTCTAGTGGTCTAGTGACCGAACACCGTCTGGACCCACATGCGTTCCCACGAACTAGATTTGCCGGGCCACATCGCCGTCCGTCTAATTTCTGATTTATCGTATCCGTTAGAGCGGCTCGCGAAATCTGACACCTTTCTCCAACGGACATTCCAGTGGCGTAACTCTCTAACTACTTGGTCCTTTGATGTTGTTCAATACGAAACATCTCTGTGTTTTCTCAAACCAAAATTAAAAATACCGAAAATATTTTTATTATTCACGGTGAGCTTGTCTGTTGATTTCTTATTTATGCCGCCAAATTATAACTTTTGGGTAGTTAAATTATTTACCGATTAATTATTTACTTATTGTTTTCTCAAACCAAAATTAAAAATACCGAAAAAAAAATATTTTTATTATTCACGGTGAGCTTGTCTGTTGATTTCTTATTTATGCCGCCAAATTATAACTTTTGTGTAATTAAATTATTTACCGATTAATTATTTACTTATTGTCATTTCGTTAATTATCATCCGACACTAATTAGCTATATCACATTCTATTGAATATGATCCAGCGATTACTAGCAAATTTCTTCTGAAAGCATTTTCCTATGTCAGAAGCATTTTTTTTTCTTAAGACTTGTTCCCGCTTCTATTTTTCTGATTACCCAAAATATTTCGGTACGCCCATGTCGCATTTCGATGTCTCGACCGTTGGCGTGTTCCCATGGACCAGCCAAGATATCCATATGTGTCAATTATAAGTTATTGCGTCCTGCCTGGCACTTCCTTGCGACCGACAAGGTTCTCCGGGGCTAAACCAACATACCACCTACGCAGGATTCTGCGAAATATGCACGTCTGTAGTGTCTGAGACCCGACGCGTGATTTTGTTCAAATACCTATCCATGTTGGATATATCAATTATGATCACTATTTAGTTCAATTTAGTTGTTATAAATAAATTTTAAAAGAAGAGGAAAATTTAATTGCTGGCAATAATAACGAATGCGCGCATGTTGCTCGATATGACATATGTCAAAACAAATCGTGTTTATTAGTGCAGTTTAAACAATATTTCTGTATTAAATTAAAAAGTATAAAAATTATGGCTGATGTATATAAGTGAGTGCACTTGATTTTAATTTTGATATTGCATTAAAATGTTATATTTCATTGATCGAATGAACCATACTAACCCCGGTGAACATAACTCAAGTTTGACTAATCATGATTTTAGGGCTTTGCAACCTGAAAAGTATCTAAAAGAATTTTTCTCAAAAGGATTTCGACCCGATGGACGTCAATTTGAACAATTTAGATGGACCGTCGTAAATCCCGGACCTATTAAAACGGCCGATGGAAGTTGTATAACAAAAGTTGGACATACCAAAGTTGTTTGTGGAGTGAAAGCAGTAAGTTGTACCTTTAATATTTGATATAAAATGCATAATTTATATTATGCATTATTTACATAATTATATTGTCAATAACTCAATATACACATTATAAATTGGTACGATTTTTGCATTTTAAAATGATTGAATATGACATTATGATTGTATCAGTAGCAGAAAGGAACTGGGTATGAATCATAGAAAAGAGATTTTATTGTATGAATTCAGCCCTGACCAAACTCGCAATCTTTTTGTTTATTTTCATAAAAGTTTAATGATGAATACCTACATACTTTATCCAAGGACATAATATTCATTCTTGTTATTTAAAATTAAATAAACAATCTATATGTACCTACTTTTATACACTTTAAAAATACATTTTTGATGTCGGTATAAAAATATAAGTTTTAAAAAATATAATAATTACTGGTAAAATAAAAATTCTAGAACAACACGTGTAGTGGATACATAGCCTGTATTTTATATCATGTAATTTATTTGCGAGATCAATTCCTGTGTTGAAAAAATGTTTTTCTAGTTAGCGACATCTGTAATTTTGTCCACAATATTGTTGTAAATTTGTTCACCCCTTTTCTCAATAGATATCATTAGTATATTCAATTATTTTTAATAAGAAAAGACTTACATACATACAATATCAATAAACATAATTCATTGTATGGAATGATAATAATTATGCATAAAGAGATCAAATAAATCAGCTAATGATAACCCTATAAATGTTTGATTTTCTGATTTATAATAAAAAATGTAATGTATTTAATTAATTGATTTGTAGGAATTAACAAAACCCAATGCAGAAACTCCCGGGGAAGGTTTTATAGTAACTAATGTGGAGCTCCCTCCTCTCTGCTTGTCCCAGTTCAAGCCAGGTGCCCCTGGAGGTACTGCCCAGGCATGTAACCAACTAGTAGCTGATATTTTCCAAGACTCTCAATGTATTAACCTGGAAGACCTATGTATAGTAAAAGATAAACTTGCATGGGTGTTATATTGTGATTTGATCTGTATTGACTATGATGGAGCTATTGTTGATGCTTGTATAATGGCTATCATGACTGCTCTAAAAACAGGTCAGTATTATTCCATCAAAATTGATTGTTACTACTCAATCCCAATTATAAATTTACACTACATTTATAATGAAGAATACAAACAACGTGTATGGAGATCGTACCAGGAAACATCTTGTACCACATATTATTGACGCGTTGCCGAATAGAATAAGAAATATTTTAAGGTCTTCTTCTTCTTCTTCTTGTGTCATATCAGGTCCCCCCGACGTTGACGACCACCATAGAGATAGCCTCCCTGTCCTGTGCAGTGCGAAACAGTTCTTATACCGGTCCATTCGCGGATGTTTCGCAGCCAGGAAAGCTGTTTTCTTCCGACCCCTCTACGACCCTCAATCTTCCCCTTCATGACGAGCTGAAGGATGGCGTACTTTTCTCCTCTCAGAATATGGCCGAAGTACAACACTTTACAGAGCTTAACATTGGTGAATAATTCTCTTTTGGTGTTGGCTCTACGTAGTACTTCAGTGTTACTGACCATGTTAGTCCACGATATTCTAAACATTCTGCGGTGGATCCACATTTCAAATGCTTCAAGGCGGTTTATAATATTAACTTTGAGAGTCCACGCCTCCACCCCATAAAGCAGAACTGACCACACATAACACTTGACCATTCTTTGTCTCAGCTTTAAGTTAATATTGTCGTCGAGGAGAAGATATTTCATTTTGAAAAATGCCGATCGGGCCGCTTCTATTCTGCATTTTACTTCAGTGTCAGGATCTAAATTCTCAGTAATTACACTACCCAAATACTTAAATTGCTTTACCCTTTCGATACTAACACCCTTAAGTTGAAGATTTATATTTGGGTGGCTATTACGGCTAAAAATCATCATTTTGGTTTTCTTAATATTAATGTTAAGTCCATAATGCTCTCCGATAGAATTGATTTTGTTAAGTAGTTGTTGAAAGTCTTGTATATTGTCTGCAAGTAATACGGTGTCATCTACATATCTGATATTATTGATGACCACACCATTGACCTTCACACCGAGATCTGTATCAGTCATCGCTTCCTTAAAGACCAAGTCAGAATACAACTTAAACAGAGTAGGTGAGAGAACACACCCCTGTCGGACTCCTCGTTGAATGGGAATACCCTGGGAAGTGATTCCATTATCAAGTTTAATAATAGCCCTTTGGTCCCAGTACAGGTTCTTGATTATTCTCACATCTTTCTCGTCTATACCACATCTTAACAACATTTCAATTAAATCTGTGTGTTTTACTCTGTCAAAAGCCATTTTAAGGTCTGACGAAACGAAAATAGTAACTATAAAAAATACTCTGAAACATCTGTATCTGAAATCAAGCGTTCGTTAGACTTTGAATTATTATTGTTGATTTAATTAAGTATAGGTATAATATATATTATGTGTAAGGTTTATTTAAAAATTTTTTCTTTCAAATTTTTGTTTAGTTTCTGTTTGTTTAATATTTGAGATAAGTTTAATGAAATAATTATATGTGAAATTTATAATATTATGTGAAAGAGAGAATCTGCTCTGCCAAAAAACTGCTTTACAGTTTGGCGGGAAAATAAATATGTATTACTTTTTATTAAAAAAAAATAAGGTGGTAGGTACGTTCTAATTGTAATGGTAATTAAAATGTCCGCTTATGATGGAGAAAGATGACAGGTAGATTGAAATTGGAATTAATTACTAGTTTTGAGAATAAAGGTAAGCGTCCACAATTCCTTATTGTACGGATCAGATGCATTATATCAAAGGGATTTTAGTATTCTTTGTATAGGACTTCATAAAAGTGCGTCTACTGATACGCATCGCACGGACTGTCAATAAAATCAACGCCATTACCCAGAGAGGCAAAATTTTTTTGTGTGCCGATGACATCATACGGATTGTTGATCAATGGACCATAGATTAAATAATGGTAGGACGCACTTTGCTATATTCTGTCTTCATAAATATGGTCTCAGGAAATCAAGAAAAGTAGTAAATTCAGCATGGGTTATCGATCAGAATGACTTTGAAAATCTGAATGACAATTTTATCTGCAATCCGAATGCTGCGGACAGAATGAACATACTGTCACAAATGAATCCATATGATGCAGATCTGTGGACACTTACCATAAAGCAGCTGAAGTTTTGATCTTGGGAAGAGAATTTTAAATTAATAATAATAATAATGTTTAATTAATGTTTATTTATTTCTAATTTTTCGACTGCTAATATGTGATGGAATTCCATTATCAATATTATAAAATTACTTAAAAAAACAAGTAAAAACACAATGTTTAACTTTATTCCACTAATTTAAAGTGATGACCACTTTAAATTAGTGGAATTAAGTTAAACATTGTGTTTTTACTTATTTTTTAAGTAATTTTATAATATTGATAATGTTTATTTGTTAAAAATCTAATTCAAAACTCAGTATTTTATTTCTATTTTGTGCTACTTTTAAGATTATTTTTGTGAATCTACCTTATACACTAGAATTGGCTTATTATATGCATAAATGTTCAAACTGAATTCAATCTACTTCATACTTGTAATTTATGCAATTGAAATCCTCATATACTGGGTTGTACATTGAGGTCTGTATGTAGTACCTATATAAAGAAATTCATTGTTTATCATTTAAAAAACCACAATGTTTTTGAATAAAATAGTGATGAAAGTGTTAATTCATATTAAATATGTATATATTTTTTATCTTTTAGTGAAATTACCTAAAGTGGAATATAATTTAGCCACAGAAATGTGTGTAGTGAATGAAGATATACGTACGAAGTTAAATATACAAAGGATTCCTGTTGCAAGTACGTTTACATTATTTGAAGGGTAAGTTACATAATTTTCTCCATGCCTTAATCTATTATTTGATGTTGAATAGTTCTGTGTCTGCTATGATGTTGAATATTTCAAGATTATTTTTAAGAGTGATTTTTCATGTTGCGGTTAATGCATGTGGTTTTCTTGATATATAAATATACCCACAAAAGTTTTTGTTTATATGGTTACATATGAAAAATAATTGTGTGAATAAATTCTATTGAAAAAAAGAGTATATCTAAAGTTATAGCTTGTTGAAATTCAATTTGCCTCCTTTTTCAGAGATGTAATGATAACCGATCCGACATTTGAAGAGGAAAAACTCTGCGGTGGTATTTTGGGAGGTATCATCATTGTGCGGGGTGTAAATTATGATGAAGAAAATAACAAGTACCACAGTGATGTGATGAGAGGAATTCACAGACCTGGTGGTGCCATATTGTCTGCCACCGGTCTTCAGAGAGCTGTGTCACTCGCAATCAAAAGAACCAAACTCGTCCAGGAACTAATAACGCAAGCATTGCAGCAAGTTAATGAAGATGAACGATGATTGTGGAACTAAATATTTTTATATTATGGAGTTTTTTATTATAATTAAAATTATGATTTTCCTTTTTTTTAATTTTTGATCCTTTTATAATTGTCACAGATTTTTTAGGTAAAGCAGAATCATATAATCTGACGTTTTTTTAACAATATTCATAATAATTTCAATATTATTTTTGCCATAAACCGCTATAATTACAAATTAATATTGAATCCCTCGGATTCAACCTTTGGAAAACATTAGAAACTAAGTTTAAACTAATTAAACCTTGAATCATAGGTTTAAATAGATTTGTAATTAAGTTTACTAAATAAAATTTCACTGTATAGCAAAATACAAATAAAACAAATGTGTTTTTAATTTTAAGTCATGTGTATTTTGTAAATATGACATTTAAATAGTTTAACAATAATTTTAATACATATTTACAATAATTCATTAGAATATACACAATAATTTCAACAGCCTCGCTGTCACAACAAAAATATAAAAATTCATTTCATTCAGACTTGTCAACTTAATACATTATAAAATCGTACACATTAATTTATTGCGATTAAAATATTAACAACATGGGTACGTTCACACTCATGCTAACCTCACTTCATTCATGTTCACAATATTAAAATAATCAGGTCAAATAAAATATTGTACATAAAAATACAGTTATATGAATATCAATACAAATAAATAACTTGATTATTATCATTACAACACATGAAGGTACAGTACTTTATGTAGTAAATCTTATTTTCTATGGCTTTCACAAAAATATTTATTTCATCTTTATATACACATTCCTATATTTAACATTATAATATCCACATTATCGGGTGAACAAAGTTCAAATATATCCTCACCGCATGCACGTTCTATATCCTGAAACAATAATTCATTTCAATTATGTGAAAATATTGAAAACAAAAAAATCTCTTGAGATTTCCCAGTTCTATAATATTCCAACTTTGTCTCTATTGATATATATTAATTTGTCAAATAATCACCACAAATAGAAAAGTGACAGAAGTTGAATGAACTGGTATATCGTCATTGTTCCCCCAGGGACTTACCATTCCGGTAAGTTACGGGTATGGCGAACCCGGGGTACCTGAGCTGGGCGATTGTTTTTTCCCCATCCAAATCAATAAACAATGCTCTCCTTTACCAGATTTCCTGCACAACCTCCCATCCTACATTTCCACACTCCCGCTGCCCTAAGTCAAGGTGGAAGGAATCGTGCCGAGGACTGAATGACACTGAGGGCAGTAAATATTCAGTGCCGTTAACGATCCCCTGGGGGAACCAGGCGAAACCCCCCGGTAATTAGCCTTCTGCACACATGAGGCTCTGCGTGCAGTGACATTTTTTTCCTCACTACTCGTGGGAACTCTATGGAAGAACACCAAAATAATTTTTTAGACGAAATGGAGGAGGCCGACATGGCTTCGGAAGGTTCTTCAGAGCCTTTTGATTCCATGGAGGTGGAACAGTTAGTGGCTAATTCACCAACTGTATATGAAGAAGAGGCAGAAAAACCTCCTTCACCTCAGCTCCAGGATGAGACTGATAAGCCTCAACTGGAAACTGAAACAAGTAAGCCGAAGAGGCTTGGTGGGGCAGCCAAGAAAAGGCTTAGCAACCTTCTAAAACAAGGTATGCCCTATGAAGAGGCACGTAATCAGTGCCTCATTCCACTCCAGTCAGATGCGGCCTTGAAAAGGCCAAGAGCAAACGACAGCAGTGAAATTTCCAACCCAGCCAAAAGGGAAAGATCGGAAAAGAGAACTTTCCGCGATGCTGCTGTTGGAATCAGAATTGGCGTATGTAACAAAGAAGATAACGCCATTCTAACAGACAATCAGTTGCTGCAAATTGAAAGCGCACTGGTAAAAGCTGTGGTAGAATCTATTGGCAAAGGATTCCAACCTCGGTTCGAAACGTTTACCAGGAAAAAAGGCATCCTGGCACTCACATGCACCGATCAAGGGACTCATGACTGGGCATGGCCATTGATTCCGACCTTGAAACCTTTCAAAGGAGCGGATTTGAGGGTCGTGCAAGGTCATGAGATACCTAAAAATATTATTGCAGTAGCCTGGATTCCCAGTGAATTGAAATGGCTACCAAAAGATGTGATGCATATCTTAGGCATCTCCAACAAAGGTTTGAATGTTAAAATGTGGAAGGCATTAAACACCAAACAAATGCCGAATGGGCAAATCATGACGTTTTCGATAGACGAAGATTCCGTCAAAGCATTAGAGGCCTGTAATTTCAGACCCTACATGGGCATCTGCAGGATAACCTTCAAGCTCAAAGGCCAGAAGCAGGCGCAGGTGGGGGGGACCTCAACTACAGCTTCCAAACTCAATTCGGGGGCCTCGTCTGGCGCTGGGACCTCGAAAGTGCTGTCTAAGCCTGTCGAGGTTGCGGTGTCGACGAGGATGCCTGAAGGTTCTGAACCCGTTTCGGAAGCTTCGTCTAGTGCTAGGACCCCAGCAGTGCTGTCTAGGCCTGATGGGGTTGCGGCGCTGGCGAGGTTGCCTGAGGATTCGGAGCCTGTTCCGGGGACTTCATCTGGCGCTAGAACCTCATCAGTGCCTCTTGGGCCTGAGGGGATTGTGGCGCCGGTGAGGTTGCCGATGAGAATGGAAGTTGTGCCTGTTCCGGGGACTTCATCTGGCGCTAGAACCTCAGCAGTGCCTCTTGGGCCTGAGGAGATTGTGGCGCCGGTGAGACTGCCGATGAGAGTGGAAGTTATGCCTGTTCCGGGGACTTCGACTGGCACTGAGACCACGACGGTGCTTCATAGACCCGTTGAGTCTGCGGTGCGGGCGAGGTTGCCGGAGAAAGCCAAACCCACTCCGGGAACTTCATCCTTCACATCAGCCAGTAGACCAGTCCGTGGAAAGGGTCTACGCAGGAGTAAGGGTGAACCCAAAGGGGTGTCACACTGGCTAAAACCCACCCCTAAATAATCTCCTAGTCAGTAGAGAAGTAGAGATACTGTGTCCTGACAATGGAGAAACATAAAATTCTCCAAATAAACCTTCACCACGCCAGGGCAGCCACTGCCCTGGCAGGGAGAACACTAGCCAAGGAAAACATAACTGCAATACTAGTACAGGAACCTTGGATATATGACAATAACATTTGTGGGTTCAACTCGGTAGGAACAGTCATTTCCTGTAACAACGGAGGTAAACCCAGAGCAGGTATCGTATTAAACAAATCCATACGTTACTTAAATATTTTAGAGTTTTGTAAAGAGGACCTTGTAGCAATAACTATTCCTTGTAACTCTAATGGCAGAGGATTAATACTCTGCTCAGCTTATTTCGCAGGAGATGAACCATTACCCTTGACACTCCTCGAAGACCTGATCAGGTATGCCAAGAAAAACAATGCGCAGCTGATCATAGGTTGCGATGCAAACTCACATCACAAAATTTGGGGAAGTACTGACTGCAACCAAAGAGGTGAGTTACTTTTAGAATTTATTCTAACACATAATTTGTACATTGCAAACAAAGGCAATACACCTACTTTCATGAATAAGGTGAGATCTGAAGTTCTCGATCTTACTCTATGTACTGAAAATGCCAGTGACGATTTAACAGACTGGAAAGTAGTATCAGAGGAATCTGCCTCTGATCATAAACAAATAACTTTCAATATAAAAAATATTGAAAGAAAAACTGCAGAGTACAGGAACAAAAGACTAACCAACTGGGCTATGCTTGAGGAGATTACCAAAAATACTTTGGGGACCTCCTACAAATCAATCAAAGATTGGAAAAGCATAGATCTTGCAACAGACTTTCTATCAGAAAGCCTTAACTCAGCCTACGAACAAAGCTGCCCTAAGAAAATTAAAAGTCAAGCCAGAGAAGTACCATGGTGGAACTCTCACCTGGCAAAACTCAGGGCAAACATAAGAAAGCTTTTCAACAAGGCAAAATCGCATGGAACGTGGGATAGCTATAGGAAAGCACTCACGGAATACCATAAAGAAATCAGGAAAGCTAAAGCTACATCCTGGAAAAACTTCTGTAATTCAATAAATGACACAACAGAAACAGCAAGAATAAACAAAGTACTTGCTAAACAGAAAACACCAGATATTGGCCTTCTCATGAGGCAAGACGGCAGCTATGCTGCAACAGGAAAAGAAACACTCACCCTACTTGCAGATACTCACTTTCCGGGATGTCAGGTTGTCACCAACAACCACATTCCTCAACAAGTTATCTGCAGGCCAAATCTAGAAGACTGGAGATTAGCGTCAGAAATCTTCAAACCTTCTAAAATTAAATGGGCTATAAACACCTTCAAACCCTACAAAAGTAGCGGAGAGGATAATATCTTCCCTGCCCTTATTCAAAATAGCATTGAGGTAACAATGCCTCTCCTGCTAAAGATCTACAGAGCCAGTTTGGCATGGGGTTATATTCCAAGGAAGTGGAAAACTGTAAAAGTAACATTCATACCCAAACCTAACAAAGAATGTTACAATACACCTAAAGCATATAGACCAATAAGTCTAACATCCTTTCTGCTTAAAACTATGGAGAAAATTATACATAGACACTTAATTGAAACAACATTAAGCAAACACACAATACATGCCAAACAACACGCATATCAAGAAGGGAAATCTACAGAGACTGCCCTCATTGAACTAGTGAATACTATCCAAAACTCACTAAACAACGGAGAAATAGCACTCTGCGTTTTCTTAGACATAGAAGGAGCCTTTGATGGTGCTCCAACTAATGTCCTGCTAAATGGATTAAGGCGCAAAAAGGTTAACGCCACCATCATAAAATGGATCGAAGACATGCTGTCAAACAGATTTATTACAACAAATTTGCTGGGAGAGAACTTAACAGCTAAAACCTGCAAAGGATGTCCTCAGGGAGGAGTTCTTTCTCCTCTACTATGGACACTTACAGTAGATAGCTTAATATGCCTACTCAATGACAATGGCTATAATGCACAAAGCTATGCTGATGACATAGTAATTATAATCAGAGGGAAAGAATGTGACATTATTTCCGAACTGATGCAAAATGCACTTAAAAATGTAGAAAATTGGTGCATAAAAAATGGACTAAAAGTCAACGTAAACAAAACTACACTTATTCCATTTACAAATAAGAGGAAACTTGACAAACTCTTTGCACCCATTCTTTTTGGGAGAAAACTAACTATCTCAAAAGAAACTAAATATCTTGGAATAACACTAGATAACAAACTCACATGGAACAAACATGTAGACAATATAACGCAGAAAGCAACAAAAGCTCTGTGGTCATGCCGAAGACTAGTGGGCAAGAACTGGGGTTTAAAACCCTCGCAAACACTATGGATGTATAAATCCATAGTAAGGCCCACAATCTCATATGCAATACCAGTTTGGAGTAACAAACTAGAACAGAAAGGCTGCAGAGACAAGCTCTCAAAGCTACAAAGAATGGCCTGCCTGCTGATAACGGGAGCACTACATACAACTCCCACAGCTTCCTTAGAAGCTTTCCTTAATCTTCCACCACTCTACCTTCATCTACAGAAAGTAGCGAAGGAAGGTATAATAAGATTAATTGATGCAAACAAAAGACACAGTTTTTCAAGCAAATCTAACCTAATAAAGGAACTTGATGAAGTAAACCTAATTAGCTTACCAAAAGACAAAATCAAGACAGTCTACAATTTCGATAAACCTTATAAAATCGAAATTCAAACCAGAAATGAAATATCTGAAATCTGGTATCAGGAATCAAATGGTGCCCTTATCTGGTACACTGATGGTTCCAAAAAAGAAAAAGGAGTGGGCTCAGGAGTGTATGGACTCACACCGAAAGTGAAAATATACAAACACCTGGGACACACCACAACAATTTTCCAGGCAGAATTATGCGCCATAACAATTTGTGCCTATGAAAATCTCATAAGAAACTATAGACACAAAACTATTTATATTTACTCCGACAGTCAAGCAGCTCTCAAAGCTCTAAACTCATGTAAAATAAATTCATCTACAGTCCAAGACTGTAATTTAGCATTAAACAAACTAACAATAGAACACAACAACAAGGTGGTTCTAAGATGGGTGCCGGGACACTCAAGCTACAAAGGCAATGAAGAGGCAGACAAACTTGCAAATATGGGGGCTGACTCAGTTACCTATGGACCAGAACCTTACTGCTTCTTAACCAATAGTGTCATCAAAACAATATTATACAACAACATGCTAGAAAAAGCTAAACAAAACTGGCTTAACCTATCAGGACAAAAGCATGCAAAATCAATGATCTCAGGCTTCTCAGCTAAAAGATCTAAACAAATTCTTACTCTTAACAGAGAAAATATAAGAATTCTAATCAGAACACTGACTGGACATTGTAGATTGAATAAACACCTATGCACAATGAACTTAGCAGACATGCATCTATGCAGATTTTGCCTAGACGAACATGAAACTCCGCTACACCTGCTCAAGGACTGTGAACCACTGATGCAAACAAGAGCCAGAATATTTGGCTCTCACATCGCTGATGAAACACAAATCAGAGAAGCCAGCCCACTGAAGATCTTAAGATTCATTCGAGAGATTGGACTATGGGAAGACCTCTAGAAGCCAATCATTCACAATGAGCTACATATCGAGCTGACGTGAAGAAACCTCTAGAAGGATTTAAAAAAAAAAATATCGTCATTGCATATCAAAAAAGAGTCATTGACAAAATTGTGAAAACACCAATTGGTCCAAACAAAATATACAAGGTTATTTATTTAAATCAAAAAAACTTATGTAACTTACATACTATGTCCTATTCTAATTCGTTTCAGAGTAAGAAAATGTCTGTAACCAACGGGCAACCGTGGATAAAAGGATTTTATCCGTGCGGTGTTACGTAATGAGTCCCGTATAAATTCAGTCAAACTTTTGACATTTCTCATATACTAAAATTCAGACGGATAAATTTAGACGAATCAGAATAGGACATAATGGGTTCAATTCTAAAGAGGAATTAAAATTTTATAGTCATTAAAAACAAAATGTGTTCACTGGAACTGTCACTTAACTGCGCTTTATTAGTCTACATAAGCACAGTGCATCAGACTGATATTAGTTTTCCATAATAGGAATTCATGCGCACACATCGGATTGTCGGCAATAACGTCGTTGCTAGGAAACAAAAATCCGATACGTCCAAAGCGCCTCTGTGGACGCTAGGCGTTAAATTATATTCATTTTAAATACACTAGTGAGTAGTGATGTTCTTTTGTCATTGTAATTTTACTAAATCTTCAGAATGGCAAAAAATACACAAAATCATGAAGGTATGCAATTAATAAATTTGACATTTCATTAAAATTTAACTGCATTTTCAGAGATGAAGCCATTTTTTTACAGAGTGAATATGTGCTTGTAACAAGTACATATACATTCCCTAAAATTAAGCATATGCTTGTGCTATAGGTGAACGAAATCGAACTCGTGACCACTGGATTACTAACCCAGTGCGCTAACCTCTCTGCCACCACCCATCTCATTAGTTAGTATTTTTTTCCTAATTCTGCTATCGTCACATGACTCATTTATAATATGAAACGACAATATGTATATTTCATCCCTCGTAATGTATTTTCAATAACATGACAAGTCTTGTATATTATGCTGCCTACCGGGGAAATTCTATGGAGCTATTTATTCAAAACTTTATGTTCAATAAATAATTATTTATTTATTGTAAATATTTTAAAATATTTTTTTGCACTATTTTTTAATAAATAGGCAATTGTAAATATAAATAAATATATATTTTCCAATTACACCTACAAAATATATTTTGCCAGGTTAAATACTAACACTTATACGACATGACATTAGATGGTAAATCAATATAAAAAAACAACTAAACGTTTCTCTTGAAAAAGTTGAATAAATAAAATATTGATGTTAGATAAGAAATGTTACGTACCTCGCCATACTATTTACCAACTCCTGGTTCATTTGTATTTGATCTTCGTCTCTGCTGACTTATATACTGCACTGAACCTGCTAAATACAACAATATTATGTATTCTGTATGTCCAGGAGCCACATTAGTTTGTATTACTTTGTATTAGGGCATTTTCATTTTCGCCGTATCAGGGCATTTTCAAGACTATGAAAGCCAAGGTTTATATAGGAGGGATATATATTAGGGAGGGGGATACCCAGAAACCCTTAAAATTTGACTTTTTATTTTTTCCCTTATAAACTATATGTTATAGAGAAAAATATTCTGATCTATTTCAAAGCTGACAACATTTTTTACTAGTAAAGAAAGTTTCTATCTTCAACCATTCTCAAGTTATATGTGTGTATCTCCTCTTCCTAATAATTTTTGATAAACTTGATACACAGAGCCCAAAATTTCAGAAAATATAAAAAAAACAAGGTTTACAAAACTTTTATACTCAGAATATTGAATTATTGTTCCAGTCAGGGGTTATGAATGTTTTTTTTATATCTCCACACATCTCAAAAAGCTAAAAAGCAGAATATTTGTATAAATACAATATATCAAACTATTTTCATAAAAATCTTCAATTTTTTTACTAGAAATAATATTAATTTTTTGAAGAATTGCTGTACTTAAATGCTTATTGGTTTTTATTTAAATGTAAAATGGAATTCTACCAAGTATGAGTTTTGATGCTGATTTAAGGTACAATACTCATGTTAAATTTACATCTATTGTTCAAATTTTGTTACCAATTTTAAAATAAATTATAGGCTTGCATTATGACAACAAGATATATACAATTTGAAGTATGAAATAAGTTGAGTATGAAATAAATGACATACCAGTGACAGTGGGAGTGTTGTTGACTTTAGCTGGTAGTTGTCTTGGAGCCACACGAGGTCGTTGAACCAACTGTAATGGTGTACCACCCTTAACTCCTCCGCCCATTAATTGACCTGAGAAGCACAGAAATGAATATAGTAAACATCATGAAGGTATTAATATGAGTTAACATTAACTATCAATCTATATTGATGTTAACTGTGGCAGCATTTCAAAACAGCAAAGCAAAGATTATATTCTAGAAATTGTACTAATACAAGTTTATTTGTGATTGATACACTATACTTAAACTGATAATCAAAAGATTTATATTCTTTAAGATTAGTTTTATTTTTTACAGGATATTCACCCGCTAAAGGTTTCATAAGATGAAATGAATATCTTGTAAAAAGGAGAATAATTCTCATAGGAAATGAATCTGTTAATTTTTCACAATACACCCATTGCCACACACAATGCAATTTAATTTCCTTTCAAAATTAAACTACAAATTAAATGCTACATGTAGAGGAAGCTTCTTGTGACTGCGGATTGGAGGAGGAAACGTTGAACCACGTTTTCTTCAATTGTGAAAAATACCCCACAAAGGAATTCTACTTTAAAATAGCATCGATAAATCCCCTTCCAACAAGAATAGAAACGTTACTCCATAACATAAATCAAAACACTTTAAACTTATTTTGCAATTTTTTAAATGAACATAAAATATACGTGTGACTGTAAAGGGTTAGTTCACTAACCCAACGGCTGGAAACAACAAGAGATTATGAGCGGTATTTCACAATAATTTTAAGTATCGATGCGTACATGAAAGTTTCATCTGCCTGAGAACACCACAAAGAGGTGAAAAGGCAAAAAAAAAAAAATGCTACATGTTCTGACTCTGAGGTCTTCCTTTCTGTTGCAGTGGATACACACCAAGAGTGTATATATAATAAGTAAACTTGTGATGATTGCAGATATCCAGTACGATTGTAGAGGTGGTTAATGTCAATAAGGTTTGCGGGCTAGATCGAATTCCTGGATTTTTTTTGAAGAATTGCTCTCGTGAGTTGTAAACAATCTCTAAAAAGTGTCTGTTTCCCGAAAGCTTGGAAACAAATGATAATAAGTCCAATATTTAAAATGGGTGACAAACATGAAATAGAAAATTATCGGCCCATTTAAAACTTTCCATCATGAGTAAAATATTTTAAAAAATAGTGATAGACCAAATAAGTCCAATAATTAATACCAGGTTGATTGACAGCCAGCATGGCTTTCGCGAAAAAAGGTCAGTAGAATCAAACTTATTGGAGTTCACATGCTACCTATCAAAAAAAATGGAGGGGGGCGGACAAATTGACGCAATTTACAGCGATTTCACAAAGGCGTTCAATAATTTCAATCATACTATTCTACTGCAGAAGGTTTGGTATATGGGAGTCCGAGGTGACTTGTTTAGGTAGTTTGAATCTTACATTACCAATAGATCTCCGGCTGTATTGTTGCACGGATATACATCAGATTTTAGGCCTTTTTACCTAGAGGTTACATTTAGGACCTCCATTCTTTCTGATGTACAACAACGACATTTACGACTGTCTACGATACTAAAAAATTTTGCTTTTTGCGAATGACGCCAAAATATACAAAACGATTGAGCGTGCAAGACTGTTTGGAACTCCAATCCAACCTCGATAGACTTCACAATACCAACAAAAAAGAACGAGAAAAACCAACAAAATAATTTATAAATACTCTATTAATGGTGAATAATTAGGAAATAAAAAGGAGATTAAGAGACTTGGGAATCATTTCAGACAAAATTGAGAGTGTGTGTAAGCGAGTATTCAACATGCTCGGTCTCATATTAAGAAGCACCAAATCATTCAAAAATCCCATGTCCTTGGTGGTTTTGTTTAACTCCTTGGTTAGAAGGGTGCTAGAGTTTGAGCTGTCATCTGGTATCCCAATTACATAACCCACATTGAGTCACTCGAAAAACCCCAAAAAAAGTTGAGGAATAAAATCCATTTGAAAAACTACAGCACTAGCCTTCAACACTACAAACTGATATTGTTGAAGACTTGTGGCTGACTTTGTTACTTGTACAAGATAGTTAATGATGGAGTAGATGGTCCGAGTCTATTGCAGCTGCTTCCTTTTAATTGCCCTTGGAGAATAGGCAGAAACCCGTCTTTATTTTACATTGACACACCTAGGACTCATGAAATTCATTTGTGAATAGAGCGCTGGGACTGGTCTTTCGATTAACCCGACAGCTTATTTCTCCAAATGGGAGCAAATCCCTCTCCTCTCCATCCTCCTTTTCCCCTTCCAGACCCTTCCTTAATAGTTTTTTTTGTTTTAACTAACTCAAACAAAATATTCATAATACTAAAATAGAACTTTATAATTGGCGCTATGAATCAATGTAAATTTTACATTATAATACTACTTAAAGCTGTAAAGTTCATTAAAATAAAAAAAAAGCTTCACACAGGAAGTGAAAGGCATAATATACTTACTAATGGGCAGAGATAAAAGGCTCTGTGTGGAGGCAGGGGCTTGAGAAGAGACAGGAACAGACACCAGTAGACCAGCTGGAGCGCCACCAGCAGCCGACAATGATAATGAGATGGGTTGTGATAATCCTGGTATCTGGACCTGAAAATATTTTATATGTTTTTGTAATAAGTGTATTAGTTCTGATAACAATAGGTTGGTATATGTGCAAATCGCCCCCCTCAACGATCAAAATTCTCAATTTATATACCAGAAATTATGCAAACAGATTCATTATGATGGAGTTCTTTTCTACTATTTTGTTCTTACTTTATAATACCTATGATCTCTTTATTTTTATTATTCATATCTACTGAACATTTTTGACAATAATACTATCAGTCTTACTAATAAACGTGTTGTAAAAGTTAGACGGCCGTTGAACACCCGTGTAGGCAAAAACGTTACCAATAAACACTGTGTAGCAGATCAGTTGGTCAACGACTTTGTAACTCTCATACAAATATTACACAATGCTTGCATGCCTGTTTTATGTAGTTTAGCGGTGTTTTAAGACAACTGTCATCTGTCATAAATCAACTTTGATTTTCATCTGCATGTTTATATTGTTATATCTTGGAATAATATGACGAAAAATCTTTATCAATCATTTTACTATCGATAGGTATGCATTTAATGAGCGAAATTTTTTTAAAAAATTAGCTCCTTTATAATATATACAAGCGTATTCGCATGGGTATTCGTATGATGAAATTATTCGTTATATTTTCCATATTCCTATTATGAAAATATTAACCACGACAAACGTCAAAATTAGAATGGCGGCTGGGGGCTCTGCGCATGCGCGAGTGCAAAAATTTGTTGGATTAATTTATGTTATAAGTGTGTTGCAACTACCCAGTCGTTATACAGCATTTTTAAGTAAGAGCTTTACACAGTGTGTAACTAAAACACTGGTCAACGGGCGTGCAGTCCGTTTTTATTAATAACACTGTGAGAGTTTAATTTAATTTGATTATTCACAATAATGGGACCCAGAAGACCAAATAGACCATTGATCAGTCCACAATAATCAGAGATCCAAGAAGGCAAGAAAAAAGACTTTGTTTGGGGGACTTGGAGAGCCAACCCCAAGTAAAAGGGACAAAGGCTAGGGCAAAAAATAAGATTAATCAAAATAATTAGAGGTTTAATGTGACATCTTTTGTCAGATAAACATTTTCGTATTGAACAATCTCCACTGTATAATAAATATTTCATACCTGTACATTTTGCACAGGGGGCATGAGACCCATTGACTGTTGGGAGTTTTGATTTGTACTGTTTGGTGTGGGGGCAGGGGGGGCCATCAGTCTCTCGAGGAGAGCAGAGGGCGGCGCTCCCCCTCCTCCCCCCACCTTCTTGACTGACATCCCCCCCGCCCCCACAGCCTCTCCCCCTCCACCACCACCCACAGAATTGGTCATAGCTGCTGGGGCACTATTGAGCAGGTTCAGTATTGTGGAATTGTTGCTCGGAGCACTGGAACTATTGCCGATTGAAGTTGACTTGGCCGCAGCACTGGCAGCTGAAATTTTAACAAAATAATTATGTTTACGATAGATTACTGAAGACACAGCAATCAAATACTGTTTTTTTTATGAATATGTCCGTAAAAAAAGAACATATACATCCACATACATTCCGTAAACCAAGAAAATGAATGCTTGTGCTATAGATAATCAGCCAATACAGATCCATATCCACTGAATTAATAATCCAGCACACAGATTTATTTTCATATATTTTCTTACTTCTTAATTTTTCATACACCGACATAATATAATTCAAAATCAAAAGAGTATCTAAAAAACTTACTATGCTATAAAGAAATTGTTAATGAATAATTCAACTGTCGATTTCCAAAATTTTGTCAATGACATCATAAGAAAAAAATATTTTAGCATATATTCAGACTATCTGGGTGCAGACATTATCGATCACACAGAGTGCATGTTAAATGGAAATGTAATTAAATTAAACCAAGTGTATAAAAAATAATAACAAACCTGCTGCCTGTTGAAACTGATGGGCTGAGTTCATTAAACTTGTGACTAAAGCGCTGATAGCCGGATTTGTGGTTCGTTGTTTGGTCGGTGTCATCTTCTGTATCTGGGAGACTTGCGACGGAACATTTGTGACTTGCTGGTTGGCTATACTGATGGCCTGCTGACCTTGCAGATTCACCGTCTGTCCCTGAATATTGACAGTCTGCCCCTGTAGGTTGATCGGTTGCCCCTGCAGGTTAACAGTCTGCCCCTGGAGGTTCAGAGTCTGCCCCTGCAGATTGACAGTCTGTCCTTGCAGGTTGACCGTCTGCCCTTGCAGGTTGACGGTTTGCCCCTGGAGGTTGACGGGTTGGCCTTGAAGGTTGACGGTTTGTCCTTGTAGGTTAACTGTGGGACCCTGGAGGTTGACAGTCTGACCCTGCAGTGTCAATCCTTGCTGTTGGTTTTGTAACGTGATCCCTTGCTGCCCTTGTAACGTGATACTGGGTTGTCCCTGTATTGTGATGCCAGACTGTGTCTGTATTGTGACATGTTGTGTTCCCGGACCCTGTCCTTGTATCTGCGATTGACTAGTGACCACTTTCTGCTGAAGGAGTTGTCCGGAGAGCGGATGCTGTATGTGGATGATGGCCTGTTGCAGCTTGTGTGGGTTGAGGGGCTGGGGAGGGTTTGTCAACTGTTGAGCTAGCAGTTGATTGGCCGTCTGTTGAGCGTTTTGCATTTGTTGTAGTTGCGTGGCCGTCTGTTGGTTTGTTATTTGTACATTCTGCAGTTGCTGTTCGCTGTTCTGTTGTTTGAGCATAGGTTGGTGTATCTGTATGTGCTGTAAGGATCCCGCAGATTGCGACTGTTGCGTCTTTATGCCGACGGTGGACTGGTCTATCTGTGTGACGACCTGTTGTACGGGACTGTTTGCTGGTTGATTGGTTTGAAGCTGTTGTACTGAGGTTGGGCCGCCTTGCAACTGTTGTACAGTAGTCGTACCAGCTTGTAAGTGAGCCTGCTGAAATTTATTGTTGAACATATAATTAATCAACATCAGTCCAAACAAAGGAGTAGTTCTGCTCCAAAACTAGTAGTAGCTACATTACTAGACAGTACTTCACACAAAGAAATTTTTTTGTTGTTAAAATAAAAATGATACATTTTAAATTTCATTTATATTGATGTAGCAATAGTATCTAGTTCAGTTCAGTTCAGTACTTAAGTAACTATTTTATTATGGATCATTTGAATAATATAGAGGCAATATATGTACCAATAGGGGTAGAGTAGCAGAAATAGTCCTCCTCTGGTTGACAGTTCCGGCCACAAGAAGTAGATCAGGGGGGGCACCTTGTGTTGAATGTGAGAGGGAGGGAGATGCAGACGGTTGAGCAGCTTTACCTCCCACCATCTGAATAGATTGGGGAGTATTTCCTGGCACTGCCACACCACCGCTACAATAACACAACATGACCAAAGCCATATTTATAACAATGGAAAATAACTAAACAAGAGAAATAAATGATAAATTGTGCATCATATAGTTTAAGCAAATTTAAGTAATAAATAAAATACTTAGAGGTACCTAAAACATAGATGTTTAAAAATTCAAATCCCTATAAATGAAGATAAACGATAAGATGAATGATAATATATGTAGTAAAAAGGAGAAATATTTAATGCATAAAAACTATAAATACTTCCTTGTACCCTGTACTAGAAGTGAACTTATTGTCAAATTAAAAAAACTCCCAAACAACCAGAATTCTCAGGCACATTGAATTTTTTTATCATCTTTGTCATATTATGGCAGAAAAAACATTAAACATTATGATTGGTTCCCTAAAATGGACCAAGAAAAATAATTTTGAATTGCATGGATTGCCATCTATTTGTCAGTTGAAACTTTTACTTAATGTCAGTCTATAAATCAGTTAGGTAAGGCGCGCATGGAATCTTAAATAAATCGGCCGATTATTATCGGCCGATAATAAATCGGCCGATCGGTTCTAACGCGCATGGAAGCTTATAGAATCGTACGATTGGAAATAACATGGCGGTCAACATTCATATATTTAAAATACAATATGCATATTCATAAGTTTTAATACCTATATGATTAGAAATATGGATTTTTTTGAAGTAGCATGTTTTTGTGCTCTTGTCTCAAAATGCGTAAAAAGAAACGTCAAAAAAAATCACTGGGTTCATCCGCTAATAAGTGCTATATTACCGAAAGGACAATTTGTCCGGTCCTACGAAGATTTAAGATCACACCTTGAGGAGTTTTTTAAGTACACCAACCAGTTATTAAAATTTCGATAATCTCCAACCACAATTTTTACTTAATTTGGCGGTCACGCCGGTCACTATATTTTTTTTAATTTTTAATCATACTATGAAGAACGTGCTTCAACTAGTGTAATTAATTGTTTGGAATCTATATTTATTTCATACATATTTTCTGACATTTCGTTTGACAACACTGACAACGTACTTCTCGATCTACTACGCTTGGACGATTAAATTATCGGTGAGCAAGTGCCATGCGCGCTCTCTTATACAATAGGATTGGTTACAAAAAATCGGCCGATTTTTTTGTGTCTCGTCACAGATTTTTAAATCGGCCGATTCTGTTAGCTTTCATGCGCGCTCTTACATGTAATTCGTATGTTGTAGCTCACCGATAATTAATCGGCCGATGAAATTAGCTTCCATGCGCGCCTACCTTTACTGTTACCAAAAGATATATGCCCCACAGTGATGAGTGAATGTATAAAGCGTAAGTAGATACATAATATGTGACTTATAAAAAGTAAAAAATCAAGAGCATGATGTGAACAAAAATATAAATGAGAAGGTACCTAGGAATAGAAGCCGGTGTTGCCGCAGCAACAAGACCCTGCGCCCGAGCCTGCATCGCAAGCTGTTGACTTGCATGACCCTGAAACAAATTTTATAATCAATAAATTGCAGATAAACCTGAAAGTATACAAAAATGTATTCGTTCAAGTAAAAAAATAAACAAAGTAATACAATAAAATAAATGAAAACTGACCATTTCTCTCATTCCAGGAGTATAAGATACCCGTGGAACCTGACCAGGAACCAAATGTTTAATTCTCACAGATTTTCTTCCCTCTTCCGTAAATATCTCCGTGAACTGTTGAATATATCTATTGGCGTGAGCTCGAGTACCTGTAATTAAAACATAACATTAATATTTATTGAAAATATCTAGTACTTACACCATTAACTGAATGAGTTTGTATCAAATGGTTTGTTGCTGTTGGTAAAAAAGTGTTCAGTTTAATGCACAAAGTCTTAAATTCCACAGACAACAGGTCAACTTTGTTAAGATCACTCACATCATCATAAGGATTTTTATAGCACCATTCAATAATTCAAAATCATTCCAAGGATGCTGATTGTTTGACTTTGTATTGCTCTACAAAAAAAGTTATTTTCAGTTCTTCAGAGAAAGTAGTCATGCTTTGAGCACTGTGGACATCTGGAGGTAATCCATTCAACTTTATAGGACCACTCACACCAAAACATCAAACTTAGTAAGCCCCTATTGACTCTGTTCAAGTGCCTCCCTGATAAAGTTCTTGAATTTATTATGGTGGCAGGTTGTTCAAGGCATTTAAGCATGGAAGTATTAAGATGACATTTAAGTCTCAATTGTTAAGAACTGCTTTGTTGACTAACTAGTTCCATAAAAGATTTGGAACCCTGTGATCTGAACAATCTCAATACTTTTCTCTGACATACTTCATTATCCAACTGTCAATTTTTCTAGAGAATTTACTTTTAATGAATCCACAGTATTAACCTTAGACCTGCGTACAAAAGTTTGTTTTTTGCACAATCTTCTCTATCTTGTTTAGATTAGTGATGCAACGATTAAAAATCACTCACCCAATAAAAATCTACATGCAGACCCGTTTCGTTCTCCTTCAACATGGTCCCTGTCCACATATAGTTCCCCAAGGTACTCCTGATTGGCCGGCCTTTGGAGCACAGAAAGTCTGACGTGGAACAGTCCTCCTGGGGCGCCGGTAGTGCCCGGAGCTCCAGCCCTCTCAGCTTCCAAGACGTACTCCTCCAGCAGCTGAGGGGCACAGTCTGCCGTAGCCCTGGGACGTTCGTACGCCCGAGCGAGACGGGACACTGCGGCTGGTGCGTCGCTGGGGGCAACCAGAACAGGACTCTCCGATCGAGGACACAATATGGGCCTTATCACCTGGAAACAGTAAAGAATCTTTTACTAAAATCATCCTTATTTACAAAATCCAATATAAACAAGTAAAACAACTAAAATTAAACATTAACAGTCTAACTAAAAAATATCTACTGCACACCCGTTGACCATTGTTTTAGTTACACAACAGATAAGGCCAATGCAGCAATTATTTATGAATCTAACTAATAAATGTTGTATATCAACTGGGTAGTTGCAACAGACGATACTTTAATCTTCATACATACATAGGTACACACATCCAGCTGTTTACATATTCGGGTAAGGATAAAAAGGATTGACATTCACACTATCCTATTCTGACATAGGTACATGTTTGTATAGAAAACAAAATGTCTTAAAATATTCAATAATTTAGATTTAAGGTAAATAATCAAATGTGGAGGCTTCAACTTTGTGGAAATTCATAATATTGAACAAAAAAATCCAAGCAAAATTAATCAAAACGTACATATATCACACTAAATCTAAAGACACACATGACAACTTTTTTTTTTTTTTTTTAACATGTATACGTAGGGGACGCCAGCTATTAGGATTTGGGTCCATTTTACTCTTCCGAAGAAGCGCACTACGTAGCGTTGGGAGGGGTTTGCAATCTAGAAAAGAGTTTATTAATTCGGATTTTAAAAAGACCCGGGTTGTACGAAGATGGAAACACAGAATTCGGAAGATCGTTCCACAGTCGGGCTGCTGTGTTAATAAAGGAGTTCGAGAAGCGACTTGTTCGTATATGTTGAAGGTCCACTGTGAATGGATGCTGCGATTGAGTGAAGCGAGTGACTCTGTTGCGAGTGGGTGGAGGAGGGACCAAAGATGCAAGTTCTTCTGAGCAATTCCCGTGGTAGTATCTATAGAATAAACTTAAAATACCGACTCTGCGTCTGTGTTCTAGTGATTGCAATCCATCAGTCAGTGATGGATCATCAATCAGACGTATAGCACGCCTTTGGACAGCGTCGAGGGTATTCAGTAGGTATTGGGGGGCGCCACTCCAGAGGTGACTGCCATATTCAATAATTGGGCGTATTTGCGCTTTGTAGAGTATACAGATCTGGGTCTTAGTAAAATATCTGCGCGCTCTATATAGTACACTCAATTTTTTGGAGGCGAGTTTCACCTTAGCTTCGATGGAGCCCTTGTAGTGTAATTGGTTCGTTATAGATACTCCAAGCAGGTCGATAGAGCTGCTGTTAGGTAGGGTGCTTCCGTTGAAAGACACTTGCAATTCATTGGGGTTTCTCTTCGCAGAAATTAGACAGGCTTGGGTTTTTGAGACGTTAAATGAAACAAGATTACTTTCACCCCAGGTATTGATTGAGTGGAGGTAGCTATTTATTTTTTGATGAAGGTCTTTCCGGGCTTCTGATATTTCACTCTGTTTAG
Organism: Molanna angustata; assembly: GCA_963576475.1. Lineage (NCBI taxonomy): Eukaryota > Metazoa > Arthropoda > Insecta > Trichoptera > Molannidae > Molanna > Molanna angustata. The sequence goes on from OY754969.1 coordinate 3,265,630, forward strand.
GAGGTTTGTCAAAAGAGAAATTGTCATGGACTGTGCTGTCATCAGCGTAACAGTGGATGGGGGCGCGTAAGAGCAAGTCATTGATATGTAGGAGGAATAGGGTTGGAGATAGAATGGACCCTTGAGGGACTCCCGCATTAATGGAATGGGGAGAAGAAGAGCAACCGTCCACTACAGTTATGACTTCGCGATCTTTTAAAAAATTCGCAATCCAAGTACACAGAGACTGGGGTAGTCCATAAGAAGGGAGTTTCATTAAGAGACCTCGGTGCCAAACCCGGTCGAAAGCTTTAGAGATGTCAAGGGCGACAGTTTGAGCTTCTCCAAAGCGTTCCATAACTCGACCCCAAACGGATGTCACATACGCGAGTAGATCGCCACAAGATCGATTTCCACGAAATCCATATTGGCGGTCGCTTAAAATTTTGTTTGCTTCGAGGTATGTGATCAACTTGGTGTTTAGTACCCTTTCCATTATTTTGGAGAGTACAGAAGTAATAGCGATGGGTCGGTAGTTAGATGGGTTGGAGCGATCACCTTTTTTGGGAATTGGGTGGATGACCGCTTTTTTCCAGTCACATGGGACAATACCAGTTTTAAACGAGAGTTTGAAGAGTTTAGTGAGAACTGGGGCTAGTTCGGCGGAGCATTTTTTTAATACAAGAACGGGAATTCCATCTGGTCCATTAGCTTTGTTAACATCCAACCCTCGGATGGCGAGTAAAACCTCAGAGAAGTTAATCCTTACTTCGTTCATTTTAAAACCACAATGTGGAACTGGTTGAGGAGTTTTTCCTCCGTCGTCAAGGGTTGAGTTATCTGCAAATAATTTACCGAGAAGATTAGCTTTGTCGGTGGCAGAGTTAGCAATGGATCCGTCATGGTTCGTTAAAGGTGGAAATGAAGATGTGCAAAGGTTCTGACCTATGGAGGTTGACAATGACCAGAATCTTCGGCTACCGTTAGGGCATGAGGAGAGTTTTTGACTTATATGTTGGTCATGGAGTTTTTTAGCCTGATTAATGGTTTTAGCCTGATTAACTGGAGAAAGATTCTTTATATAGACAAATTGACATATGACCTCACCAAAAAACTACCAAAAAACATAAAACCAGCCTTCTATACAGACAACACAATCGGTAAATATCTAAAAAATAATACCACTAAAAACTCCAATAAATTATTATGCAGTGGGGTTTATGAACTAGAATGCGGAGATTGTAACTGTATATACATAGGACGAACTGGCAGAACAATTGAAACTAGACTAAACGAACATAAACGATGTCTCAACAATAACAATTTTTCTGAATACGCCAACCACATAATAGAAAATAATCACAACTTCAACAATACAAAGGTTAATATTTTACATAAACAGACTTACGGACTAAAACAAAATAATTTAGAAACTCTTGAAATAAAAAAAGCCCAAAATACTCAGAAAAACATCATCAATAATCTGGTACAACCTTCCTCCTCACCCCTTCTCCAAATGTTCCCCCTAGCCCACTGTACCACCCCCACCTCTACACCCGCCTCTAAAACACCACTTTCCATACACTGCACTCAAACGCATATTCAGTTTACATCCACCTGAGGAAGGGAACGGACGTTCCCGAAACATGTAGTGAACAAGTAAATAAATAAGTGGAAACATACAAAGTATAGTTTGTGTTTAATTTAAATTTAAATAATTGATTAGATTTAAGGGTTTATAGTTTGGTACGTATTCTTCAGTTATACAATACTATCGCCATCGACAGTTCATATAATCTCATATATTTTTTTTTTATTTGAATGAACTTTACAGCTGAACTTTAAATCATATTAAAAATAATATAAATTACATTGATTCATAGCGCCAATAACAAAGTTCTTATTTAGTATTATGAATATTTTGTTTGGGTTAATTAAAAAAAAAACTATTGAACCTACATATAAGCATTGCAGGAGGGTTTAGGATATAGGGAAGGGTCAGGGAGGGAAAAAGGAGAAGGACAGGAGAGGGATTTGCTCCCTTTTGGAGAAACAAGTTGTCGGGTCAATCGAAAAACCAGTCCCAGCGCAGGCATACCCAAAATACAGTTAAAATTTCACAATCTCCATCAAACATTTTCTGTTTGTATAGAAACTCGTGGTACATGCAACTAGTTCAGATCTATTGTAATGAGTGTTTCTAACAGTACCTACATCATATTATGTAATGACTACATCACTGTTGATTATGAATATTTTTAATGTATAAAAATAACAACCCTTGGACATTCTTACCTCTGAAGGTTTCTTGGGATATTTAGAAGAAGGTCTGGTAGGATTTGTGGCATGTCTAGCGGCAGCTCTTGCTCTCTGTTTAGTGATTGTATCAAGAAGACCAAGACCACGCTGCGCTGTTAACTGATCTAATCTTCGCTTACGATTTACGGCCACCTGCAAATAAAAAAAAAAACAAATTAATACATGCACTTTTTATTAAATTCAATAATGACATTATCAATTCTTCTTCTCAGCCTAATCCCTTCCAATCCTGGATGAAGGCCTCCTCCATCTCCTTCCGAGCCACTCTATCTTGTGCTCTAAGCATCCAATTGACACCAGCATGACAGCTCATGTCGTTCGTCCATCTCATTGGAGGTCTACCAACACTTCTGATCATTCGCAGTCTCCAAGATAACATGTTCCTTAGCCATCTGATACGCAGCCTGCCTATCGCCATTTCAGGGTAAGAATGAAATGATTAAATTGGAACACACTGTGTCACTTCTTCATAATTATTAATCTGTTAAGACAGGATGACCATAGACCCAGAAATTTGTTAAATATCGCAATAGACTTGATACACCAAGTAAATATTCCCAATGTGCAATAAGTCTGCCACATTGTATATACACAATATGTTTTTATTATTATTATAAATCGTCAGCCTTCGTAGCTCAGTTGGTTGGGTATCTGACTACTGATCCAAAGGTCCCGTGTTCGATTCCCGGTGGAGACACAGTTTTAAATTGTGTTTTCAGTCTGGATCTGTGAGACGATTAATATCGCAAGTCTCCAGAATGTTGCAACTTGTTATTGGGTGCGTATTAAATAATTATTTGACATAGTACCTTTTAGTTGCCCGAGAAGCAATATTAAATATTAAATAAATATAAGTTATGTTGAAAAACAACTGTAAATTTTGAATTCAATGTCAGAAGATGTGCATGTTGTAACTGGTTGTAAAATCCTATGTACACAAGATGCACTTATATGAAAATTTACATACAATTGTACAAATATTCAATATTTAACATGATTAAAAAAATAATTCTGAAGAAAATTTCAGTTTTTAAGTATTTTTGTATGATATCCAATAATTTCACAATTGAATCAGTGTTGAACCTGAGAGTATCGTCGAGCTTGTCTTCTTATGGCTGGTGTGGCTAGAAGATGTCTCTGATGATGAAGGCGGGCGGCCAGTAGCCCCACAGCAGGTCGAGGCTCCAAACAGAGAGGGGGTGCTGTAGCCCTCACCAGCGCAGCTTCTAGCAACAGTCTCTCTTCACGGCCCCATGAACCAGCTCGAGCGATCGCGTTCACATCACTTATTATACTCTGAAAATAAATAATTAATGATATTATGTGTATGCATTTCTCTTTATTTAACTTATCAATGAACAATTCTTAATGAAACTCTACAGAAAATTAGTATAAAATTGTTTTAGTTAAATAAAAGAATGGTTTTGATTTTCACTAATTTAACTTTTAACATTGACTAATCTGGTTACTAGTTGACCTTCTTCAGAGTGTACCATCAAAAATTAAATCAGTGAAACTAAAAACTAACAGTATTTAGTTTCACTGATTTTTATTAATGCTAAATGCATTTCATCTTAATATAGGACACAATGAAATTAAATAAAAACTTTCATTAATTAGACAGTAAATAAGCTTTTAAAAGTATCACACTTGCCACTCTCATTCACTCGTCTGAAGCTTTAAGCTTTTCTTTTCAAGAACAATCAGCTAAACTATGGAATAACTTGGTCTCAATATGATGTATAAATTTTTGAGAAATAATTTATAAAATTATATAGATCAAATAATTTTTGGAAAAAACCTTCTACGTCCTTCAATTCCCTCATTACAGTCATCAGTCTGTATATTAAAGCCCTTTTTTCTGCCTTTCTCGCTATTGTTTTATAACCTCTGAATTTATTTTTTGATTTGTTAATTTGTTCATCCTATCACTAAAACCATTGTAAATTGTAGAATCTCAAAAAATCTTCTTCCACTGGTACCAACACTGTTTTTATTTTCAGCTCCTTATGTTAAGGATACACATATCTAGATGGACTTTATCCGACATCACAGCCTCTCATTAAAGTTGAAGTTGATAATAATTTTTAGATAAAAGGATCATAATAATTTATGTGAATTACCTGAGTAGTGGGTTTGAGTAATACATGATGAGTATCACAAACAAAACTGGGATAAGCCTGACGATAATCCCTTATTTGAGCAATAATACAGCCAGAATAAAATAGTGAAGAATGCTCAGTTTCTAATAAATCTAATAAAACAATTGGTAACTCTTCGTTGTCAATGTAAGTCAACAAGTCTTCTTCTTCGTACGGCCATCTTGCCGTTTCTAATAATGGATCGTCCGAACGCAGTACCTGAAAAGATAAATTTCAAATGCGATATTAAAAATGTCTCTTGTCTACTTGTCTTGGTGCTCAAAACAAGAACATCGCCTGTAATAAACTAATAATAGCTATGTTTTATAGAGCAACACAGAAATATGCTAACCATGCCCTTGACATGATCTTGAATCTTGCAATGCTGCTTAGTAAGTATTTAATATTTACTATCTCTCCAGTTAACTTACAGATGAAATACCTTGGCAATATATGATTAATAAATGGACTGAAATAAAATTGGATCTTTTTGGTTTTAAGGGAATTCACCCTGCAAAGAGTGCTTTGTGACAATCTGGGTTGTCCTGTCTGGGCCCTCCGAATCTCCCTGTGCTGTGTGGAACAGGCCCTACACATGGTCCATTCCCGAATGTTTCGGAGCCAGAATAGCTGCTTCCTGCTGACCCTGCTACGGCCCTCAATCTGCCCCTTCTCAGTCAGTTGATCATAAAGGGTAATATTGGGTTGTTTTAACAAACAAGTTTTTTTATCAGTTTGCTGTCTTATAAAAAATAAGTTCTCAAAGAATAGAAGATTAACACATAAATTGCAAATCATTTGAATTATCGCATCAAACACCCATTAAGACACTTAACAAATGAAATAGGATTAGGCCCTGTGATATTCTTCAATATCTTCATTCAAAAAAATCTTTAATTGAATTTTCATATTTGAATTAATATTTTTTTCCATAAATATAGGTTTTCTAAATATTGACTAAACAATTTTGGGATAATACCAGTACTCCAAATTTATAATCCTCTCATTTAATTGGCATCTATTGCACTTTTATGGTTCTAATGCTGCACCTAAGTTTACACTAACACTGCCATAACTCTTCTTTCCATTGAAACATATTTTATTTTACAAAACAAATTCTATTTATAAAAATGAATAGTGAAAACTTACTGATCCATCATTAGGAGGAGAGAGCATTTGAGTATCACCGTTGACTTTCAATGAAATTGAGTAACCTTTGTTACCAGGATATAGATTTAATATCAAAACATTTAAATTCATCCGTGTTAATAATTTTTCCAATAGATACGAACTTAACTTGAGTCCTTGCTGTGAACATTAAGAAGAACAATATTACAATGAAGATAAATTAATCAAATAAGAGAAAACGACACATTTCTATCTTTGCTAGAAATCATGGCTACCTTCACATTCATATATGCTCACCAACTGTTTAGACTCCATATATTTCATTCTTTCAAAATATATACAGCCATGAAACCTTTTTTTTGAACAACCCCTACCTCTCACTCTAGCCCTTTTCTTATTTATGTATTTTTTAGGTCAATTGTAAGTATTCTTTCTTTCTGTATTCCCAAACCACCTCAGGTTAATTCACTCCATTTGATAATATCCATCTTATTATTTGTACTCTCTGTTTCTGCCGAAATTCTTTATTCTATCATGTATTATTCAGTTACATTAATAATGAATAATATGTACAGCATTCCATGTCCTTGTATATCAAGTTTCACTTGTATATCATGTTGTCAGTACAGTTGCATAATGAATGGGTATTTGTGGGTTATTGATTTATTTATTTATTGAAAAGAATGAATATGTTCTTGCAACAAGTCATACATCAGTATATATACAAGTACATTTATAGCCAGTACTCCTCATATATAACTAAATTAAGCATAAATGCTTGCACTAAAGGCGAACAAAATGGGTCGAGGTAGGATTGGAACCACTGCAAGCATCACTGGATTAAGCCAGCGCAATAATCACTCCGCCACCACACATCTAGCCACCCATCAGTCTATCTTAAATATTTTTTGATTATTAATAAAACAAATATACTAAAATTTTAACCTTGAAATATACTTCTTTTGATAAAGATACATTAATAAACTTAAAATTATAGAATTGAGTTAAAATTTTACTCACATAATTAGCTTGAAGCGCTTCATCCGAGCTTAGCTCATCATAAAGTTCCCTTAATTTTTCATGTATATTAAATTTGGCAGGTTTTTTAACAGGACTCAAGCTCTGTGAAGAGCGTTCACGTTTTCCCGGTGAGAATCCGTGGGTCGAATACTGTTCCATGGGTCTTTTTCTGCCAAAAGACCCCAAATACGACTGATCACTGGATATACCACTAGCATTGTTGTGATCAATCCATGTTTCGCTTTCTAATTCATAATTTAATTCTAAAGGATGTGTACCCCATCTGGCTTTTTTAAGAATTTCCTAAAAATGTAAAAATATAAGTCAAATTACATAAAAATTAACCATGAAAACCTGTGTTTGTTTAGATGTGGTAACTCACCAATTAAAGTGTCACACTTGCTTAAAACGTCAGAATTATAATATATTACATCGAATATAGAAGTCAAAACCTTATATTTACCTCTGCTTCAGCAGCTGCAGAAACTAGGCCACTCATTTTGTCAAAAATATAAGCATCACATATTTCATTTTATTATCATAAAACTACAAGAGTATCGTAGAATTCCGTTTGCGCGAAATGAATTAATTTTAAACACGGAGACATTAGAAATCACAAAAATGAATTGTTCATACAATACGTATTATATATTTGTATTTTACAATACGATTTATGTAGTTCATATTTACAAACAATTTATATTTGGCAACGCAAACATCTGTTGTTTTTTACACATTGTAAACAATTTTCGATATTCACAATTATAAAATATATTTAAAATCGATCACTGAACACTGAATTATTAATTTATATTTTTTTATTCAAAAACTTCGGCGAATTGAATTAAAAAAGGACATATAAATAAATCTATCTTTGTGTCCAAAGAAGCATGAACGAACAGCAACAACGAAACGTCAAACGAAATTCCGTCAAGACATTCCATAGATAAATTGTACTATTTTTAAACGTAACAACATTGTTACCAACATTGGCAAACAAATCGGTAGCTACCATGAAAATATGGTAGCAAGCATTTGTTTTTTTGTGTTATTTTTAGTACCTACCACAACTTACGATACGACAGTTATTTTGAAAATGGTTTCCTCTTAAGTTGTTTACGAGCTCGACAACTCTTCAATTTTGTAATCATCACTATCATAAGCTCGACAGCTCTGGGTGGGCTTTGGCGGAATCCAGCAATCTCTTCCATTCTTACATTTTTAAAGTCTTGATCCTTATATCGTTGTCAATTATTGTTAATAGTGACTGTAGAGCCAAAGTAAACGAACTCTTCGATCACCACAACACTGTATACAAAGGGCTAACTATGTAAATCAACGACTTTTAAGCTCGGTGCAAGGTGTTTAAAAAGTTCCCACCCCTCACTCATTTTATTAAGTAGGTATACTTAAAAAATATTTTTGATGAAATCGTAGGCGTAGGTACTTACTTATTTGGGAAGTAAAAATAATATTTTATTTTAATATATAAACATCTCGTTTTATGATGTTCGTACTTGCTAATATCTGAAACCGCCCAACCGATTTCAATGAAATTTTCTTATTTTTTTGTGGTTGGTTCCGGACACCCCTCCACCCCTCCGCGAGAATTTTTCATGGGAAAAAGGGTCATAATTAATTTTTAAGTTGTGTAATTTTTCAATAGATGGCAGTGTGAACAAATCTATTGACACTATATTACGCATCTATAGAACGAAAAAAAAATGTCAAATACATAAAATGAAGTCATAAAAAGCGATCTGAGGCAGATCAATATTTGCCCGGGCCTATTAGTATTTTTTTATAAATTTATGCTATTTTGTGGCGCCCAAATTTATCTACGCCAGATCCATTGCATGTTTTCATCATTTAGAAAAGGCAGTCCTGATTTAAATTTTCGACTTGTATTCTAGGGGGCAAGTCTTGTAAACCGGCAGAATCAAAACCATCCAAGTTTACCCATATCATGGATATAATTATCAAATGGAGTTCTATTATATTTTAAGATATTGCAGTAATTATAATTCAATTTTTGGTGCAGAGGACATACATCAACACACAAAAGCTAGATTCATGTCTCAAGTTTTCAAGGCATTGATGAGGGGTTGATAACGTTGCAGTGATACTGATTTCTCACTTCCTTCCATTTCTTTTCCTTCCTCGTGAGCACATTTATAAAGTTTTTTTTGTTATTTTTTCCTTTCTATTAATTTTATTCTGGTGTAGGTACCTACCTATATGGACCAAATTAATAACTTTTTATATATGTCACATTTTTATATAAATATGGAGTACTTCTTCAATACGAGGAAAATAACTGCAAAATGTTTTGGTTTACAATTTAAGTAACACTGATTTTTAGTAATGTAATACCTATATATTTAGTTAGTAATATTGTTTGACTGTTTGTTTGCTTAAAATAAATAAATAAGATAATTACATCCATGATATGGGTAAACATGGATGGTTTTGATTCCGCCGGTTTACCAGCTTGCCCCCCAGATATATTATGGTATTGATATTGAAAAACATCTTGAAAAATCACGTGGGTTGCGCAGATCACAAATTTGTTTTTTTATCGGTTGGTAGATGCACAATTAAACCATGCCCCATTCCTTTGAAAATTGCCAAGATATTTGTCGATACATATACTTAATGGAGATTTATTTCGGAACTAATATTTGTATATCACTTTCTATTTTAAATATTCTTCTTCTTCGTTTAGTAGACCTGTTGGTCTGAAATTCAAAAACTATGCCTCCTGATCCTATCTACTATCTTCCTTCCATCTCTCATCGGGTAGACAGCGATCAGTGGGGGTTTCATTTGTTGCTATATACCTACTTACGCAAGTCTATCACTGTCCATTCTGGCTACGTGGTCCCTCCAATGTCTTCTTATGAATATACTCCACCGAACGATGATGACAAAGATACGAAATCGTCGTAACATTCACATACTGCCATTACTTTATAAGATTATTTATAATCCCTATCCACCACAATATTTAAAAAATAACGTCGTTTTCTTGTCAAGTCACGGCTTACCCCTTCGATCTGCTGAACGTAGGTACTACACTAGCTATTCCCATTCACAATACAGTCTTCGTCTTCAACTCTTCTTTTCAAGTACAATCAGCTAGACTAAGGAATGGCCTAAGTTATGAAGAAATTGCCTTATGGCAATAAATCCACCTTTGTACACCTGTACATAAATTATATAAATAAATAAAATAAATGACCTCCATGTTTTTTTTTATTTCAATATTGCGGAAACGATCGTGAAGAGTTTTTCCAGCGATTGAATTTAGAAACTCCATTTTTCAAATCAACTTAACAAAATCTTATAACGTGGTAGGTAATTTGATTAGTACCTATGGGTATATTCTCTATTATATTTCCTCGATGAATTGCCACTTATAATTATTAATACTGTTCAAAAATTCTGTCGATTGAATGGAAATTATTGTAGGAGTACCTATAATTTCACGAAATCTATAGTCATTTCAATAGACATTCAAATATTAATACCTAGGAGGTGCCTATTTTGAGATGTTTTGTTATTTAAATATCCTGACGTCAGGATATTAGGTATGTATAATTCAAATACCAATTTCATTTTATGAATTTTCCTTTGTTTATCATTAATCCTAATCTTCATACCTAATACCTAAAATATTATCTAAGTAGGTTTTGTTAATCAAAAAAATATGCTTATGTACTTATGATATTAATTTAAATATCTAGATAGTGAATTTCTCAAATGAATTTATTATAGGCGAGTGTAAAATTAAAAATTTGAATCACAAAACACTACACTATTAAGAACAAAATTTATTGTGTTGTATTTGGTAACACTTTTTAGTATTTTGTGGCATGTCCATTGCCTATTCCTGAAGAGCAACGCTTCTTCCAACTAATTAGTGTGTTAATCGTGCAAAAAATATCGTAATAACACAAACACACCATTTTGGTTCGGCAATCGACAAAATCTTTCGTATCGAGGCAACCGCTCCAGGTGCCAAAAGGACGCCACAACCGTAATCAACAAATAATATTTTTCAACTTTTCTGTAAAACATGATATACAGCTAGCGGCAAATAACTTGAATAAGCACGTTATGTGGGGTGCGCAGCTGCGCAGAGCGCAAATTTGAAATGTGTAAACCGCTTCCCTCCACGACAAAAGTTCTCAAGTTATTTATAACTACTTACCGACATTTTTTACAATTTACAATAATATTTTAGTTTTTTTAGTCATTATCTTTAGTTATGTATGTATAGTGTATAATGCCTCCGATTCACATACGCGATCCAACCTTGGCGATATATGAGTCCTTGTAATTGACAATTAGGGCAAACAGCTTCATGAGGGCAAATGATTTTTTCATAGTACTTACCTAAGTATAGAATAAAGATATTGATATCCTAATTCGTCTGATTGTTGTGATATTCTAAGTCACAATTCAAACTTTTCCTTACACGATATCCATTCATGATTAAAACGAGTGAGTTGTAGCCAACACTATACTCTCCACACCCATAGATTTATATTATACCTAATATACTAGATGTCGTAGCAAATTTTGTATGAATCGAAGTGAGGCATGTTTCCGGGGGATTTTTGACGTTTTGGTTGGCAGACCACATCGTTGACATCGTTGACACATCGACTGATGTGAATTGTTTTCGGATTTATTTGTCGAAAAAAAACTTTGTTTATAAAGATTTAGAGAACAGTTATCTAGGATGTGTTGAAACTTGAAATGTAAGGAAAACTGCAATATGTTGCCAACCAAAACGTCAAACGCGCAATATTCCATGACTCACTTTTTGCACGGAGTACCTACTACCTACATCTATATTATATGAAAATCTATGTCCACACCATAATAAGTGTTAATTTTTTTTTTCTTGAAAGGTTGACAATCTCTAAATGCATTTTTATGAAGTACATTTTTAATAGATTCTTAAACAAATTTACACACAAAAACATTATCACGAAACTCATATTATGCACTTTCTACATGATACCCGTTGAGAAATTTTAAGTGAAATTGCATTACTAACAAGATGAGCATGTATGGAAAGTGAATCAATGTTGATGAGGCGATGTATAGGTAGAGTCTCAAGATAGAAAAATGCGGTGTTCGGTTCTCTGCACTGCCTACCCCTCGAGGAAGATAGAAGTGGAGAGTAAAAAATACACTTATCTTTAGAGACACAAACAATATCAATATGAATTTGATCACTCAATTTTCCCATACAGAAGCTATTTTACTTCTGTTATATATATTTTTCATACAAATTTGAATTTATTTCACATTGACATGGCAGACCATAGATTTTTTTCTTTTTTTTTGCATTTTTTCATTTTTGACGAGTGGTTTTTCAATGTATCAAAATTTCAAACAGTATAAAAATACCTCGATTTTTAATACCGTGAGATCATTTTGAAAATTTGGAGAGATGAAATCATAGAGAAGAAATTAACGGATATCTATGGAAAACTAATCAGCTCTAGGTCTATGAACTTTACACATATTAAGTTATTTTATATATATTTTTTTCGTTTATTATTTAAAGACATTTCATTCAACATTGAATGTTACATGATTTATTTAATCAACTATTCTGTTCACAATTAATTAATTCAATTCTACATTGATTTTTCTAATATTTGACAAGATGTATGTAGAATGGATGTTAATATGAAGTCGGTCGAACTTATAGTTTGGGCTGTAGAGAAAACACAAAAAGGATAATCCATACGGCGACGAAACGTGTGCACTCTCTACATGATACTCGTTGAAAAATTGTAAAATGTAAAAAAATACGCTTAAAAATTGTGAAATCATGACTCTCCACTATTGCATAGTGTGGAGAGTAAAAATATGTATATATATCTATGTATCAAATGATATAGGTACCTACATATTTTGTAAATTTTGAATTTTACAATATTTTTATAAGGTCTTACAATTTTCTTACAAAGCGATCTGAATTTAAAAAAAATATATTTAAATTGAAGAAAGCATTTTTGGCTCTCAACTTTCATACAAATAATGAAATGTAAAATACATAACATAAAGTTTTCTGTAAAAAATATATATAAATAAAAATAAACTAGTAAATAATTGTATAAATGAATTGTATGAATTGTATAATTGTATTTCGTTGTCATCATCCTAATTCCGCGATTGAACGAATCAATTTGCCTAGGAATTTAGGAGGTAGGGGTATAATAAAAATAACATCGTTACATAATAATCAAATTGAATCGCTAAAAACTTTCTTTCACAAAAAATCTGATAGTTCTTTAATGCATAAAGTAATCTGTGAGGCGGACAAAAATTTAACAACATTAAATTTAAATTACGAGAATGCCAATAACAATATTATAAATATAAATGACGACCTTCTAAATTCGTGGCTAAATAAAATAATTCATTCTATACATCCAAAATTTCTCAACCAACCTTATGTTGACAAAATTTGGTCAAACAAATGGTTGAGTATTGGTGATTTGGACGCGGATTTAGAAGGTTTTATAATAGCAATTCAGGATAGAGTAATAAAAACTAAAAATTATCAAAAATATATAATAAAAGACATAAATGTAGTTGATGATAGTTGTAGGAAATGTTTGGCTTTTCCGGAAACAATCGATCATATAATATCGGGCTGTTCTTTTCTCGCGCAATCAGAATATACATTTAGACATAACCAAGTAGCAAAAATAATACATCAAAATTTAGCTATTAAATATAAATTAATTGACGCGATAAACATAAAACCATATTATGAATATGATCCGATTTCATTTTTAGAAAATAATAATATTTCGCTTTATTACGATAAAACAATATTAACTGACCGGTCAATTCAACATAACAGACCCGATTTAATAATACATGATAAAATTAAAAAAATAACATATATTTGTGACGTGGCTATTCCAAATTCTAGTAATATTATAAAAACTTTTGATGAAAAAATTAGAAAATACACCGCTTTAGGTAATGAGATTAAAAGACTTTGGCATTCTCGTAAAATAATCCAACTGTCGATTTGTTCAGGAGAACTTTGTTCTCTTAACATATCGACAATGTATCAAGCCAGAATACGCGAGAATTGTATGGAGAGGTCTACTTTTTTCACGGCTTTTCCAACTTTGAAGTCAAAAAACACCAACTTAGAGGCTTCGCAGCATATATGTTCCATACACGGATTTACTCAGAATTCGGAGTAGAACATTTCGTGTGTCTGTGTGTGTGTGTGTCTGTGTGTCTGTGTGTGTGTCTGTGTGTCTGTGTGTCCGTCCCCCCCTTATAACTTTTGATCCGCTCAATTTACAGAGCCTAAAATTTCAGAATATATAAACAGTTACAGGCCTACAAAACTTTTATACTCGGAATTTTGAATTTTTGTTTCAGTCAGGGGTTATCAACTTTTGAATTTTTATTTTATTTTTCCATATATCTCAGAAACCATAAACGCTAGAACGCTGAAAATTGGTACAAATATAGACAAATACAAAATCTCAAATTAGTTTTTTCAAAAAAATTCCAGGGTTTCTCAAACATTTTTTATTAAGAAAAATATTTTTTTATGATAAATTTATGAGTTTAACTGCCTATATTTCCAAAACTTTTACAATTATCGAAAAAAGCCGAAACACCCCAACTAGATAATTTAATTTTCTATAAAAAATATTAACATTGTAGCAGAAGATCTCAATTTTTTTTTAACAATTTTTTTAAAAATTGAATTTAGTGACGACATCGCTTCATACATTTTGTATGGCAGTCGCCTATACACAATATGTAAGAAGACTTAATAGTTTGATACTTCATCTCCAAACATACATACATACCATCATGCTATTTGCATATTCTGGGTAGGAAAAAGGATCTTCCTCCATACTATCCTATCTTGACATACATACCTACATATGTTGTATAGAAAACAAAATATCTAAAAATATTCAATAATTTGTATCTATGGGTTTATAGTTTGGTACATATTCTTCAACTATACATACTATCGCTATCGACAGTTGGATCTCATGTGTTACATGCAACTAGTAATATTACCGTTCATTATTTCAGCCACTGGCATTATTCCAAAATCGTTAATCCGTAATTTAGAAATTATAGATTTATCGAAAAATTTAATAATAAAAATGCAAAAAACGGTAATTATGAATACATGTAGAATCGTTAAAGATTTTTTAAACGTTAATATTCGGGAATCAGTAGGGTTGTTAGGTAGTATAGAGACCTCCTCAGAGCCTAATCCTTTGATATGTTAAGTATCTGGATGGGTGAACTATTCCCAATTGAAAACTTGATGATGCGTTTGTTGCATTTTATTTTGCTCTTTTAAATAATTTACAATTTACGCATTGATCTGCTAATTCTTTTGAGGAAGTGTATAATGGTAATAATAATAGTTGAGTGTTATTATTTGTAGTGCTTAATTGTTATTAATATCATTAGTAAATCGGCCAGCGCCGTAAAAAAAAAAAAAAAAAAAAAAAAAAAAAAAAAAAAAAAAAAAAAAAAAAAAAAAAAAAAAAAAAAAAAAAAAAAAAAAAAAAAAAAAAAAAAAAACCAAATAAGTAAATAAATGAATACAAGTAAACGCTGTGTCAATTTCTAAATCAAAAAATCAAAAGCTCAAAAATATTGATAAAGCTCCGGTTTTCGTTACGTTTTTCGATATTGTTCCAGTTCTAAGTTCTGAAAAAAAATGTAGAATTTACCTACCTGCTCAATTTCATGATTATATGTATGATATTTACGAAAAACAACAAGTTAGTATTTTTTATCTTTGCCTTAATTCTTAAGGAACAAGAAATACACTATAATATATAAAATGACGCACATCGATGTTTGCGGCGCTAGTATTATTTCTCACAGTGGTGTCAGATTAAATAGAAATTTAACAATAACACGTTCTAAAACGTCGATTCCTTCATCCCCTTTCATATTTCTAACATAACGTTTAGGTAAATAAGACGCTAGGGGTGTGAATAATTAAGAAGTTGGTTGAAGATAATCCAAGGTGACGTCTTCCCCTTATACCCTTCCACTTACCTAGCCTAGCTGTGTTTTGCATAAGTCTCAATTGGAGTAAGATGCGGGTACTTCTAAATATTTGGTTCGTAGGAAATTATATTTAATAATTATTTTAAAAAACTTTAACTATAAATACATTTATTAATTACCGGGATTCTTGCCAGGTGACTATTTTCCAAAAGAATATTAAAAATTATACAAGAAAAACAAATTAAGCTATCTTTTAAATACGGAAAGCAAGTGAAATCAAAATTCAATTATGTATGACAGGGTAATTAAAAAAAACATTGAACGCAGTACTAAAATAAACGAGAAATAAAGGTTTTTTTCAGTATTTTCATAAATGGTTTCTTATTTCGTCGATTGTTTTTTTTTTATTTCTTGTCCACGCGTCGAATCTGCTTTATTTAGGTAACCAAATATATATTTTTTTCGTCAAACCAAGATTTTTTATGATGATTCGTTGTAAGATTAGCATTTTTTAAATCATTATTATTAATGTCATATTAGATCCTCTATTATGTAGATACATTTCAGTTAAATAATTAAAAAAATAGTTTTCTGAATATTATTTTCATAAATTTGTTACAATATTTTTATACCTATGAATAATCGCGATAATATTTTCTACCACAAGATTCAGTCCTTCATAATGAAGTAAAATGTTGCGTTTTTTAATCTTTGTTATGATAAAATATTATGAGATTTACCAAGAATTGTCCGTCGACAAAAATAATCTCAATGAATAATGCGTTCGCCTGGTTTTACGCAAACAACATAACAAATAATATTAAAATAATATTGTACCAAAATCGATCAAAATTAAATCAAGGGGGGCAAGTCTGGTTCAATCGGTGAAATCAAAACCCTCACGATTACCCATATCATGGATATAATTATTATATGGAGTTCTATAACATCTTTAATTGTCATACAACTCCATACGATAATTATATCCATGATATGGGGAATCACTGGGGTTTTGATTTCGCCGGTCGAACCAGACTTGCCCCCCTGATTACATATTCTACCTATCTGCTGAAATAGTACCTTCTATTTGCAGTTTTTCGTATACATCAGAAAAGTGAACTAACTTATCAAATCTTTAGAATAAATAAAATGATTTACAGTAGTTTTCCTTCACATGTTCCTCCATTTTTTTATTAATAAAATAAGAACAAAAGAGAACAGCTTATTTCCTCTCCCACCACCCGTTCTGCTGATGGTGACTAATAACGGCCTCTTGCGAAACTCTGAAAGAACACAAGGAGAACATAAGAAGAGTCCGTATAACTATAAAACCTTGCAGACACTGCACTTAGAGCTGATGAGGCAAGTGCCAAAAAGAACTAATTATACCTAAGGAAATAGGAAGCTCACCGTACACTGAAAGCAGGGGCGTTCCTAGGACCTTCCGATCACGCAAACCTTGAAAGGAAATTGAGAAATGTATTTTTTTATATTAATAAATTAATTCCTTGACCAGTGACTTAACGCGTATATAAAAAGTAATGTAATATCAACTTTTGAATTATTACTTTATTTTTCCATATATCACTAAAAACCATAAAAGCTAGAACGCTGAAAATTAGTATTTTTATTCAAATTTCCAGAATTTCCCAAAAATAAATTACTAGGATTTTTTTTTGATAAAATTTAGTGTTTATTTATTTTATTTAGAGGACAAAATACAGCATATAATAAATTATATATAAAAAAAGATAATTTGATTAATAATAAAGCCAATTACAGGTTGTCGCTGAAGTTATTGTAGTATATTAAGATACATTAGGAATGGTTACATATTATGGTGAGATATTGTGTGAATGATGTGTTAAATTGCACATATAAATGTGTCAGTATATTAAGTGTTAAATTTGATATATTAACACTTATTTGATATGTTAACTTTTTATATATAATGAATTGCCTATATTTCCAAAGTTTTTAAAATATCGTAAAAACCTGAAACACCCCAACTATAGATAATTTTATTTTCTATAAAAAACATGAACATAGTAGTTGTACCTACATCTCAATCTTTTCTTAACATTTTTTATAAAAATATAATTTAGTGACGACATCGATTTCATACAATTTATAAGGCAGTATGCACTACACAATATCTACGGGGACTCAATAGTTTGATACTTAATCTCCAAATATACATACATTATCATGCTGTTTTCATATTCTGGGTAAGAAAAAATGGCTGACCTCCATAATATCCTATCTTGACATACATACCTACATGTTTTGTATAGAAAACAAAATATCTTAAAGTATCTATTTATTAATTTATATTTAAGTGTCTATAGTTTGGTACGAATTCTTCAATTATATATACTATCACCATCGACAGCCTTATCTCACGTGTTACATACAATTAGTAATAATAATACATTGTGTTCACTTATATAATTGTATAATTATTGTAAAGATTGAGAAACTGTGGAGATGTAGGTAGTTCTGTTTTTAAAGTCAAAAAATATTAATTACGTATCATCAGTTCATTCATAATTTATGACAAATTTATTCATGCTGATTATTTATAGAAAACCTTCATTGCTATATTAATATACCATCATATTACCTAGGTAGGTACCTACTTCTGTTCTATATTTTATAGTAACATGTTTAGTAACTTATGTAGATAATAGACTAATGAAGGTTGTCTTCTTCTTCTTTAAGTGCCATGTTGATTCCCCCAACGTCGGCGATCACTCCGGCGAATGTCTCCCTGTCCTGGGCTACTCGGAACAGCTCATCGACACTCCGGATGCCGGTCCATTCTCTCACATTGCGCAGCCAGGACATCTGTTTTCTGCCGGGTCCTCAGTGTCCCTCAATCTTGCCCTCCAGGATGAACTGGAGAAGGTGATTTTTCTCTCCAAGCAGCACATGACCCAGATACGAGATTTTTCGGACCTTGATGGTAGACAACAACTCCCTATTTGCTCTAGCTCGCCTCAGGACTTCTGTATTTGTTACCATATCTGTCCAGGGAATTCTGAGCATTCGTCGATGGAGCCACATTTCAAATGCTTCCAGTCTGTTCATCATACTGACTTTCAAGTTCCACGTCTCGCATCCATATAATAAACGGTGCCACTATTTATACGACCGGAATTGGCGGGAAAAGCGTTTTCCCGCCAAAAAGTGTCTATTTACACGACAAATTTTCTGACGTCGTCTATGTTTTTAGGTCATTTATAACCATAGAAAGCGCAGATAAATCAAAATACAAAAATATTTACCTTTGTCATTTTTTCAATGGTCATAAAAATGCATCATGGAAACCAACTTGAAGAAAAAATAAATAATATTGGCATCTTATTACATTTACTTAATTTTATAAATCATTTTTTCATCGAGATCTACAATTATAACAAAGTATAAACAAAGGTAAATATTTTTATAACTTGATTTATCTGCGTTTTCTGTGGTTATTTTTGGTTTTCGTCTATGGTTGAGTCGTGTAAATAGTCGTAGCCTATAATTAAACAGACCATATAATATAGCATCTTATCATTCTTTGTCGGAGTTTCAGGTTTATGTTGTCGTTACAGAATAGTGTTTTCATTTCATTAAATGAAGGTTGTAAGATTATAAAATTTCTATTAAATAATAATAATGAACACTCCCTTGCACCCTGCACAAGTGGCGAGTTTATTGCCGTATGGCCATTTCTTCCAAGTAACCAGTGTATCCAGCCCAGAGAAGCAATATTTGCCTGAGAAATTAATTTAAATAAATTTCTCCTCCCCTGGGAATCGAACCCAGGACGCCCGCACAGAAGCCAAACGTCTTACCAACTGAGCCACGGCTTTATACGGTTATGTTAGGTTGCTTTTATGAAATTATTATTATTACAAGTGATTGCGCAGAGGTTAAAATTCGACCGTAATTCATTATTAAGTTTGAAAAGTCGTTGGACCAGGGGGGCAAGTCTGGTCCAACCGGCGAAATCAAAACCCTCGTGATTACCCATATCATGGATATAATTATCATATGGAGTTATGTGACATCTAAAGATATCATATAAAAATTATATCCATGATATGGGTAATCACGAGGGTTTTGATTTCGCCGGTTGGACCAGACATCTTTATTGAATATAAATTTAACTATATACGTATCCATTCAATGTTGGATGATATGTCTTTAAATAAATAAAAAAACTTTAACTATAACTATGCAAAATGTTATCCGTATGTATTATACTCTGCCAAATATCATACTCCTCCGTATGCGTGCATTTTATATAAAAGGAGTTAGAAGTCTTCGCTTCTATACTGTTATAAGTGAGTTGCATCATAAAGAGAATCAAATACTAATACCTACATACATACACTGAAAAATAGATGAACAAAAAACATTAACTCCCCTATAGTAAACATGTACCAAAATATGAATTTTTTTTACATTTTCACCGCCTGCATTTAGAGCTTTACAGTGAGATTCGAGTTAGATATTGGATCACTCAAGTGTCTAGTTTCAAATTAAAAAAAAAGTCGAAATTTTGTGTACAATATTTGTAAAGCAATTTTAGTTTCAATTGAAATCTTTAGAATGTAACTGTTATTCTCTTTCTTTTTCTCGAACCCTTTTATATTTACTTTCCCACCACTGATTTATATTACCTATAAATTTATAGCATAAATGTGTATAAATGAAATACTGCAATTTACTTTCATTCATATACGTATGTAAAAAATTGTTTTATTGAAATAAATCATAAAATATAGAATTAAATAAATAAGTAATTAATTATTTATAACATAGAGTTAAAAAGTATCTAAATATTTATTTTAAGTAGTACCTAAATATTTATTTTTGTCAATATTAAGATACTCATAAAATGGTGCGGTTTCTGTTTCATAAAAATGTAATAAAGGAATATTTAAATTTTAAAAATGTATTAATTTTCTCCTACATAAGAGATATTTCAATAGTTTTTCTTTAAAAAATATTTTATTTTTCTTTAGTTTTTATTTTGACTGTTTACTATAGTTTACTTTTCAAGCAACTAGTATTTTAATCCGAATATGTCGGCCTTTGTGAGTCATTTGGTTGGGTATCTGACTGCTGATGCAAAGGTCATGGGTTCGATTCCCAGTGGTGACACAGTGTTTTCAGTCTGGATCTGTGAGACGATAAATATCGTAAGTCTCCAGAATATGGCAACTTGTTATTGGGTGCGTGTTAAACTAATATTTAACATGGTATCTGTTAGTTGCCCGAGAAGTAATAAATGTAAATATCATAGTGAAAATATTATGATAAAAAGGATCAAACCTGGAAGCTGTGACATCAGATATATAGGTATGTACATATATATCTGTCTATAAAGAGTGAAGACGAATATATAATCGTATTAAAATGATAGGATGAAAAAAACAGTCATAACCCATCCCTGTTTTAAATTCACTGAACAGCGATGGTACAACTCTGACATTAAATTTAATAATAAATATTAGGGGAATGTTTTCAGCTTTCAATTTTATGGGCGTTGTGATATGTGATGGTGCATAAATTTATCTTAAATTTGCGATCTTCGTATCTATCTCCCCCCAGGACATTCATCAATTTTATGGATCCTTAATATCATATTGTTTAATTCAATTTTTATATACATCAACTGCAGCAGGGTTACTCGTGAAGTTGATAAAGATTAAATTTAGACTTAAGAAATATTTTAGATTATAAATAATTATTTTAATTTATAGATCAATAATGACAATTACATATTAAACTTTGATCTTTAGAGGCTATATATAAGGCTAAATATAAAGTTTTGAAAATCTTTTCCCCAGTAACCTCAACTTTTATTTTCACTTCTTTATGCGAAATTTTTTTGAAATTTGAATTTGTTCAATACTTTTCTCGTATAATTAGTTTTAACTACACCCATTTTTGATTATATTTATTGTAAGTACAAAAAACTACAAAGCCTATGAATTAGTAGGTACTTTTATCGTAAGAGAAAATGAAAATCTACCGGCTGAGTATTACTATTCTTATATTCTATTATCACAGATTTGGTGATATACAATATCTTTTTTTTCGTGTTTCATACATTAGAATGTAATTTAGTGTGCATATTTATGTACATCCGTATGCAAGTAAGACATGGACATAGTAAAAGAGAATGTAAGATTGAATGAAATATTGTGAGTAGAATGAATTAAGATAAATGCTTCGCGATGGTTCGGACATGTAGAGAGAATGAACGATAAACACCTGACAAAGAAAGTAGGTACCTATACAATGCGGAAAAGAGTGGAATGAGATATAGGGGCCGGCCGACAAACAGTTGGCATGATCATATAAATGAGATTTTGAAATATGAGATTTTGAAAAACAGAAGAACTCTAACCGATGCTCTGTTCCTTTATAAAATCATTAATAACTTGATTGATTGCCCCGAACTTACAAGCCTAATAAATTATAGAGTCCCTACTAGACCCACCAGACAGAACGAACTTTTCAAAATCACCACGTGTAAAACCAACTCTTACAAAAATTCATTTATCAACCGAAGTTGCTATTCTTATAATCAACTTTTTAACTCAATTGACCCTTTTCATTTAAATATTGATACTTTTAAAAAACAAATCCTTTCCGTATTATATTACCCCTTAACGGCTCCCTAATTTACTATAACACATAAATCCTCTCACACTCACACATGCACACACACTCACTCACACATACACACAATCACACGCCATATTATACTAATTTTCAAAATATCTTTTATACTGGATAAATATCTTTATACTACTAAATTTATATTGGATTTTATTTTTTATTTTGTAAACTACCCATTGCTGGAGATAGGTCACCCGCACATTAATGTTGAAATTTAATGAATCATCGCACGGTCGTAAATGCAGTGCCGTTGTAGGTACCCACTAACAATACATTGATTTTTATGTGACCCCTTCAGTGACGATGTGGCTATATTTTCATTATTTTGTATTCATGCAGTTATATATATATATATATATATATATATATATGTATATATATATATATATATATATATATATATATATATATATATATATATATATATATATATATATATATATATATATATATATATATATATATATATATATATATATATATATATATATATATATATATATATATATATATATATATATATATATATATATATATATATATATATATATATATATATATATATATATATATATATATATATATATATATATATATATATATATATATATATATATATATATATATATATATATATATATATATATATATATATATATATATATATATATATATATATATATATATATATATATATATATATATATATATATATATATATATATATATATATATATATATATATATATATATATATATATATATATATATATATATATATATATATATTTTTTTTTTTTTTTCTCTTATGTTACTTTATATTTTCATATTTACATGTTTTCATTATTTTGTATTCATGCAGTTATATATATATATGTATATATATATATATATATATGTTAAATCTAAGGTTTTCGCGAGTACAAAATATGTTATTATTAAGTATTTTGGGGATAACCCGCGTCAAATTCTGATTCCCGAGAGAATCAGTCGTCTGCCGAGGTTTCGTCTGAATCACATCAGACATTTTCAATAGGCGCCTTGTTAATAAATTTCCGTCGCGAGGGATAGTGCGCGCACGTCCGTTCGCGTCGGAAGCTTACCACCAAGTGAAAGTTTGAAAGGAAGCCATGTCAGTTGTTAGTGGAGGGGTGGGTTTCCCCAATGACGTCATTATTGCGTTTTGTTTGGCTTCTAGTGACTCGAGTACTTAACGGTATATTGTTTACAGGTGGATTATCAGTTTTCGGCTTACTAAGAATTTTACTAATGTTTTTAATGTGACTATTGTTTGAAATATCGGTAGTTGGGTTAATTTGATTATTATGGTTTTTCAAAATATTGTTTTCAAGTACACTTGTCCATGCGGTCGGGATTCGAATGCTATCGTCCCTGCTATTCATTATACTGTTGCTTCTTCTATATATTTCTATTGCTTCCCTGTAAATTCTAAATGTTTCATTGTTGATATTCGCGACTACTTTTGAATTTTCAAAGTCTATGGAGTGATTTTCGGTCAATGAGTGATTTACTAGAGATGAAGTTAATTTCCGGTTTTTAATATCTACGCGATGTTCAGAGACGCGTGCCGAGATTCTGCGATTTGTCCTGCCTATGTAAGTTTTTGTGCAATCACCGCAAGGGATTTCGTAAATACCGTGTGACTCTAATGGTATTTTATCTTTCGGACTTTTTAAAAAGGATGAAATTTTGTTGTCTGTTCTAAAAATGGTGCGAATATTATGTTTGTAAAGTAGGTGACTTATTTTGTCAGTAGTGCCTTTTATGTAAGGTAAAAATGCAATGGCGAGTGGCTTTACTTTAGTTGATGTATCTTTTTTATTAAAATTTTTATTCGTTTGATTTTTTATTGCATTATTTATTGTGAAATTTGAAAAACCGTTATTTCGTAGCGCGTTTTTAAGATACTCTAATTCATTTTGAATGTTTTCGGAGTCGGTTATCCTTAATGACCGTGTTACCAAGGTGTTTGCTACAGAGGCGATTTGTGCTGGATGATGGTTCGACGATGCGTGGAGATATCTGTTGGTATGTGTTGATTTTCTGTACACAGTGTGGCCGAGTGTGCCATCGTCTTTTTTGATTACGAGAACATCAAGAAAAGGAATTTCACCGTTGTTTTGAATTAGAGTATCTTAAAAACGCGAATTAGAGTATCTTAAAAACGCGCTACGAAATAACGGTTTTTCAAATTTCACAATAAATAATGCAATAAAAAATCAAACGAATAAAAATTTTAATAAAAAAGATACATCAACTAAAGTAAAGCCACTCGCCATTGCATTTTTTACCTTACATAAAAGGCACTACTGACAAAATAAGTCACCTACTTTACAAACATAATATTCGCACCATTTTTAGAACAGACAACAAAATTTCATCCTTTTTAAAAAGTCCGAAAGATAAAATACCATTAGAGTCACACGGTATTTACGAAATCCCTTGCGGTGATTGCACAAAAACTTACATAGGCAGGACAAATCGCAGAATCTCGGCACGCGTCTCTGAACATCGCGTAGATATTAAAAACCGGAAATTAACTTCATCTCTAGTAAATCACTCATTGACCGAAAATCACTCCATAGACTTTGAAAATTCAAAAGTAGTCGCGAATATCAACAATGAAACATTTAGAATTTACAGGGAAGCAATAGAAATATATAGAAGAAGCAACAGTATAATGAATAGCAGGGACGATAGCATTCGAATCCCGACCGCATGGACAAGTGTACTTGAAAACAATATTTTGAAAAACCATAATAATCAAATTAACCCAACTACCGATATTTCAAACAATAGTCACATTAAAAACATTAGTAAAATTCTTAGTAAGCCGAAAACTGATAATCCACCTGTAAACAATATACCGTTAAGTACTCGAGTCACTAGAAGCCAAACAAAACGCAATAATGACGTCATTGGGGAAACCCACCCCTCCACTAACAACTGACATGGCTTCCTTTCAAACTTTCACTTGGTGGTAAGCTTCCGACGCGAACGGACGTGCGCGCACTATCCCTCGCGACGGAAATTTATTAACAAGGCGCCTATTGAAAATGTCTGATGTGATTCAGACGAAACGTCGGCAGACGACTGATTCTCTCGGGAATCAGAATTTGACGCGGGTTATCCCCAAAATACTTAATAATAATATATAGGGGCAAGTGGTGTACCTATGAACGGGTGTACCTTCGAACAATTGCTATATCTAAAAAAACCCTGTGAATAATAACATGAAAATCCTCATAATTAATAGTTTTTATCATACTGCTAACACTGCTGTGTTCTCTAGTGTCAAGAATCAACTAAGTGTGTTTTGTGATTGAAAAACGTTTTTCATCATTAAAAGTAAGTTTTTTCAAAAATTTTCATAGTTTTTTTTTTGATAATTTTTTTTTATTTCAACTATTGTTTTATTTCACACTTTTATGTGTACAATCATCTACTTTTTACCGAAAACACCAATTTGAATAACAAAACCTAAATATTTTTTACTAAATTTTAAATGAAAAATCTCTATGTGTGTACCTTTGAACACATCAATAAGTGTACCTTCGAACAGCTTTCGAAGGCACCCTCAGGTCTTTTTATGAGTAAAACAATACTTAAATATTTTGATATCTTTTATATTTTAGTGTCAAGAAGCAAATCATGTGTTAAAAGATCTCCCGCATCGACAGATTCTTAGAGAGAGTTGTAGAAGAATGTCGAAAAGGGTTGTCTGTCTTTAGAATCCATAGGTACCTACGTACACAACATTATTGAGCAAAACTATTTGTATTTTAAATAAAGTTTAAGATATTTACATTGCCTTTTTAATTCCCTGAATTGATTTAATCATAAATACTATCAAATGACAACATTTCAAATCGATCCGATTCTTATTTAATACTGTTCGAAGGTACACACCGTACTGTTCAGAGGTACACACCAGTAGTGTACCTCTGAACAAAAATGAATGTTTTAACATTTTTCTATTTTTTATTTAAAATAGTCGCAATGAAGTAAAATTATGAATGTTAATTAAAAGTAGAAATGTTATTTTATAAAATGAATTAGTTATTTTACGCGTCCTGTAAGCCAAAACTGTGAAATCTACGTTTAAAGTTAAAAAAAATGTATATTGTTCGAAGGTACACTACTTGCCCCTATATATATATATATTTATATATATATATATATATATATATATATATATATATATATATATATATATATATATATATATATATATATATATATATATATATATATATATATATATATATATATATATATATATATATATATATATATATATATATATATTTATATATATATATATTTATATATATATATATATATATATATATATATATATATATATATATATATATATATATATATATATATATATATATATATATATATATATATATATATATATATATATATATATATATATATATATATATATATATATATATATATATATATATATATATATATATATATATATATATATATATATATATATATATATATATATATATATATATATATATATATATATATATATATATATATATATTATAATATTTTTATCTCGGTTTTCCCGTGTCAGTAGGTCTTGACTAAGACCATTTGTCTTCCGACGTTTCGCCTGAATATCACCAGGCATTTTCAAGGACTTAACGAAAAGCACGCGCGCGACACACGTCTACTCACACTGAAAGCTCACCGTCAAGTCACCGTAGTTTTCAGTGTGAGTAGACGTGTGTCGCGCGCGTGCTTTTCGTTAAGTCCTTGAAAATGCCTGGTGATATTCAGGCGAAACGTCGGAAGACAAATGGTCTTAGTCAAGACCTACTGACACGGGAAAACCGAGATAAAAATATTATAACATATTTCACCCGTGAAAACATCAAATATAACATATATATATATATATATATATATTATATATATATATATATATATATATATATATATATATATATATATATATATATATATATATATATATATATATATATATATATATATATATATATATATATATATATATATATATATATATATATATATATATATATATATATATATATATATATATATATATATATATATATATATATATATATATATATATATATATATATATATATATATATATATATATATATATATATATATATATATATATATATATATATATATATATATATATATATATATATATATATATATATATATATATATATATATATATATATATATATATATATATATATATATATATATATATATATATATATATATATATATATATATATATATATATATATATATATATAT
This sequence comes from Molanna angustata, assembly GCA_963576475.1. Lineage (NCBI taxonomy): Eukaryota > Metazoa > Arthropoda > Insecta > Trichoptera > Molannidae > Molanna > Molanna angustata. Next base: position 3,293,310 of record OY754969.1, read on the forward strand.
ATATATATATTTTTTTTTTTTTTTTTTCTCTTATGTTACTTTATATTTTCATATTTACATGTTTTCTATGAATACGTGTACGTGTTCTATGTGAAGTACTAATATATAATAGTCTGTAATTGGCTCAATTTATATGTAATTGTTTTATATAAAAAAATTATACAGCTGTTGACTATTTATAAAAATAAATAAATAAAAAATAAAAATACGATGTCAGAACAATAGGGTAGCATGTGTGACGCGATGCATGGATATATATGAGGCAAAACTTGTATGTCAAGATAGAGTATTAATAATTATTTGTATAATTTATCTAGCGCCGTTTTCACCTCAACAGCGCTTAAAATTAAGTTGATTACGTTGTATCAATTTTTCTGTGATAAGATTTGCAAAAAAGGTGCAATTTAACATTTTTCTAAGCGAAGTTATTCCATACAATTGGTCCTGCCACAGCAAATGCACGATCGCCGAAGTTAGTTGAGTCTGGCGTTCGGTTCTCTCTGTCTACCCCGAATAGGGAAACGGCGTAATAAGAAAGTATTAAGATCATGTCATGGGTAGCACTGCTGTATGCAGTGACCGTTAGGTAATTATTTTTATCTTTTTGGGACACTACGGTAAAATCCATATAATTATAATAACAATATGGAATAGTCTAAGTCCTGATATTACGTCGTATATCTCACTAAACATCTTGAAGAAAAGGCTAAAGCAAAAATATTTATCTGACAATACCTGATAACATCTTCCTCTCCTCTTCCTTACCTTATCATTTACTTTTCCTATCATTGCTATGAATTGTTCTTAGGTATATGCTATCTTCTTTGTTTTTTTTTTACATTTCTTCTGCTATCTTTGTTTATTTATGTATTGCGATTAAATTATTGCCATAGTAAACACTGTTTTGTATATTTAACATGGCAATTTCTATCGGCGTGGAGTTTCTGTTGGGTTATATAGGTAGAGGGTTGATCTTACAGTTTTTTTTATTGGTCAGTATCTGCAAACAAAGTATTAAACAATAGTAGTGGGTGGAGACTATAGTTAAACTTAACAATTGACTGACCAATCCCTAAAACCTCCACGCCGTCATAGTCTTGAAGATGACCTAACAAGGCGAAATAGCTATCGACGAATTAAAAAATACACGTAGAATTTAAAACATATTGTTTTATTTTTAATATAATTTAAAATGGAAATCTACTACGTAAAATATCCACTATACTTAACAAGAAAAGAGTTTTTTTTAAGTTCTCTATTGTTTCTCCTCACTATTCGCTATTCACGCTCCTCTGAGCTGGAAGCATTGTTCAGTTGGGAAGAAATTGCCATTAGAAAAGGTTTATTATAATTAGTATTATTATAAAATTTATCCTTTGATATAAAAATGAAAATAAAATAAATAAATATTCGGACGAAACCAGATAAACCAGTTTATGACATTGATTAGAATTACACCCACTTTATGCAGGATTGCATTTTTTATGATAATAATACTTAATAAAAAAATTCTTCCTTCCACTCATCAAGTGCATGGCGTTTAGTGGAGTTGATTTCAATTTTCTTCCAACTAACCAGTGTGTTCAACATAGAGAAGCAACAATTGCATGAAAATTAATTTTGATAAAAGTATAATCCTCTGCTGGGTATCGAACCCAGAACGCCCGCACTGAATTCAAATAGCTTACCAACTTTACCACGACGCTTTTAATTTTTAAAGACAAAAAAATAATATAAATTATCCTTAACCATTGGTCTACGGGGAAGTCCTTTGTTCCTTAAATATCGTGTTCCTTCCAAACCATTGCATGCATAAAATTGCATACCTCGTGGTACAGACCATAACATGAATGCAGTTAGGCCTATTTCTATATCCTTTATGTGAAATATTAAATTCCTTTCTACAGTGAAATATACATTACTACCATACTATATATATGTAATACAAAACATATACTAAAGAAGGCCTTACACAAAGTCCAAATCCCATGCACTCGTATGGAAAATGATTTTTGTTTAAATATTGATGTGCGATATATTTTAATTATAGCAGCCCGACTTTGTAACAATATCCCTTCCTTGAGTTTCATTAACACTTTATTATCATTATCTTACAAACGCACAACAAAATTCGGTGCTCGTTCGCATGCAACGTCTAAAACGAGTATTTCTTAATTATAGACTTTTTTAATGTTGGAGTTTTTGTACAATGGAAATGCACAGATCCCTTTTTAATAATATGTAACTTTTTTAGTGTTGCCTTGTTTTTTGCATTCATTATATTATTATTTTTCTGTGTATTTATTTCATAACTTTACCTTAACTTGTTTGTTTTTTTTGCTGATTTTTCTTTTAATTTTGTTCTGAGTATTTTTTTTTCTTTCTCTGTTTCTATACTTATGTTTTTAATTTTACATGATTTCAATTGCACATGTTTGTTTTTTTCTTGTTAGACTAATTTTTGTAAATACTCAGATGAGCATTGATCTTGTAAATAAATAAATAGATCAACACTTCCCTGTTTCAAAAGAAATATGAAGCATCGTTTTCTCACAAATAACACTTATCAAATCTATATATTTTGAGTTTGCTGAACTAAAGAATACTATAGATGGGTTAGACTAAATTGAACTGCCTTCGGGAAATAAGACATATCTTGACAAACACCCTTAAACCTGAAAAGGAAAGTGTATGAAGCGTGTGTATTGCTGGTTACTACATATGGCCTAGAAACATTAACTCTTTCTAAACTATATATTGCCGAGAAACTGCGAGTCAATCAAAGATCTATAATGCTGGGTCTGTCACAAGATAAAATTAAAAATGAAACGGTGAGAGAAAGGTCAAATGTAACTGATGTAATCCATCGTGTGGCGAATCTGAAATGGAAATAGGCGAGACACGTAGCCAGAAGCTCGGAAGGAAATAGGAGGATAAAGAAGAATTCTATGCCCTTACTCAATCCTTGAATGTCCTTTACTATCCTCACTTTTCTCTGTTAGTTTTATTATTGTTTATTTATTCTTCTTCTCTATGTGTCCTGTCGGGTCCCCCCGACGTTGACGATCACTTGGGAGAAACTTTCCCTGTCCTCTGCGGTGCGGAACAAGTCCTCCACACGCCTCATTCCAGTCCACTCCCGAATGTTACGGAGCCAGGATAGCAGCTTCCTGCCGACCCCTCTACGGCCCTCAATCTTTCCTTTTATGAGTTGAAATATTTGTCTATTTGAGTTGACATATTTGTCTTTTTCTACATCCTTAAAATTAACTTCACATGTCTGTCTGTCATGGAATTTTGTAATCAATGTTTAACTAGCTTCCCGGCCATTAGTGCTCTGACAGTGCTTGTTTAAACTGTTTTCAGTTTGATTCATTTAATATTTTGATAAAATTGAACATTTTTGTTTTTCTGAACGTGAATCGTGAGTGGTATACTTATTGCATAATATCAGGCGTTATTTATATCGTAATGGTCAATTTCAGTTTTCTTTAACTTCACTTGTTCTCCAATTCAACGCGAAGAAAACATTAAAAGTGCTTTTGTTTTGATTGGTTTTATTTCCTAAATATGTAGTTTTTCTAGGTAGTTTTTTTTCCTTTTTTTACTGAGTTTGTTTTCTTTGCTGTGATTTTATATAAATATGTGTTTTTTATGTAGGTATGTTTGTAAAAGGCAATTCGTGCCGTAAATCATTAAATAAATGAATTAAGTGTAAACGATAACCTGTATAGTAATAAAAGATTTAAAAATTAAAAGCAGGCCCGGATCCACAATGGGTTCAAATGGTTCATCTGCGCTAGACATAAAGAAATATGGGGGCGCCAAACATACGGAAAAGAAAACGATTTTCAAGGGAAGGGGGCGCACAGCGTTCCCGATCGCAGGGCGCCTTTTCAATTAGGGCGCCTGATGCCAAAAACTGCCTGTTATTGTATTTTTTTGTATTAAACTGTTTGAATTTCCTACCCAAATGTGAATCGTAAATAAAAACTCTCTGTTTTTTTTTTATTATTCTAATGCTACTCGGCCAACTTCCAGGTGCTATGTGAAATATTAATTTAACACACACCAATAACAAGTTGCCACATTCTGGATTTTTATCGTCTCACATGTCTAGACTAAATACACAATTAAAAACTGTGTTTCCAGTTTCCAACGGGTATCGAACGCGGGACCTTTCCCCCGGGAATCAGATATTTAATCAACTGAGCTACAAAGACTAAGAAATGGTAATAGTAGACTTAGAAATGGTAAAAATGCATATTTTTTGGTTTTTCGCTTAAGATGGCATATAACGCTAAATCTAGGGACTGAAACCATGAAATACACTATGAAGTTACATATTAGTAAGGGTATCTATCGCGTGCGTTAAAAAGGGTTTATAGTGATTTAAATCATCGGTAACTCAAAAATTGAAATTTATTTGCATTTTAAGAACAAACGTGACTTGAAATAAAAAAAACTTTATCGGTTATTCACTTTGATTTTATGCACTCTTTAAGCACATAAAACATTATTTTATTTCTCTACGACACGTAATTATTGAGTAATTAAAAAATAGGTACCTACGCAGTAAAAAGGATATTCTTAATAATTTATTTAGGGTAATTTATGTTCAATTTTAAAATTGTGTGACGAACATTCACAGAGAAATGTTGGAAATCTTCTTCTTCTTCTTCAGCCTGTTTTCATCCATTCTTGGACATAGGCCTCCCCCTTGATCCTCCACAACTCCCTGTCTTGGGCACACTGCATCCATCTCTCTCCGGCACATTTCTTGATGTCATCAGACCTCCTTGCCTGGGGATCTGCCGACACCTCTTCGGCTTGTTCTCGGTCGCCATTCTAAGATCTTTTTGGTCCATCGTGAATCCGGGCATCTGTGAAATCATGTTGGAAATACTTATAATTTATTAAATAGAAACAATTTGATTTCCAAATGTAGTGTTTAAGTTTATTTGCTCCCTTAATGTTATCAAACGATTATTGATCGAGATTTCAAGCTCCACGACATTCAGAACAAGCCAAGAAGGTACATTGTATTTTATGTAGATACAGTAATTCAAAACTGAAAGTTTTAAGAACAAATATTTATTTTGTCAAAATGTAAAAACATTTGCCATCGTATGAGAGTTTTTTTTTTATTTTGAGATAATGTTAAGACATGAAATGCACCATTTATGAAAAAAAAAATAATAATAGTAATAAGCACATGCAAGAATTGCTCATGTATACTCGTCGAATTTTGGTCTGTCATATTATAAGTCTTACAATTGAAAAAAACTACTCAGTATAGTTATCGGCAAATAACATGACAATTTTCGGTGGAGCGTGGGGGCGGTTTACATATCTGCCAACCGAGCAAAAAAATGAACTGCCCAACCCACGTGATCAAATAAGTTGTTCGTTATTTATATGAACACCTTTCAATTCGATTTTTTTATCGCAAACATTTTCATAATTACCATTATTATTGCCATAATACCCACTATTGCCACATAGTACCTACTATTGGCATAGTACCTACTCACTGAATTGTATTTATTTAACATTAACTCTGGTTGGCTGGAAGAAAGCATGAAAGTGTAGTGTACAAATTATGTGTAAAGCTACAAATAAATAAAATAAATAAATAATTCAAAATTCTAATTTTGTTTTGTTTTTTAAAGTAAAGCTATAATATATTAAGCCCTAGAAGAGGAAATACCTAGTAGGGCGTTGTCGTTCATTTTATAATATGTATAAATTCTAAATAAAAATATTAATAAACACTTCATTGGTCCCTGCGCAAGTGTCGAGTTTATTGCCATATGGCAATTTCTTCCAAATAACCGGTGTGACCAGCCCAGAGAAGCAATATTAGCGTGAGAAACTAATTTAAATAAATTTCTCCTCTGCTGGGGATCGAACCCAGGACGCCCGCACAGAAACCACGCGACTTACTAACTGTGTCACGGCGGTCGGCTATATTGTATTAATAATTGTATTTGTATATTATATTGTATTAATATTTATAAATTGTATAATTGAATGTGTGCCAGGATAGAAAGATATGGCGTTCGGTTCTCTCTGCCTTCCCCGTAAGGGACATGGCGTGATGGTATGTATGTATGTATAAATTGTAATTGTTATTTTATTTGTATTAATAAATCAATTAAACAGTAATGATAAGAACTGAATTCTATACGCTAAATTAAACGCCACATAATTATGTAAAAAGTAATAATAACTAACCTAACACCATATTAATATAATACAGGTGAATTAAACATAAAAATACATCGTTTAAATCCGCGTTAATTTAATCAAATTATCACGAAAGCTTGTATTTTTTGCAACCGGAATAATCATATCACGAAATTCTAAATTGTTCCGTATATGGGTCGAAGTTTGATGCACGGCGCGTTAAATAAAAAAGAAAAAGATACAACAAAAAAGCGATTAGTTTTGACAACAATGAAAATTTTTTATAATAACATCTTCAAGGCCGGAAACATTCATTTTGGTTTTACAAAACACCGTTCCTTTGTGACGTTATACCTACCTATATACAAAATTATATCCATGTTGTTGAATTTTCATTCATAAAGCGGTGTGGGGGTGACAGAAAGGCGAAAGTTCCCAGAAGGGGTAAGTTCACCATTTGGGTATAAAAAGGGATGAAATCTCTCAGCTGACATCACTTACCGTTTATTACTCCACAACTAAGGACGTAAGGTTTGTATTAAACTGTTCACAATACGATTATTCTCAAATAATTATACATTATTACATCTAAATTTAATTCGAGTGTTTATTTGTGTCAATACAGTGGTCATTATAAGGAACTTATTCCAGTTGGAAAAGCTTCAACATATACGAAGGTAAATACATTTATTTTTATTAATTAATATTGTTAATAAATTGAATTAAGTGGGTGAGTTTTAATGGTAGGTTTTTGACAAATTGATAAAAAAACTCGCAACAGAGAAATCGAATAGTGCTTTTTTGTGTGACATGTTTTAAATCATTTTGCTGCATTTTCTTTTTTAACGAACTAATTTAGAGTTATTGTGTATTGCCATTAAGAAAAGTTAATTATCATTTCCCAAATATTTAAATAATTAATAATATATGTAGATATTCCTATCTTGTTGATAAGATCATTTTAACATTGTTACAATCTAAAATAATTATTTGTTCGCATCATATTATAAGCATATTTTTTAAGATAAAAAGTCTGGTATTTTTTGACTGTATAGAATATCCTTAAACTTTATCGAATCACTGTACCCACGGTAATTTAAAATTGAAATACACACATTTTAAATAATGAAACCCAAATCAAACTTGATTTATTTTTTTAATATTATCTATTACCATAAGAAGCATTAAGATTTACGACTGTATTTCATAACATTGATAAAAAATTGGGAAATTTATAATCAGTATTACTTCATAGTAGCCAAGAGAATCGAAAACATTGATCTAAAATATGCGATGAAAATAAAATAAGGAAAATGAAATAATTTATTGCAAATCATGTCTTTTATCAAAAGTATATAAAATGGTGATAAATAAATTAATTATAGGTAGGTACTTATCATGAAGATGACTAATGATCATGTTTTTGCTTTTATCGTAGCGTCAAATTTATAAATAAAACCAACCCGTTTTTTTAATTCATTTATTTAAAGAAATATGGGCTTGGTATTTATACATGTTTTTTTTTTGTTTGAATGTTCTATAACTACCTACACATTGAAACACTACATATTTCGGGAGCACTGTTATCTCTACGATAACTATGCTCCCGAGATAACCATGACAATTTACTTGTCAATAAAATAATGATAGTCGCTATTTTATTTAGTATGCAATATGAACATTACGATTGTATTTAAAAGCATAAATAAATGACAAATAAAAAGTTGAATAATTTCAATACGCTAATTATAGGCTAATTTATTTTATTTTATTTGCCTTTTAATTTATTTAAAAATGAGATCACAAGGCGTAATTTGCTACGATACATGGTTATAAAACGACTGTTTAAAGCAAAAAATATTAAAAGTTATAATGCTTCAAAACTAAATGTGATATTTTTTTATGAATGATTATGTCATTGTAACAACAATATATACGTAATCATACATTCCCTAAATTAAGAATTAGAAGCCTGTACTTTAGTTGAACTAAATCTTTCGAGGCAGGGTGGGATTCGAACTTGAGTCCACTGGATTACTAATCCAGCGCGATACCCACTCCGCCACCGACCCATCTACCATATTATTTCCATTGTTTAACAACTATGGATAACAAAAGCATAGATTATATTTAAAAGTTATTATCTATACCTACGTCTGACAATATTAACCCTGAAATTGATACAAAGCTGCCACCAAGTCTTATCTGTGTTAAGTATTTGTTTTGGTTTGATTCTTTTATTTACATAATATTATATGTAATGTACAAAACTATTTTTGGATAGGTTCTATTATTATCAATGTAAAATTCTCCATTGGGCACGAATATTTAGACTTTATCAACATTGAAATTGTGACAGTTGTTATCAAATAACAAACTTATCATTAACAATTGCTGTGTTTAAAAATAATACATACGGATAACTTGTACCAAACAATACATCAAATTTAATGTCTGACTAGGAAATCTGTCAAAATTGACATTTTAGATGGTTTCGTAAAACTAAACAAAACATCATGTTTACAAACTAACAAATATAAAAACCCGATTAAATAACACAAATATTTACTCATTAATTGGAGTTACTATAATAAATATCAAAATATATCATTCAAAACAACACAATATCTTTAATTTTATTTTTTTTTGTATTGGCACAATCAATTCACATTGCTCTGTTTTTTTTTATAAAAATCTTAAATTATTCTTTCATTTTAAATATCTACTGTCGAATCCAGTAAGTAAATAATAAAATAATAAAATAATTCAGGGCTAAATGTTGATTATGGCTAAAACAAATTTTATATTTATTGCATTTTATAAACAAAAAGCAATATTCAACAACATGTTATTTAAGAGGGTTTTTTATTATTGAAGATGATGAGGGCAATTTAAACTTTCACATAAAAAATAATAATTTATTTTAATGATACACTATCACCTCAATGGCACTATATATCAGTAGATATACATTTTTCTCAAATGATTAGATAGTTATTTGATTCACAAAATAGTTAAAATATCAAAATGTTTCACATGGTACCGACCTTACTTACTTTTCGTTTCATACTCACATGAATTATTACACAATAACTTGACCATTATATTTTTATGATTTGACATTATTTTGGTCTCGACCTATAGTAGGTATATTTATTATTTACAATTCATATCACACATCTTTTGGGTGTAAATTAGTTTAATTTTGATCACATTGCAATAAATTTAATTTAAAAACAACTTATGTAACGTTATTTTTGTAGATAAATTATAAAGACAAACATTTATGTTTATTAATTACAACAAATAAATATCCGGCTGATGAGTTTTAAGTTCCATATTTGAGTATGCCTGATAATAATAATATCTTGTGTCAGATTGTTTCCGTACACACATCACTAGGAAGTAGGTACCTCTCTGCCACAGATATTTCCGCTCTAAAATGACTAATTCAAAATTGTTCCGTTCAAATAATAACGCTACATTCCACGAAATTCTATCGGGTTTGAGATCTTTTCAAACTAAGAACGTATTGAAAAATATTGCAATATTTCAAATATCAAATCTTCTTCTTTTTCTAGAAGAAAGAAGAAGATGTGTTAATATTAATTTTAGTAACATGAATGCACAAATTAAATTATGTAATATAAATATATAATAGACCAAGACCTACCGACTGTCAGATTAACTTCATGTTATAAAGGCTGATTTTTTTATCTGTAAAATGATACAACAGCAGATGAGAACGATTGGATAGTAAACCCTGAGTATGGTAGCTTTCGAAGATAAAATCCTTCGAACAGTTGAAAATTGCTATTTTAATACGTCAGTCATAGTATAAAGCGTATTTTTTTTTACATTTACTATGAAATATTATAAGAAATCACGTCTTCCAATTAAAGACACATTGGTTAAAGTAATAAACTGTTTCTTTTTATCCAATCGTTTTTACCTGCTGTGGTATCCTTTTACAGAAAAAAGTCAGCTTTTATACTATGACGTAAGTCTGGCGCAGTCACTGGTAAATTTCTTGATCCATAAGAATTAGTTTGTAATTATTTGTATCTAAAACATCTATAAATGTACTTTTAAAAAGGTAGAAACAGCCCTACTAGTTTTCTGCAATAATAATGTTGGTGTATTGTAATACTTATATTATGTAAATTACGTGGAAATGTGCGAAAGGAAGTTCATTTACCTATGAACTTGTATTGAATTGAACTTGGAGTTCATGAATTCAGCGAGATCGATAGTTCATTGAAATATAGCCGGGATGTATGATCCCATGAAAAATATAAATTTAGATCAAAAAATATTACAGTCACATACCTATCATAATAAAGATAGGAAGACACTCTGTATTTTATTGGCCATTTATCTACACTTCGTCTTGAACGCTTCTGTCTGAACGATTTCCCAAAATGCTCTCAGTATATAGATAAGTTTTTGTAACCTCTATAGTCTGTATTTCTAATGGTTCAAATTCACACCGGAAAGTATGAAATAATAACTTCATGTATTGATAATTCAAAATTATCTCATCCACATAATTTCTTTCATTTTTCTGCGTAGTTTTGTCTTAATCATACTCTGAAAATGAAGATTGCAATGTTTTAGAAACGATGACCAAAAAATTATCTAAAAATTGATATGTTATACATATTGCATAAAAGGCGTAACATAATAAAATAAATATTATGCATACATTCCCTAAACAAAGAGAAAAATACTTGTACTATAGATGAATTCATAAACACAAATAAGATAAACAGAGAGAACCAAGGCACGAAGAATACACCAAATTAATTACAAAACCATTTAAATAATCTTATATTTAAGTACGAAAGTTAAAATTTAATAAAAAAAATTGGGTGGAAATGTAAAGAAATATATGATAATAAATAATTTACAATGTGCAAATAATAAATATGATGTAAATTATTTAACTTAATAAATTCCCGAAGACTGGCATAATGCTAAGTTTTTTTTATATAAAACAATTTTTTTATGAACTATTTCCATGGTTAAATTACATTTATATTTGACAACATAAATATTATTTACCTACTCTCCTTGCAATGCACTTGCATTTGCTGTTAGTTGTTACACAGTTGTATAATTTAAGATTTTTAAATTATTCCATTTTGATACCTATGTTTGATACACAAAAAATTTACGACGTGAAATAAAATCGCTCAAAAATAATAATAAGTAATGACAAATTAAGTATGGCGTGTTTTATTTTGACTAAATACAAATAGCGATCGTTTCGACCTTGTCTAGTCGTGTGTTTAAATATAATTATTATAGATTAATATCTAAATATTATAATATACATCATGTAACAGCAACAACTGTTTATAATACTTAATAAATGTACGCCCCATTTATTTAGCGAATTAAAATTAATATAAGGCATTCATTCACCACAATGAAATGCCCATAGTTGACGTTATAAATCAAGATAGGACATTTCCCTTACAATATATACTTTCTATGTTATTTTTATATTATGTTGTGTAACATACGACATACGACTAATAATTCTTACCATTTTCAGATGTTGCAAACATTTTTTACCACTTTACCACGATGTAAATTTTGTTTATTAGATATTATTGTTGACATTCAAAATGAAGTAGTCAGGCGACAGACAAAACAAACATTAGTTTTGACTTTAAACTTTGGTACATATTATACTTAAATATACTTAGAACATCTTGATAAATACTATCCCAAAGAAAACTGTTTAATCGTCATGTTGACAGTTGATTGAATATCAAGTCTCATAATAAATAAATAATTGATAAATAATCCCTAGACGGCCTCTATATTATGTATTTTTTTTTGCCAACCAAGCTGTCAATAATGACACTACTTCGATAATTTGAAAAGTATGCAATTACTACGCGTAGCTTAGGTACATAGGTAATTTTTTTATTAAAGTCATGTAACTTACATTATGTAAAATAAAAATTGCCGACACCTTAAGGATATAGACTGCTAGACCATTTTTGTATTGTTTCTTTATCATTTATCTAGATGCACTATACTATAGGTACAGTATAAATTTGTATTCAGTGTATAAAATAAGAAGGTATAAGTACTTAAAACATTTTCGTGACCCAATGAGGTAGCAGTTATGTAGCGTGACCGGGTATTTTCTTTTGCTTAAAATGAAATGTCTGGCGATTTTTATCTTAAATTTTACATCTTTGAAAAAGTGGGTTGAATTATTTAATGATTAAATATTATAGTACGCCTACAATGCTTGTCAGAACAGTTTCAGCCATATAAATGTGGATTATTTTAATTTGTTCAATGGGTAGGTTATCATATTATAACTTTTATTTACTCGAATTATATCAAAAAGTAATTTTAATTTCCCCTAACACACTACAAATAATAAATTTATGTTAGAAAGTAGACACCCAATTTATCTACCAAAAAAGCCGATACACATTTAACCTGAAAACGTTTAAGCATTTTTCAGGTATTTAAATAATAAAAACGGCTGTCACCATATCCCACAATCATTTATGACAATTTTGAGCATCTTCGTATTTTATTTTTAAATGATTTTCTCATTTAAATTTTGTACCTACCAAATTGAATTACAATCTACCTGCGCGTTATTTTAATTGGTTAGAAAAAACTAACTTTTGTCAAAAGTCCGAATTGATGTATACTTCGTGCACACAACAATATACAAACAATAAATTTAATAATTGTATGAGATAAATAATAATAACTCCATTTACAAATAGTAAAATAAAACTCATTGTGTACTGTGTCCATTTGTTTATTATCACATACCGACCAAATAACATAATCGAGAATAAAAAAATAAACTGTCATTATATAAACAATTTTAAAAATCTAAATATGTTATCTACCCACAAAAAATAGTGTTTTACGGCTATCCACTCGTCTGCGAGTGATCCTAACAAAAAATATATAGGTACACATAATTTTGAAAGTGACAATTGGCGCGTGATTTTAGTTGTGTATTTTTTTTTTATTTAATTTGCATAACTTGTAAATACAGTGTATTATATTCAGATATGTAGAAATGTAATGACATATTCCGAGATAAAATCAACTACTATAAATGTAAATTCACGTAGGTAAGAGATGAACTCTTCAATTTTTGAATTCTGTTATGAATCAGTTAAACCAATATTAATTAAATAACAAACATAAGTGTATTAATTATTCATTTAAATATAGTGCATATTATAAACATGTCATTTTAAAGTATAATTGATCGTTTGTGAACATAATTTTTAAATAAGAGCTTGTTAGTATTGCGTTTGGTCAAATTTTAGATGGTTTATAAAACTAAAATCATATATTATACGTCCTGTGATTGGCTAAAAATATCAACTTATGGTGGTCTTCGTTTCATATCATAATATATTTCTCTGAAAAATTACTTCATATTCATTTTTCGGATCAAGTTCCACAAGTGTTAAAATATTTCGTCGCGCAAAATCAATTGTTTACTCATTACGTGTCTTTTTATGAATATATTTTTTTTTATTTCAGATGAACTTCGCGTGGTTTGTAGGTTTGATTTGCCTGTCCTCCGTCACAGTACATTCTCAACAGGACCTCTTTCGTCAGCCTAAAAGGGATCCCAAGAGAAAGTTCTGTGGCAAATTCCTCTCAGACACACTGGCGCTGGTGTGCGAGGGAAACTACAATTTGTGGTACAACCCCAAAAAAGATGTTCCATGTTAGTATTTATTTACTCTTTAATTAATAAAAAAAAAATGATCGATATAAAAAATATTTCGTCAATCAATATACATACAAAGATTGCCATTTTCATGCATTAAATCTTATAATTTTAATATTAGATCCAACATAACTGTAAATACGATTTTATATTCAAGTATGGTTGAATTTACTATGCATTATTTGAAAAGCGTAAATACTTTCGTTTGTGTTATGTATGTGATTATATATTTTGTTATGAGGAAAAGTGCAGAGATAGATTTTGAATGCGATAGAGAAAGACAAGAATAATTTGATTATCATAGAATATGTAGGTACCTATATTATTTTTAAAAAAATATCGCATTATTTTGTAATAATTATTATTGAATATAAATATAGTATAGAATCTACTTAAACTTGACTCTGGCAAATGTTACTCCTCATGAGGTACAGCCATTAAAACAATAATAATAATATTATTGAGTACAGAAAACTTTATCAGTCGTTGTTTTGTTGCGGGAAAACAGATTATCTTTGTATGACGAAATTAATATGTAATCAAAAACACGTATTAAAATAATATTTTTTATTTTAACTTTATGAATATTTCACAGTTTGCAACTAGTACTTATTAATAAATCATAATTCGTGTAAGACATTTGAAGATCTTTTTCTTTATTTCGGTGTTAAATTACAGCTGACATTTTAAAAAATTGAACGGCGCCCGCTAGTATTATTATAGCTTCATGGCGCCCGCAATATCAGCGCCATCTGGAAATCGTTTAGCACATAAAATTTTTTAAAGATCGCGCCAAAAAGAGTTAGGTATATAATTGCACTTCAAAATAAAAATATATTTTCTGATCAAAATAATTATTTACCATTAAAATACATATTGAATTCGCAATAAGCTTTTTAACAATGATCGATTTAAAAATACGAATGTGTTAACTTCTTTTGATTTGACAAATATAATTCTTAAAAATGATAGATACATGTTTTCTGTAGGTAATATATTTATGCCTCATGTTGACTCAAATCACTCAAATGTATGATTTTAAAGACAATAAAATGTGTCGACGGAACAGTTGGTAATCCGTTTAGTTTCTGTGCGAGCGTCCTGCGTTCGATTCCCAGCAGAGGAGAAATTTATTTAAATTCATTTCTCATGCAAATATTGCTTCTAAGGGCTGGAAACAAAGGTTAGTTGGAAGAAATTGCTGTATGAAAAATAAACTCGCCAATTACGCAGGGTGCAAAGAGGAATGCTAGTTAATTAAAGGGACAGTGAAGACTTTTTGTATTGATCAGTTAGATTGGAATTAAATTAAATATCTATTCACAATTAAAATGGATAGTTTGCCATAAATAAATTTGCGCATATACCAACCAAGCAAAAAAAAAAATTGCACTCATCCCACCCCACAATTCAAAGTTTTCCACTAAATATACTGTTATTGAATAACATAATGCCTTTAAAGTCATCCTAAACTTAAAATTATAATAAGAATATATTTGTTGAAAACAATATATTTAGAATCTTCTATGTAAACTATTATTAATTAATAAATGATTTTATGAAAACTTTATAACTAAATGCTGCCTCACATTTTATTTATTCAAAGAAATAATTTTTATTTTTCAGACAACGATATGCAAAACGAAGATTACGCTTACGATCAATTTGCAGAGGAACCAAAATGGCCTTTCCTATCTCGGCAGAGTGCCAACTCTCTTCTTTCAAGGAACGATTACCACAGGCGTTTTCGGCGAGGTGTGATCGATGAATGCTGTAAGAAAAGTTGCACCATGAAAGAACTCCAAACATACTGCGCCAAAGATAACAGAAATTAATTAGAATTGTAAATTAGAGTACCTATATATTATCTCATTCTTTCAACATTCATCAATGCTGAAATATGTCATTATATACCTGTTTAATCTTTAAATACTAAGCCTAAATGTACAATTGTGTAGGTATTCCTAAATATGTAATCTATTTTAGCAATGTTTTAAAGTATATACATATTTATGAAACAATATCAAATTGATTTGCGATAGTTCTAAAAAATAATTTGATCAACACTATATAGGATCTGGTATTTTTGAAAGTTACAATAAACAATGTGATATCAAAAAGTGAACCTTATAATATATTGAATATTTTCATTGATCTAGCGATACAAAATTAAAATTTCAACAATAAATGAAAATTAATGTAAAATTTATTAACAAAAATACAAAATAGGAATATTGTCTCAAAACTAAAATAAGTTGACATTGCATTTATATATTAACTTTTGTTGTGTAGTTTAGTTTAATTTTATTATTTATAGTATATATTTAATTTTAACTATTCTTTGAAAGGTAAAGCTAATATCTAATTGTATTATTGACATAATATTGATTTGCACTAGATAATAGTGTTTATAATATATGGACAGCATGGTACTTAATGAGTAAGAAAAGACAAAAATGGTATAATTCTAAAGTCGAGGGTAGATCATTATTTTGTATATTCTACAATACGATCTAATATGCTTTTAAAAAATGACGTCATGTGACATGTCTTATTGTATGCTTTGTTTAATCTGTAATATTTAGTATTAAATAATTATTTATAAAAAAAATCAATGTACCTATTTATCAATAAAATTATGTATTGTATAATAACAAATGTTTTTATATCAATTTAAGGAAACCATATTTTATCCAAAAACTACTTTCTCTCTTGACTTTCCTGCATATTTTACGAATGATGTGTTTATATTATTATGATTCAATAAATTTATATTATTATCATCATAGGTTTTTCAATCAATTATCCTGCATTTTCAAATTACTGATTAAAAGAAAATCATTTAAATCTTTCTTTTCTATATAACTATTAAGAATGTGATAATACCGTAGATCAGGGGTATCAATATGAATTTACTATAGGACCATTTACGGTTGTGATAGCCGACCAAAAAGTCAAAATAACTAAATGTATATGTATTGTAATATCTTCACATTAAGGTACATATATAATAGTATGTTTGGATCTTTTAAAATAAGCAACTAGTATCAATAATAAACGAGTGGGTTGTGGCCAATGCTATACTCCTCACTACCAAGTCACTTCACAAAGTATTCAAATTTTGTATGGAAAATTTTCAGCATTTTCATGAAATGAGTTTGTTAAAATATTTTTGATTTAAATATCGTATAATGAAATCTTGATAATCCTGCAGAAAGTGTTGTGCCTTTTTAGCTATTTGAAAATAAAAATATCAAATTTTAAATATCCTGAGTTAGGGGTCAGTTTGAAATATTTGACAGATAAAAAAATTCAGAATCACTGATCAGATATCTTTTTTTTTTGACAAATTTTTAGCATCTCAATATAGACTAATTTTTAACATGCTTACGACCTGTCATCTGCTGGTTTATGTGATCACTTCATGCGCTTGCGCAATGTTCGATCACCAATTACGCCTTCATATTGAGTTCCCTTATCAATGCAATTTTTTAAAGTTTCATATATTTTAATATTCTATATAAAAGTTCTATATATTTTATTTAAATGACAAGGGAACTCAATAAGAAGGCATAATTGGTGAACGTTGCGCAAGTGCGTAAAGTGATCACGTAAACCAGCCGATGACAGATCGCAAGCCCTGTAGGTGCCCTGAGTTCCTGGTTCTTCTATAACATTTCAATTTCGTCTCTATTGAGATATTAAAAATTTGTCAACAAATATATCATTTGACTCCCGACAGGGAAAAAAATCCAATGTTAGCGTACATGCAACCTTTAAAAAATATTTGATCCGATACCCTTCAAATCTAATGGAATCTAAGTATTAGATATACAAATTTTAAAATAATCGAATGACTACTATAGTCTATCTAAAGTAATAAAGCAATCAAAATGTTAGTGTTTGTGTGTGTGTATGTGTGTGTGTGTGTGTGTGTTTGTCTCATATTTCAATAATTATTTTTTTCATACAAAATTTTCCAAGTCGTATCTGTCAAAAAAGTGTACATTTTGCACGCAAATATCTGTTAGTTTAAAAGTTAGAAGTAGGTATTTACACAAAAAAAATATATTTTGAAGTATAACTTAGCGTTTAAGTGAAAAACATGGTGAATATTTGGTATAATTATAATGTTTAACTTATTTTTAAAGTAAGCCTTTTGTACATAAACGCCGCCATTTTAATATCTTTTCATACAATATTTCATTTTCCCACCGAATGAATATGTTCTTGAAAATAATAAACCTTTGAAATAAATGTAATTATGAAATAATAAAATGAAACACAAGACATTACGGCAAGTTTTAAGACATATATTGTAAAAATGTGTTATTTATTAGTAAAGATATAGGCATAATAAAATTGCATAATTTGGAAATAATATTTGATTTTTCTGACAATTTTCATTTTTATGGCATCGAATAAACCAATGTAGGTACCTACATATTCAAAAAATGTATCCGAACCATTCGATATTACTTACGTGTTCGAATCGTTTCCATGGCTACAGAAAGAATGTGATATTCAAATAAAATTTGTTAGGAATCGAATTTATTTAGAAGGTTGTTGTAGGTAGGTACCTACCTAATACTATTTACTTACAAATCAACAATAATATACCTATACTGATTTCCTATAGGAAAATTATTTTATTTATCAACCGTTTGTCCGATTATAATGAAACTTTGGTGAATTGTCGAGCGTATGCCCAGGATGGTTTTTGGATTTAAACTTTTTTCTTATTCTTCTTCTTCTTCGTGTATTTGGTCGTTTTACCTATGAAGGGGGAGTATCCTGGGAAAAGAAGGTCCGACTGTCCCTCCATCTCTTCACAGGTCTTCCAGGACGGGTTCTGCATATAAACTTTTTTCTTCTTTTTCTTCAACGTGTACTTGGTCATCTTACCTATGAAGATGAACTATCCTGGGAGATGAAGGTCCAATTTTCCTTCCATCTCTTCGCAGGTTTCTGGATTTAAACTTTTTTCTTCTTCTTCTTCATCGTCTATTTGGTCATTTTACCTTTGAAGGTGGACTAACCTGGGAGAAGAATGTCCAATTTTCCTTCCATCTCTTCGCAGGTATCTGGATTTAAACTTATTTCTTCTTCTTCTTCTTCATCGTGTATTTTTGGTCATTTTACCTATGAAGTTGGAGAATCCTGGGAGAAGAAGGTCCAAATGTCCTTCCATCTCTTCGCAGGTATCTGGGTTTAAACTTTTTTCTTCTTCTTCGTGTATTTAGTCATTTTACCTATTAAGTAGAGCATCCTGGGAAAAGAAGGTTCTTTCATCTCTTCGCGGTTCTTCCAGGATGGTTTCTGGATTTAAACTTTTCTTAACCGACTGATGGGACGGGATGTAATGAAGGGAAGGGAGGCACTAAAGGGCCTGAAGGGACGGGAGGTATAAAACTGCCTGAAGGGATGGAAGGTACTGAAGGGCCTGATGGGAAGGGACGTAATGAGGGATTAAAGGGACGGGAGGTACTGAAGGGCCTGAAGCGGCGGGTCCTGGAGTCTAATTATTTTTCTTCTTAATTTTATGTAGACCTTTAGGGCAGTTTTTATACAAACTATTTCCTATTGTCTAATTCATCTTCTTCTTCTTTTATGTATACATTTGGGTCATTTTTTTATAAAAATTATTTCCTTTAGTCTAATTATTATTCTTCTTCATTTAAGTACGTAGACTTTTGGGAGAGTTTTAATACAAACTATTTCCAATAGTCTTATTCATTTTCTTTTATGTAGACCTTTTGGTCAGTATTTATACAAACTATTTCCAATAGTCTAAATATTCTTCTTCTTCTTTTTTGTAGACCTTTGGGTGAGCTTTTATACAATCTATTTCCAATAGTCTAATTCTTCTATTAGGTATATGTATTTTTACTTATTTTATGTAGACCATAGGAATAGTTTTTTATACAAACTATTTCTTATAGTCTTATACTTATTTTTCTCTTTTTTATTTAGTCTTTTGGGTTAGTTTTAAGTCTAATAGTCTATTGTGCAGAAATATTATTAACGATATGCACACTTGATGAAAATACATATGAAATGAATGGGATATGGGATGTGACGATATAACCTGCACTAGAATCTTTTCAATACTTTTGTTTAATTAAATTTAAACCATTTATATCATCCTATTTTGAATAATTTTCAACACCTAATATTTAAAGAATGGGGGTTGTGGCCATTACTGAACTCTTCACAACATTTATATTCAAATTAAAAACTATTTACTATAGTTCAATTCTTCTTCTTCTTCGTTAATGAAGACTTTCAGTCAAATTGAGCAAAAATATAATGCACACTTGATGAAAAAATATAAAAACGAATGGGATGTGACCAATACTAGATCTTTTCAGTACCTACGTTTGTTTAATCAAATTTTAACCACATCCCAACATCCAAAATTACTAAATTTTCAATAGGTACACATTACAATTTATTTTCGATGATAATATTTAAAAATGGGGGTTGTGGCCAAACCAATCTCTTTACAACGTTGATAAACAGTCATATTTAAAACCATTACGCATAGTCCATGCGAGCAGAAATTGTATAAATATTATACTTCATTCACACTTTATAGCAATATATGAAAAAGAATGGGTTGTGGCCATCACTTGAACATTTTACAATACTTAAACTCAATCAAATTTCAAACCACTTTTCATAGTCTGATATTGCAAAATAATTGGGTGACAATATTATAAAAACGATTGCTTTTTCTTTCACAATTTTACATTCTTGGCCAACGGCGGGACATAAAAGCTAGTAATCAATAAAATAGAATAAATATAGTGGTAGATGGGTGGTGGCAGAGCGGTTAGCACGCCGGGTTAGTAATCCAGAGGTCACGAGTTCAAATCCTGCCACGACAGATTAATTCACTGCATTACCTACTGCTTGTTACAAGTACACATTCATTCTTTGAAAAAAAAAACATGCCATATGTTGTAGACAGCACACACACAGATACATTGTGATAAAACTTTTCATAATACAATCTCAGCATGATACTAGTAGATAATATCCAATAAAAACAAAAAAACATAAACCCTTAAAAAACCCTTCCTGTTTAAACCATTAAACAAAAAAATTATAAACCCATAACTCCACACTGTATTCCCTTGGGGATTAAAAATGTAATTAATTGGCCTCCACGCAGTCCTGAATTAACCCCTATGGACATTTTCCTATGAGGTTATCTTAAACCTAAAGTTTACATCAATAAACCAACTTCCCTGGCGCATTTGAAAGAAAATATCCGTCATAAGTAATTTTACTGTTCGATTAAATGAGTGCTGCGAACGCGAGGGTCTACATTTGGACGATATTATTTTTAAGAAATAAATTCCCAAATTGTGTACTTTAATAATTAATAAACGTTTTTTCGATACACGGCTTACTTTTTTTTAATCAATCCACTAAATATAAACTTTATTTTGAGACACCTTATACTATGTAAGGTAAATACATTTGTGATAACAAATCAGATCATATACAATCATTTATATGGTGGGACTTTAGTGTAGTGGTATTCAAGTTATTAAAATACAAAAAAAAATCAAAAAAAATTTATTATAAAAGCTGCACAGCAATATTAAAATTATAATATCATTAATTATAAACACATAATAATGTAAAAATAATCTTTTTAAGCTATGAATATCCTTGAAAATTCAAAAAATAACCTTCACAATACAAAACAATGTTATTCCTAACAATTTTATACCTAAATATATTTACATTTAAACATTTTTTATGGCCATTTCAATCACAATAAGAAATACACAAATAAATCGACGGTACTGCCTCCCTGACCAGCCAGCTGGTTAAAAATTATTTGACCAACACCAATTTAGTTATTTTATTTTAATATTTTAGTTACTTTTTTTTTAATATATAATGCAACTGGCTCACGCCAGTCGCAATTATAACTACAAACAAACCTAACCAACCTATTTTTACCAAACTTTTGTAGGTTAGGTTTAAAAAATCGGTGTACATCCTAGGCTATCCTGGCTGGTCAGGGAGGCAGTACCTATATCGATATTTAAAAAATATATATTGCATACAAATTACATTTTAAGCAGCATTACTATGAGACCAATAATATAGTATAAATGAAATCAATATATTGTTACACACTTGATATAAATGAAAAATACAGATATTTCTACGTTTTATCGAAATTTTCAATTTATAATGGAGTGCCACCAAGAGTTGTCAATCTAAATAAAACAATTTACTGAGTTCAAATACAAAATATAAATAACTGAAAGATTTTACTTGATTATTGAAAGTATCTGATAACACCGTATATATAGCACCATAATATATTGTATCAATAAATCTACAAGTGAATAAAAACATTGTCTATACCATCAGATTTTTATTAAAACATCCCAATATACTGAACTACAATAATTTAGATACGTCCCAACAGATGAGCAAATGTTTAGGTAGAAAAAGAAAAATCAAGGCACCTACAGAATGATTAATAATAATAGGGATTTTATATAAAGCCGTTAAATGACTCAAGATCATTACAAGGGCGTTGATAGTTTAGTTTTGTGCTGCTCTATAAAACAAAGCTATCTTCCGTCCTTTATAGGTATGAAAAAGGTAAGTCTGGCACCTGGAAGTGGTTGCATTTACCAGTGCACAACCCCTATCTATAGGTGAAAGTTGCAGATTTTAGTATAAATTGTATCTTTGTAAGTCCTTTTTGTGCTCCTTTACCATCAATCTGGTTACAATGAAACTTGGTGATTTGTTCAGCGCTCACCCGGGAAAATTTCTGAAAAAAAAACTTTTTTCCTTTTTTTTTACATATTTCAGAAACAGTACATATTTCACAAAAGGACGGATTTTATAGGCATAAATAACATACAAGTACAAATTATATTGATATAATGTAAAAATCTGTACCTATAAAGAGGATGAGCATTGGAAAACACAACCACTTCCAGGTGCCAGACTTACCTTTATCATACCTATATACAATAAGGAAGGAAAAATCAAAAAACCAGCCAGTAAAAAATGATCTCTCGGATTATTTTGAAGTACTTAATTATTCAACACTAATTCTATCTCTTTGAGACACCACACTCAGTACATTGCTTGTTTTTTGGCACCACTTTAGAAAATTATTCTACTAGCAAACACCATTTCGTTTCTATTTGCATTATATAAAAGTCAGACCTACAACAAAGAAAATAGTATCAATAATTGGGAAGTCAGATGACTGGAATATCCTAATGGATACGAGAACAGAGAGATATAACCTTCCAAAGGAGATCTGCATCTCGTCTCTTAGGCCTGACTTGACAATTTACTCTCTTTCATTGAAAAGAATTATTTATGTGGAGCTGAATGTTCCATGGGACACAATTATTCCAAAAGACGACCAATACAAACTAAACATGTACAAGGAACTGGTAGATAAAACAGTTCAAAATGGCTTAAGCATGAATATATATGATGTAGAGGTGAGGGCGAGAGGCCTGCCCGCAAAACCTTTATATTCATACTTCAAAGACCTGGATCTCCCTAGAGGTAAAATAAAAGAACTTTTACATAGGGTGGTAAAAGCAGCATTATCCGCATCCTATTGGATTTGGATGCGCAGGGGAGTGGAGTATCAGCCGGAAGCTGGTGAGTGAGTGGTGAGCGTGACTTGAGTCATAAAGGGGCCCCTTAATCCCGCATACTTGGTCGCAAGCCCATGTGGCCTGGATTCATGAATCCAGTGAAACCACGATTGCCTTTCTCTTTTGTATCTTTTGATGGCAAACAAATGTTTTTCTGTTAAAAATGACTTCATTAATTAATTACTGATCCGTGTTTGAAACTATTTATTTATGTTTGAAACTACAAAATTTGATATTTCAAAAAATAACAAATCATTAATACAAAATCAAATTACAACTAATTAGTACATATATGTTTTCTTTTTTAATATTAACTATGTACAAATATATTATGTATGGCTTATGCACAAATTGCATAAATTTACATATAAAAAAATAAATAATAAATAAATTTCACTACAAATATTGCTTACCCATTAATCTACTACATAAAATTATGTACGATTTATTCTATCAATATATTTCTATAGTATACATTTCTCATTAAAATACTATAAATTATGTATATCGGAAAACTAAGGATCCCTTTTTAAGAGGACACATAACGCTAAAATTAGTGACTGAAAACATGATATATTAAAACCGCCCAAAGCACTATGAAGTTACGCGTTAGTAAGGGTAACTATGGCGTGCGTAAAAAAAGGTTTATACGTGATTTAAATTATCGGAAATCGCAAATTTGTTGATTTTTTGCATTTTAAGAACAAACCTTAGTTGAAATGAAAAAACTTTATCGGTCATTCACTTTGATTTTATGCACTCTTTAAGCATATAAAAGATTTATTTCTTTACGACACATAGTTATGGAGTAATTTAAAAAAAATCCTTTTTTTAATAATTATTTTACGGGAATTTAGGCTGAATTTTTAAATTGTGTGACGAACATTCACTAGAGAAATGTTGAAAAGACTAATATTATTTTTTCTAGAAACACACTGGGATTTGATTTGAAATTGAGGTGTTTAGGTTTATATGGCCCCTTAAGCAAACTGTGCACACAAAGTAGTCGAGATTTGGCATAGTAAAAATTTATATGGAGTGCAGAAAGCTAAAATTTATATATAATATGTTACAAATAATTTAAATTAAAAATTTCATGTCAAAATATAGATCGTTTGCTTTCATACTGCCAATGTCAAAACATGTAATGTCAAACGCAGTTGTTTCATATAACAAATAAAGATAAATTCAAATACAGACCAAGAAGTTGAAGAAAAAAAATCTACTGTGAAACAATATAAATAGTACATAAACAATTACACTTTGCAATATGTAAAATAAAACTTTTTTATCATAGATCAGCGACCTTACTCCCCACTGCAAATCCGAACCCATTACGATGAGATTCGGTAAAAACATACCTTTGTAACGGAGAATGATGCAGTAGGTAGGTATGTTTTAATAGTAATAGTCGTTCATTTGAATGTACGCAGGCGACAAATAGGTAAGTTATAAATGAAAATATAAAATTGGGATCAGATTCGAGTTTCAAGAGTAAGGCTTAACATTTTAATGAATTACAGTCAAATTTTGACATCCGAGCGATCACTAGTTATGAATTTGAAGTGATTTTTTTAGAATCCACAGTAAAATTAAATCACGAAACATTGTCACGCAGTAAAAATAATCAACATTTGATGAGTCCTATATAAATTTCTCTTTCTATGTGTTATAACTGCATTTACAAAAGAGAACACACAAGTTTAAAAGGGGCAAAACTCTTGACAGTGTCTTGCCAATTTCTGTGTAATTGACATGAATGTTTAAAACAGTATCAAAAAATATTAATTTCATTTCATTATTTCCAAATTAAATATTGTATACAGTTAATGTGTACAATATTAAATTTGGAAATTAGAATTTTTTAATAAAACTTCATATTATTATCCTCGACAGATTCAGGTTCAAATCCTGCTTTGATCTATTTTGTTTATCATCTGAAGCCACAATATTGGCTTATTTAAGAGAATGTGAGTGCTACTTATTACATGGACAATTTAATTATTTTACTAAAACTGACATTTATTGATAATTCGTTTTCAGTTTCATATAAATATGTATTTTTGATGGTGTTTTGATCTGACACTGCTATATAAGAAGTTTCCAAAAAAAATTGTAGGACTAAATCAGTCAACAAAAAGTTTAGCTGTGGATCCAGTTTATCTGCGAAATCAATTTAATTTCTTCTCAGAACCGAGGCCTCTTCGTTCAAATACTGAAAGAATGTTCAGTATCCCAGTACACAATACTTCCTTATTCACCACATCTTTCTCCGTACAAGCAGCCCGACATTAGAATCAAATCCTATTGCAACTTCGAGTTTCATTAACACTTCTCTTTTCAAAAGAAATCTGAGGAATAATTTCCTTACACATAACACTTTAATCTGTCTCTTTATCATATCCTTGACCCCTCCTCTCCTCTCCCCTCCGTTTTGTTATTGCTTTATATGTTTCAATATACATTTTATTCATATAAATTGGTTTGTGTCATAAACACAATTTACCTCACCGAATGAATATGGTTGGTTGGAAGATATTGCCATATGGCAACCATTGTGCTCTTTTAATGTAATGTGTACAAAATGTTTAAAATAAATAAAAATATAATAAATACGTTCCTGGGAACAGTACAGTAGGTACTTGATAATACATATGTTCTCAAAAATAAACAAATGGAATAGATAACCTTCTAATGTCCAAGGAGCTCAAATCAAGAATATCCAGTGTTTCATGAAGCAACACATGAATGCACTCTTGAAAGATGGTCTGATGACACTGTCCAAGTGGTCGGTAAAACCTGGATGCGGAGGGGACAGAACAGAGACGAATGGAAGTGTATGGAAGAGGCCTACATACAGCAGTGGAGAGACAAGGGCTAGAGAAGAAGCTCTTGGAATGATCCTGAATCATAAAAGGTGCTACATAAATATGAATTGTCAATTATTCACATGTTCTAGGTTTCACCCGTGCCTTATCTGTATAGGAGTTGCAGAGATGGTCACAGTTGTATGTGCAGGTTGTATTGTTTGATGGATGATTTGTTGCTGAGGTTCTTTATTTGTATTCTTTTCCTTTTTTTTGTTTATTTCAATCTCTGAAAAATAGTTGGACATTCGAGTTTTGATTGCGGCCAGCGAAGCTCCGTTGACTTCTTCGTGAAATATACTTGTGTATCGCCACTGCTTCACCAGAGGACCGCGCTTTTTGTCTTTTTTATCTTTGGAATCGTTTTCGACACTCTGTTCTTTCTGCGGTTCCTTCTCTATGGGATGTATGGACTGGAAGATGACGTAAGTGCCCGTGTCGGAGGGATGCGGCGGAGCTATGGCGTTAGGTTGCACCAGGACCTGCCCTTGCTGATAGTAAGCAACTTTGTCCGCGTGAATGTAGTGCTGAGGATACTGCGTCTGGGACACCATGGCCTGAGTGAAGTAATTTTCCGCTATGTTGATGAGATGTCCGCTTCCCGGATACGCGAGGTGATGGAATGTCTCTGTGACGGTAGGCGGCTGTATATCTTGTTGGAAAGTATTCTGTACTGTCTGCTGATCTTGTTGAGTATTTTTCTTTCCTTTAGGTAAAGTGACAAACGCATGTTCCGGATCGTAGGTGGCAATATAATCTTTCCACATCTTGGAGATATTTATTTCCAGTCCTGTGACTTTGTCGACCCTCATGTAGTCCCTTAACCTATGTGTATGCACTATGGAGTATATGTGTTCTTTGATTTGATCGATTAATTCTGGCGCGAGCCTCACCTCTCCGGCTCTATTGGCACTGTTCTTACCTCGGTTGTCACTGGGAAACATAACTCCGTCGTCCATCTTTTTACACAGCACTCGCACCTTACGCTCAGTAATGGCATGAATGTTTTTGAACGCCGTTTGACACACTTGAGTCTCTCTCCCTCGTACCCTAACAAAATACTCAAATGTACACGTTCTTCTACTGCTATCCTTTTTTCTCTTTCTTTTTATATCAATCTGTCTCATTAAACCAAATAAGTAAGCATTCTGTTCGTCGTGGGTTTTTAAGGAATAAAAACCCTCAAATGTCTTTTGTCTAACGGGGGAAGGAACTTTTTTATAACATCGTCGTCTGCACATACAGTCCGGTCCGGGTTTCTTTTCGGGAATTAATTTTCCATTTGTATTTATATGTTCTTTTCCAGCTATCCGTAACCTTTTCTGTTTTTGTTTGTGCCATTCTGTAAATCAAAACAATAAACCTGTTTTATTTGACATAGCATCGATACAAAATACCTTTCCAATGAATTTAATCTCTATTATGAAACACAAGTTATCATCTTTTCATAAATGAGCGCCAATTACAAGAGTACACAATATTATGACAAAACTAGAACGACGCTTAGAAGGAAGTAAGTAACAAAAATAGTCCATCAAAAATCTATTGTTTACCGTATACTACAATGACAATGTGGTTCTAAAAAAAAACTATGACTAGAAAATATACTGTATTATAAACTGTGTTTTACCTTCAGGATTTCGCGTCCGCTTTTTTATTGTTTTTTGAGTTTTCGGTAATTTAGATTTATTTTCAACTATTGGGACATCCGCCATTTTCACAATCACTCAGAATTTGAGATTATTGCCATACGTATAAAAATATTTCATGATTCTTTTTATTTATTATTTAGTTGAAATTTCATATTCGAATAAATGAAAATTATTCGAATTTAAATAAAGTAGAAATATTTTTAATTAGTTTGATATTTCCATAGGTATTGTGATCGATATATTTCCATGCATTATGATATCAAAGAAACCCAAAAACCATTATTTTACTTCGGCCTAATGTATTTCTTCTATTAATTCTAGGAACGGATTATAGCGGCCCCCCAGGCCTTGTTCATATATTTAAGTATTGTCTTTTCTATTGAAAATAAATGTAAAATGCATCAAGCAGATTCCTGGAATCTTGGTTGGCACCCGGCGGTACGGATTGATTCTTCAGTTTAACCCCCCCCCCCCCCTCCCCTACTCCATGTTTCACCGGCGCTGGGTCGCCCTGCTGTAGTCGATCAGTTGTCATTCGGTAGTTGTCAGTGTGAGTTGTCATTCGGTAGTTGTGAGTGTGAGTTGTCATTCGGTAGGAGTCAGTGGTTGGTCGGTAGTTGTAGAGACCCGCGTGCGAGAGTGTGAGTTTGCTAGGCTATCGGACGGCCTTAGCATTTTTTTTTCTAATTGTATAAAGTAGTGAATAAGTGTGTTTCAGGTCCATATAACCAACGAGGGGTGAATTTAAGATAGTTTAAGTTACTATTAAAAATAACTTTTAAGAATAAAAATAACTTAAATAATCGCATAATAGTGAATAAGTGTGTTTCAGGTCCATATTACCAACGAGGGGTGAATTTAAGATAGTTTTAAGTTAGTTTTAATTAATATTAAGTGATATGTAGTGTAAGTGTTTCCTCAACAGTCCCGTTACGAGACCAGCAGTTTGGTAAGATCTTTCCAGTTATGTATATATTATTTTTACCATGCGTGTATTTGTATGTATTTGTCTTTTCAGGCACATCGCAGCCGATTATGTTTTATTTGATTTTTATTTTCAGGGGCAGAGTTTAATGTTTATTTTTATTATGCTTTTCAGCTTCTTTAGTTATCAATCTCGCGTCCCAACGTGGGACTAGTATTTTTCTCCGCCTTCTCTAGATATCGATTCGCGTCCCAACATATGGGACCAATATATTTCTTCCCAGCCTCCTTATATCAACCTCGCGTCCCAACGTGGGACTAGTATTTTTCTCCGCCTTCTCTAGATATCAATTTCGCGTCCCAACGTGGGACGAGTATATTCTCGCCCTTTCTCTAGATATCAATTTGGCTCCCAACGTGGGACAAGTACTCTTCTCCCCCTTTTCTCTAGATATCAAGTTTGAATTGTAATTGTTTTATTTTGAAGAAAATTGATCGTAAAAAGTCCTTATTTTTTAATAGACAACACTGTACTGCCCCTCCAGTCATAAATGCAGTAAGCGACTCCAAGCTAATTTTAAGAAAAACATATCTAAAGCATGTTATTTTAAAAATGTTTATATCGAATCTATTTTGAGAGGGCAGTACGCAGTGTTGCCGATGTCCACTGTCTGGATTACCCAAAAACGTAACTGAAAATCCCCAATTTTGGGGAAAATAAAATCAATATTCCCCGCAAACTTTCATCAAAGAAATAAGAGTACTGTACATATAAATAAAACATATTTATTCCTAAAAAAATCAATTACATTTCTAAATACTTCTTGAAAGGAATTAATGTAATCTAATTTTTGCAGCTCTTCATAGCGCTATTTTTTATTATAATGTCATTTGATGTAAATACATACCATCACGTCAACCCTTACTGGGTAGACAGAGAGAAACGAACGCCACATTTTTCTATCCTGGCACGCATCCATCGCCTCGTCAACATTCATGAATCGTCTCATACATGATCGTCGGTTGTTCACGCTTCTAACATTTCCATCTTTAAAATATCATTTACATGGTCATGCAGTCCCTTTCTTGGACGGCCCCGGCTTCCGACATCGCATTCCACTCCTGTTAGCACTTTATATTTTCTTTGTCATGCGTTCTTCATTCAATTTCCCAATTTGGCCAAATCATCTCAATGGTATCACTTTCATTCTATTTTAATGACATCTTTCTTCATTTTACATTCTTTCTTTATGTCCTCATTTCTTAACCTGTCATATATCATTTTAAAACATATTCTTCTTAACAATCTCATTTCAACTCAGTGATATGTAATGGTTAGATATGCAATGCCATACAAATTATTCTTAAAAAACTGTCCCTCACAAGGTCTCGTAGTGTCTCGTACTAGTTTAAAACTTTTACATTTTGTCCTATTCTAATGCATACCTCTCGGCGCACTTTCTTTTTCTCACACGGCATCTAATAACAGTCAATCTCTCCATCCCTTTTGTTTGCATA
Source organism: Molanna angustata (assembly GCA_963576475.1). Lineage (NCBI taxonomy): Eukaryota > Metazoa > Arthropoda > Insecta > Trichoptera > Molannidae > Molanna > Molanna angustata. The sequence continues at coordinate 3,323,866 of OY754969.1, forward strand.
CGCCTGATACAATCTCTCTCATCCATTCACGCATTAGATGAAACAGGGTTGTCAGGTATTTCATTTATGTATTTTTTTTTTAATTTACATTTAAATTAACGTTACGAAATACATAAAAAATAAAATATTACAATTATTAAATAGATACTTACTGCGTAAAAAGTATACATATTATAATATATTTACGTATAAAAATAGAAAGCGATACAAAATACAGTATTTTTCATAAACTTAATAAATGTATACTGTACATTTTATTAAAAACCAAAAATCCTTAATAACTAAACACTAAAAAATAACATATAATGGCGAAATAATGAAGGGGACATGACGTGATGATTTGTATGTATGTAGTAATCCAACTGTCGATTCGTTCAAGAGAATTTATTTATTTTATTGAATTTAAGTATCGAAAAATGACAAAATGCGTAAACTAGAGAATTCAATTTACTATAAAAAATATGCGCATTGTAAGAAATATCTCAAACTTTTCTTAACAATGTTTGTAAAAAATTGAATTTAGTGACGATATTGCTTCATACAATTTGTATGAAAGAATACATAATATCTAAATACGGGGACCCTTTATAGGCAGTTTGATATGTACTTAATCGTCATACATATGTAAGTCGTAAACCAGCCGATGACAGGTCGTAAGCCCTGTAGGTGCCTCGAGTTCCTGGTTCTTCTACAATATCCCAACTTTGTCCCTACTGAGATGTTAAAAAAAAATGTTTGTCAATAAAAACATCATTTGATTCCCGAAAGGGAAAAAAATCCAATGTTTGCGTATATACAATTAAAAAAAATATTCGATTTACATACAAATTGGTACAAGTAGGTCCAAAAATGGAATAATATTTCTGGCACAGTTCAGGGGTGACATCTATGCGAGACACCGTCATCTCATTTATAAGGACTGTTGCTTTCATTGTTTACAAATAAACTCATTTCTTCATTTCTCAATGGATGGCGTTAAAAAAAGGCTATTCCGTTACTGCATAGATGGCAATAGTATAGTTCCTTATTTTCATGTAAATTGTTACACACTATTCAAATATATAGAACTTTCAAAAATTACATTGATAAGGGAACTCAATAAGAAGGCATAATTGGTGAACGTTGCGCAAGCGCATAAAGTGATCAGGTATTCCAACCGATGACAGGTCGGAAGCCCTGTAGTTGCAATGAGTTCCTGGTTCTTCGACAATATCCTAACTTCGTCTCTATTGAGATGTTAAAAAAAATGTTTGTCAATAAAAATTTCATTTTGAAAGTGCTTTGAACAAATGCGTGAATATTTTGATGGACACCAATATTGATCACAGCGATTTCTTCTTAAAAATTTAATCTATTTTTCTCTCCGTATTGCATTTGGAAACCTGATTGAAATAAAAATAATTTAAAAATAAAACTTGTGAAAGCCCTAATATGCCAGTTTAGCTGAGTATCGTACATCTTTCATACTAGCAAACAATTTTGACTCATTCACAAGAAAAAACAATACATGTAAGAAATCTTTAAGTACATGTAAGAAATGAAATGACCTTTTTTAGTAGTGTACACGTTTTTTTAAGTCTAGACAGTATCCAACGGTCATTCCCGAATAAGAAAATAAAAATTTAAAATATCCAAGGTTTTTTCGATCTAAAATTAATAAATTTCGATTATATTTTTGTACTTTTGACATCTGAAGAGAAGGAGGAGAATATACTCGTCCCACGTTGGGACGCGAAATTGATATCTAGAGAGAGGCGGAGAAGAGTACTTGTCCCACGTTGGGACGCGAGATTGATATAAGGAGGCTGGGAAGAAATATATTGGTCCCATGTTGGGACGCGAAATTGATAACTAAAGAAGCTGAAAAGCATAGTAAAAATAAACATTAAACTATGCCCCTGAAAATAAAAATCAAATAAAACATAATCGGCTGCGATGTGCCTGAAAAGACAAATACAGGCATGGTAAAAATAATATATACATAACTGGAAAGATCTTACCAAATTGCTGCTCACGTAATGGAACTGTAGAGGAAACACTTACACTACATATCACTTTATATTAATTAAAAATAACTTAAAACTATCTTAAATTCACCCCTCGTTGGTTATATGGACCTGAAACACACTTATTCACTATAATGCGATTATTTAAGTTATTTTTATTCTTAAAAGTTATTTTTAATAGTAACTTAAACTATCTTAAATTCACCCCCGATGATAGGTAGAGAACCTGAAAAGAACTTAATCACTACTTTATACAATTAGAAAAAAAAAACTGCTAAGGCTGTCCGATAGCCTAGCAACCTCGCACTCTCGCACGCGGGTCTCTACAACTCCCGACCAACCACTGACGCCTACCGAATGACAACTGATCGACTACAGCCGGGCGACCCAGCGCCCGTGAAACATGGAGTAGGGGAGGGGGGGGGGGTTATACTGAAGAACCAGCCCGTACCACCGGGTGAAAGCCAAAATTCCAGGAATCTGCTTGATGTATTTTACATTTATTTTCAATAGAAAAGACAATACTTAAATATATGAACAAGGCCTGGGGGCCGCTATAATCCGTTCTTAGAATTAATAGAAGAAATACATTAGGCCGAAGTAAAATAATGGTTATTGGGTTTCTTTGATATCATAATGCATGGAAATATATCGATCACAATACCTATGGAAATATCAATCGCCTCTCCTTTTATGATCGAGATAATCCATGCAAAGACAAAAGAAACCAAATATCGTATAATCAGACAAAAGTAAACGCATTACGGCCCACTAAAGACTTCGACTGTGTTTCAACTAGACTTGCTACTGACTCGACTATATAATGCTCACTGATTGATTACACTCTATTAACCCTTACTAACTAACTGTCCAGGTAGTAGGATTCTACCTTATATAATAAAGGTACCCCTGTCTCGAAGAGAGGGGGTGTACAGGGGTATAAAATATTTGCACGCAAATCATTTTTGCATATTTAACTAAAAAATATTTTAAATTAACAATTACATATTTTGCATTCTGCGTGGGATCGAGACTAACATAAATACATTTACTCTAATTAAGCTAATTAACCCTGGCCACGTAATATTTTAGCTGGTACTATCGGTGACAGTGTTTTCAGTGTTTAAACCGTTTATTTTTAAGTGAAATTATATTGAGAAGTATCATACGCGCACATACGCGCAATTTCGTCAAAATTCACACTCGCGAGGGCTGTATGAAAGCACTATTGCGCGATGTGTGACATTTATCGGAAGTGACGCGCGAGATACAACCAACATGGAAAAAATAATGTTTTTCGTTACTGTCTTGAAGTAATTTACAATGACGAGCGTCAGACACGGATTTATCAAAACTCATACTCGCGAGAGCTGTATTAAGGCCCCTAACGCGCGATATATGACGTTTATCAAAAGTCACGTGTCCGACGCGTACATTGTAAACATTTTCATTGAAAAGTAAAATTGCCTAACGCGAATATATCCTTTCGCGATTTACACGTTTGTTTCTTTCGGCAACCAGATTCACCCCGGGAATTATGAGCAATACGGCATCAGTGAATTCGTCGGTGGCTAGACCCGGATTGCGCAAAATCAACCTCCGTGTATCTCGCTAGAGGACAACACGACGTTAGAGTAACAATTGAGAAAAGAAACAAAAAAAAACGGAAATGTTAAACTGAAACTATTTATTTTGAATATTTGAAACCGGATTTAAAACATCTGAAAGCACCGTCGGCTGGGATTTACATAACGATCGATGAAGGTTAAAAGGGTTCGATTTTTTTTCAGGTAGCCTGAATCTATATTTGAATAGTAAACATTGAAATATTTAAGTGCGGAAAATCCAAATCTCTGAGACAATTAGTTGCTGACCATGTTTTATTGCAGAACCCAAATAAATGGTCTTTGCGCGGTATTGAAAAAAGGTTATTTTATATGATGGTGATGTATTGTGTTTTCGAACTGGGTACAGATTAAAAGAATACAATTATGAAAGTTAAAACCGAAAATACCTGAACCAACAACAGAATTAATATGTTTTTAAATATTTACGAAGGCCAAGGTTAATAACAATAAAAAATGTTTAAAATTATATTCGGGGCTATTGTTAGGGAAGACAATTGATGTCACCAGGGTACCACCAAATGTTATACCTGCATCAATGTACCAAACTCTAAACACAAAATAATAAATATTTTAAGATATTTTGATTCCTATACAAAAAATGTTTGGTTTTTCTTAATAAAAAATGTTTGGGGAAATCTGGAACATTTTTGAAAAAATTAAATTGAGATTTTGTATTTGTTTATATTTATACTCATTTTCAGCATTCTAGCTTTTATAGTTTTTGAGATAATGGAAAACTAAAGTAAAAATTCAAAAGTTGATAACCCCTGACTGAAATGAAACTTCAAAATTCAGTATAAAACGGAGTATAAAAGTTTTGTAGGCCTATAACTATCTATATAATATATTCTGAAATTTTGGGCTCTGTGAATTGAGCGGATCAAAAGTTATAAGGGGACGGAAGGGCACACACACACAAAATGTTCTACTTCAAATTCTGAATTCATCCTTATATATATATATATATATATATATATATATATATATATATATATATATATATATATATATATATATATATATATATATGTTGTTCTTCAGGCTTTCGCGGAGAGGAGTAAATGATGCGTCGATTTCTCGGGTACTACCACTACACCATACAAAATGTTCTTTCATACACGCGTCTTGGCTTTATACTGTCGATTCATTTAATTCTCTTGAACGAATCAACAGTTTGATTAAGTTATGAATGGCAAGTCTTACTTTGATGTTATGATCTTTCATAAGTGGTCCATTCACTCTGTTTCCTGCCATAACTCTTTTTTTCAATCTCCTTATCCATTTCACTGAAACATGCTTCCCACATACACATATGCGTCGACTAGCTTGAGCCATTCGTTATTTGACACGCTGTTCTGCTTTCACTCATTTCAAAGACCATTGCCTTTGATTTGCTGGCATTCATCCTCAGTCCGTTCTCTATGTATCCTAAATATACCATACTTACATTTCAAGTATTTGAAGTATCAAATTTTAAGCTCTCTCCTTTCTCCTTAAGGCCACACAGGCACTCAAATGTGATTAGTTGCATTGGTGTCTCTGATATTATCGTCTTGAAACTAAAGTTCCAGAATCACATTTCAAAATTTTCTCGATATTTTTTATGAAATTACCCTTAAAATTTGCAGGATTCCCTCATTATACATTTAATTTATTAGATGTTAAACTATTATTTAGCAAAAATATTTTTATTTATGATGTGAACCATTTGACTGTTTTAGATTTTGAAATTCGTGTTTTGATTTGCTAGTCAAGTAGTACAAAATGTATGGCGGGACGAACCCGACTAAAAATTCTCAGTGCCTGTGCTGCCTTAATATATTCTCTAGTGGTCATAAGCGCCACTAAAGTGTGATTTTTTGTTATTAAATTTTTCAAAATGCTAAATTTTTCTCGACAGATGCATTTTAAAAAGTTAGAACACGCAATAGGCTCATTGAAAATTTCAAGTTCAAAAAAATTTCATGAGCTGTTTTGTTTTTAAGAGACCCTTGGTTCATACAGTATCTGCTCACGTATCCACAGCATACGTCAAGATTGGTCGCACGCATGTCTTATATATTCTGACCATACTGTCAATACACATCTGTTTATTTTTCCAGATCATATTTTTTAGACATCCAGATACGACAGATGCTTTATTGACTTGTTCGCAGACTTCAGTATATAGGTCATTATGGCTGAAAATCTCTACTCCAAAATATTTGAAACTCATTACTTGTTCCACGAGATTATCATCAACAGTTAGCATACACCTTGAAAGTTGTTTGGATATAGTAATACTTTTTGTTTTACTGACTGATATAGCCATGTTTAGCCTCTGTGATACCACATGGAATTTTTTCAACATTCTTCGTAAGTCATTCTCAGTTTCAGCTATTATCACCGCATCGTCTGCATAATAAATAACATTAACAGTTTAGCCATCCATTTTATAGCCTAGTCCCAAGCCAGCCACCTCTTCTATGATTTTGTCCATTACAATATTAAACAGAAACCAGCTTCGACTGTCTCCCTTCCTTAAAAAGTCAACCACACATTCTATTACAGAGGCAACACTAACGAAACGAATGCCAGAGTGGAATTCATTATCAACAAGACCATCAAAGACAGAATCACCTCTATGAAATCAATATCTGATAGAGGTATATACGTGATAATAAAGATTAACGATAAATACATTTTAAAGATTATCCAAGTGTATGCACCAACATTTTCCCGCACTGACTATGAAAAAATTCTATGACGATTTCATGCTTGATTGGCGACTTCTACGCAAAAATAGGTAAAATACTGAACAGGAGAATAATATGGGTAATTTTGGACTGGGCACAAGAAACGAAAGAGGAAATATCCTAGTGAACTTCATACAGGAAAATAATCTGTATACAATGAACACTTTCTTCAAGAAAAAACCCCAAAAAATGGACATGGAGAAGCCCCAATATTATTGGGGCTTGGAAGTTGAAGAGTTCGAAGATATTGCCATATAGCAATAAGCCCGCCATTGTGCACAGGTGTACAAAATGTTTAAAATAAATAAATAATATTACAAGAAATGCGATTGATTACATTCACTGCACACATATACGGTTCATGGTTTTTGTATGTTACTCAACAACAATTAACCATCACCATTCATGTCTGATGAAATGCTGCACGAAATAATACCTACCCTAGATAGAGACTTACTTGCTGAGACTATCATTGGCAATGACGGATATCCAATTTATCGTTGATGATCAACTGAAGAAGACAGCAAGTCCTTTCTTTTACAGGTATGAAACAATGAGGTTGAAGTCACAATCACAGTTTTCAGTGTAATTAAAAAAAAAGCACAGGGGTACTATCGTTTCAAACGAGTGGGCTAAATTTGGAATATTTATGCTTCTAACATGAACAGCTATGTGTTAGAAAACTTCCTGATTTATGTGTACGCACCAGCCCGAAAATCTATTCTAAAAAAATATTGTGTATCCAAAAGCATTTCCATAAACAGAATTAAAACACTGTCTTTGTAAAATGAGTGGCATAAATTGGAGATTTTCCTTTCCAAACAGTTCATGATGCAGAGGCTATCTTAAGAAATTTAAAATAAGGGGCGATTAAATTAACTATACAAGAGATTGAGTTTGTCACTTATTTATTTCAATATATTTGATGTTGTTGGATGATCTACCGATAAGTTGTTTCCACTATTTATGTTATGATGCAAACTCATAATAAGGAAAATATAATATATAACTTTGAATAATATAATAGTAGAGAAAAAGATAAAACATAAATTATTATAAAATAACAGTACAAATAATTCTATAGACGATGTAGCCAAAAGCACTTGGCTATATTTTTTAGGAATGAGATAGATAGTCTTATAAAGAATATAATACGATTAGGCTTTTTTCGGTGTAACAAGAGTGTTCTGTTTCAGTTGTAATATAATAGACCTCATCCGAGAGACATCTTTGCTGGACTTGGTTGATTTTGGATTAAAGTCGCAGAGTTTAGCAATCCTCTCCCATTCTGTTCCTGGTTCCATTTCATCACTCTCTGCCACAAACTGCTTCTCGGCATTCCTACGAAAAATCATGTTGTTTGATAAATATAAAATGCAAATATTAACTCATAGATTACTAAAAATGACAAAGATTTATAATTGGAAAGAGGAACCACCAAAACAGAAATGAGAATCCTTGAGCGAGTTAAACATACCTGCGCAAAATTATAATTTTTTGAAAAATAATATTAAATTTATTTTCAATGAAAAACAAGTGGTTTAGGTTAATTATCAATTGATCAAAACTAAATTATTCACTACATTATAAAATACTAGTTGCATGTAACACATGAGATCCAACTGTCGATAGCGATAGTATGTATAGTTGAAGAATATGTACCAAACTATAAACCCATAAATACAAATTATTGAATATTGTCAGATATTTTGCTTTCTGTACAACATAATATGTAGGTATTTATGTCAAGATAGGATAGTATGGAGGAAGGTCCTTTTTTCCTACCCAGAATATGAAAATAGCATGATGGTATGTATGTATGTTTGGAGATGAAGTATCAAACTATTAAGTCTTCTTACATATTGTGTATAGGCGATTGCCATACAAAATGTATGAAGCAATGTCGTCACTAAATTCAATTTTTAAAAAAATTGTTAAAAAAAATTGAGATCTTCTACTACAATGCTAATATTTTTTATAGAAAATTAAATTATCTAGTTGGGGTGTTTCGGCTTTTTTCGATAATTGTAAAAGTTTTGGAAAAATAGGCAGTTAAACTCATAAATTTATCATAAAAAAAAATACTTTTCCAACTGTCGATTTGTTCAGGTGAACTTTGTTCTCTTAACAAATCGACAATGTATCAAGCCAGAATACGCGAGAATTGTATGGAGAAGTCTACTTTTTTCACGGCTTTTCCAACTTTGAAGTCAAAAAACACCAACTAAGAGGCTTCGCAGCATATATGTTCCATACACGGATTTACTCAGAATTCGGAGTAGAACATTTCGTGTGTCTGTGTGTGTGTGTGTCCCCCCCCCCCTTATAACTTTTGATCCGCTCAATTTACAGAGCCTAAAATTTCAGAATATATAAACAGTTACAGGCCTACAAAACTTTTATACTCGGAATTTTGAATTTTTGTTTCAGTCAGGGGTTATCAACTTTTGAATTTTTATTTTATTTTTCCCTATATCTCAGAAACCATAAAAGCTAGAACGCTGAAAATTGGTATAAACATAGACAAATACAAAATCTCAAATCAGTTTTTTCAAAAAAATTCCAGGGTTTCTCAAACATTTTTTATTAAGAAAAGTATTTTTTTTATGATAAATTTATGAGTTTAACTGCCTATATTTCCATTTTTTTTAAAATATCGAAAAAAGCCAAAACACCCCAACTAGATAATTTAATTTTATATAAAAATATTAACATTGTAGCAGTACATCTCAAATATTTTTTAACAATTTTTATAAAAATTGTATTTAGTGACGACATCGCTTCATACAATTTGTATGGTAGTCACCTATACACAATATCAAAGAAGACTTAATAGTTTGATACTTCATCTCTAAACATACAATATACATATACCATCATTCTGTTTTCATATTCCGGGTAGGAAAAAAAGACTGACCTCCATACTATCCTATCTTGACTACCTAGGAACATGTGTTGTATAGAAAACTAAATATCATAAAATAATAAATAATTTGTATTTATGGGTTTGGTACTTATTCTTCAACTATACATACTATCGCTGTCGACAGTTGGATCTCATGTGTTACATGCAACTAGTCTTAATAAAAAATGTTTGAGAAACCCTGGATTTTTTTTGAAAAAACCAATTTGAGATTTTGTATTTGCCTATGTTTGTACCAATTTTCAGCGTTCTAGCTTTTATGGTTTCTGAGATATATGGAAAAATAAAGTAAAAATTCAAAAGTTGATAACCCCTGACTAAAAGAAAAATTCGAAATTCTGAGTATAAAAGTTTTGTAAGCCTATAACTGTTTATATATTCTGAAATTTTGGGCTCTGTAAATTGATGGATCAAAAGTTATAAGGGACACACACACACACACACACACACACACACACACACACACACACACAACACACACACACACACACACACACACACACACACACACACACACACACACACACACACACACACACACACACACACACACACACACACACACACACACACACACAGACACACACAGACACACACAGACACACACAGACACACACACACACAGACACACACACACACACAGACATACACACACACAGACATACACACACACAGACATACACACACACAGACACACACAGACACACACAGACACACACACACACACAGACACACACACACAGACACACACACACACACAGACATACACACACACACACAGACATACACACACACACAGACATACACACACACACAGACATACACACACACACACAGACATACACACACACACACACAGACATACACACACACACAGACATACACACACACACACACAGACATACACACACACACACAGACATACACACACACACAGACATACACACACACACACACACACACACACAGACATACACACACACACACACAGACATACACACACACACAGACATACACACACACACACACAGACATACACACACACACAGACATACACACACACACACACACAGACATACACACACACACACACAGACATACACACACACACAGACATACACACACACACAGACATACACACACACACACAGACATACACACACACAGACATACACACACACACACACACACACACAGACATACACACACACACAGACATACACACACACACACACACAGACATACACACACACACACACAGACATACACACACACACAGACATACACACACACAGACATACACACACACACAGACATACACACACACACAGACATACACACACACACACAGACATACACACACACACAGACATACACACACACACAGACATACACACACAGACATACACACACACACACAGACATACACACACACACAGACATACACACACACACAGACATACACACACACACACACAGACATACACACACACACACAGACATACACACACACACACAGACATACACACACACACACAGACATACACACACACACACACACAGACACACGAAATGTTCTACTCCGAATTCTGAGTAAATCCGTGTATGGAACATATATGCTGCGAAGCCTCTAAGTTGGTGTTTTTTGACTTCAAAGTTGGAAAAGCCGTGAAAAAAGTAGACCTCTGCATACAATTCTCGCGTATCCTGGCTTGAAACATTGTCGATATGTTAAGAGAACAAAGTTCTCCTGAACAAATCGACAGTTGGATAAATTCTTCATACTAAAATCACAACTTTTAATTTACCAAAAATAAGTGTCGATTTATATTTAAGTTGATATCTATATGTAAAATTAATCACTTTTTTAATTGTTTATAAAAGGCAAACGTGCAAATTAACTTGACACAAAAATTATTATTATAAAACATTATACTCACTTAGCTGCTTCCCTGTTTATGCATTAAAAGAAAGATTCATGTGTTAGAAAAGATAATAAAAATGTAATAAGTATATAGTAAATAAGCAGAAGAAAATGAATAGTGTACAAAACATTATTAATTTACAAGAGGTAACATATTAAAAAGTTGAATTTACTTTTTCCTAGGAAACTAAAGAAAAATGTGTAACTTTGAGAAAAAAAAACATATTATGTCATCTCATAGTTCTTTATTATATATTTAGATGCCTATAAAAGCGAATTCGCTAATAACAATAATGTCTCAATAACGATTGTCACTTTTTACTTACAGATAAATTTTATGCGACAGTATCATATTTTCATTAAAAAATGATTTTCTAAACATGTCTGTGAATAGGGAAAACATTCATAGAATAGATGTACCTAACATGAATTGGAAGTAGTATTTTGCTAGCAATACAAAATAATTATTAAGATAAGCAGAGAGAACTAAGTGCCTCACGCTTCTATTAAAACACTTTCATAGCCTCACTCACAATCATACACTGTGTCATATATTATATTATGGTCATTCTGTTAATGAAAACTCCATTCAGTTTACAACATTCTTCAAGTTACACTTGGTCTTTATATCTTCGTTAATTATTTAGTCAAACGTAGTAATTTTGTTGAATAACCTTTTAAATTATCTCATTTCCATGCCATATTTTTTATTCCCTTACTATTCAATAGGGATTGCACATAAAGGCATAACAAAACTGGCAATGAAAATGAATATTAGTTAATCTACCTGTTAGCTGCTTTTGTTTTGCTGATTTGTTCCTCGTGATTAGCGTACCATTCCTCCAGTTCCTTCTTAGCTGCTACTCTCATTTCTTCTTTTTTTATTTCTTCTTCGGCATCTATGTGAAAAAAGTATATTTACATGGGTCCTGTGATAAATCGTTAAAGTCTAACTAGTACATGACAAATTGTAACACGTCAAAATAGAATATCGTGAAACAGAACAGTGACAAATCAATACATGGTCAAAACAGTACATTACATTGACAAATAAGTTAAACAACATTGTATAATATGTAAATGCATATTTATTTATTTATACGGCTCTACGCCTTTTACATGAATAAAAAATATAGTGGTTACACAACATGATTTAAAATATGTAAAAGTAATACAAAATAGAAATAAACAAAATTACAATATGGACACACATCAGCAACAAATGAAAACAAAATATAAATTATTGAGAATTACAAGTTAATTATTATGATAGGAAGGTATATACATACAAACAGAAATAGTACAACATTTGAGAAGAAATACAATTACTTATTTACATTATATAAATCAGGAATAAAAAAAACACTAGATATAGCATTAACATACCATAATTATATGTAGAATTTAGAAAAAAAATCTTGTGGTAAATATAATTAATCGATGGTACATTTAGGCTACAAAGTATTATAGAAAAAAATTAATAATTTAAAGCATCGGAAAAATACTTATATACACTTAAAAAAAAACAAGATAGCAAAAATTAGGTTGCCATATAAAAATTACATTTAGGTTACTAAACCTCAAGTGGGTTCTCGGTGTAGGTAGATATTATATGGTTGATATTACACAAGTCGCAGTAATAACTAAAATACACAAAAAACCTATCTAACCACAAGTTTGGATATTATGCGACGTTGTCTGATTTAATAATCTCTTTAAAATTGTACTAGAAATGTTCTGTTTTGACTTTGTATCGTATTATTGCCATTTTGCTTTGTCAATGTACTACTTTGACTATATGTTAATGTGTCACTGTTCTGTTTTGACACGTGTAACGAATTGTCGTGTTCTGCTCCCCTAAACAACGTGTCATTTAACTCAAGAAAAGAAACAAGAAAAGATAACTGTCACTTCCACACATTGAGTTATCTTTTTTTGAGCTTAATGACACATTGTCTAGGGGGGCTGATTAGACTGTAACGATTTGTCTGGTTACCATTTACATGACTGAATAATAATATTTGATGTCAACAAAAGCCTAGAAATGTGTATCTTCAGTATATATTATTGATTGCTTTTTCTTCAGAGCAAATGTGGAACATTGGTGATGGGAGTTAAGTTAATGTATGATTCAGGTATACAAGAACATTAAGGCAACTTCTAACATACATAAAATAAGGTATAAAGGATGATTTTGGATTTATTTTGCAATACCATATTGAAAATTAATAAGTTATCATCAAAAAAGTAAAATATGGAACAACAGTTTCCTCTATTTATCAATAAATACCTTTTTGTTCCAAACGAAGTTTTTGTTCTTCTCTCCAAATGCGAATTTTCTCTGGCTCATCTTTTTCCAATTGTCGAGTGGGCGTAGGTGAAGAATTTTCAAAAACTAGAACAAAATATTAAATTCTAATACATTTCATTACAAACTTCAAATTTGTAAACATAGATTAACATATTTAGAAAGAATCACATAGGGTTATTACAAAAAGTAACTACAAACTCCGTCAAACTCATACACATCATAAATTTAGTAGAAAATGTGAGTTTAGAAAACATGTTCTTGAACACAAAATTAAGATACAACTCTAGTAACAATAATCATACACAAGTATGTGAAAAATACAAAAATTTGTCCAATTAAAATTCCCAAACCATAAGCTAAATATTTTCTAGAAAATTTCGGTATATAACAGTAAAAAATAATATCAAGTGTTTGTAATCCATTGAAACAAAAAAATGTACCTAAAATTATCATCCTCATTTAAGTTCTTCTAATGAACTTTTTATACAAATTAATAAAATTGGAATTTTATGTAAAACTCTACAGGATTATAAATACGCGAAAGAATATTATTTACACCGTTTACTGGTTAAAATACTATCTGCAACGCCCACAAACCTGGAACGGATGCGGGAACATCTGTCATAATAGGCGAAGACACTGGAATTGTGGGCTCCAGGTCATCTTCCAACCCGGCAAGTTGATTCTGCTGTCTAGCTAGAAAATCCGCAGCAGGATCCACTTCTGGCTGATCAAAATTATCCCCAAAATCGTCCATAATTAATAGAAATAAAAATGACACCTAGACAAAATGACAAACGAAACGTCGATTGACGTTGACCATAGATATATTTTTTATTTTTACGACTTTCAATTTACATAGATTTTGGATCTCTCCATTGATTTATATATATACTAGTATCGCAGTTAGAAAATTTTGTATGAATCGAAGTGAAGAATTTTTCCGGGGGATTTTTGACATTTTGGTGGGCAGACCACATCGTTTTTCTGTAAAGAATAACAACTAATGTGAATTGTTTCCGGATTTATTTGTCGAAAAAACACTTTGTTTATTAAAATTTATATTTCCATAAGTATTCTGATCGATATATTGCCATGAATTATAATATCAAAGAAACCAAAAATTCATTATTTTACTTTGGACTAATATGTTTCAATAAATATCAATAAATACCTTTTTGTTCCAAACGAAGTTTTTGTTCTTCTCTCCAAATGCGAATTTTCTCTGGCTCATCTTTTTCCAATTGTCGAGTGGGCGTAGGTGAAGAATTTTCAAAAACTAGAACAAACTATTAAATTCTAATACATTTCATTACAAACATCAACCAGCTCTCTCTCTGCGGTCGCAGAGAGGGCCGTCAGTCCACTGGACGCAGGGCGTCCTAGTTATGTAAAGCGTGACCAGCTTCGGTCTTGGATCGAGAGAGAATTGAAGGCACTCACCCCAAGAACGCGGTCCTTTCCTCTTCGACCATCTGCTGAGGGAGACGCTCAGCAGATCACCCCGTCGTAGACCAGCAGGAAGCTACAGGTGGGTTACGTCCTCAGGTATGGGTCCTCGATCCAGAACAAAAGAAAAAAAGAGAACAGAAAAGCGATTGCAGACGAGAAATTCTGGGTCAAGGGCGCGACAGGCTATGGTAATCTTCCCCTCCACACGGTTACAAAAGGGGGGCCCTGGCTTGCGCTAGGGCAGACACTTCCCAGGCCGTCGGCGCCTCGAGTCAGTAATAAGATAAAGTCAGGTGTTAAAATAAAAAATTGCAAGTTACGAAGCGCACTACGGCCTGAGAAGCTGCTTCTATCCTTCGGCTGCAGTCTGAAGAGGCCTTCACAGTTACAAAGTGCTGCCAAAAGATTTACAAAAAAAATTTACCGCGTGGCGGAGGTACCTTAAGTGTTCAATTTTGGGGCAGTTGCACCTCTGTTGTGTCAGGACCGATAGATCTCAACCGGTTGGGATTCTCTGGCGGAATCCCAAGGGTTCTTTCAGTTATCAAGTTGGTTTTTTTTGTGCCGGAGATTGTCCGGCCGTCTTTGATTAAAAAGTCAGCTGAACAGCTGTCGGTAGCTGTCAGACTCTCGTTTTAAAAAAGTTCAAAAATCATTGTGCAAAAAAAATTGCCATATAATAAAAAAATAAAAATAAATTTCCCCAGAATCCCGCTGACGGTCGGGGTAGGTTCCGCGGAGAAATTTAGCCACAACCTACTCGAATAGGACGGTGGATCTCTCTCGCGGACATGGGGCCGAGGCGGGCTGGTATCACATAGATTAACATATTTAGAAAGAATCACATAGGGTTATTACAAAAAGTAACTTTATTCTAGGAACGGCTTATAACGGGTTCCCAGGCTTTGTTCATATATATAAACATTACCTTTTGTATTAAAAAAGAAATTTTAAATGTAAAATGCATTAAGAAGATTCTTGGAATCTTGGTCTTTAACCGGCGATGCAGGTTAGTTCTTCAGTTAACATCACCCCTATCACCATCTCTACCTATCATCGAGGGGTGATTATAAGTATTAATAAAAAAATCTTTCAGATACCATTCCCAACGAGGGGTGATTTTAAGATAGTTTTTTGAGTTATAAAAAAGATAATTAAGTGATAGTGTAAGTGCTTCATCGCAATCCTGGTTGGAGAGCAGTTTGGTAAGATATTTCCAATTTATATATTATTTTTGCCATGCCTGTATTTTTTGTGTATTTGTCCGTTCAGAGTTTTTCAGAGACAGCGTTTAATGTTTATTTTACTTTTCAGCAGGAGCTAGTATGTTTAATTTGTCCTTTCAGCAATTATTTATCATTCGGAACGTCTATATACCATTTTTACAACAATTTGGCCCCACGCGATATCAATTGGGTGTGTCCCAACGTGGATCCATTGTTTTGTCACACGACGGGTTATCTATTTTGCATCCCAACGTGGGATCAATATTCTTCTCAGCGCTTTTGTATATCAATTTGGCGCGTCTCAACGTGGGGTATTTTTTTTCAGCCTCTTCAGTTATCAAGATTTAGAGAACAGTTATCTAGGATGTGTTGAAATGTAAGGAAAACTGAAATATGTTGCCAACCAAAACGTCAAACGCGCGATATTCCATGACTCACTTTTTGCACGGAGTATTCCATCCAAAGATATTAATGTAAATACCTAGATGGAGTACTTGTCAACTATTCATAGCGGTGAAGTGAGGCAAAAAATGTTGTCTCTTTCGCACAGTTGATAGGCAAGAAAAACGCGGTTTGTATGAAGATTGTTGAGTCTGACGTGATATTTTCGTATTTATTAAACGAAAAAAGAGTTAATAGTTAAAAAAAATAATAGAAAGCAATCAAGGAAGTAGGTAACTAGTGTGTATTGTAATGTAAAAAATACCAACATTGCTTATATTTTTATCTTTTTTACCTGTTTGTGTGGTGGTTCATACATTGTTGGTAGCTTGGTTCATCTACCAACTCGAAGTACTGAAATAAAACCCTAGGAATAAAAATTCATATTTTTCTTTATTTATTTAAACACTTCCTTACGCCCTGTTTAAGTGGTGAGTTTATCGCCAAATGGCAATTTCTTCCAACTAACCAGTGATTTGCACGAGAAAATAAATTTCTCCTCTACCGGGAATCGAACCCTGGACGCCAGCAAAGAAGAAGAGGCTTACTACTGTGCCATGGTAGTCGATAATTAGTTCATATTTTTTATCACAGCTAAATAAGAATGGATTCTCTTTCTTTCATCAGCAACATTTCTAAAATTTACTACTCTTGGACATTTTATCTTTTGTTTTCAAAGATTTAGAAAACAATATTAAATCAAGGGGTTTGTAGAATATTAAACAAAAATTTATTGAAAAAACCAATAATTTTATTTATTTAAATTTTGGTATAGGTACATATAACTAGCAACTTAGGTCTCACAAATTTGAAAGTATTGGGTCTCTGATCACATAAAACGTTTTAAGATAAAATATAATTAAAAGTCCTTTTAACTATCACAATTACTGTGTAAATAAACTTAACCACTAATGTTAACACTAAAAATATCATAAAAAAACTGTTTTTAAGTTAGAAATAACTCAATATAATCATCGAATGTCAAAAAAAAAAAAAAAATCACAACTAACTTAAAATAAAAAACAAATCGGGATTCTAATTAACGCAAAACACTAAATAAATCCTTGGTATAATAAATACATCCATTAAAATGAGGTATAACGATGAATTTTTCACAAAACATGAGGAGCAAAATGAACCGAAAAACGTACAAAAATCAGTCTTCTGCCTACCAGCGCGCAAAAACTCCCGCGAATTTCGACACACTTTTTCCGATAAGTACTCCATCTAGGTATATACATTAATATCTTTGATTCCATCTAGTATAATATTATAATAAAAATCTATGTGTAGAATGATAGATTTTTATTATAATGTACTAGATGTTGTAGTTAGCAAATTTTGTATGAATCGAAGTGAAGCATTTTCTACGGGATTTTTGACGTTTTGGTTGGCAGACTGTGTATTCTATGGGCAGACCACGTCATTTTTCTATAGAAACTCCTTTATTAATATTGCTGGTATATTATCCCAACCTGGTCCCTGAGTAACATTTATGCTTGCTACTTACTTACTTTTCGAATGGCTAGGCTCTTCTTCGCCCAGAAAAGGCTGCGTCTATGGAGCTCGTTAGAGCCTTAAATTCAAACCCCGCAGCCAGTCCAACGCTTCTTGCTTTGCCCCGTGGATGTCCCCCAGCTCTCCCGGATACCTATGCAGCGGGCACTCTTCAACAATGTGGCGGATCGTTTGGAGCTCTACGTCACAGTCACACCCCGGCGATTCTCTCTTTCCCCATTTCCATAAAAGATGGTTGCAACACCCCATGCCTGTTCTTATTCTGTTGAGCTGCACTCAGGATCTGCGAGGGAGGTCGAAACCAGGGACACGGATGGTGGGGTCTCGGACCAGATTATTGTTGCTCACTTCTGAGTCCGTCCATAGAGCCCTCCACTCATTATCAGTGTTGTAGCTTTCCTCCTCCACTCCCCAAATTGGTCTTCGGGACTTGAGTCTCACTCTTGGTGGATGTGTGATATAAGTGTGTACCGGGAGTGCTGGATTGTTTTTTTATCTTTTTGATTTCCTTTACAGTAGCCTGATTTCTCCTGATGGGGGGTGGGGCGATATTCGATAGTACGTGAAGCCACGGTACCGGGGTAGATTTTACCGTACCCGTTATGGTTCTCATTGATTGGTTCAGCTCGGCATCTAGACGTCCACAGTGCGAGCTCCTCGCCCACACAGGGGAACAATATTCTGCCGTGCTGTAGACCAGGGCCATTACTGATGCCCTCGATGTTTCAGCACTGCTATCCCATGTTGTACCAGCCAGTTTGGAAATTATGTTATTTCGAGATTTAATCTTATTCTTCACTTGTTCTATGTGCTGCTTGTAAGTGAGTGATCTATCTAGCTTGCTAAGTATTCATATACTATGTTGTGGTTTATTTCAATATATTTTAAGGCCATGTTAGGATTTAATTCGGCTTGAATTTGATCTGTTAATGAAATTGGTCTATCAAAAAAGACTGAACTAAAATAGTCATTAAATGCATTGCATATTGATCGGCCATCGTGAACAGTTAATTGACTGTAGTTCATTGTTACAGAGTATAATACATTTTTAAAATAAAACCACTGAGAAATGTTACGCATGTTTAAAAAAGATTTCGGAAAACTTTGAAAATTTTAACAAAGGGTTCTGCCGAACCTCTGTGAACCCTTTGGCCCAGAATCATAGTCGCAAAATAGGTACTTAGATGAGTTTGAGTTACAGATTTGTAATCATAGAACTTTGTTTCTCACAGAAGTCATCAAAAATCGTTACTCATCTCCCGTGAGTTTGAGTCACCAAAATCGGTGACTTTAGACGCTGAGCATGCTTTGAACTGTCAAAATCGTTTACAAACCTAGTTCTATTTTAATTTTTATTCGAGATAAAAACTGGTGAATTTCGAGATATTATTTTTGTGGTGAATATAAAATTATCATCATTAAACAGGGAGCATTAAAATGTCTGATATATTTGAGTTTTTGCAACATATTGACAATATTGGGAATACAGATGTGATTAATTTTCCCGATGAATCATTTGCCGCAAGGCGAATGAGACGCCGCAAATGTTATATTCGAAATATGATAAACCCTATCGAATTTTGTGAAAACTGTGAATTTAAAAAGCGCTACAGATTTTATAGAGAAACTGTCCTCACTGCCACATTGCCGCTTATTCACGATGGATTGCGAAAAATCAACAACAGAGGCATGCCTATAACGCCTGAAATTCAAATATTGATAGCCCTGAGATTCTATAGTACAGAAATTGCTCGGCGATCCACTCCCAAGCATCCTGTTTTTGCTAACTAAGGGCTGATATATTTTCTTATTTTCTACAATAGTAATTTTCTTCCCCAATAATTCCATTAAAAAATATTAATCATATGCAGTATTCCTTTTAGCATTCATTATTAATTATTATTATAAAAATAAACAAAACGCGAAAGAAGCAAGCAGATGTTTTGAACTCAAATGACAGTTTTAATTCATAGATTGAAGAGAGTAGATAGGGATTTCAAAGACAAATTTAAAAAAGTAACCATAAATTTCAAAATAATTGCTGAAAACTTATGAAATTCCTACAGTTTGAGAACTATCAAACTCAACTGAGTTTGAGTCGTTATCTCAGCTCAGACACGTCAGATTTTGGACTATGTTTACCGAAAAACCTACTCAGCTAAGAAAGCCTTGAGCTATGCTCTCCTGAGGCACTATTGAGACCTGACTCATCTCATGTTTATGATTCTGGGCCTTTGAATATCACCACTACATGTACCATATTTCGGTCATAAAAATATTCCTAATTTTTTTTTTAGTTTAAGGCAATTCACCCTGTAAAGAGTGCTATGTGCCAATTATTTCATGTCAGAGGAGAAAAGTTAAATTTTATTATAAATTTATATATATATAAAAATTTGAAATAATACATAACTCTATTAAAACTATGACAAACCATATTTTAGTTTTAGAATGGTATTTGAGCATTTTTCTATGACTACGACATATGTCAACGAGAGGATCGGGGCTCTAGTAGAGCAGCCAATAGCGTTCAGTCTTTTCTATTTTATCTGTGGTCTTTGATATTTTGTGTGTGTGCGTGTACTTGCCAATGTACTGTCAAAATTGTTTGTTTGGTTCTTCGCGGGTTATTTGGGGTTATTTCGGTGTTGTCTTTACTTG
Organism: Molanna angustata; assembly: GCA_963576475.1. NCBI lineage: Eukaryota > Metazoa > Arthropoda > Insecta > Trichoptera > Molannidae > Molanna > Molanna angustata. The sequence continues at coordinate 3,344,691 of OY754969.1, forward strand.
TCTTTCTGTTGGAAATTGTATTGTGTACATACCTAGAGCTATAATGAATAAATGCCAACATTGTCAAAGAATTTTTTCTCTCGAAAAGAACCTAAAAAGGCACCAAAATAAGGGTTGTTTGAAAAATATCCGGATAGTGTGTGCTGAGTGTAGTGCAACATTCGCTAAACAAAGCTGTCTCAATGAACACGTTGAGAAACAACATAGCTTTGTTCAGGAGAAAGAAGAAAGGGAATTTATTACCTATGAAGGCAAGTTATACATATTAATACAATTTGATCACTCCTGTTTACGAAGAATTGAAGGTGCAAAATTATGTGTTTAATAATCCTTTTACAAAGATTTGTGAATTTCTGTGCAGTGCTTAGATTATATACACCTAGTCAGCCCAATGAATGTATGCCAACGAAAACTACGCTGAAACAGACGAATTTCACTCGCCCGGCCGTATACGTACACCTACCGATACGCACACCTACATAATACGTAGACCAACCGATCTTCCGCCTCACACACACATGTAAAAACTTGGCATACATTTGAATTCGAAATTTGTACTACACGCGGCTTCTGTACCTTATAATTATATGGTGCAGTGTTTGTGTATAAGTATGTAGGTATATATTGAATATAGGTACCGGATTTATAATTAACCTATACTTTTCTTTCAGAATTTTTGAAATGGAAGGAAGAGGTGGAAAGAGAAAGACTGTGCTCTTATGTTTTAAGGCAGCAGTGGAAAATAAAAAATGGAACCACAAGGAAACAATTTTTATGTCACAGAAGCGGATTCTTTGTTAGTTGATCCACTGGCATAAGAAGGATCAAGAGTCAAGGCACCAACAAAATAAATGCTATGTGTCCTTCAACCATGGTAATAGTTGCTAAATATTTTATAATGAGTTTTTCATACATCACACCATATCCCTTGCGGGGTAAGCAGAGAGAACCAAATGCCACATTTTTTTATCCTGGCACGCATCCAACACCTCATCTAAATTCATGCATCGTTTCATATGTTTTCGTCTGTTGTTCATGCTTCTAATGTTTCCATCTTTCAGAATATCGTTCACATGGTCGTGCCATCCCATTCTTGGGTGGCCCCGACCTCTCATTCCTTTGCCGTCTACACCGTATACTTTCTTCGTCAGGCGTTCCTCGTTCATTCTGACCCATGTGGCCAAACTATCTCAATGTGTTCACTTTCATTCTATTAATGACATCTTTCTTTATTTTACATTATTTCCTTATGTCCTCATTTCTATCCCTGTCATACATCGTTCTATTACAGATTCGTCTTAACAATCTTATTTCAACTGCATTTATTCTGTTTTCGTACTAATTCTGCCCTGACCAGGTTTCACTTGCATACGTCAATGTTGGCACTACGATAGCGTTATGAATGGCAACTTTGGCTTCCTTTGATATGTTGCGATCATTCATAACTTGGCAAGTGCTCCATTCACTCTGTTTTGTCCCATAACTCTTCTTTAACAGTTTTTTCTCTGGTTATATTTGTGTTATAAAGTTAAAATAAGTACCTACATTTTATTTTATTTTATCCAGGTGGTGACTCTAGGTAAATCGGTACATGTAGAATATCTAAAAAATCACTTTGGACACACTACCAATATTGGAAGATGTACCCTCACTACCAGCGAGAAAACAATGATTGCAGGTATGTTATTAACCACTTTTTACTGGATAAATTATTTTGCATTTAAAGCTTAATTATCTCCATATTTCTCATCATAAACCTCAAAAATGAAATCTTGTTATAAAATATTTATGTTATCTTATCATCCAATTATGTTGCAGGTAAAATATCTGAAGGTGTCACATTTGACCGCATTCTGGATGACATAAGGGACAATGTGAGTAACATTAATGATCCCATGACCTTACTTACTCGACGCGACTTATACAATTTGAAAAGAGATTTTGGATTATTTGAAGGCAGGCAGCACGAATCGGATTTTGTAAGTGTTCATTTATGGGCCAATAACATGAATTCCCATACAGGACATGCCTCTCCTGTCCTTTATTTTGTTCATCCTGATCAAAATAAAGATTGTTGTAGTGGATTTGTGGACATCAATAAAACTTTTGATAACCAATCCACAATATTGATATTGGCTTCTGAATTCCAGTTAGAAATGTTAACTTTACTTGGGAATAATAAAACTATTTGCATTGATTCAACACACGGAACAACAAGTTACGATTATTATTTAACCACAGTGGTTGTTGTCGATGAGTTTGGTGCTGGATTTCCAGCTGCTTACTGTTTATCAAGTAAATTAAATACTGCAACATGGTGTGTGTTGTTCTCAATATTGAAAGAAAAAATTGGAACAGTGACTCCTAAAATTTTTATGAGTGATATGGATAGCTCATATTACAATGCCTGGTCGCAAGTAATGGGTCAGGTCGACCATGTATTGATATGTTCATGGCACGTAGATCTTGCATGGAGAAATCAATTACAAAGCAAAGTAAAAGACACAGAAAAAAAAGCTCTTGTATATAAATCATTAAAAATTTTGCAAGAAGAACTTAATGAAAATGTTTTTATAATTAATTTAAATAATTTTATGGAAGAAGCTGAAAATGATCCGGTTACAAAAGATTTTGGGAAATATTTCAAAACATATTACTTATCCAAAGTAAAACAGTGGGCCTACTGTTACAGAAAAACGTGTGGCATAAACACCAACATGTATTTGGAGGCATTACATAAGACATTCAAATATTTTTATCTAAATGGTAAGAAAAATAAAAGACTTGATAAATGCTTAAATGCTCTACTGAAATTTACTAGAGATAAAATTTTTGAAAGGGTTATAAAGTACTCTAAAAATAAATATTCTAGAAAAAACATCGATATATATAAGAATCATAAAGAAGGTTGCAACTTGAAGCCTGTCAATTTTAAAGAAATTTCTCATTCAACTTGGGAAATTACCACAAATTCTGAAATATATGAAGTATGTAAAATTGAAGATAATTGTGATGAAACCAATTGCCATTTGAAGTGCCAAACCTGTAATGTTTGCTCTCATATGTACATTTGTGAATGTAAGGAATATATTCTATATTTGAATATGTGTAAGCATATTCATTATACAATAATAAATACTCAAATGATTTCTACATTACCAAAAACAAATCTAGATGTAAGTGTTTCTTCGGTTGAAAAGGCTGGTCATGCAATTATGCATCATCACTCCGAAAAAGATTTGGAAGATGATATTAAAAAAAAGGCTGAAATGGTCATTGGATTCATGTCCACTAGTAAATTTACTAAAGATGAATTATTAATTGTGCAAAAAAAAATGGATTCTCTTTTAGCAGTTCTAGGAAAACCTAAAGTTATTACACCACATGAACCCGCAAACAAGAAAATTGTTCCTCAGTCTAGATTTTGTAATAAGGTGAGAAAGATACAAAGATCTAATAAGTCTGCCTTGAAAAAAGGTTCGACATCAGAAATTCACTGCATTAAAGATAATTTAGCTAATAAGGTGGAGCATATCCATTGTGACTTTGATCATAATTATTGTTAACTAGTGAAACCTGACAGACTATATAATTAAACATGGTTGATCTTTAGCTAATAAGGTGGAGCATATGAGTCCCTTCAGTACCTCCCGTCCCATTAGGCCCTTCAGTAACACCCGTCCCTTCAATCCTTCAGTACGTCCCTTCCCTTCAGTACTTCCCTTCCCTTCAGTACTTCCTGTCCCTTCAGGTCCTTTAGTACCTCCTGTCCCTTCAGGAACTGCAGTACCTCCCGTCCCTTCAGTACCTTTCGTCCCTTCAGCACTTCCTGCCCCTTCAGTACCTCCCGTCCAATCAGGCCCTTTCAGTACCTCTCGTCCCTTCAGTACCTCCCTTCCTTTCAGTACCTCCCGTCCCTTCTATACCTCCCGTCCCTTCCAGTACCACCCGTCCCTTATATACCTCCCATCCCTTCCAGTACCTCCCGTCCCATTAGGCCCTTTAGTAACACCCGTCCCTTCAATCCCTCAGTACGTCCCTTACCTTCAGGCCCTTCAGTACCTCCCTTCCCTTCAGTACCTCCCTTCCCTTCAGTACTTCCTGTCCCTTCAGGTCCTTTAGTACCTCCTGTCCCTTCAGGAACTGCAGTACCTCCCGTCCCTTCAGTACCTTTCGTCCCTTCAGTACCTTTCGTCCCTTCAGTACCTCCCGTCCCTTCAGGTCCTTTCAGTACCTCTTGTCCCTTCATCCCGGGCATACGCTCTACAATTCACCAAAGTTTTATCGTAATCGGGTGAACGGTTATAATATAGATACCGTCCCTTCAGTACCCACTGTTCCTTCAGTGTCTTCTACAGTCCATCCCATTCCTTTAGATCCTTTTGTTCCTTCAGATTTTTCCATTCCACCAGTCCCTTCATTAGCACATCACCAGATCTTTAAATGAATTCCTAGTAAATCATTTTTAATATTGTCTAATAATTTAAAAGTTTTTTCATTAACACAGTGGTAGTTCGTAATTACAAATTAAAATATTTATAAAATAAATAAAAACACATAGTTTTCATCCACAAATGAGTATGAATTTAATGAGCCTTAGCGCTTTCACCGAACACAGCCGGAATCATCAAAGGCTCATTAAATTCATACTCATTTGTGGATTAAAACAGTGTTTTTATAGATGGGTCGATGGCAGAGCGATTTGCGTATTGGGTTAGTAATCCAGTGGTCGCGAGTTCGAATCCTGCCTCGACCGATTTCGTTCACCTATAGCACAAGCATTAATGTTTATTTTAGGGAACGTAGGAAGATGTATATGTACTTGTTTAACAAGGACATATTCATTTAAAAAAAATATATGTATATTTTTATAAATATTTTAATTTATATATAATATTCTCTTTTGTAAGATGTCAAATTAATATCCAGAAACCTTCCAAGGTATACTTACCAAAGTTTCATTGTAATTGGATTGTTAAGGTGTGCATACAGAACATAATTACTTCAATAATTTAATAGAGACAATCAGTCAATGTATCAGTAATGTAATAAAATGTTTTTTTACCTAATACCAAAAAAAAATAATAGAACTAATAAGTAGGGACCTGAATTATTTGTGTTATATTTTCGGAAAAGGGGTGTTATTTTTTTAAGCTGACCCCACATAAAGAAAAGAAAAGCAGTGATATTTTTATTAGATAAGTGGCATTATTTTTAAGAAATTGGTGATAATATGAAAGCGGTGTTTTTTTTTTAGTAAAATGGTTACATTTTTTGGAAATCAATAAAATTTTCTTAATTAAGCGAAATTTATATAGGATTTAGAATTGTACTTTAATTTTGCACTATAATACTATAATAAAGAATTGAAACTGTTTGAAAAGTTCAAACAAAAAGTACTATGTCAATGGTTTTTTAACTATTATAAATAAATAGCTACACACTTCACTTTTATTATAGCATTATGAAAAAATAAAGATACTATCCCAAATTCACACAAGATATTATAATTCAATAAATTAATTACATTTTTCATTTTCTATATGTATATACAGGCACATGGATCATTTTGTGTATGACACAACTTAGTACTACCTGTATACTATTTGTCAAATATGTTGCTTATTATATCTACTAGTCTCATTTTTTTAGAAATAATGTACCTATATAATTTACATTATCTATTAGCACATTAATAATAACATTTTTTTTATCCTCGTTTATTGGATTCAATTAAAAATACTATTTAAATGGCATTTTTATGCAATATATTATGTAAACTATATTCATAATGAAAAATTACCTCTTAAGAATATTATTTTTTTTTAAAAGGTTTGTTCTTCTGTCTGCTAGGATAGAAACCTTTATGAATAGACATTAGCGAAAAGCAACCATTATTGTATAGCTTTGGCCATAGAATTCTATGCTGTGCTGTGTAGATTTTACTCACAAAAATTTGAGTTTCAATAATTGATATTTATTTTCATCCGGTGGATAATTGATGAGTATTTTTTTACGAAAATGTCAAATAAAATCGGGTTTTACATAAACGTTAAAAAGTCAGGTCTAGTAATGAGATATTTCTTGTAATATAATTATATTTTAGTCAAGTAACTATAAAACAAATAATAATATTTATAAATAATAGAAGCCATAGTATGTGATAGTTGTAGGAAATGTTTGGCTTTTCCGGAAACAATCGAGCATATAATATCGGGCTGTTTTTTTCTCGCGCAATCAGAATATACATTTAGACATAACCAAGTAGCAAAAATAATACATCAAAATTTAGCTTTTAAATATAAATTAATTGACGCGATAAACATAAAACCATATTATGAATGTGATCCGATTTAATTTTTAGAAAATAATAATATTTCGCTTTATTACGATAAAACAATATTAACTGACCGGTCAATTCAACATAACAGACCCGATTTAATAATACATGATAAAATAAAAAAAATAACATATATTTGCGACGTGGCTATTCCAAATTCTAGTAATATTATAAAAACTTTTGACAAAAAAATTTGAAAATACACCGCTTTAGGTAACGAGATTAAAAGACTTTGACATTCTCGTAAAATAATAATATTACCCTTCATTATTTCAGCCACTAGCATTATTCCAAAATCGTTTATACGTAATATATAAATTATTATATTATAGATTTATTGAAAAACTTAATAATAAAAATGCAAAAAACGGTAATAAATAATGAATACATGTAGAATCGTTAAAGATTTTTTAAACGATAATATTCGGGAATCAGTAGGGTTGTTAAGTAGTATAGAGACCTCCTCAGAGCCTAATCCTTTGATATGTTAAGTATCTGGATGAGTGAACTATTCCCAATTGAAAGCTTGATGATGCGTTTGTTGCATTTTATTTTGCTCTTTTAAATAATTTACAATTTACGCATTGATCTGCTAATTCTTTTGAGGAAGTGTATAATGGTAATAATAATAATTGAGTGTTATTATTTGTAGTGCTTAATTGTTATTAATATCATTAGTAAATCGGCCAGCGCTGTAAAAAAGACAAAAATTTTCTGTGAAAGGATACCTCAGTATGTAACGATGATTGGATAATCTGAACCCTGAGTAGTGGTGGCTTTTGAAGATAACAGCCTTTAAAGTGTTGAAAATTGCTATTTTAACATGTTGGTTATAGTATAAAGCGTGATTTTTGATAGCGTAAGACTATTATAAATCACGCCTTCCATTTACTGACACATTGGTTGGTGGAAACCCCCAGACATACACCTTTAAAGTTTAATAAAGTGTTGTCTTTTTAAAGGTGTTTTTCGGGGGGTTTACTCAACATGAATATTCACAATGATGGCATATTTGCATAATATTCATTTTTAAACTGACCATATCTCTTTGTGTTGCATATGGACATACTATATTTTCATTAATCAAAGACAAAGTCGAGCTCTACAAGTATCATAATTTAATTTCACCAAAACGTAGACTTATATATCCCATTGATATTATACAGATTGTATTTTAAAAAAACATAATATGGTGTTTTTACTTCCTTTTTTTATTTGTATTTTACTGATGTATTTATTGAAGTAATAAAAATAATTCATTTTGTATATTATTTTATTTTTACCTACTACAAACATTCTTCCAAAAAATATAATTAACCTAAGATATTTAATTCTGCCTATTTTGGGTGTTGCACCTAATGATTACTAAATAAAATATATTATGTAACAATGAATTTACATATGTATTGAATACATATATATGAGTTCGTACGATTCTTGGATTTTCACCAAACAACTTGAACAAGCCCTCGGTTGCGCAGAGCGCAAATTTGTGTATTTTTGCTTCGTTGGTTTACGTGCAAATCGCCCCCCTTCTCGACTAAAAGTTCAAGATGTTTGGATACAACTCTATCAAGTAGATATACAAGTAGACAACAGACGAAAATCAATCGCACAAGACACATGCATTGTGTAAACTCTATAGAGTGTATGAAATCAAGTGTCACCAGTTTTACTTTCATCTATTTATCCTTAGAGTCTTACTTTCATCTAATTATCCTTAGATTATATATGATGCAGATACCTAGTCAGCGCAATGAAAGTATGACAACAAAACTAAGAAAAATGTTCTGAGTTTCACTCGCCCGGCCGTATACGTACACCTATCGATCTACCGCCTCACACACACACATGTCAAAAAACTTTTGTACTACACGCGGCTTCTGTACCTTATAATTCTATGTAGGTACTTATCTTTATGATTTCCTTATTCCATCATTCTTCCCCATATTCTACTTATTTCAACATTACTTAATTCGTATAAAATTCCTTCTACAGCTTACAAACAACATAATCCAAGAAAGTGCATTAATGCAAATATTTCGATACTCCTAAAGGCTGAGTTTGTTTCGTAATATTATGAGACGATGATCATATTGTTTTCATTGCTTATGTTGGTTATTATTCATTTTAATACCTTCATGATTGCTATACATATTTATTATACACATGTTACTTAAGAGTACCGATGTACATTGGGATCGCGCGATATAGGTAAGCTAATCGCATGTTTTCTGTATTTTTTAACTTGATGTTATGCTATTTTGTTTTGAAGGTTATACGATTTGACATTTCACTTACACAATACTTGGCTTGACAGTATCTACCATGGAAAAGATATATTGACAATTGACAGTAAAAATACACACACACACACACACACTATCTAAGACTGAACCACAGATAATATGGAAGTAAACTTTCAGTATACTTCAGATGTGTCACTCAATACATAGAAGCTGTAACCGGATAATCATAAGGTTTCTCGCATCTCCGCTATAGGGGCAATGAATACGCGACCGGTCCATGGCAAATTTTAATTTCCATTTTTAATGTTTCCAGCTTTAAGGAATGGATTCAAGGATAACTTCAATAAAAAATAACCATTTTTCAATCATTATTTATTAAAAAAAAACACTTATGATGGATTTTATTTGCAATCTTTCAAAAATCATGCCAAATAATTCATAAAATACATTGTTCTAAATAAAATGTGCATTGTAGATTATTAGGTTTTTTAAATTTATTTTCCACAAAGAAAGATTTAATACTGATTTTCGGGAAACTATATAACTTCACTTCGCCGTATTTCACTTGACAATTTATTCAAAACACAACAAAACTTGTCAGCCATCTTGCGAAGATAATCGAAAAACACAAAAAGCTGGCAATAGATTAACACCATCACCATCACATGGCGTGATAGTGTGTATGTAGATGAACACCGAAAACAACAAGAATTTTACAAAATCACACGTGTTATATTTATTATCTGGTTTACTTCAAGATTTTAAAGGATCAAAATGTTTCGCGTCAAAACAAACAACAAAACACAACTGAAGTATGCTGAAGGTCTGAAAATTTTACATTGCATTTTCAAAAATACCAACATAAAAAAAAAATAAATAGCGCCACCTTTGGAGATGTAAGCGTAAAGTAAAACCAGTGCTACCAATAGAGTGCCACCGGCGTGGACTGAACGCTATTGGCTGCTCTACTAGAGCCCCGATCCTCTCGTACATATGTCATATGCTTTTCTATGTTTATATTTTGTCATTTTACTGACTGACTGACAGTTCGGAGTTGTTCGAAGTGTCGATCCATTGGTTGACATGTAATTTTAAGTGATTTTATAAATTTTTAGATAATTCAATATGTCCAGAGAGAAAAGTGCTTGGTATTGTGAAGAGATCTTGTTGGATGCTAAATCAATCAATCTCTTATTGGAATCCGGAGAATGGAACCAAGTTGAAGAAATATTACGCATAGAAGCTCAATTATCTAGAGACCCAGAAACTGGCCGCCTTCGACCGTAAGCTTTTGTATTCGTATTTTGTATTTTTTTGTATTCTAACTATTTGCATGTAACACATGAAACCAAACTGTCGATGCCAATTGTATGTGTATAGTGTAAGAATTCGTAAAAATCCATATATGCTATAAATAAACGTATATACTAACTAAATCCAAATTATTGAATATATTAATATATTTTGTTTTCCTATACAAAACATGTTGTCACGATAGGATTATGTGGAGTTCAGTCCTTTAACTATAAGAGTCCCTGTATATATTATGTATTCTGCCATAAATGTATAGGTGATATTGTAAATTAATTAATGTATTTAACTAAGATGTATTATTGTATATTATGTTTTTGAAAATTTTAAAATAAAAAAAATAAAATAAAAATTGTGGGTCATTACAAGTCAAAACATCCAGCCGTGTCACCCATGGTCTCAGATTTTGTAGATATTTTTTTATTTATTCCTTTTGACATCCTTATTTAACATTGCAAAATTTAACATTGCATTTTTTGAAATTGGTTAAAAAATGACCCGAGGGTTATTTCCGAGGTCTTGCATTTTTGTGACACCATAGTATAAAAACATCATAACCTTTTCAAATTTTAATGTATCTCAGTGAATTTTTCTTTAATATTCTAATAAATAAATGCAGATTTATGTAAATATACAATTATTCATTCAAATCTTATACATTTTATTTAAAAAATGTTAAACTTGTGTTTTCTGGTTATTTTTTTGCAAAAAACATTACATTCAAGAATTCAAATATCTCCAATGGGACAGCAAATATCAAAACCACTCTACATTTTTTTATTCAAAATAAAGATTGATATGTTCTTATATGATTGTAATATAGGCCAAGCTGTTGTATTCAATAAATTTAATAAATAAAACAAAATTCTTAGTATAAAAGTTTAGTAGGCCTAAAATTTTGTATATTATCTTGTTAGATAAGTTAAATGTTATCTTAATTTGGGCTCAATAATAATACATCAGAACTATTTTAAATTTTGATCATCTCTTAAATTCACTTATATTTACAAATAAGTTTTGAAACATTTACAGTATTTTTTTTTTATTTAAAAGTAAAAATACAAGATAAATTTGGCACAATAAGTAGGTAACTAAGTATAATTTCATAAGAAAATATTAGCAACTAAAATATTTTTAATAAATATTGTAAGTATTATTTTAAAAAAATAAACCTCTGTTTTCTAATAAAAATAGATGGCCGACCACCGTGGCACAGTTGGTAAGCCGTTCGGTTTCTGTGCGGGCGTCCTGGGTTCGATTCCCAGCAGAGGAGAAATTTATTTCTCACGCTAATATTGCTTCTCTGGGCTGGAAACACTGGTTAGTTGGAAAGAAATTGCCATACGGCAATAAACAATATTGCAATAAACTCGCCACTAGCGCAGGGTGCAAGGAAGTGTTCATTATTATTAAATGGTTCTGAATTGTAAAAATCACACACTATGTTATTTATGAGTTACTCTTGCACAAAAAATATGATCTAACTTGAATTTTAATGTTTTAATTAACAAACTAAAATGTCATAAAAGTTATTATCAAAATAAGTTGGTAATTTAAAAAAATATAATTTCAGGAAAAAGGTCTCGGAATATACTCTCCGATTAATCGCTGAAGTACTTCATATCATGAAACTGGACATTGAACAAGGATCATATAATTTATCCACTCTCGCTGTAGCTGAACAATGTTTGCGACTAATCAGAAGCTGCGCCGCATCCGGTATGAAAATACAAACTTATATCTCCAAAGACTTGAGTATATTGGAAGATATGCTGACCATTTTCACCGAGTACCAACACCCCAACGAAGAGGTAAACGACGAACTGTCTAAAAAGTTTGAATCGTGTATGGTGGCTCTCACGCAGACCTTGGGAAACTTGGTCGTCAACAATCCTTTTAATCAAACAATAATCTGGGAAAAATTTGGTTCAAACATTATAAATGCGTTGCTCGGACACAATGAAAAGATTGCATCCTGTGCAGCGATGATTGTTTATAACATTCTACTCGGTCAACCGAATGTGTTGCCAGATGATGTGCTACTCTTGAATGCCTTGGCCTACATGTACAGTGACGGCAACTCTGAGTTTCCCCATTTGATCATCGAATACTTGATCGGCGTGGAAAATAGCTACATTGAAAAATTGTACAATCGTTTGGAACCAGATACAAGATTGTTAATTCTCAATCTAGCTTATAATATACTTATGTCTATAGAGGCACAAGACATAAATGTTTCTGTTAATTTCATCAAATTTATCGCCCATGAATTCAAAATGAAGTCGGATTGTATTCTGAAGACAGTGGATAAGTATGTTAGTTCTATTGAACCTCAGGAGGTAGTTTTCTTGTTGGATATAATTGCAAGAGCCTCCAGTATGGATGCATATATCGAATGTCTTCAGAGTGATGTATCTCTTTTCATTAACATTTCCTGTAAGTATCATCCATTTTACATTATCTTAATATTATTTATAATGATAAATTCAATTTTTATCTCAAATATTTCTACAGTTGGGAGATTTTTGGGAATAAGTCACACAGCTGTTAGCGCATGCACACATTCTGATTTATTGTAAGTTTGTCCGGAAGAAGAAGCGGTTAGCTTCGAAAATGTTTGACCGAAAATACTCAAATTTGTGGTTAATACAAAGTTATTGTATATATTTTTATTCATTTATAAATACTTTATTAACATTATAAATTCTCATTTGATTTAGAATGAATTTGGTTTTTTCTAAAATTGACAAAATATTTTTGCTGATGGTTTTTTTAGTTTTGTTGAGGAGCATTCACGAATTGGGTAAACAGGAAAATAATTACTTTTCATCTATTCACAAATTATATCAAGTGGCAGGAAGATCACCACCAGAACATATTGGAGTATCAAAGAAGTTAGAAGATACTTCTGGTGCTACAACGGACCATGTTACAGAAGACCAAGGTTTTTTTTATTTTCTTAATTTTTCAATAATTACACTCTTTTTTTAGAAAAATAATAAAACATAAATTATTACAAAAAAAATAATGTCAAGTTTAATTTCTAGACTTGTTGGCGTGTTCTCAAGACAATATCTACATATACTCTAATAATAACAAACAACAATACAGCAAAAAAACACACACACACAAAGATGGTCTCCCAAACATACACTGTTACAAAACTAATCTATTTATTATTCTATAAATGAAATAAAAATAATAAAATCATGTGAGATATGTTTACTATGTATAAAGCCACACCTTAAGAACCATTCCTTGACAAGTCTTCTTTATATTGCATATTTTATTTTCTATGATTAATATACATATAATCTTATTTTTTATAGGTGTTAAAAAATGTGACTCCACAGATATGCTTCAAGGTAACGAAACCGTTTCTGAATGTACAGAATCTGAAAGTAGCGAACAATATTTTGAATGCACCGACCAACCAGAGAAACCAGAATCACATAATATTGTGGAAAATCTAGAAAATCAACTGACATTTATTGAAAACAAATCGTTTGATATAACTCCAAATATCCCACCAGTTGTTATACCAGATTCAGTCTGTGGGTTGAACTACCCTAGACAAACCAGTATCGATAGAAAAATATCTGATGCTAAAATTGACGAAAATTTAATCAAAGTTGCATTTGCAAAAAATATCAAGCCCGATTTTTCACATTCAAATTCTATATTAGAATCAAATCCAAGCATGAATTCATTTGCTATTGTAGACAATTTATCCAAAAATGACATTATCAATCATAGAAAAAGTAGTACGGATCATAAAATTGATATCTTAGATGAGATGGAACCTCCTTTGATAATTGATTCACCAGAAGCTACGGATTTACTGCTTGCTAAAGTTAGTTCTCCTGTTCTAAGCAGGGAAAGTAGTGTGGATGCAGCGCAGATTGACAGAAAAAATAGTTTGGGCACAAGAAGTATTTCGCACAGTCCAAAAATATCAAGCAATCCACAAACTCCCTTTAACATGAGCAGACAACACAGTGTAGAACCAGGAATTGAAGCTTCCGAAACAGTTATAAGAGAAATGACAACTGACATGAATAATTCTGATGGACAAGGTTTAAATATACAAAGAATTAAAACCACTCAAGGTATTGCAGTCACAGGATCTGTAGAAACACAAAATGTAAATATGAATAACATAGAGGTTGAAATACCAACAAGTACAGTTGTACCCCATACTCTCAAAGTTGTTTCTGACCCTATTCCTGTAAAAAAGAGTCAAAATGTTTCTACAGAATTTGATTTGAGTGAACAACTTCAAAAAATATTGGGAATATCGGCCGACAAAGCTAATTTAAGAGCCGATACGTCTGAGACCAAAGAATCTCACAGTGTGCAAATGACTCATCAAAAAGTAGAAGTTCAACCAATGTCTCAATCTGCTAATTTGACGCACATCGTAACACAGGTTGTAGAGCCAGCTCCAGCCAAAAAACCCAAAGCTCAAGTTAAGGTTCCCAATGTTAAAATAGAATCTCCAGAGAACAATTTGAAAGCCAAACTGGGTAATTTCGAAAACACTGGACCCAAGAAGTTGAATTCAGTCGTTGAATCTGTGGAGCAACATGTCGCATTTGGATTTAAAGGAACTCTCATTAGAACATTGGGAAATCTTTGTTGGAAAAATCAAATTAACAAGAGACAAGTAAGGTTTTTTGAATATGTTGTCACAATTATTTAATTCTACTTTCTAGAAAAAGCTGCTATAAATTTAGCAATAGTGGAATAAGATTGACTGAAAATATTTTTTTTTTCCAGGTACGAGAATTGGAAGTGATTCCCATTTTATTAGATTGTTGCAATATTGATGCCAGAAATCCATGTATCCTTTTTAATATTTTACTAACCCTACTTTGAAAAGCAATAAAAATTGATATTCAATTTACTTTTCATTAGGATTGCACAGGCACTGCACAGGGGTGTACCGGCTTTTTATCAAAAGAGACAGAAGTGGTGAGGTGATGGGAAGTCTGTGGATATTTAGTAGATTTATATTGTAAATTTCTTATCCAATCTGGACTTTTTATAATATGTCCAACTTTCATTGTTAATGCTAGTTGCATGTAACACATGAGATCCAACTGTCGATAGTGATAGTATGTACAGTTGAAGAATAAGTACCAAACTATAAACCCATAAATACAAATTATTTAATATTTTAAGATATTTGGTTTTCTATACAACACATGTACCTAGGTATGTATGTCAAGATAGGATAGTATGGAGGTCAGTCCTTTGATCCTACCCAGAATGTGAAAACAGCATGATGGTATGTATGTATGTTTGGAGATTAGTATCAAATTATTAAGTCTTCTTAGATATTGTGAGTTGGCTACTTCCATACAAATTGTATGAAGCAATGTTGTCACTAAATTCAATTTTTATAAAAATTGTTAAAAAAAATTTGAGATGTGCTAATACAATGCTAATATTTTTTATAGAAAATTAAATTTTCTAGTTGGGGTCTTTCGGCTTTTTTCGATATTTTAAAAAAAATTGGAAATATAGGCAGTTATACTCATAAATTTATCATAAAAAAAATATTTTTCTTAATAAATGTTTGAGAAACCCTGGAATTTAAAAAAAAAACTGATTTGAGACTTTGTATTTGTCTATGTTTATATCAATTTTCAGCGTTCTAGCTTTTACGGTTTCTGAGATATATGGAAAAATAAATCAAAATTTCAAAAGTTGATAACCCCTGACTGAAAGAAAAATTCACAATTCTGAGTATAAAAGTTTTGTAGGCCTATAATTGTTTATATATTCTAAAAATTTGGGCTCTGTAAATTGAGCGGATCAAAAGTTATAAGGGGGGGACAGACACACAGACACACATACAGACACACACACACACACAAAACTCACATAAAATGTTCTACTCCGAATTCTGAGTAAATCCATGTATGGGAACATATATGCTGCGAGGCCTCTAGTTGGTGTTATTAGCTTGCAAAAAGTCCACTACACCATACAAAATTTTCCTTCGTACACGCATCTTGGCTTAACTAGTTGCATGTAACACATGAGATCCAACTGTCGATAGCGATAGTATGTATAGTTGAAGAATATGTACCAAACTATAAACCCATAGATACAAATTATTGAATATTTTCAGATATTTTGTTTTCTATACAACATATGTAGGTATGTATGTCAAGATAGGATAGTATGGAGGAAGATCCTTTTTCCTACCCAGAATATGCAAATTGCATGATGGTATGTATGTATGTTTGGAGATGAAGTAACAAACTATTAAGTCTTCTTACATATTGTGTATAGGCGACTGCCATACAAAATGTATGAAGCGATGTCGTCACTAAATTCAATTTTTAAAAAAATTGTTAAAAAAAAATTGAGATCTTCTACTACAATGTTAATATTTTTTATAGAAAATTAAATTATCTAGTTGGGGTGTTTCGGCTTTTTTCGATAATTGTAAAAGTTTTGGAAATATAGGCAGTTAAACTCATAAATTTATCATAAAAAAAATATTTTTCTTAATAAAAAATGTTTGAGAAACCCTGGAATTTTTTTGAAAAAACTAATTTGAGATTTTGTATTTGTCTATGTTTGTACCAATTTTCAGCGTTCTAGCGTTTATGGTTTCTGAGATATATGGAAAAATAAAATAAAAATTCAAAAGTTGATAACCCCTGACTGAAACAAAAATTCAAAATTCCGAGTATAAAAGTTTTGTAGGCCTGTAACTGTTTATATATTCTGAAATTTTAGGCTCTGTAAATTGAGTGGATCAAAAGTTATAAGGGACGGACGGACACACAGACACACACACAGACACACACACACACAGACACACACACACACAGACACACGAAATGTTCTACTCCGAATTCTGAGTAAATCCGTGTATGAAACATATATGCTGCGAAGCCTCTAAGTTGGTGTTTTTTGACTTCAAAGTTGGAAAAGCCATGAAAAAAGTAGACCTCTCCATACAATTCTCGCGTATTCTGGCTTGATACATTGTCGATATGTTAAGAGAACAAAGTTCTCCTGAACAAATCGACAGTTGGATAATGTCGATTCATTAAGAGAATTGAATTCTCATGAACGAATCGACAGTTGGACAAACTTTGAAAATTTAAATTTGTAGTGCTTCTAAAAGCTGCCAAACATCAATATATTTCTATTTTCCTTAACATATATTTAACAGTAATCATGCAGTGGGTGATTTTAGCAGTTAGAAATTTATGTGAAAACTGTCTTGAAAATCAGGTACCTACTTTTTTTATTTATGTGAAAAGATAACCACTATAATATATTTCCTTAGGATTGTCAGAGACTTCATCGTTGCTTATGTTTTAATACAATACAATGCTTTGTAATTTTTTTCATATACCACATAATTTATTACGTACACTCATGAAATGTATAAAATACATGTAGTTACATGGGGGTATAATAGTGTAGTTATTTTCATATTACACTTGAAAGATGGGCAGAGAGATCGTGTGGTAGGTTATGCTATGTAATGAAGGAAGCGTAGAACTAAAGACAGTGAAAGCGCGAGACGCAGAAAGCAGCTCCACCATTATGTGGGACAATTGCTGAGGAAAATAAGAACATTTTCATATTACATGTTTTGTAGTTTTAAAAATTATGTCTTTTAATATTCCTACAAAGTTCAAGTAATGATGATTTTGATTTACTTACATAGTTCATGGGATAATCCTTTTAACTCACTTGCACTTATGTGATTATTTTGCTTTAAAACGATATTGATGATTACATAACGATTGATTTATTATAAGAATTGATTATGTCGATCGAGATATTTTACGGTTATTACACTCCGGATTTAGTAGATGATGTTTACAGTGAAACGTCCAATGATGATGTGGGGCGGATAGGGGGAGGTATATGGGAATACATGGGAGAGAAGGAGACAGATATAGGTTTTTATCAAACTTGCATAAATCGTAAAAATGTGGTTTTATATTGAATGTATTGCACGTAACATTACACTTCAACGTTTATAATAAATACCAATGTTTTTTTTTTGACAAACTTTTAACATCTCAATAGAGGCGAATTGGAATATTATAGAAAAACCAGGAACTCAAGGCACCTACAGGGCTTACGACCTGTCATCGGCTGGTTTACATGATCACTTTATGAGCTTGCGCAATGTTCACCAATTATGCCTTCTTATTGAGTTACTTCATAGATGGCGAAGAATACGGCTTATTACAAACAATCAGTTTCTCATTATAAAATATATAAAACTTTCGAAAATTGCATTGATTAAGGAACTCAATAAGAAGGCATAATTATTGGTGAATGTTGCACATAAAGTGATCACGTAAACCAGCCAATGACAGGTCGTAAGCCCTGTAGGTGCATTGAGTTCCTGGTTCTCCTATAATATTCCAACTTTTTCTCTATTGAGATGTTAAAAATTTGTCAAAAAATATCATTGACTCCAGATAATATAATTAAAATTGTATTTGAATTTAGATTTAAATGTAATTAAAAATAGTTATTTTTAATTATTTAGTTTTAAAATATGCACATATTGCCCGTCACTTCCATAAAATTGGAATAAGTCGTAACCTCCCGACATGGAAAAAATCCAATGTTGCATATATGCATCATTAAAAATATTCAAATACCGATGTTAAAATTCAATGTTTTTATTTTGTTAATGTCGACGTAACTCCATCTTGAGATTTTATAAAATCAATTCACTAATTTTGGTTCCACAAAAATTGATTTCCTTCTACACAGGATAATTGTTTCATTGTTTTTTAATAATTTGTATTTTTTCTTTGTTTTAGCAATTAATATCTTCATTGACGTTGAGAGGAACTGTGGATAATGAAGTATTGACAGAAATGGGTTTAACACTCCACACGGATACAGATAATAATACCATTAAGCTCGCTCCTTTAATCAAAAAATAAACTTTATAAGCAAATCTGATGATTTTTTTATTCTTTCTTCCTTGGTTCAGTTAGATCAATGATACTCAACCTTTTTTGTCTTCGGGCCACATACATATATTTGTAAAGCTACGCGGACCGCAGCACTATACTGGTTTGACGAAAAAATCATGAAACTCCCACCTCCCATTTTTTTGGAAAACAATTTTAGATTTTAAAAATTATATACTAAAACAGAATAATAATAGTAGGTACATATCACTTATCATTATCAGCATACGGTTCCTTAAAAAAGTAAAACTCAAAAGTAACGTGTATCCAAGCGTTAATTTAAAAATAGTGTGATTTTGATATTGAGATAAATTTTAAACAATTTTAGACAAATCGAGTTTATAATTGCTGCATGCTACTCTCAATACGTCATCAATGTGAGAATCAGTAAGTCGATTCATGTATACGTTTTTTTACATAATATTTCATTTTGGAATATGATGATTCACAAAGATATCTTGATGCAAACAATGTGAGGAGCAGGAAAGCATATTTTTTAGTCTGGTATTTTTCAGGAACTAATTTCAAAAAATGGTTGTACTCCTTTCCCTCTCTTTTTTCTTCAAAAATAGCTTTCAGATTAGTACCTATCGTTCTAATCTCAAGATATACGAAATATAGAATGCCAGATTTTGTAAATCATGTCCATGATAATAAATGTGTTTAGGGCCGCACAAAAAAGCTTGGTGGGCCGCAGGTTGAGTTAGATTGACATCTTATTTCTGAGTTGCTGGTTTTGATAGAGTTGTAAGTTATTCAATTTAAGACTGGCTTAATTATACTTGAGTATAAGTTTGTTCCGATGAGGGAGCGGGATAGCTCTGAAACCGGTTGACATTGAATAATAAAAAAATGGTGTTAACAAAAAAGTTATCATTTTAATTTATCCAACTGTCGATTCGTTCATGAGAATTCTATTCTCTTAATGAATCGACATTATTAAGCCAAGATGCGTGTACGAAGGAAAATTTTGTATGGTGTAGTGGACTTTTTGCAAGCTAATAACACCAACTAGAGGCCTCGCAGCATATATGTTCCCATACATGGATTTACTCAGAATTCGGAGTAGAACATTATGTGAGTGTGTCTGTCTGTGTGTCCGTCCCCCCCTTATAACTTTTGATCCGCTCAATTCACAGATCCCAAATTTTTAGAATATATAAACAGTTATAGGCCTACAAAACTTTCATACTCAGAATTGTGAATTTTTGTTTCAGTCAGGGGTTATCAACTTTTGAAATTTTGATTTATTTTTCCATATATTTCAGAAACCGTAAAAGCTAGAACGCTGAAAATTGGTATAAACATAGACAAATACAAAATCTCAAATTAGTTTTTTTTTTTAAATTCCAGGGTTTCTCAAACGTTTTTTACTAAGAAAAATATTTTTTTTATGATAAATTTTTGCGTTTAACTGCCTATGTTTCCATTTTTTTAAAAAATATCGAAAAAAGCCGAAACACCCCAACTAGATAATTTAATTTTCTATAAAAAATATTAGCATTGTATTAGCACATCTCAAATTTTTTTTAACAATTTTTATGAAAATTGAATTTAGTGACGACATTGCTTCATACAATTTGTATGGCAATAGCTACACACAATAATCTAAGAAGACTTAATAGTTTGATACTAATCTCCAAACATACATACATACCATCATGCTGTTTTCATATTCTGGGTAGACATACATACCTAGGTACATGTGTTGTATAGAAAACCAAATATCTTAAAATATTAAATAATTTGTATTTATGGGTTTATAGTTTGGTACTTATTCTTCAACTGTACATACTATCACTATCGACAGTTGGATCTCATGTGTTACATGCAACTAGTTAGTTAAAATGAGCCAAAAATTAATAGTTGCAAAGTATAAGATAATATCTCCTTTCTATGACACCAATGTAGTGAACTGTGTTGCTGCCGACGGTCGATCAGCCGCGGAATTCCCCAGTCTATTGTTATATTATGTACATAAAAATGTAAATTAATGAAAGATAAAAATTGTTGAATTTGTTTAGTTAAGGTTGTCTCTGCCTCTCGACGAATGCCTTTCATTGCTTGCACTTAACACAGATTGACTTTCGATTGGACCAGCTGAATGACCCTGCCTGGATCTGGAGAACTATGTGAGCATAAAAGTGTGTCGATCAGTTCTAAGATGTGATAGAATCGGAAATTATTGTGTACGGAAAAATAAATGAAACAAAATATAATTGTTATGAAAACATATAATATTCTAATACCATAACAGTAAATAATATATTCTAACTAAGCAGTGATGCTTAATTTTTACAAAATAAACTCTACAGTTTTAGGTTAAATTTTCTTTAACTAATAAGTAACTGTTTATTTTTATGCATTTGGTCTAAACTTTGTGATTTATATTGGGGTTATAAAATAATATAACAGTCAAAAACATTATGGTTAATTGTGTTTATTTTAAAACACAGTAAAATGGTTTATACAATACAAAGGAGAAAAGATGAAGAATTATTTTAAATAAATACAATTAATTCCTACATGCTTCCACTTTTCTGTAATAATTGTGCAAATCTATTTGTTATAAGTAATGATACATCTATAAAACGATCAACGCAGTTCACCATACAAGTTTCTGTTTTAGAGTCTAATTTGTTTCCTGGTTTATCCATACATTTATCCCAGCAGAAGTCATTGAACTCATGAATCTGAAATGAAAGAAAAATTTGCCACAATTCAATTATTCCCGAGCCAATGAAAACGAAGATCAAAAATCATGCGTATGAAATTGAAAGCAATTTTTCTTATGCTACTAGGAGCATGAAAAAAAATCTTTTCTCTTTTTTTTTTTTTTTAATGAATATGTCCTTGTTAAACAAGTACATATACATCTTCCTACGTTCCCTAAAATAAGTAAATTAATACTTGTATTATAGGTGAACGAAATCGGTCGAGACAGGATTCGAACTTGCGACCACTGGATTACTAGCCCAGCGCGCTAACCGCTCTGCCATCGACCCATCTAAATATTGTTTTAGATGTTAAAATATTGTTTTCAGTTCTTGAGTCCACTTCTCACCGTATTTTATCAATATGTCAAAATATAATGTGGTTTCATCTTACTGCTTTTGAAACATTAAAAAAACATCAAAAAGGTCGCAGAATGCTGTGTTATACTGCTTTATACGATAAAAAAATCTTTCAATAGTAAAAACAATGTAAAAAATGGATTAGTAACTGGCCATGATTTCTTATAGAGCTAGATTGTTCCTACATATGTATTAAAATGACAAGTACTTGCTAATGAGAGTGAATTTGAATACATGAAATAAGGAAATACATGATGTAATGGGAGTCAGTATAATCTAAAATGATCTAACTGAAAAGAACTTAAGAAAAATCAAATGTTAATTCTCTATACTGTTTGGTACATTACAATCATAGAATTATAAGGAACAGAAGCCGCGTGTAGTACAAATTTCGAATTCAAATGTATGCCAAGTTTTTTTTACATGTGTGTGTGAGGCGGTAGATCTGTTGGTCTACATATTATGTAGGTGTGCGTATCGGTAGGTGTACGTATACTAGAAATTCGCCTGTTTCAGCGTAGTTTTAGTTGGCATACATTCATTGCGCTGACTAGGTATCTGTATCATATATAATCTAAGATTACAATACTTGTTATTTTTATTATATTCATATTACAAGCATCTCCAACAATCAATTATAGCGGGATAAAAAATTGCATTGCAGATTTTACCTAAACAAATATTAGTGTAGTTAAAATACTATGCATGAAAGGATCAGTTGAATTACATTAATTCACAAAACAATGGTAAACTTACTTGAGCGTTAAATTGT
Organism: Molanna angustata; assembly: GCA_963576475.1. Classification (NCBI taxonomy): domain Eukaryota; kingdom Metazoa; phylum Arthropoda; class Insecta; order Trichoptera; family Molannidae; genus Molanna; species Molanna angustata. The sequence continues at coordinate 3,367,415 of OY754969.1, forward strand.
GCCTTTTGTTTTTCCACCATCAAAAATTCTTGCAGCTCATTTTCATTCCCTTTAGTAGATATACTCGAAAAATCGAAATCCGACATATTGAATGCTGTTTGATCGAAAAAACCGAAGTGTTCTAAGATTTTGCGAAATAGCAAGGAGAGTGAATTCGTAAAAGATCACAAAATTATGAAATTGCAAGTGTCAAAAAGTAAGGTTAGTTTGACTGTATGCGATTTAAAATTATTTATCAATATTCATGGAAAACACGCATGTTGATACTATTCAATAAACATACTATTTTCATGTTATTTTTAAACAATTATCAAAAAAAGAAATTACTTATGAATTATTAAGAGATTATTTAAAAAAAAAAAATTTTCCATTTTAATTACCATCGAAAAATCTTTTTTTTTAATGAACTAGAATAAAATATTATTTGTATTTTTTAAGGGACCATACTTTTATTCTCTTCAATGTTGTCATATAAATTAAGTAATAAAACATTTTTAGTTTTGGCAACTAATTTTTTTTAACAATAACATCTGATATTGACGTTTGATATGAAATTATTTTATTATAGGATTTTTGAATTTTATTTGAATGAAAGGTTTAATTGCAATTATATTTATTTAATGTATTCTGCTTATATTAAATATAAAGTCTCGCTAAAGCTGTTATTCTGAAGTGTATTATTATATATTTTGATGTCTATTTTAATTGTCACATAGTTTGATATCAAATGTAATATCGAAATTAACAAAAATGAGTAGTCTTCATCTTAGTTTATTGTTAATTTTATTCCTTGACGTAGTATTAGGTGAAAATAAAAATCATTTTCCAATTGTTATTAATACATGGAGATTTACAAGAGCAACGGATGAAGGTAATATTACCTAATATTTTATTTCAATAGGGACAAAATAAGGCACCAGTCATTTGGTTTACTTTATTATGCTTGTATAAATATCACCAATTGCTACTTTTTCTTAAAAAATATTGATAAAACCTTAAAATTAATAAAAATATTAATTTTCCTATTCAAAATCAGCGAGACAAGTAATAAAATACTGATGGCTAATTTTTGAAGGTATAATAGCTTAAGTTTTCTGCTTAGTGAGTTGTATTATAAATTAATTTCAATTACATTTTCTTTACCAATTTTTGCTGTTTGTAGAAAATGTTTATATGTGTATAAATGTTTAACGTGAAAATGTGTATAAATGTTTACATGTGAAAATGTGTATAAATGTTTACACATGAAAATGTTTACATGTGAAAATGTGTATAAATGTTTACACATGAAAATGTGTATAAATGTTTACACGTGAAAACGTGTATAAATGTTTACATGTGAAAATGTGTATAAATGTTTACATGTGAAAATGTGTATAAATGTTTACATGTGAAAATGTGTATAAGGGTGTTTCTCTGTAAACTGGGCAACTCGTTGTCTCAGGCCTATATTATACAAAAAAATTTAGATTATTATATATTTCATAGTTAATTATAAAAGATAATTACCTAATCTACATGTGCTCATCATACTGCATCCATTTAATTTAAC